>CM053590.1:60782116-60802104 GCA_028646515.1 Pseudochirops corinnae
ACAATCTCTTGAAGGATGCTGTCCAGGTTGCTTTTTTCATCATGGCTTTCTGGTAAGCCGATAATTCTTAGATTATCTCTCCTGGATCTATTTTCCAGGTCAATTGTTTTTCCAGTGAGATATTTTGCACTTTCTTCTATTTTTTCAATCTTTGTGTTTTGTTTGACTGACTCTTGTTGCATCATAGCGTCCTTGGCTTCAATTTGACTGATTCTAATTTTTAGTGAATTATTTTCCTCAATTAGTTTTTGGCGCTCCTTTTGCATATGTTCATTTTTCATTTTTATGGAGGTATTTTCTCTGGTTAGGTTTTGGGCCTCCTATCCTAGTTCTCCAATTTTACTTTTTAAAGCTTTGTTTTCTTCCGTGAAATTTTTTTCCAATTTGGTCACTGTAGATTTAAATTTATCTTCTACCTCTCTAATTTCGCTTTTAAAATCCCTCTTGAGATTCTCCAAGAATGCTTTTTGGGCTGGAGACCAATTCACATTTCCTTCTGTGGTCTCCAGTGTGTATAGAGTCCGTGTTGCCTTCTGAGTTTGGTTGTTCTTGCTCACTATAGAATGATTTGATGGTTCTAGCCTTCGCAGTTTCCTTCTTCCTCACTGTGGCTGTCTATATCCTGTATTTTTAGAGTGGATATCTGCTTTTGGGGTGTAGGAGCTTCTCAGCCTAGGAGTTAGGGGTTTGGTTGTTAACTTTGTGAGCTGTGACCTCTGAGTGTGTGGGCTGAGGCTAGGGCCAGGACTCTCAATGTTTCCCCTAAGTTACCTGAGGCTCACAGAATAACTTATGGGGGTGAGATGGTCTGGCTCCTTCAGGTTTCTACCTATTTCTCTGGGCTGCTTCTCAGGCAGGCTCACTGCAATAGAAGGGCGGGGCTGTAGTTTGCTGATTGGCCAGGTGGTTCTAAAGCACCTGGTCTTTTGTTGTTAGGGCTTGCTGGCTCCACCCCCCTGGGCTTAGGCTTCATACAATCTCCCTTCCCCCTTCCTCAGTGTTTTCCAAGCCTGGGGCTATTTACACTTATGCAAGAATGAACTCTAGATGGGGCTTTTACCTCTGAACTTTTGTGTGTGTGTGTCAGGGAGGATGGGAGCACCTAGATTTTATTCTTCCATCCTATCTGGGTATGTAGTTTCAAATATCCAGGCGGCGGGCTGCTAGCCCCAGGAAAAACCGCTGACCCTGCTATGTGCCCCGTGTTCCCTCCTACCCAGTTCCGTTGGTCCTCCGCTCCACGGTGAGACGGCTGCAGAAGCTTCTGGCTGGGTGAGTCTGCTGGGTGGGGCTTGCCTGCCACGCTCTGCTCTCAGGTCTGTGCTGGTGCCACTCCTGTGTGCTCCACATTCTCTCTGCCCCAACCTGAGTAAGCACTTTTCTGGGCTGGGAATCTGTCACTCTCCATATCCCAATGGGTTGTGTCACTCTTAAATCCGCTCAAATTTACTTTTTAGCTTTTAAGGATGAAATTCTTGGGGAGTTTGGAGGAGTTACTGCTTACTTTCTGCCATCTTAGCTCCACCCTATATGATGTATTCTTGATAAAACTATGTTAGCTTTTTATGTTTAGCACTTTTTTACTAGAAGTTCCTTTACCAGCCATTCTAGAATTTGGTAAAGTAGTGAAATCAAGCTCAATGGCATATAATGCCTAGGATCTATTCACTTCCCTTCTTAAAAGTTGGGGCACTTGCCCTTTTTCAAGTTTTGAGTAGCTCTCCCATTCTCCATGAACTTATAAAGCTCCTTTAAAGTGGCTAAGTAAATTACTTTATGAATTCTTTGGATATTAAAATTTATAGTTCATCTGAACCTGGTAATTTGAACACATCAAGAGCAACTAGTTAATATCCTATCATCCACTTACTTATCTTGGGTATCAATTTCATATTAGTGAATTTTTTGTTTGTTTTTATCCCCGCCAGAAGTCATTCTCCTTGGAAGAGAAAACAGAAGACAAATGAGTTCACTTTCCTCATCATTGGTTATCACTATACAATGCAAATAAAACAACCACCGTCTTATCACCAATGTTTTCACTAATATCTTTTTTTTTAATTTGTCCTTCTTAGTCTATTTCAGTCCATTCTGAGTTTAGCACCCTGACGTAAAATCTTGTCAGATCATGCCCTGCTTTGATACTTGATCTTCTTTATAATAATATCATAAGTGGGGCAGCTAGGTGGCTCAGTAAATACAGCACTGGCCCTGGAGTTAGGAGGACCTGAGTTCAAATCTGGTCTCAGACACTTGACACTTAACTAGCTGTGTAACCTTGGGCAAGTGTAACAACAATCAATTTAGCAGATACTTAGCACTTAATAACTTAGGGCTAAGTATGGAAGGTATGAACTCTGTCCCCTGTTGAGAGGGCGTGAACTCCCCTGTTGAAGTGGCAGAAGGGGATTGGCTGAGACAGGAGGCCAGTGTGTGTACATAAGAAGAATTTTGGAGACAGAGAGACAGAATTGGGTATCTTCCTCCAGGAAGTCCCTGGCACACACCAAAGTTCACAGGGTCCAGCACATCTCAAACCTTTCACCACTTCTGTTGCTGGGAACTCAAAGATCAGCCAAGCCACTAACCAACAAAGGCTTATACTGGTCATGCTTCTTCAGTCTTCCAACAGTTCAGCTGGCCCTAGGACTCAGGAGAATCTCTGCCTTCCAGGAGGCCTTCCAGACAAACCCTCTCATCCTCCCAGGAGGCCTTCCAGGCAAGCTCTCTCAGCCTTCCAGGAGGCCTTCGCCAGATTCTGGTCTCAGGAAAACTCCATCTCAGTTCTCAGTCAGCTTCCAGATGCTGGGAGGGAAACTCTAACTCTCTCACTCTCACTCTCACTCTCACTCTCTCTCTCACTCTCTCTCACTTTCTCTCTCTCTCTCTCTCTCTCTCTCTCTCTCTCTCTCTCTCTCTCTCTCTCTCTCTCTCCAGAATTCTTCTTATATACACACATTGGCCTCCTGTCTCAGCCAATCCCCTTCTGCCACTTCAACGGGCAGTTCACACCCTCTCAACAGGGGACAGAGTTCACACCTTCCATACTTAGCCCTAAGTTACTAAGTACTAAGTATCTGTTAAATTGATTGCTGTTACAGCAAGTCACTTACCCCCAATTGCCCTGCTTTCCCCCCTCCAAAAAATAAAAAAGAAATAATAATAAGATCATAGATTTAAAGAACAAAAGAACCAGAGAGGTCATTCAGCATATGCTTTCATTTTACAAACAAGGAAAGTGATGCCCAGGAGAAGGTCTGTGACTTGTCCAAGGTCACACAGGAAATAAATACCAGAGTCAGGATTCAAACCCAGATCATCAGACTCTGTTCTCTTCTTCCTTTACACAGTACCATACTGCTACAAGGGTTCCAGCTTGTTTATATGCCTATTTCAAATCTAAAAGGGTCAATGAATTCCCTGTCTATTGATGATCATCTCTTTGGGCAACTGTTCTTTTTTTCCTTATTAGAATAATTTCTGTTGTTTCTTCACTCAAGGAGGAAAGTGCTTCCTGAAATGAATATTGTTTCAGTACATTATACATATAAGTTGCTATTGCTATTATTCTAACTTTTGAGTTAGCTATCCCCTTTCTTTCTGAGTCTTCTCTAATACTTCTTATTTCTGGGCTTTTTTTTTTTTCTTTGAACTCACTCCAATTTCTCTTATGTAAAGCTTCACAAGATTTGTTGTATGATGTTCACTGTACCAAGCTTAGCATTTTCTCTCCACTGCCTGGAACATTTTGGAAGAAAGGAAGGAGCCTCAAAAGACCTGCTTCCCAAAAGAATACACGTTTCTTGAGGGAAGAGATGGTTTTGCTCTAATCTTTGTAATCCTGTTGCTGAGCATGGCATCTTGGACATAGAAGGCCTTTAATATATCATCATCATCATCACCATCAGTAACAACAACATTATTGAAACGAGTTAATCACTACTAAATAAAAGTCTACTTGATCTTATTTGAAGTACTACCTCTTCTTCCTAGACAAAATGAGATTTATTTGGAAGGAGAAAAACAAGGATAAAAGAACCTGGAAATGTAAATATAATATTCTGCATACTGGAATGAAAAGAAATTAATGACCTGAGAGTCATACTTGAGTCAGATTTATACACACATACATACACACAAACACACACACACACACAAACACACATGCAAATATGTGGCTTTTTCCTGGTCGCCAAGAAAAAGTCCAAGGAAGAAAGGAATTAGCATACCGGTTGTAGAGCTACAGAGGCAACATGGGCAACACTGAGTTACCAGGGCAAAAAAAAATGAAGTTTCCTTTGATGTATTTACATCAGTGAAACAACTCTACCTGACAATGTTTGTATATGCAGCCTACTGACTGATTTTCTGATCACTGAGCCAGAAGAGTTTAGCAATTTAACAAAATGAAACCCATCAAGTCTCCAAGACTAGATGGGATTTTCTCTAAGAGTTCATTGAAAAAAGAAAAGGCCAAGTAGTTATGACAAATGTCACAGGCAGCTTGTCAAGATGCAATGAAGTCAAAGAAAATTGAAACTTGCAAATACAATGGACATATTAGGAGGGATTGGGGCTACTCTGACACTTAAACAGTTTAGGCTTTCTAGGGAAAAAGAAAAGTTTAGGGAGAAAACATTAAAGGCAATAGGTTTGCTATTAAGAACATTTTTCTCTTAAAAAGAAAAATGTAGAGATTGCTATGACACCAAGTGACATTTCTGTCAATATTCTCACAAGAAATAGAGATGTAGAACTTCTGTCCTTGATCAAAATCTCTGCTCCCAGTGATGGTTTCCTTGGGAATAGTAGATTGTGCTCCAGCCTTGTCTAGCAACATTGAATAGATGGTCTTCTTGCATGATTGACATGTTAAAAAGGAATTCATTTCTACATACTTCTTAAATTTAAAGTGTTTGACCTATTTTTAAATGTACCTGAGGAATCGAGATGTTCTTGAAATTTATTTAAGTTTTATTTTGTTTTACTTAACAACTTTTGAAGACAAGTCTTTCTGAACCAAGGAATGTTTGGACTGCCTCTTCTATCTGTATCTATGAAAGGCATGAGCATATAGTCTCCCTTATCAGTGTGATGGTATTAGTGAAAATCAGGGTTAAAGAAAAGTTTAAATTCATTTCAATTTCATGCTGTTTGATTCAAGCAGTTAATTGTGGTGAATAGGTTCCTATGTTCAAAGAATTGTACTTTTTTCTTCAATTCAGTTCAACACTTCAATGTACGATTGCTAAGCCCCTACTGAGGGTTGTTGTGAGGAGGAAATGAGATTTATGCAAAGTGCTTTACAAACCTTGAAGCATTAAATAAATACTAGCCATGACAATGGTGATGATGATAGATTCCCTTGGGTAGATTTAGGTGTACTCTGGTGTATTCACATCCTTCATTAGCTTTGTTGGAGTTAACTCCTCAAAATGTTTGTATTCCCATTCCCCAATATGTTCCTTCTCCAAGGATCTAGACCTACTTGGGAACAAGGCTGGAATTCTGGAAGGGAGTCATTTAAAGACAATGATAACTCCCCTTTAAGGGTTCTCCTATTCCCTTTTATTAAAGATTTCCTTCTCTAGTAGATTTAGGGAGAGGATTATGGAAGGGAAACCTCTTGTCTATACCTTCACAAAGTTGGAAATGATACTAAAAAACACCAGAGTTCAATTTCTTAGATCATCAAGGAACTCAGTATATAAAGTTGAGAAAGATCAATTAAACTCCCTGACTCTGTTTCCTTATTTATCAAATGAATGTATTGGATTACATGAGTTTTAAGGGCCATATGAGTAGTGTGATTTAAATAATCCCTTCAAAAATAAATTATTCAATAATGATTTTTTTTGTTGTTTTAAGATCATTCTGTGAATAGAGGGTATACACAATTTTTCCAGAAAGCTTGAAGAAAAAGATGAAAAATACCAAAGTAACTAATAAATGATGTTGCCCAATGAAGCATCTGTGAAACCTGATTAAATGACTATACTATAAACTATTTTTCTTGGCTATATCTGTGAGTGATTTCTCAAAGGAAGAAATAACCTCACTCAGTTTTACCCACAAATAAGAGCTTATTTCTAGAGCCCTAGTGAAAACATCAGTTTTTCTGAGAATACGTCCTACTGTGTTCATCATCTGATTTGAACTATTTTCTTTCAGAAGAAATTTTCTAAAGCTACAAGAAGACTTGCTATATAATTAAAATGCAAAGTTAAGGCCTAGGGTTTAAGGCAGCAGTTCTCAACCTGTGGGTCACGATCCCTTTGGGTGTTGAATGACCCTTTCACAGGAGTCGCCTAAGACCATCAGAAAATACATATTTCTGATGGTTTTAGGAATGGAGATACCACTCCTCTATCCATCTCCAGGCGAGTCTGCCCACATGCAGATACACCCACATACGAGTATTGAAGAGTCATGGCATTAGGAAGGTTGAGAACCACTGGTTTAAGGAGTTGAAATCATGATTGAATGCGTAGGCATTACAGTGGTATAATACATAGGCAGTACAGTGGTGTTGGCCACATTATTGCCAGCCTTTGAGTTGAAATTAAGACACTAATAATTATTATTTAGATAGTAATCTCACCATATTCCTTCTTCACAGCAACTCTTCCAGTGAAATAAAGCATGCATTTTTAGTTCACGTTGACATTAAAGGAAATTGAAGTTCTGAGGAGTCTCATAACTACTGAGAGGGGGAGCTGAAACTTAAAACCAAAACTTCTGATTGACCATCTTATATTACATCATACTGAAACCCTTTAAAAAGTTGTTGAGTATTCTGTTGCTTTATATGAGCTAAAATTCCTAGAACCTAAATGAAACCTTTTATCATTCCTCTTTAGGCTAGGTACTTCATAACAACCAGAGCTGTCTAAAAATGAAATGGGATAACTCTGAGAGTAGTGACTCCTCCCTCATTGGATTCCTTCAGGCAAAGTCTGGAAAACACTTATTGAATATGTTGGAAAGGAAATTCTTCTTCAGGTATGTATTGGACTAGATGGATGCTGAGATCACTTCCAACTGCACAAAACAAAATTTGTGATATGGAATTATGGGAACTCATTCCATTTTCAGACAATTCTAATTATTAGGAATTATTTTTTTTTAATCATGAGCTGATATACATCTCTTTCACCCATTGATCCTGTCCAATTGAATATTGGAGAATAATTCTAACCATTTTTTCACAGATGATAATACTGCAAATAAGGATTCTTATTATGCTTTTCCCTACTCTCACCAAAAATAAAGTAAAAGAAATGGAACAAAAATCTCCTCCACTCTAAATTGCTTCTGCCACAAAGGAATGACCCAGCTCTATGTACTTCTTAACTTTTCTATCAGAGTTTCCTTATCGACCCAGAGGGGAGGGAAAGCCTTTGATTTGGGAGACTTCTTACTTCTTTGACTCACTGTCCTTATCTAGGCAGAATCTAGAAACTTCTGTATATTGTACTATCTTACGGTGGCCTCCAACCTTCCCACCTTTCCCCAAGAAGTCAGTATCACAACCCTTTAAAATATAGAACCGTTTTATTTGTATATAATGATCTCATATCTGAGCCTACAGTCAAGTGATATCTACTATAATTTTGGTGGTCCATGTCAGCTTGCATGGAATTATACAATCAGCCAATAAGTATTTAAATACTTACTATCTGCCAGGCTCTGTACTAAGCTCTAGGGATACAAAAAAAAGGCAAAAGTTACAGTTTCCTGTAATTTAAATCACTTTTCTGAATGGTGCTCATCAAAAGGAGAGAATTTGTTCTTGTATATTTACACTTTACAACTCAATGCTCTTTCTTCATTATTCACTTTCCTATTGGTACTCCAGGGTTCTCCTGCCATAGTCATCCATTCCCAGAAAGTATAAGGCGTCTTCCTCAATGCTCTTTCAGTCTATCCCTTTCCATCCACTTACCCCTTCCAAACCGCAGCCAGGTAGGACAAGATAGAGATTTGTGGAATCAAAGACATGGAAGGAACCTAAGAGATCATCTACCCAAGGGGTTTTTAACATGGAGCTCAAGAACTTTTTTTTAATTGATTTTTTTAAATAATAATTTAATAATGATAATAATTTAAATAAACTTTTAAAAAATATTTGATATTTGAACATCTTGGTTTCTTTTGTAATCTTGTGTATTTTGCTTCATGCTTATAAAAACATTATTATAACAAGGAGTATATAGGCTTCACTAGACTGCCAAAGAAGACCATGACACACAGTCCAAAGGCTGAAATGTTCTTGATCTAGATGAACACTTTTGTATATCATGAAACCTGTTAACAATTTCTTCAAGTAACCAATCAGCCTCCACTTGACGACCTCCTCTGGTATAAATACACTGCCCCCACAAGACAATGCATTACATTTTACATAACTCCAAAATCTAGGACATTTTTTTCTGCTTCTATCAAATCAAATTTGGCCTTTCTTGAACTTCTGCCTGCTACTCAAAATTCTGTTACCTGGGACCATATGGAAAAAATCCACACCTTTTTATACCTCTAGAATATATTCTACAGGGATTTCATCTAAACTTCTGTCTGTTATCCCCACTCTCTCATCACAAATCCTTTCCCCCCCACTCCCTGGACCAAGAAGCCACAGTTCCTACAAGGGAGCCTACTATGACATGTTTTCAGCTATCCTTCTTGCCCTCCTATGAACTCACTCAAGTCTATCAAATCCACTTCATCTTAGAATGGGACTCCTAGGTATGAACATACCTGAACATGTCACCTGACTAGGGAAGCATACACACCTTTTTCTGTACATTATAATTCTATTAATATGACATATGATTCTATTACCTTTTTTGAATGTAATGGTACTTTTTTTATTCATCTGAGTACATTAGTTCAGTAAGTCTTTACATATGAAATTCCATTTAATTTTCCCCAATTTGTGCTTCTACCAATGTATTTCTTCTTCAGAATATAAATTCATTCATACTAAGTGTCCTAAATTGTAGCAAAGTTGAAGAGCTGCCACACAAAGTCACTTTACTTATTTCTTATTTATTTCTTCTTTGGCTCATCTAAAAGCAATGAAATGGATGGAATTTACAAAAGGTCAATTTCGATTTGAATTAAGATATTTGACTCCCTTCTGGTCATCTGACAGCAAACATTTTAAACCTAAGTCTCAATGCTATGGATGGAAGGGTTTAAGTGATTTCCAACACTTATATTGCAGGAAAGAACTATGCCAACAGATGCAGTGAGAATCCTAGGCACATAGGGCATTGGTACCCTCTCCCATAGGGATCTTCATGTCTCCTTTGGAAGCCACGTGAAATATCCTAGGAGAACAAGCAGAATTCTGCCAAGAAGGCAAATCCTGTTTCATTTCTGGCAACAGTGAACTAGGGCATGGTCGTGCCAATTTAGGAATCTCCCTAATGAGATGATAAAAGGAAATTAAACTGACACATTTCAGCCCTAAGACTTCTTAAATACCTATTTAAGAGGCTACGCTTCCTAATTTTAATATATACACACACATATATATGATGTCTAGGTGGAAACAGGCCTGAAGCCAATCTAAAAACTAAAATGTGGGAGAGCTGCCAGGCCAGCAATTAGCCACTGAGCCCTCAAATATTTTTAAAAATAAAAAATAAATGGGTAGACAGTTCTACCTGGAACTGTTTTTTCCCATATGTGTTTTTAGGATTTAGTTCTCTTTTTCAGGATTTCATGTTCTATCAGTACTGCCTTAAGTATAACTACCTTCTGTTCTTCACTTTACCCCCATAGCAAGCAAAGCTTTTTTCCTTTGAGACAGAGAGTTTCTTCCTTTAAGGCAAGAGTTGTCCTTATTCGGTTGTCTCTGTCATGTCCAACTTTTTATGACCCCATGGACCTTTGTCACATTCCCTGCAAGCTAGCACAAATGACCAAAACTGTATTAAAGATCACTTGACAATATGCTCAGATATTAGATCATTATGTGCAAATAAAACTTCTATATTTTAAAGGTCTGTAATATTGACTACTTGGGGAAAGGTGGGGAAGTTGGTGGTTACCCTAAGATAGTGCAATATACAG
Organism: Pseudochirops corinnae; assembly: GCA_028646515.1. Lineage (NCBI taxonomy): Eukaryota > Metazoa > Chordata > Mammalia > Diprotodontia > Pseudocheiridae > Pseudochirops > Pseudochirops corinnae. The sequence goes on from CM053590.1 coordinate 60,792,197, forward strand.
AAGTTTCTAGATTCCACCTGAATGCCCTTATCCATGGGGTTTTCTCGGCAAAAATACTGGAGTAGAGTGCCATTTCCTTCATGAGACAGTCTGTTACAGTACCTCTTATGCTTAACATGTGTCATATGTATTGTTGCTACCCTGCAACAGTGATAATTTGGCTTCAAGATTCAAATACTTACAATTCAAAGAAGAGCAATGCTGCTGTAATGATGATAAGAGCTGACATTTGTAGAATGTTTTAAAGTTTTCAAGGTGTTTTACATATATTATCACATTTGGAACTCACAACAATCCTGTGAGGTTAAGTACTGTGTTATTCCTACATTCAAGAAAACTAAGGCTGAAGAATGAGAAAACTAGCTGGTCCTACCTCTCTTAATTATAGCATAATTACATCTAAGTCTAAGCAAGAACTTTACTTCAACAGATCTCCAGTTCTGGCATCTTGTGCCATTTGAATAATCAACCATTGAGTCTGTCTTGGGCTCCTGTATCAGCAAGCAACCTAGCATACCCAGCATGACCGCTAGCAAAGGTTCTTTGATGTGCTTTCCCTTTTTTTTTTTCTTTAATTAACTTTTGTTTATTTTTAGTTAACATCATTGATTTCCACAAGATTTTGAGTTACAAATTTTCTCCCAGTCTTTCCCCTACCTACTATCCCAAAATAGCAATCCCACTGTATACCCCCTCCCCCAATCTGCTCTCTCCTATATCCTCCCCCATCACCCCTCTGACTTTCCAGTAGGGCAAGACAGATCCCAGTGCCTGTGTATCTTATTTCCCAGTTGCATGTAAATAACAATAATTATTATATACATATATATATATTTTTAACATATGATTTTAGAACTTTAAATTCTAGATTCTTTCCCTTCCTCCCTTGTCACCCACTCCCCCTGGAAAGACAGACAATTCAATATAGGCCGTACATGTGTATGCAGAACATCTCCACAATGGACATATTGTGTAACACTGACTGTATTTCCCTCCTTTCTATCCCTCCCTCCACTTGTTCTATTCTCTACTTTGTCCCTGTCCCTTTACAGAAGTGTGTGCTTCTAACCACCCTTTCTCCCAACCTGCCCTCCCCTCCATCATCCCCTCTCTCATTCCCTTTGATGTGCTTTTCTAAAGGAAAGGAATTCAAAAGGGGTTAACAATCTTACTTTAAACAAACACACACATACACACACATATATGTGTGTGTGTATATATGTATATATATATGTGTGTGTGTGTGCATATATATATATTCATATGTATGTATGTATGTATGTATGTATGTATGTATGATTCACTTAGTTCAGGGGAAAAAGTCAGCAACCTGAACTTCAGAAAATACAAACCGAAAATACAAGCAGACAAAAAATACAGACAGAGAAAATAACACAATTCAACAGACCAACAGACAGGGCTTCTAGCTATCATTACATGCATACCGTGTTAGTTACCAGAGAGAGAGGCACCAACATCTGGGTTTTCAAAACCAGGGAGCTCAATTTGCCTAGAGTCTCATCTGGCCAAATCATAGAACTCTTCCCATAAGTGAGCCCCAAAGCAAAATCTCATCTCAGAGGTATATATAACTTTCTACAGGGTCAGAAAACATCACAATCTTCATGACCCGCTGCCTAATTACAAAGTAACAAAAGGTGGACCTATCGGAAAAACAAGCCTCCCCTAAGCAAGCTTCTCTAGTTGAGGTCCAAGTGAGACCCAGTAAGGGCCAAGAAGATCTTCAGATTCCCTTACCATTACATCTGCAAATAATTAATGAGACACAATTCTTCTCCATTTGAGTCAAAGGTTAACTTTCTTCAGGTTTTGTCCTAATCCTTTTCTCATCAAATCTTAGAATTCTGAATGCTCTTATCTACTAAAAGTTTGTCCATTTTACAGCTTAATCTAATCTCCTCAAATAAACACCCTGAATCAGATCATCAGGAAAGTTCAGTGCCAATTCATGGAGATTATATTTAACAGAACTTTACCACACTCTCACTTCTAAACTTGTGCTTCTTCATTCCATGATTTCCTTCCACAAACTAACTTGTTTTGAATCTTTCTGTACAAGGAAGACTTATCCATTATTACTCATTATTAGCAAGATTAATCCAATAGTCACGTACTGATGAAGAATGGCTAATCCTATGAGCTGAGGAGAATGATTGCCTGAGTTGAATACCCCACAAGTGAGATATTCATGAAGGATGACCCCAGAATGTTTCCAGTTGAGGCTACTACCAAGAAAGAGATATCTACTAGCAAGCAATATTGAGGATGATAATTTTATAAGCTCATTGCTTTGATCTGAAACGGTCCTTGGAGGCCAGCTATGTCAATGTCTTTATTTCACAGATGAAGAATCTGAGACTCAGAGATGTTAAGTGACTTGCCCAGCCACAGGTAGTAAATATGAATGCTGATCCTCTAATCTTAGAGTCAGTGTTCTTTCTACTGTAGCATTTTCTTCATGAAAACATATATAGGGTCAGAACAACATAATAAATGTCCATTATACAACCTGTGCCCATTAGAAAAGTGAAAAGAGAAAACAAGAGTCCTAAATTGATTTGAAAACACTTGGCAAAGAAAGCAGTGATCACCAAGGTAAAAGAATAATAACAATTAACTACCTATAACCGTTTGTGAGACTATGTTCTGGTCGTGATGCCTGTGAGAATCTGTTTTCTTATATAAAGTGTGTGAATTTATATCACTTTAAATGCCAAGCCAAGAAGTATATACAGTATTGTATTTAATTCTGGGTCTTTGAAGTGTTACCAGAAAACTCATGTCATTCCAGAGGAAGACAATTTAGATGATAAGTCTGGAAATCATGTCATTTGAGAAAGTATTAAAGAAACTGAGGACATATGGAGTAGAGAAGAGAGGACTAAGGTATACATAATAACAATTATCCAATATTTGACAGGCTGTAATGTGGCTGATGCAGGAGATGTTACATGTTGGTAAAGAGACCACTAAATCCAATGGACAGACATTGCAGAAAGACTTGTTTTGGCCTTTGGCATAAATTTAGCATAAAAAAAGAGCAAATCAAAGACTACAGGACCAAATACTGAAAGTCAAGTGAGGGGAAATAGATGTGATTTTGGAGGCAAACCTTAGCATGTATATGATAAACACATGACAATGCTACTAATTTTAATACTAAATCAAATACAGAGAAAGGACTCTACTTGTTCTGCATAGCATCAACAGGAACAGTTATAAGTAATCGATAAAAGTGGCAGAGTTGTATTTAACCTTGATATAAAGAAAAACTATCTAATAAGGAAATCAATGAGTAAGTAGAATGGGCTGTCTATGGAGGTAGTAGGTTCTCCCTTACTGTACCTAGTACTCTATCATTGATACAAGGTGAAGAATGGTTAGCTTTAATTAGAAATAATAAATAGAATGTTTTTTTCTTTTTCCTTTATTGTATACAACAAAGCATGAAGTTGAGTTTTATTATAATCACTATTTAACCAATGAAGTTCATATGCATAACAGAGAAAATATGTTTAAGAAAATTAGATTTGGGATTGGTGATATCTTGCTACAGAAATATATACCAACAGTGAAAGGTATCTCAGTGGCAACCCAAACTCCAAAGTTCAAGTATGCTTTGAGAAATATATTTGTTACTTCTTATACTGTATAATTTTCATTTTGTCTAAGGGAGTTTCTATTATTTCAGGAACTTAGCCACTTTCAGAGTCGAGGTTTATAATGGCTATTTCAGCTTCCATTCTATAATAGGGCACTTTATATCATGTCAAACTCAGTACTATTTTTGTCCTGTAGCAGAATTAAATTGCATTGTGAAGAGATTGCAGTAAACAGACATAAATACACATAAATTTATATTTACATCTGCATGTATACCAGAAATACACATATGTGTATATAGATAAGCACATGCATGTACATATACATATACATTATTGTGAGCATACTCACTGAAATATTTCTATAATACACTTCAGGTTTGTTACAGGATAAAAGGCCATGTGTGTTTGCATACATATGGGTATATGCATAAATGGTATAGATTATATATATAAAACATACATGCATACACATATAAGTTTGTATTCCTAGGTGCATATTTGCACATATCTGTGTGTAAGCATTTATAGATAGACAGATATATAAGCAAATATATGTGCACACACTCACATAGATACATCTGTGCATATTCTATATATGTATATACACACATTCAACACAAATATATGCATACATATCTAAATACTAGAGCACCATGTTATATGCATGCATACATGTATATACATGTGTATAGCTGCAACTATACAACAGGAATATAGTTTCATACACTGTTGTATGCTCTCCTAGTCAGTAGAAACAATATATTTACAATGTAGACACATTACCTATCTTCACAAAGTATATAAACTAGCAAGAAGAGGAAATGACATATCCTAATAAGCCTGTATTTTATATAAAGGTATTAATATTGAAATATACCAGTGTTTAATATTAAGAAATACTTACAAGAAACATCTGTGCATATACCTGCATATGCTTGATTTTTGATTCAATTTACACACACACATAATACCTAGGAATATTTGGTTTATAATCATATTTGCATAGACATAGTTGCTTTAAAAGTTGTATAAATGCACACATATAAAATAAAATTATGTTATACTCTCATAATATCTTTATGGAAACACAGTGGTATATATATATATGAGTATATACACGTGTATATTCATACATGTGCATGTTATGTATGTATATGCTTAGTTTGGAATTATTTCTTAATATTACATGATAGTATGCTTTCTAGGGTACATGTCATTTCTCTCCTGATAGTTATCAGGAACCATCAAGGTGGACTCCACGTTTTAATTAACCATGCATTTCTTCTGCCAGCTAGTATGGTGTATTCCACATAGTAAATATATAAGAAATAATGGATGAAATAATACATGCATTGAATTTGAATTGATCTTACGTAAGTAAATTTATGATCTTTAATTATACTCTTTTTCATATAATCCTTTGAATTATAATAATTCTTTCCCAAGTCTCATTTTTGGGAAGGAAAGGTGCTCAGAAATTATTTTCATTTTAAATGCATTAAAATGCACACACAATGTGTCTAAAAAAATGCAAATCGCTTCAAACAACTATTTGACATACATTTACTATATTCCAAATTATTACATTAATTTCTCTCATGTAGAATGAAATGTTATGCCTCCAAGGTGGAAAGGAAGTGATTTTCACAAGGCTTTCTACTAAACTTGTATATACAGATGATGAAAACAAGGGTGTTGGTTATTAGAAAGCCAGAACCATTTTAAAAACTGAATTTCTACAGCTTCATCTGTGGCAGCTACCATAATATGACTGTGGTTCTTTCAAAAGAATTTTTTCAATCACATTAATAAGAGCATGTTTTTCCCTTTAATGTATCTGTATAGGAAGCAAATGCTGTTTCATCATTTTGATGAACGGTTCCATTAGTACATTTTGTACAGTGCCACTTCCTGTAATGCCACAAAGATGCTGTCCCTTCTGAAAGCTTCTGATAGCATTGCTAAAAATTGAATTTTATGAAAGTACAGTTCAGGTATTCATTATCTTTTCCTTGGACTATTGTAATAGCTTCTTTACTGGTCATCTTTTCAGCTTCTTTCTGTTCTATCCTTCACAAATTTCCAAGACAATCATCCTAATGGTACCAGCCCTCTCTCCATCCTCTCCCCCCCACACACATTTAAGATCTTTCATTTGCTAGCAAAGAAAATATAAAGTGTATAGCCAAGCATTTGTGGCCCTTCACAATTTGTCTTCAGTCTCCCTTCTTAGTCACATATTGGTCTACAATCTCTTTTCTACATTCTACAATGTGTTCCAGCCAAATTAGTCTATAAGCTGCTCTCCCAAAAGCCTTCTGCTCCTTCCTTCCTCAATGCATTTCAACAATCCATTCCATGTGTCTGGGATAAAATCCTTCCACATTTTTCTGCTTAGTGGAATCCTTCTTGCTCCTCAGTTTCAACCTCCTCTCTCCAATTTCCTTGATTTTCCCTCCAATTGCTATGGAGTTTCTCCTCTTACCTTTGTATTCTGAAGTTGGAATTTCTGGGTAAATTTCAGAAAAATAGGAATAGTCAAGATTCCACATTTATTCTACAGATGGATAGGACAAGAAAGTAGTAAAAATGTAGCAGTTATTTTTAACTTCTCAGAGGAAGCCACCAAAATTAGAAACTAGAGAAAATGTCAAGTTTTTTTAAAAACGTATTTTCCTTTATCTATTGGCTCAGCAAAAGTTGAGAGAAACAAAACACAGGGACCATACCAGATTGTGGTCATCCCAAACCAAACAATGGATTGGGAAATATGGCAATAGTTAGTGGGAAATGGTCCTCATTCCAACTGAACCCAGTAGCTTCATGATAACATTGAATCAATCTCCTACGAGTTCTCTTTATTACGAAATAAATGTCACATGTATATCAGTCAAGGAGATCCTCCTTCAACTAAAAACTAAATACAGAATTTTCTAGCAGATCCATTATTGAGCTCATAAAATTTAGAGTAGGATAGGACATGAAATCATCTTGTCTAATGACCTCATTTTACAGATGAGAAAACAGAGGCTCAAAGAGATTAAGTCACTTGATCCTGATCACCTTAAGTGACCCAGAAAAGACTAGTAACCAGGGTTTTCTGATGATCAATCTGGTTTCTTCACACTGGTTGTATGTGTTTCAGGGCCCATCAGTTCTGATATTAGATAAAATCTGTTATGCATTACATTTATTTTTTGCACAACATATACTGCCTTGTATCATTATTTGCATACATATCTTATTTCTCTCACTAAATTGCAGAGTCCTAGGGGGCAGGAAAAATAACTTAATCTTTTACTCACTGCTATTATAAGCACATAATATGCACAAAACATAATTTTTGATTACTATATTAGTAAAGAGTTATTACAAGGCAATTTTTAAAATATTAAAGACCAACGATTAGAATGTCATCTATATTTTCTTAAATTTCACAAATTTACAATATTGTAATATAATTTGCATATTTCCTAATCTAGGTTCTGTCCTTTTATTCTACCAAAAAAATAGCAATTAACTTGAATACTATGACTAACCACTACTACTAATAATAATATTATTAATGTGTATATAGAGCTTTGTATGTAGCAGACACTGTGCTCAGTATTTTATAATTATTGCCTCATTTGATCCTCATAACTATTATCCCCCCATTTTATAGATGAGGAAAGTAAAGTAAAGGCAGATTAAATGACTTTCCCAATGTCGAAAGTTTAATGTATAGAGGCTGGATTTTTATTCAGATCTTCCTGACTCCAGTTGGGTATGCTATCCAATATACCACTAAAAACGTGGTTTTTCATCTACTTATGACAAACATCTCCAATGTTCCCCAATTTGGATAATGTCCATTTAATCAGTTTGTTATAGCTGATTTTGAATACACATCTTAATTGGATAAAATTTAAATATGATAACTCCCTTACCCCTTCAGGTTGCTATGTACTCCCTCAGGAATTAGTGATATGTAGAAAGATTGTGGGACTTAGAAACAGGAAAGCTAGTTTTCCCACTTATTGTGTAAACTTGGAGAAGGAATTTAAGGTTTCTAAGCTTGTTTCCTAATTTTTAAATGGTGATGATGACATTTGTACTTTCAGGCTCACAGAGATTTTATTTGAATTCTATAAGACATTGCATTTAAATATTTGGTAAAATGTAAAACACTCTAGATACATAACATTGTGTGCTTAAGAAAAAAAATTTTCATGCAATAATTAAGTTTTCTTAGTACCTTTTTAATGCTCATAACTACTGATTTTTGAAAACCTATCACGTCTTATTCTATAGCAAGCATTGAGGAATAACTCTAGCACATGAGAGCTACATCCCCAAATAGGATGCAGCCTAAAATGTGATCAGTAAATTCTGAAATTTAATCATTATGAAATGGGAAAGATCAGGTAACTAGACTGCTTCTTAAAACTTATCAAAGGACCTAGGGTACTACCCTTAAAAAGAAGTTGCCTTTGCAATATAATGAGAGTAAAATAAGTTGCAATCTAAAACAAAACAAAAAAACACACCTAAAATGTATGTTAAACAGAAGTATTATATGTTACCTTTATTTGTTCAGAACTAATAGACATATACAGCTGAGAGATATAACATCCTACTGCCTGTACTCTAGCATTGTAAGAAAATGACTAAATAAGGAATATTGATTAATAATGACTAATAAGGAATATTGAAAAATAAGAGTTTGATAACTCATGATGGATTATAGCTTAAGAGCCAAAAGTGATTTTAGAGCAGTGGCGTGAAGCTCAAATAGAAATGGGAACTACTAAACCAAATATAAGGATCCCTATAGGTTGTATAGATGGTGCAATGGATAGAGCAGTGGATCTGAAGTCAGGAAGATCTGAATTCAAATCCAGCTTCAGATACCTTTTAGCTGTGTGATCCTGGGTGAGTCATTTATCCCCTATTTGCCTCAATTCCTCATCTGTAAGACAGGAATACACTAGAGAATGAAATGGCAAACCATTCTGGCATCTTTAAAAAGAAAAATTAATGGACCAGTCCATGGGGTCAAGAAGAATTAGACATAACTGAATGACTGAACAGTAATCTAGGCTGCATGTTAATTTACAAAACCACATGTTAACATTATCTCTGTTTTATTTTACTTTTATTTGTTTGGTTAAATATCTTCTAATTATATTTTAATCTGGTTTAGGCTTCACTCAAGAGTATAGGACTTCTGTTTGAAATCTCTCCTAGAGAGGTCATCATTCTAGCCCAATTCCTTATGTCAAATAATGCAAGGAAACCAAGGGCCAGAGAATCTCAGTGACCTATTTATTCAAAATCATATAGGGAGTATGTGGAAGAGTTGGTATTTAAAGCATAGTCTGCTACAAACAGATTTGGCACACCCTTGGAACTTGGCAGTCAAGCATTTTTCAGGAAGGAGAAAGCTCTGATTCTAGACGGATGTATTGGTTTGTCAATAAAATATACCAACAGCAGAGAAAGACAATTTACTAAGCTACTATAGCCTGATGGAAGTAATGTCCTTAAGGATTCTAACTCCCTGTAAACTAGTCCATTCTGGAGATCAATTTGGAACCACATCCAAAGAGCTATGAAAATGGGCATAGTCTTTGACCCAGCTATTTATACCCACTATTAGGTCTGTACCCACTATTAGGTCTGTATCTGTATCAAAGAAAAGAGAAAAGGACCTATTTGTACAAAAATATTTATAGCAGCTCTTTTTGTGGTGGCAAGAAAACGGAAATCAATAGAATGTCCATCAACTGGAGAAGGGCTGAACAAGTCATGGTATATCATTGTGATGGAATGCTATTGTTCTATAAGAATGATGAGCAAGGGGAGAGGCTGGAGCCATGGTGGACTAAGGGCAAGTATTCTCCTGAGCTCTCCCAAATTTCCCTCCAAACTACTTCAAAATAATGCCTCTAAACCAATTCCAGAGTGGCAGAATGACAAAAGTCTAGGGTAAAATAATTTTCTAGCCCAAGACAACTTAGAAGGTCAACAGGATACATGTATTTCACTGGGGTGAGAGTGGAGCATTCTTCAGTGTAGATCATATGCTGGCAAACCAGAAACAAGACATACCCCAAATGAGCCAACACCTATCCTTGGAGGCAACTGAATTAGTAGCAGTAACTTCCAAAGCTCTCTGCCAATAGAAAATAAGGAGGTCAGACGATACATGTATTTCACTGGGGTGAGAGTGGAGCATTCTTCAGTGTAGATCATATACTGGCAAACCAGAAACAAGACATACCCCAAATGAGCCAACAC
>CM053590.1:60802604-60840455 GCA_028646515.1 Pseudochirops corinnae
TATTTTTGGGTAATGAGTTTCTGTCAGTGAAAAGATTAAAAAATAACTTATAAAAGGAAGAATGAAAGAGAATCGTTAAAAACCTGGTTGGATTGTCCAGAGAAATGAAGAAAGTATTTGTCTTCCAAAAGTTTCATGTTTCTGTGAATGGTGTAGAGAAGAAACAGCATGGAAATTCAAACCCTACGTATGGGATATTAGATTCTATGCATCCTAGAAGGTGATTAAATTATCATTTATTAAAAAGTAGTGAAGAAAATAAATAAGTAAACTAAGAAAGTGGGGTGGGGCAGAGAAGCACATCCTTATCTGGTGAAGGAAAAGCAAATACAGAAAAGAACAGCAAAGAGAGGGAGAGAGAGAGAGAGAGAATTGGGCAGAATAATGGGAAGGCAGAGAGCTATTTGGGAGAAAATAAGAATTAAATTTGTATACATACAGCAAATTCCGCATATTAAGTGCTGATTTAAACTGAGGTAAGGAGTGGGGAGGGAAGGAATAATACACCAGAACTAAAAACATTTAAATAAAAATTTGGAAAAAGGAGTACAAGAATATGTCAAAAAATTCCTTATGACAAAGTGAGGTTTATATCAAGGATGGAAGGACAAATCATTTAATAAAATTAATCATATAAACCACAAAAACCACAATTATCTCATTAAACAATGAAGAAAGTCTTTGACAAAATTTAGCACTCATTTACATTCAAAACGAAAAAGAGAAAGTGTGCAGAGTAGTATGTCTTTAATTAGATCAAGAATATAAACTGAAACCAGAAACTAGACTTATTTTCAAAGGAAAAGGAAATGTTCTGATAAATACAAATTGAAAGCAGGAATGTCACCTTTCCTCACTATTATTTGGCATAGTATTAGAAATAAGACGAGAGAGAAAACAAAAAGGAAGGAAAATGACTCATATTACTCATAACCAGAAGAATTAGAGAAAAATAGTCAAGACAATTAAGAAGTTCAGTAAAATAAGTAAACTAAAATCATCAGCATTTTGTACCACGCGGATTTTTAAGAAGGGAAATAATATAAAGGAAAAATATAAAATATCTACAAAAATCATTAAGCCTTTGAGACTTAAGCTACCAAGAAATATTCATGACATAAATATAATTTTAAAAAAACACTCAGTGAGAGAAAAGAAGATAAATAATTGGACAGACATTTGTTCACATTGGCAAAACCAATGCAACAAAAAGTACAAGAGATATACTTTAACTAGGAAATTAATGTCAAATTTCACTAGGAAACTCAAATAATCTTGAATCTCAAGGGAAATAATTTTCAAATGTTGGGATTAAAGGGGTCTAATACTATTAGGTCTCAAATTATATTATAAAGTAATAACCATCAAACCAATTTAGTACCAGTTAAAACATAGAAAAGTTGACTAGAATAGCTAAGATTAGCAAGATTAGGAAGCAATTCACTAAAGGAGGCCAGCATTTGATAATCCCAAGAGCATAAACTATCAGGGGGAAATGACTTTTTATTTGATGAGACCTCCTAGGAAAATGAGAAAACAGGCAGGCAGAATGTAGATTAAGAATAGTGTTTTTACATCACATTTGACAATAAGTTGAATATGCAAGCTAAAAGTAAATATTTTTGTTTGTTGTTCTTGTTGAGGTTCAGTTGTATCTGACTCTTCATGATTCCATTTGAGGTTTTCTTGACAGAGATACTGGAGTCATTTTCTTCTCCAGCTCATTTTACAGATGAGGAAATTGAGGCAAATAGTCTTAATTGACTTGCTCAGGATAATACAATTAGTAAGTGTCTGAGGCCAAATTTGAACTCAAGTTCTCCTGACTCCAGGCCTAGAGCTCTAGGTGCCACCTAGCTGCCCTAAAAGTAAAAGATAATATGAAAAAATAAACAACTCAAGGGAAATAGAAGGAAAAACCTTTCAAAGCTGTTGCTAGCAGCAGAATTTATTACCAGGAAAGGGAAAGAGGAAATACTAAAAATAAAAGGCAATTGATTACATAAAATGTAAAAGCTTTTGTCTAGAAATTATTATACTCAGTACAAAGGAACTAAACTTAAGCATGATATTTATATCAAATATATCTGGGGAAAAATGAAAAAAAAAAAAAACACAAAGAATTGACAGAAATAAAGAGAATGCTCCAAAAGAGAGATTGGTCAAGATATACACTTAAACAAAGTTTTAAAAAAAAGTGACCATTAAGGAAAAATTAGAATTAAAATCATTCTAAGGTTGATTTCATGCCTATCAAATTCAAAGAGGAGAAAATTAAGGTAGAAAAAATTAAAAATTATATTCGAGGGGCTTGAGAAGACAAACTTACTATGCAGTATTAGTGGAAATCTTAATTATTCTATCTAGTCTAGAAAACAATTTAGAATTATTTGAGAAAAGTCATTAAACTACTCTAACCTTTGATTTAGCTTCTTGTGTGTTAGAAGACAAACATAAAAAGAAAAATTCCATTTATTCCATGATTTTCACAACAGTACTTTTCATAATAGCAATAAAAATATGGAAACAAAGTGGGGGACCATCAACTCTGGAAAGGGTTAAAAATGTGACTATAACATGCTTTTACTTATCCATAAGAGAAAAGGAATATGGGAAAGTTCAGAGAATCATGGTAATTGTTTGCACTGATTCAGATGGAAGATATCAAAACCAGAACAATAATCCATATTAGTCCTGGAAAACAGATGATGAAACACAATTATTTCCTCTTGAAAGGGAACTGGGAGGTTAAAGATGCATTATGTTGAATTATTCATCAGTTTTGCTTATTTGGAGTTACCAAGGAGAATGGTGGGTAACAATTCTAGTACGAAAATAAGCATAAATATTTTTTAAAACAAAACCATGCATGATAGATAGCAAGAAAAAAAATCACTAAGGGTGAGCACAAAACTGTTGTGTTGGGACACAACAAATGATGCTAAATTAACTATGTCAGCAATGACAAATCTTAAGATGAGTTGACATTTGAAAGGAAAGTTTATTGCTATTTTCTGTAGCACTACTGCACACAAAAAGAAGGTGGGTGGGGAATGAATAGAAATACCTGAGATGACATAGAAAAAGCAGAACTTCCCTAATTTGTTTTGCTTCTGTTTCTCAGAGAAGGAAAATGATTTTGGGACTGGAAATGATAGAACCAAAATGGCTAAGAGGGAGTTGTATCTCAAGATGAGGAGTTATACAGTAATAAAGCACAATACGTGGCTTTGATGAGTTCAAGTCACGATGCTCAAGAGGGTTACATCCAAGAAATGTTGTATGTGATCTTTAAAAGTTCACAGAAAAATGAAAAAAGGACACTGCAAATCCACTTTTGGTCAGGTTGAAATGAATGGTGATAATTTTTTTCTTCTACTTTTTAAAAAGGTTTGTCACTTATTTTAAACACGCTTTTCTTTTTAAATTTTGAGTTGCAAAATCCCTCCCTCCCTTATACCCCCCGAAAAGGTAGACAATAAGATATAACTTATACAGTTAAACCATGCAAAATATATTTCCATATTAGTCATATTTCAAAAAAGCAAGAAAAATAAAGTGAGAAAATTATACTTCAATTTGTTCTCAAAGTTCTCTCTCTGGAGGTGGATAGCATTTTTTCATAGTAAGTCATTTGGAATTGACTTGGATCATTATATTGCACAGAGTAACCAAATCTTTAATAGTTGATCATCATTAAAACATTGGTGTTGCTGTTTAGAAACATTTCTGGGTTCTTCTCACTTCACTTTGCATCAGTTTATGCGGGTCTTGGCATGTTTGTTCATTCATTTATTTTCTGAAACTACCTCCCTTGTCATTTTCCACAGAATATTAATACTCCATCATGATCGTATTTCACAACTTGTTCAACAATTCCCCAATTGATGATATGCCCTCACTTTCCAATTCTTTGCCACCTCAAAAAGTACCGCTATAAATATTTTAAATGGACAGCTAGGAGGCACAGTGGATAGAATTCTGGGACTGATATCAGCAAGATTCATTTTTGTGAGCTCAAATCTGTCCTCAGACACTTACTAGCCATGTAACCCTGGGCAAATCAATTAACCCTGTTTGTCTCAGTTCCTCATCTATAAAACAAACTAGGCTGGGAAATGGTAAACCACTCTGCTACTTTTACCAAGAAAACCACAAATTGGGTAAAGGGAAGTCAGACACAATTGAAACAACTGAACAATTACATAAATATTTTTGTATTTATTTTTTTAATTTTTTAATTTTCTTTTTCTTTTTTTATTTATTTTCCTTTTTTACTGATCTCTTTGGGGTACAGAACCTCATAGTGAAATTTCTAGGTCAAAGAGAATGCCATGGTTCCAGATTGTTATTCAGAATGGATTGACCAGTTCACTATTACTACAACAATTTGTTAATGTTCCTATTTTTCCTTCATCTCCTCCAACAATTTTCATTTCTGATAGGTGTAAGGTAGTACCTCAGGGCTGTTTCAATTTGCTTTTCTCTTATCAATAGCAGTTTAGAATATTTTTCATAGAATTATAAATAGCTTTGATTTCTTCTGAAAACTGCCTGTTCGTGTGCTTAAAATCATTTAACAATTGGGAAAGGCTCTTATTTTTATAAAATTGACTGAGTTTTATAATCAGTATATATTTGGGAAATGGGGCCTTTATCAAAGACACTTGCTGTAAAAATTTTTGATATTACTTCACTGTCTGTGGTACCTTTTAGTAAAAGGTAGTTTCCCTGAATATCCCTTTTAATTAGGTCAATTCTTGCTTTTGTTTTGTCTGAGATCATGATTGCTACACCTGCCTTTTTTAGTTCATCTAAAGCATATTAGACTCTGCTCTAGCCCTTTATTTTAACTCTCTGTATGTCTTTCTGTTTCAAGTATGCCTCCTGTAAACCATATATTGTTGGATTCTGATTTTTTAATCCATTCTGGTATCTACTTTCATTTTATTATTAAGTTCATCTCATTCACAATCATAGTTATAATTACTAACTGTGCATTTCCCTTCATCCCATTTTCTTCTATTTCTTCTTCTCTTTGTTTTTATCTTGCCTCTCCTAAAAATCTATTTTGTTTTTAACCACTGCCTCCATTAATCTCTCTTATTTTTTATCACTCCCCCGCTTTCTCTTATCCCTTTCTGCTCCTCTTTACCTATAGGGTGAATTATATTTCCATATACAATTGTGTGCATGTATGTGTATTGCCTCTTTGAATCAATCCCAGTGACAGTGAGGTTCAAACATTGCCCCCCATTTTCCCTTCCACTTTAACAACTCTTCCTTGTGTAACTCTTTTGTCTGAGGAAATTTTCCCTATTTTACCTCTCTCTTCCCCCTTTGCTTTCTCACCCCTCTCTTTTTTTGAGATCATTTCAACATAAACAATTCACATCCATGCCCTCTTACTACATGAACTCTTTTTAACTGCTCAAGTAATGATAAAGTTTATAAGAGTTACATCATCATCTTCCCACATAGGAAGTAAATAGTTTAATATTACTGAGACCCTTATAACATCTCTTTCATCTTTAGCTTTTCATGTTTCTACAGTCTTATGTTTGAATGTCAAGTTTTCTTTTCAGCTTTGGTCTTTTCATCAGGAATGCTTAAAAGTCCTCTATTTCATTAAATAACCATTTTCCCCCTGATGAATTAACTCAATTTTGCTGGGTAAATTATTCTTAATTGTTGAATACAGTATACAATTGTTGAATACAGTGGGAAACAGTATACAAAAAAAACTACGCATAAACAAGAAATAAATAGTATAAAACAATGACAGTTTCATAGAGGGAAGACACTAGGATTAAGAAGAACTGGAAAAGATTTCTTGCAAAAGATGGGACTTAAGCTGAGACTTAAAGGAAGCTCCAGGTATTGGAGACTGCCAGTGAAAATGCTAGGAGTTAAGAAATGGAATGTCTTCAGTGAGGACCAGCAAGCAGACCAATTTCACTAGATTGCAGAGTACTTGGAGGGGAGTAAATCATAAGAAGATTGGAAAGTAAAAATGAAAGAGGCTATAAAGGCTTTGGAAAACTAAGTAGGGAATTTTATATTTTACCCTAGACGTAATAGGGAGCCAGTGAAGTTTGTTGAAGGAGGGAGGGTGATATGGTCAGACCTACATCTAGTTTAGGAATATCAGTGTGATAGCTAAATGGAGGATGGATTGCAGCAGGAAGAGTCCTGAGATAGGGAATCCTACAGAAAATTATTGCAGTAACCCTGGTGTGAGCTAATGATTTGCATCAGGGTTGTGTTAACATCAAAGGAGAGAATGGGGTAAGCAAAAGAAATGATACAGAGGTAAAAATCAATGGACTTGAATACTGTTTGGATCTGGAGGTAAGGATGAGGAATCAACAACAACCCTGATGTTGTGAGTGGGTAACTGAGAGATGGTGTAACCCTGAACAATAATGAGGAAGTTTGCAAAATGGACAATCTTGAGAGGAAAGATTATTCCAGTTTTGGAAATGCTGAGTTTAAGATATCTATGGTATATGGAGTTTGGCATGTCTAAACGGCAGTTGGAGGAACAATACTTGAGATTAAGAGAGAAGTTAGAGCTGTACCAGTAAATATGAGAGTCATCTGTATAGAGATGATAATTAAAACCATTGGAGCTGATGAAATAATCAAGTGAAATAGTCTGGCTAGAGAAGAGTGCCCAGGACAGAATTAGAGAGTACAACAGTTAGAAAGGAGACAAAGCAGCAATCTGTTTGCAGATGATGTTATAATGATTACCTCAAGGCCCAAGATATTACAGAGCCTCCTAGACAGAAATATGTAATGCAAAAGAATTTGACCTTTCTATACACACTGGAAAGAACAGATGAATCAAGAATATCTATTGCCTAGAATATAACATGCATCTGAATGGGACTGTGAATTTCATCCAATAAAATGTGTATATGGGAAAGACAATTTCATAGGTGGTAATGGGATATGAAGGTATTCCAATAAAGTAGCTGGACTGTCCCCTCTACATAAGGCATCAAGGGAAGTAATTTCTGTTGCATTTATAAAATTGAAGTTTACTCAAACTACAGTCAATTCTACATGTACATTGCTACTTAATTCTGACATCTGCCATTGAACAAGTGTAATTTTCCCTCCCTTAGGTTACTTTTTGACAATATGGATCAACCACTTATTTAGAAAAGGATGGATGAATTTATTAATGGATTTTTAAACTGCTTGTTTCCAGGGCATAATACTATATATGACATGCAGTAAAAGCGCTTGTTTAAAAAAATCATTTCATGATTTCTTCAAAGTATAAAACAATCCAGGCACTAAACAATCCATAAACAAATAATTTTGTTCCCACAATGCATCTGCACACTGCAATGAATACTTTTCAGCATGACCTGTAAGTTGACAAGTACATGATGCAATCTTTCACCTGAAAATGTTAATCACTAAAATTCGGCAATTTTCCAAAGTAGCCATGAATAAATATGGAACCATGAATAAGATAGCAATTCAGAGAAGAAAATGGTGCATTTTAAAATGAGGTTCATTCAGATGCACTATAAATTGTCAATATAGAGGATTTAGAATGGCCTTTTAGAAAAAGATTGCATATGTATGTGAAAATGTATGGGCAGTATCAAGGAAAGAGAGCCATTTGAAAATCTTCTGCCCCACAACAGACTTTGACTAACCACTGAATGAAGAAGCATGTAGACATGAGGAACGGCCAAAACAAGTCCTTTGGCATAAATAATCACCATGGTGAACTGAAATGTTTGATTTTAAGAGAAAATAATGTTTTAATGTTTGATAGCTTAATGTTGTGAATTGTGTAGATTTGTAGTTTGTGGGTTTAGTATGCAGGAAAACAGATAATGAATACAATTATTTTATATCAAGCTAGCAAGAGTTTTCTCTCATTATATAACACATTGCAATAGAGGGCATCCTGTCCTACATCCAGTGAAGTTAACTGAAATTGCAAATCTGTTGGACAGAATTTAATTCAATGGAAAGAGTTACCAGGATGGGAAGTAGAGGCTTTGGCTTAAATTCTGACTCTTCTTATTTCTTGTTGGCACTTTGACCTTCAGTTTCTTCAACTGCAAAAGAAGAAATTTGGATGAGATGTCTACTACGGCCTTTTCCAACTATAAATATATTATATAATGATTCCTGGGGAAATTTTAGACCTGGGTCCTAAAATTCTTGCAGAGTTTA
This sequence comes from Pseudochirops corinnae, assembly GCA_028646515.1. Classification (NCBI taxonomy): domain Eukaryota; kingdom Metazoa; phylum Chordata; class Mammalia; order Diprotodontia; family Pseudocheiridae; genus Pseudochirops; species Pseudochirops corinnae. The sequence goes on from CM053590.1 coordinate 60,810,813, forward strand.
AAGCAATAAAATAACTGTGTCTTATTGCTTAAGAGAGGAGTTTATTGGGTACTATCAGTATATTATCAATAGAGGAATTCTCAGTAACAAACATGCAAATGTAGTAAAAATTCAATCACTAAGTACATGAATTAGATGAACCATTAACTCAAAAATGTAAATTCATATTTATCAAAAATATCTTCTATAGAATAAATAGAAATCTCATTAATACTAAAAATAGAAAATGTATAATTACTAAAAAAAAATTAATATCTTTCCTTGGTCCAACCATATATGATTAAGTATGAGTTCATTTGAATTTCTCGATTCCTAGCAAAGAGGGGAGGGAAAGGGAAGAAAAATTAGAAAAATTATTCCAAATCTCTGATCCTTTTCTAGGACCTAGAAAAAGAAAGGAAAATAGGATGAATACATAAGACTGCTTCACATATCAAGTTAGGCAAATGAAAGGGTCAAAGCAGAGTGAAGAGGCTACTCACATATGAAAAGGATGAAAGAACAGAGGCAGAAGGCTATTGCAATAGTCCATGTGAGAGGTGATAAGGGACTAAATTAACACAGTATCTGTGTGAGCAAACAGAAGACGACATATGGGGAAAACATTGAGAAGAAAGAAATAACAGGATTTTTGGTAAAAGTGAGGTATTGAGATTGTTCTTATAAAACTGGGTGACTGAGAGGATGGTAACATTCTTAATAGCAGAGCAGTGTTCATAAAAAGGGTGAGATTGAGATGAGAAAGACAATGGGTTCTGTTCTGAACATCTTGAGAGAAGTGACTCAAGAACTCCCTATTTAAGACGTCTGTTAGGTTTAAGAAGAAGTCTGTTAGGTGTGGGCCTAACCCAGGTTGTTAAGACTGTTAGTTCAAGTTTAATGTAGGGATAAAATGTAATTAAAAGTTACCAAAAGGAGGTTTTTTCGGTTATTATCACAAAAAGGATATGCAAAAAGGGTACTCTACCACTTAACTTTCATAGACATGGCCTCTTTATAAAAACACATCTTAGTATGAAAGAGTGTAGTGAATCTTGTATTCTTGGGAAATCTGGGACACCTTTGAAGGATTATGACCTCTCACTGTACTGGCAAGCACAGAAGTAGTTCACACCTTGCTTCAGCTATTGAATTAACACCTTGTTTCAATTCAAGTTTGTTTTGAGCCTTGTATCAAGTCTGTTAAGAAACAGAACATATGAACCCCACAACTTGTGAACTCTAGAACTCATGAACTCCTGAAATAGGAAGGGGAAGAGCTAATGACCATATATAAGGAAAGGCTCAGGCCCAGACAGCAGAATTGAGAAGAGGACTCTTGTGGTGGCAGAGTCAAGAAGGAGAAAACTTGTGGTATTCGGGCACTCTGTTTGTCTGCTCTGTCTGTGTTGATGTTTGTGATATTTTATACAGAAGCCCTGGGACCTTACTGGAAGCCCTGAAAGAGGATTTTCTGGTTGTATGTTTACAGAAGTCCTGGAGGTGGGTTTTGGAAATCCTGGAACTTTACTGATGATTTGTGCTGACCTCTTGGAACTTGTTTTTGGGTCTGGGTTGATTTCTATGTTGATGAATTGTGTTGAGTTCTCAGACCTTGTAGGTGGGTCCGAGTTGATTTCACAGGCAGACAGTGAATTGACAATGGTACTGGCAATGTAATTGAATATTATTGTGGCTCTGTTAAGATTTGTCTTCCCAGAAACAGGAATTGTGAAGGACTTGAGGTGGACCGGACACTGTGAACTTCAATATGGAATGGGAACTGGACAAAGAACTGGACAAGCAGCTGGACAAGGAATTGGGAGCTGCCTACCTTCAAACCCAGGTGACAGTTGGAGCTGGGACCATGGAAGAGGAACCATGGAAGCTGAGGGCCAGCCTTGAGTCAAGCTGAAAGAAGACTTTACTTGGACACTGTGTACTGACTAAGAAGATTATGATTTACTGTGACCTAGGGGTGGAGAAATTTGATTTTTGTACTTTGTGATTGAATTAAGGATTTTGTGATTGACTAAATGAATGTACTTTGTTTAAAACCATGTGACCACTTTGGTGAAAACTATGTGGCCATTTTAGTGATAAGTTGTTGAGTTGTGACATGGTGAATGTTGTATTTTATTTTCTGTAATAAGTTGTAACATTGTAAATGCTATATTTTGATTTTCTGTGATAAGTTGTAACATTATGAATGCTGTATTTTGATTTTCTATGAATGTTTTGCTCTGATTTGTTATTGAATAAATAGAAAGTTTGCTATACTATGTAATCAGAGCCTTAAAAGCTGTTCACAGCATCAGTCCTCTGGAAATCTGCTGGTGCATGGCTTTACACTCATGAGTGGGCCTTTTTATTCTTTAATGTGACCAGGAAGCCACATAAATTTGGCCAGAGGCTGCTAGAAAGCTTCGGCAAGAGGAAAACTTGAAACTCCTTCCTACTTCCAAGTCCTCCAAGGTTTCTAGCTTTTTAAAAGAAAGAAAAATATATCTTACCCATGTTCTAGGTTGGTAAGGAAATGGGAAACCCTGATAGATATTCATCCTGTCACAATATCCAATAGGCAGTTTGGTGATACGCAACTTGAGCTCAGGAGAGACACTAGTCCTGGATATCTAGATCTAGGAATATTCTACATGAATAAAGACAACATATTAGCATACAAATACTCATCTCACTTGTCAACACGATGAGAGTCACAAGAAGGGAGGTCAAAAATAAAAACCTAGACTCTCTGCTGTCTACTTCTGGTCAAATCAAGTTACAGGCTTGTAGTCATCTTACTACTAAGATCCAAGAAAATAATAACTCAACCCTCTTCGTGAAAGTAATCTCTTATTAAAAGTTTTACCCATGGACACTAATGAATCAAAGAGGGATGAACCCATTAACAACCAGGAAGCCATTTCTTTGATCTAGGTCACATGATCATGGGGCATCACATCTCTTTTATCTAGAGCATCCTCCCCTTTATGAAAGGCACTAATTAATTCATACCTCTGTCTCCCATGAAGTTTTGCAGGCTTAAGGGAGAGAAGAGGACATGAAAACTCTTTCCACTTATCTTCCTATTCTTCTAAAATACTGTAGAGCTAGCCATAAGCCTATGCCATATATTCAATGTATATTTCATCATAGTTTCATTTCAGTACTTGAGAAGATTAATGATTTCTATTTAATCCAAGGATTCTTAACCCAGAATCTATCAACTTAGTTGTCATTACATTTGGTTCTCTATATACTTGGTTCAAATATATACATATATATACATATATATGTATACACACACACATACATACATAAACATATGTAATGTATAAGTACACAGATTCATACATTACACACATTTATATAGAGAGCTAACTATATTTCTATATAATTAGCTTCCTTTGTAATTGTATATATTTTATATTTAGCATTTAGACACATTATTTTAGAAAGGTTTCTGTATGCTTTATCCAACTGCCCTGTGTCCAGCATACACACACACACACACACACACACACACACATACTTATTTAAGAGACCTTATTTCAAACCCAAATTCTTGAATTTCCTTCTGTTACCATTTGTGTTGCTTTTCCCTCTGGGGTAGCATAATAGCATACTATAATGAAACCCCATACTTGAAGGAATAAGAAAGAACCCCCTCAATTTGTATTTTGGGTGGGTGGCATACCCTTATTCAGAGTATAGCATGAATTCTCTCTTGCTAGCCAGAACACACCAATAATTTATTGCCTACACATCTCCATTTCAAAATCTATATGGAAAATAGAAACTGTTTCTTTTTTTATGCTAGTGTAGAAAGAAAATCAATCTGTCACAGAATGACAGACTCTGATTGTGTGATCTAGGTGTCTATAATCACAGAAACCTCAAGAAGAGAAAGCAGAGATGCATTTGAATTAGAAAGGAGATACCTTAAAGAAAATGGAAAAGTTGGAGGAGAAAAGTCACACATATTGATTGACCTTTACCACAGTGCATGTACATGTGCATTTTAACTGAACCTGTGATGTCATCAATGTTGTGTTAACAACAACACTTTAAGTTTTACAAAGCATTTTGCATTTGTTATATCACTTGGTCCTTATAACAACCCAGTGAGGTAGGTGCTATTATTAATCATCCCTATTTTTATACATGAAGAAATCCAGGCTAAAGGTCAAGTGACTTGCCCAAGATCCCACAGCTAGTAAGTGTCTGGTGAAGGCTTTTAACTCAGGTCTTCCTGACCCCAAGTCTACACTTATCCACTGATTTACCTATTTGCATTGGTCTAAGGAGCTCCCAGAAAGGAAATAGCTCTTCTTATTTGCATCTGTGCTCTCCATCTTAGAGTCTTAGAGTACTTACCTGGCTACTCTAGGAGGTTAAGTGACCTGTCCAGTGTCATAAAATCAGTATACATCAGAGAAAAGACTTAAAGCATGATTTCCTCACTTTATGGCTAGATCTCTCACCACTACAACCTACCATTGTCATAGTATTACTAATTATAATGTAAGAAAATCTTAAGTTAAAGCCTAGACATTCTCTTAAAAGGAAATCTCCCAGAATGATGGGCTAAATTATACAGTTTCCAAGTATTTGATTTGTGGTGGCATGATTAAGACAATATAATTAGTTTCCTAGCTTGGGTAGTCTGAAGAAACATACTTTTATACCCTAAGATTCATTTCCCATGTCCTTCTGGGTACTGGGCATTCTCTAGGCACAGACAGAGGAAGGAAACAGCTTCTTATTATGGTTGAAATCTTGACTCCAAAACTATACCCCAAGTATAGTCAATAGTCATAGTCACAGAGACTGGGTCACAGGTAGCCCTCAAAGATGTATAATGAGTCTACTCCCCATTCTTTCTATCTCTTGTCCTAGCAAGCTAAAATTACATTTATACTTCTACTGATATTCTTAAAATAGTCTATACTTTTCCAATCCAAAGCTAATTTAAATTTACAAAATGAAATTGCTAATGGAGATGCTAATAGAAATGGATAATAGTCTGATATGATTTGGGGATAGATGCTCTGAATGAAGAGATTATCACCCTTCCTTAAGCATATCACTATGATGTTGCTGAATAATGCTAAAATATGAAGGTTTGGGAGTTTAAGCCCCAACTCTTACCTTTAAATAACGGATTTAGAAGGAGGAAAAAAGAAACACCATGAAACAAACAAATTTATTTGGAAATCGGATGGTTGGCATGGTGTTCTTTGGAAATATTTAAGCACTTAAAATCTGTTCTGCTTAGTCCTTAGAGGAAAGAAATCTATTGAAAATTTCAATACTCACTGAAAAAAGAAAATCTAAGCTGAGCCTCATTTATCTCTTCCAGTTGAAAGCAAGAAGGGAGGGAGGGAAGAGTTTTCTGAGCTTCTGTATTATCTCTGTGATGTCTGACTTTATAAAATATTTTACTTAGTTGATTATTATTAACCAACAAATATTTTACAAGTCCTTGACCACATACCACACGCTGCACTAAGCTCTTGGTATTCACAGACAATGACAAAACAATTCTTGCTCTCAACAGGCTCATATTACATCAGAGGAGACAATATATGCATAGATAGACATATAGAAAAAAAGTAAAAGGTGATGGGAAAAAAGACACTAGAAACTGGGATAGAGAGAGATCAAGAAAGGTCACATGTACTATATGAAGTTTCATCTGAGTATTGGAACAGATGAAAGAGGATTGTAAAGGGAAGCTGAGGAAAGAATACATTTAAGGTATGAGAAACAGCCAGTGGAAATATACAGAGATGCAAAATGGGAGCATCACATATGGGAACACTGAAAGCTATTTTCACTGCACTGTAAAGTACAGGAAGGAGAGCATTGCAAAATAAGACTAGAAATGTAAGATGACATCAGGTTGCAAAGAACTTTAAATGCCAGCTAGAATTTATATTTTATGCTGGAGGTTATAGAGAGACACTGGAGTTCATTGAGAAGGGGAGTAAAAGCCAAATATGAACTTTTGGGAACTCACTTTGGTAGTTGTGCAGAGGATAGATTGAAAAGGGATGAGATTTAAGTGGAAGTCAAGTGGAAGGCTATCATAATACTATAGGGAAGAGGTCATGAGATCTTTAGGCAGAGATTTGGCTAGATGGGATTAACCATTCTAATAGAAAAAGAACAATAACAAAAAATAATAGAAAACATTCAGAAAACAAAAATAAAAAGCAAAAAAATTGCTCTAGAATTCTTTTTTTCATATAGATACATTTGAATATAGACAGAAGAGAGGCAATATTTCAAAGTGAGTAGAGCACTAGATTTGGATTCAGGAAGATCTGAGTTTAGATATGACCTCTGACACTCAGTAGCTCTGTATCCCTAGGAAAGTCAGTTAATCTCTACGAGCCTGATGTAACTTTCCAGTTGAACTTGCTAAGTCATAGAAGGGTTGCAATCTGCAATGACAGAAACAGTTCTCCTACTCTAGTAGTTCCCAACACGGTTAAAAATCAGTTGTGTTGAGAATGTGGGTATGCCAGATGCCCTGGGAACTCAGAGTCCTTCAAATAAGATCAGATGTGTTGCATAAATGAGAAGTGCTGCTCAGATTCTTGCTACCAAGTCAATTCAACTCTTTCTAATGGAAAGGATTTAAGAAATTGTTTATCCCAGAGAAGGGCTTTCCTTTTTACTTGCTGGTTTGAGTGCTATGAACGTGTGCATCTGTCTGTTTAGGACACAGTATTTTTTTTTTCCTTTACTTGGATCCACTTCTAGCCTCAGAGAGTCTGGGCGCCCGCCAGAGAACAGTTGACAAGCATGTTGTTGATCAGAGCTTTGTTATATGACTGCAAAGTTCATAGAGGCACAGGGGAAGAAATTTATAGTTCAGGTATGCAGGAAGAACATGGGAGCAGACAGGAACAGGAAAAGGGTTGTTTTTCCAACACTAGTAGACATGAAAACAAAAGGTGTGTTTGTTTGCTGTTGGTTTTTCTCTCCCACTCTTTTTTTATACAAAAACAATTGATGTAGTGGCTAATGTCACTTTTAAAAAAAGAACCAAAATCATTTAGTTGTCAAATCACATCAAGTCAAGAAGTATTTGTTAACCACTTACTGTTTAGGCGCTGGTTCATCTCTGAGAATGGACATATAAGCAGAAAGTCTGATCCTGCCCTAAAATAGCTTACATGTATAGTGGCAACCACACTGGAATAACCAGGATGACTACTAGCACAGGTTCTTAGATCTCTTTTACTAGGAAAGATAACTGTTTAAGGGGTCAACGATCTTTTTTAAAATTACATTCCGTAGCTCAGGGGAAAAGTCAGCACCCTGAACTTCAGAGAAAATACAAAGAAAATGCAGAGAAAATATAAGCAGGGAAGTAAAGACCAACAGACAGGGCTCTGACTACCTGAATCAATCATAAACTTTACATAGATACCTGAGTGGAGAGAGCCTTTACATCTGAGCAAGAAGGGAGCTCTGAACTTAAGGCCACTAAGACTCTCTCCAGCAGACAAGCTTCTCATATGCAAGCCCCCAAAGCAAAATACCAACTCAGAGTAAATATGTTCTTCTCAGAGCCAGAAGGCACCACAATCTGCATGACTCATCGCCTAATTAGAAATTAGCAAAAAGTGTGAAAGCCTCCCTACAAGCAAACCTAAGTAAGCTTCCCTTAAAGGGCTCCACATGAGACCTATTAATGGGCAGGAAGATCATAAATGCCATTAACATTACAACATTCTAATGGAGGAAGACAACACATAAAAGGCCATTGAAAAGCAGGACATGGGAGGGGAGAATTGAAGCTCATTAAGATGCTCCTTCAAAGGAACTATTACATCATATGTGCCTGCCCTGAGTGTACTTCTGCAGATCATTACCACTTTCTGGCTTTTCTCCATGATTTTCATAATTTGGGTTCTAAAAATAACCATTATCTGGCATATAAACTCGCAGTGATGAAGCTCTAAGAAGTTCAACTCATCCTTAGATTTTGAGATAGCATTTCTCATTGTCACATCTTTAAATTTTCCTGTTTGGCATCTACAAGAGTTTTGCACTCTTTCGGCAAAATTATTGAGAAGTCAGGGTTACTTCCTTTCTGGGATGAAGAAATATAGTATGATATTAGTAGAAGTTAGTTAGTAATCATTAATATATTTAGTCATTTGGAGTAGAAATTGCTTCATTCTTCGCCTTTTTACAATACCCTTCTCACCTAACATAATGACTGGCAAATAAAGCTAGAGATAGGGACTGGAACTGTGATAGTTCAGGGTTTGGAAGGCTCCAAAGGAATGTATGGGAGAGAAGAGGTATTAGACTGACTACCGAACCAAAGGTCTACAAAGCTGTTGTGCTGACCTCATTGTTGCCTGTGAAATCTGGACAGTATACCAGGGCCATACCAGGAAACTGAATCACTTCCATTTGAATTGTCTTAGGAAGATTTTGAAGATCACCTAGAACATATGCTTGCCCAAAAGACTATTTTATGAAGAACTCATACAGGGCAAGCATTCACTTGGTGGTCAGAAGAAGCAATAGAGGGACACTCTCAAGGTCTCTCTCAAAAACTTTGGAGTTGATTGTGTGACATGGAAGACACTGGCCACTCAGCATGTTGTGCCCATATCAGAGAAGGTGCTGTGCTCTATGAGCAAAGCAGAATTGAAACAGCTCAAAGAAAATACAGGATGCAGAAATTTAGACAATTTATCCCAAATGTTCACATTGATTATTTGTGCCTGGCCTATGGTAGAGAATTCCTAGTTCTTATTGGTCTGATCAGCCACAGTCAGATACATTAAAACTTGACTCTAGCATAGTGATGTCATTTTGGTCTGCTTCAAGAACAAAGGAAAACAACCAAGCAACCAATTTTTGTTATAGAAAAATCCTAGGTGAGAAAATCCTCAGGTCCACAATCTAGGCATCATCTTGGTCTCTTCACTATCTCTCACCACCCACCCACCCATCCAATCCATTGACAATACCTGTCAATTTCATCTTTGCAACATCTCCTGAATCTACTCCCTTCTCTCCTATGTCAGGCCACCATAGTCTCACATCTGTACTATCGCTATAGCCTGCCCATGAGCGTGCCAGTATTGTCTCTCCCCATTCCAAACAATTGTCTATTCAGTCACTAAAGTGATTTACCTAACATGCAAGTCCAACCATGTCAACTCTCCTACTCAGACTCCAGTGGTTCCCTATTACCTCCATGACCAAAAGCAAAATGTTCTGTTTGGCATCCAAAGTCCATTTCCCATCACCATTTAACAAGTGTACATGTAGTCCTCTATTAAGGGAGGTTGCAGTATGTGTCAAGTCAAGCTTAGGAAAGAGCAGCAACATGTGTTTTGGTCCCCTTTAGAGATCAGCATCCTACCTGGATTGTAAATTCCAGTCCATTCAGCAGCTCTGATACAACAGTAGCCCAACCCCTTTCAGAAATATCAATCTATCAGGAGTGTCTTCTCTTGTTATGGTCTTTAAAAACAGCCTGAGACTGAAGATGGGAGCCAGGTCCACACAGTACATATATCTCATATGTTATAATGAACTCCTTTTTATTTCTTTTTCCAGATCTTGCCTGCTTTGTTAGCATGAAGCTCTAACCAGGATTTTTTGTTCTGAAACATTTCTCTGATACCTTACTCCTAACACATATGCTTTGATCCAGTGATCCTGGCCTCTTGGCTAGTCTATGAACAAGACACCTTATCTGTCAACTTCAGACATTTTCTCTATCTGCCCCCACCCCCTTCCTAGAACACTCCCTCTCCTCCTCTCCCAACTCCTGACCTCCCCAGCTTCCTTTAAGGCCCAACTAAAATTCCACCTTTTACTGAAAGCCTTTCCCCAACCCCTCTTAATTCTAGTATCTTCCCTCTATGAATTATTTCCAACTTGGCTTGTATACAGCTTGTCTTGATGTATTTGCTTGAATGTTATTTTCCCCATTAGATTGTTCCTTGCGGGTAGGGACTATCTTTGGCCTCTTTTTGCTTCCCTACAGTTTAGCACAATGCCTAGCACATAGTAGACACTTAATAAATGTTTATTGATTAATTAATTAACAATGCTGGTCAGTGTTGTAGTGTCATAATTTTAGGAAGTGGTCCAGATCATTGAGAGGTTAAATAAATTTCCCAGGTTCCAAAGGTGCTGTGTGTCAAAGGCAGAATCTGAATTCAGGTCTTCCTGGCTCCAAGGCCAGTCCTCTATCTCCTACATCCTACTGTCTCTCACCTGGGACATATTTAATGCCTAATAAAAGCTTGTTGGTTGGCCACTAAGATGTCCTAGCAAATAGAGAATTGGACTTGAATTCTAGTCCAGACTCTTCAGATCCTGCCTTTTGGATATGGGACAAGAAACCAACCCAGGCTCAGTTTCTTTATCTAGAGGAGATTGAATTAAATTATCTCTAAATTCCCTTGTACTTCTTCAAAACTATTCCTTAGCCACAGTAAACTCAATGTTTTGTCTTAAATCTTCTCTCCTGATGTCTTGGCATGTTCTATGCTAAATTCAGTAATTTATTGAAAGTCTGCTGTATGCTGAACACTATGCTAGATGCTGGGAATACAGAGACAAAAATGAAAATATCTGCCTCAGTGATTTTATATTCTACTTTGGGAAAAACTGAATGAGAAAGACCTGAGGAGGTGGTACATGAGTGAGGGTTCGAAGGAAGGTAGGGATTCTATCAGGCAGAAGTGAGGACATTCCATGCATTGTGTACAACCAGTAAAAGCGCACAAAAACAAGCCATAGAATATCATGTAAGGGCAACATAAATGGAGTAATGAGTCACATTGCCTTGGTATTCAAAGTACACAAGATCTGAGAACATAAGCAATAATAAAGGTTCAATCTAATCCAGAGGCACCTCTATGAATGGAGCCAATTGAGCTTTCTCCTTCTTTTCTCTCAATGGAGAAGAGTTCCAAGTCATGGGTATCTGAAATGTGTGACAAGCCCTCAGCTATGTTAAGAGAATTGTGCTTGTCTTATGACTTATTTTCTTTATGACTCAAGCTCCCAAGTTTGCAACCCACTTGGCCCATGGATAAAGATTGATGAAGAAAATTGAAAGAAGAGGTTAATGCTTGGTAAATACTACCAAGTACTAGCATTTAGGCAGCTTCTATAACTTGTTCAGAGCCTAAGATGGTGTCAATACTGAAGGTATGAATACTTGAATTGTTCAATGTATAAAAATATCCACTCACAAAACCATTTGTTTGTTTATGAACGTATCTGTTGGACACATGCAGTATATATGATGCCATGTTTATATTCTTTTTTGGGGGGAGGTGGGAAGGCAGGGCAATTGGGGTTAAGTGACTTGCCCAAGGTCACACAAGTGCTAGTAAGTGTTAAGTGTCTGAGATCAGATTGAACTCAGGTCCTCCTGACTCCAGAGGCAGTGCTCTTTTCACGGCACCACCTAGCTGCCCTCTATGTAGGTATACTTTCAAAAAAAAAAAAAAAACAGGGAATTCAGAAGTAATGGCAACTATATACCACCAACACCAGAACCTCCCTACTTTGGACCAAACCACTCAGGTTGGTGAACCAGATCAACCAGGGATGTGACTAATGTCAACACAGAACATCTGAATTTTTTATAAGATTTTTGATATTGATTTGGAGGGAAAATTTTTCTCATGGACTCAGGCTTAAACTTAGAGAGCTTATGAGAGTATCAGTCAAAATCAATCATTGCCCTTGGAAGGGACCTTAGAGATCATTGTGCCTAGAAGATATTGATCATTTTGTCTATGCCATGGGCCCCTCTTTGGCATTCTGTTCAAGTCTATGGACCCATTCTTGAAATAATGTTTTTAAATGCATAAAATAAAATACATGCAAATATACATACATATGTGTATCTAATTTATAAAGGAAAGTGACTATATTTAAATAGCTGTCAATTAAGAAAAATAATGGGCCCTAGGTTAAGAATCTCTGACATAGTATTGTTCAGTCATTTGGTCTGTCCAACTCTTTGCAATCCCATGAATCTTATTATGCCAATATTAGAGTTGTTTTTTTTTTTTTTTGGAAAGATACTGAAGTGTTTTGCCATTGCCTTCTCCAGTAGATTAAGGCAAACAGAAGTTAAGTGACCTACCCAGGGTCTCACAGCTAGTGTCTGAGGCTGGATTTGAACTCAGATCTCTTTGATCACAGGCCCAGCACTCTATCCACTGAACCACCTAGCTTTCCCCGATCTAGTATTATCCCCCTCATTTTACAGATAAGAAAAATAAGGACCAAAGAAGTCAATGATTTGCCCATAAGCACAAAACTACCTAGTAGCATAGGTGGGATTTGAACCCAGATCACCTAACAAAGTGTTAGGTGTTCTTTTCACTTAAACATGTTGCCTCAAGTGAAACTAAGGCTGGATTATACTTAAGAACAAGGTGGCAGATACCACATACCTAAGCAGGCAAGAAGTTAAAGCAGAGACAAAGTCACAGATGCTAACAAATCTGGCAGATAGTCAACATTTCACACTCAGAAGTCAGAATATAGCAGTAGATTACAGAATTGGATTCTGATCTGTTGGGTGGTGATCTGCTATTTTCCATGTCTTCCACTGCCTACCTTTGTATCTGTCTACATTTTATATTGCTATCTTGACTTTTGATTGTAGTTGAAAAATAAGTCTGTGAAGAGATGCTTCAATTTGCATCACAAATGGAAGAAAAAATATAGAAAAGAGTCACAGAAGGTCCCCCTCCTTTCTTTGCTAGGGAAATGAGCATTCCTTGGTATATGAAGTAATCATGCAAACAAATAAGTTCACTTGCTGTGACTCACGAAGTAAATATATCGGTTATTTATAGCAGGACAGTATATTTTTATTATCAATGTACAGTATTTTTTACAATCCTGGACCATTAAAACTAGCCCCCAAGGAAATAGAAAACATTAACAAAGAAGCTGAGAAGAAACAGCAAAGGTGATGAGCATAAAATAAAGGAAGAACAATAAATTCTGAAAACTGAATGAATCTCAGGATATGTATTTTCTCAGAAGTTCTGAAGTCTACCAATGGTAGTAACTGTATGTTCTGGGATATTAGTTGACAAGGGGATAGAGCTGCATTTCTGAAAATAGATCTCTATTTCCATGATGTTTATACTTCTCTGAAATACACCTTTAGTGTTTATCTAACACTTCATTTTTTATTAGCTACTCTTCAGCAAAACCCTGTATGTCAATGCCAGCAAAGGGGAGTACCGAATTGAGACAATTATCCAGATGATCCAGGGAAAAATACCTTGGCCTCAATCACTTGGATTTTGAAGGAAAAGTGTCTGGGTAATGAATTAATGGAAATATTACTGTAATCTTCCCTTTCATTTTATATCCTAAAAATAAGTAAATAAAAGAAACTAAATGCCAAGGAGTAAAATTATTTGCTCACAAAATACATGTAACATGCATCATTATAAATCATGACGGGCAAGTCAGGTAACTAAAATGATGGGTAATAACTGATGGTTCACATAATGTTTTAAGGCTTGAGAAGAACTATACATACATGATCTCATCTGACCCTTACAACAATCCTGTGAGGTAAACCTTATAGATCTTACAGGTCTTAAATCATCAGTGAGTTGGAGGGATGCCTACCACAAATATGTGAAGGCTTTCCCCTTACCCCCAAGAAATGGGCAAGTAAGGACAATTTGTTCCAACAGCCATGAAGGCAGCTGTAGCAGGCACTTTGAAAGACTTAAGAGTTTGGTCAGGCATTGAAGATGCCAAGGTCATCCACCATCTACTGCATCCCATGCCACTGGACCCAGAAGGCTCTGGAGGAAAAAGTGAGGCTGGTAACCTTGCACAGCCCTCCCTCACTCGAATCAAAGTCAACTGCAAGTCATGTCTTCATTTCCCTGATGTCATGGTCCTCTTTGAAAATAAAGGACAAGCACAATAAACACAAACCCAGGCCATCACTAGTCATGTTGACTTTTGTCTGCTACTGGCCTTTGATGACTCTGGAAGAGAGAGTGAGGCAGATGATTCTGTGTAACTCCACCCCACCTAAATTCAATTCACATACAAGTCAAGACATCACCCCATGATGACATTGGTCCTCTCTGTAAAGGAAGGACAAACAGCAACACTCTCCATTGAGCAGATGGTGAAACTGAGAGTGGTAGACTTCAGAACTGCTCAGAAAATACATATCCTGAGATTCAGAATTCATTGACTTCCTTTACTTTATACTCATCCCCTTTGGTGTTTCTCCTTAGCTTCTCTGTTAATGTTTTCTGTTTCCTTGGGAACTAGTTTTAATGGCCCAGGATTGAAAAAGAAAAAAACTTACATTGATAATGAAAAATACTGTCCTTCTATAACTTTCCCAGGGTAATTAGTTTCAGGGGCAACATTTGAACCCAGGTGTGATCAATTCTAGGTTCAGTGACCTATTCAGTCTGGCTATTGACATAACAGATCACAGATAGCTTAGGTGCTCCACTAGTACCATTCTCCCCCCATTCTCAAATTTAAAGAACGAGAGGAAAGTCCTGAGTATGTTGGTCAAATCTTCTTTAAAGATTGATGGAATTATAGGGACAAGACCACAATTAAATGAGGAAAGCCTGGGGATTGTAATAAACCCCTAGAATTCCTTTTTCTGGAGAAGTATGGCATAAAAGAAAGAATCAAGACTTAGAGTCAGGAGCTAGAGAATTAAGTCTCTACTTCAATATTTACTTACTTTGTTACCATGGTCAAACAGTTTAATCTTTGAGCCTCAGTCTTCTCATCTGTAAAATAGAGATAATAATTCTTGGATTAGAATGCTTGAATGGTTGTTTGGATGGAATTGCTTTATTAACCCATGTAGCAGCAAGTACCCTAGCATATCCAGGATGACTGTCTTAGTTTAATCAAACATATATCATTTACCTAATTCAGGGGAAAGGATCTTAGGTGCTAATGCAGAAGACAAATTTGTATATAGACCTATGCAGAATAAATATAAAGATAATTTATACAAATAAATAAACTGGTCAAGACAATCAAGAAAGTCTCACACAAAAGGCAGCTAGACAGCATTGGAGATCGGACTCTAGGCCTAGAGTCAGGAAGATCGGAATTAAATCTAGCTTTTGACATGTATCAGCTACATGACCCTGAGTAAATCATTTCACTTCTTTTTGCATCCATTTCTTCATCTGCAAAATGGGGATAATAATATCACCTAACTCCAGGGTTTATTGTGAGGATTTGATCAGATAATAATTATAAAAGATCTGGCACATAGTAAGCATTATATAAATGTTAGTTATTATTATTATCATTAGAGTTTGATACCACTAATCTAGTCTATCTCATGTTCTATCATTTTACAAATCAGGAAAGTAAGGCCTTAGGAGGAATAACTTGCCCAAGAACATATTTACTTTAATTCCATGTAGCAGTATGGCATAGAAAATAGATAGTGGTTTTAAAGTCTAATGTAATGTTAAATTTCAGTCCTGCTACCTATGTACTACCTCCTCAGTCTTTGATAAGTCCTATACCTCTTTGGATCTCAGTTCCATTATCAGCAAAGTGACCACCGGACCTTGACATTAGCTCTGCCACTAAAGCCCTTGGTGCAAAGACCATGCCTTGGGGACCTAATACTTTCAATTCTGTAAGTCCTGCCTGGAGCCTACACTGTCCTGATGATTGAATTTGTCCCCTAGCTTAAAATATCTAACTGACCCCAACCATGTTAGATATTTACCTGTAGACATCTTTGTGTTACCACACATGTGTATCCCCAAATACACTTCAGTTTAGAAACCACAAACAGTCATGTTGTCATTGAAATTTCAAAGTTTGGGGAAAAATACAGAGGGTTTCATCACATTCATTGCTCATTTGTTTAATATTATCACTATCACTCTTTCGTTTTGCTCTCCTAGTATAAAATCTTATCATTTCTGAGCTTTTAAAAAATGTTTTCCCTTTAATGCTCAGCAGCTGTGTATACAGTAGCTAGACAGTTACTGCTAACTTCTGTATTTTTAAAGCTTTTTTTGTCTGTATGAATGCATCAGTTTGGGAAGGCATTATTGGAAAACATCCCTGCAATTTGAGCATCCTGTTAAGTGAGGATAAAAGAAAACATGGAGATTGAATTCTCGGTCATCCCTCGCTGATTGTAATTTATGTCAAAAACAAAAAGAGTAGCCATTGGGGTAAGATACCCCAAATCTTTGAGGTGTTGAAAAAAAACCAACTGCAAATGACATTGAACATCTTAGCACGATGTTGTCTGTTTTGTCTAGCAACATATTCTGCTTTAAATTTAAGAATTTCTTCTTTCTGTACTTTATAAGCAAAAGAAAACCAAGAATTGTGAGTCTTCTCTTAAAGCTTTATTTTAGAATTCCCTCCCTGTCAGCAATCCTGCTTTACATTGAAATTCTCCTGCCTTAATTGTTTTAAATGTGGTTATTCTCTGCTGGACTCTCCCCATAAAAGTTATTTTCTTCAAGAGAAACGTAATCAATTTCAAAAGGGAAGAAAGATATATAGTGCATTTGATCATTAGTGACAACAAAGAAAACTTGAGTGTAGTTTCCAAACGTGCAATTCATTTATAAAAGATGGGTAACAGTTATAGCCACTTTATTTAAAGATGCACCATACATTACTAAATGCAAATTTTATTCATTACAGAAAAATATATTTTAACACCTACCCTCAGACATATTTAAAGCCATAGGTACCTATGAATAACTGAAAAAGAACAAGCTTCTTTGAGCTACAATTTGGATAATGGAGATCTGTTTCTTCTTATCTCCCGGCTGTTACACAGGTGTTCCCCTCAATGTCTGTAACGTGCTCCCTCCTCACTTCTGCCCCTTAAAATCCTTATCTTCTTTTAAGACTACCTGCTTACAGACCTTTCCTGATTTTTATTACTCTCTTTTACCATCTTTTAAATTCTTTTATATTTCATTATCTGTATTCATGTTGTGCCTTCCTGGGCAAGGATTTTTTATAGCCCCAGAGCCCTCTTCTTTGGATATAATAGGTATTTAATAAATATTTTTAGAATATAAATATTATATAAGTATTATAAGAAGTGTAACCACAATTTTACTTCCTAGCTCCACCTTATAATGCATTAGAATCTTTAGATTTGGAATTCCTTTGTTATAAATCCTACTTGGCACAAAGAGGAATGGGTAAAAAAAAAAAAAAAAACCTGAAGATTCACTATACTATGACCTAACAAATATAATAGAATGTAAGAAGAAAATAGAATATGACAGACCATATCACCTGATAGAAAATAAGCTCCTTGAGGACAAGAATAATTTATTTTTGTCTTTGTATCTCCAACACCTAGAATAGCACCTGGCCCAGAGTAGCCTTTTCATAATTACCTGTTGATAGAAAATAGTATTCTATTTTTTTCACCCAATGATCTTCTGACATAAACTCTTAGAACAATAAAATGTTCATACAACAGGGTATGGCAGCTCTTTCTTCACCCAATGTTTCTTAACATATTCAGTCAAGCATCTTTATATTTAAAGATGCTTTGAAGATACTTGAAGATCTTATACATTTTCTTATACATACAAACATCATATACCTATTTAAGTATACTGCTGAAATATGCTGCTTAAAGACACTTTTTTAAAGACACTTAAAGACACCTCATCAGAATGCTATATATCAGATTGATATCATGAGGACTTTTAAAAAAAATTTTGCTATTTAATTTCCAATTCCTTTTCCTTGACCTTGAATTTCCGCCTTATTATTTCATTAATTCACCTGAGTCTTGTGAGTATACTTATGTTCTTTTCCCCTCGTTTAGTCCATTAACCCACATTTAGTAATTGAATAGAATATTCACCTAGGGATGGGAGAGATTTTTAATGCATCTGCCTTCACATAGAAAGTGAATTCTACTGGAAACCAGAGCTCTTTATCAAATGACATGAAGAAATCTCTCTGAACTAATATTACCCCAGTGATTTAGAAATAGGACTTATTTCCCAGATTGTAACAATTCATGTGGAAAAATGCACAACCTGAAAAGCAAGCAAAAATTCACTTATTTGTAAATAATATTGACTTGTCTTCCCCCCAAAATAGGTTTGTCTCATTTCCTAAGTGGAACTACATTTAGGTACCACCTTAACTGAAACCTACTTGCTAGAATATCAGATTTAATGATATGATTAGTGAATAGCTCAAAACTACATCTCTTTATTCATTACAGAGTGCTTTTTGGTAAAGAGGACAGAATCCTAAGAGGTGAAGAGAGAACATTTCAGGCATGGGGAACAGGAACAGGAAGTCTCTGCACATTAGCTATAAAGGCCTGTTACTCTTTGTGCTCTCCAAATAAGCCTTTCTATTTGCTAGCACTTTCCATCAAACTCACAGGAAACAAGTCTTACAAGTGACTAACTTTCATGTTATGACCACACCAAACTAGCCTATTTGACAATACCCATATACAACGTTCCATCTCTATCATACCTTTGTATGGTTTATCTACCCTGTCTGTATCATACTCCCTCCTGACCTTTATCCCCTAGATTCCTTAGCTTCCTTCCAGGCTGAGTTCAGACAAGACCTCCTTTAAGGCCTGTCTTGATACCTACTACTACTTGTTGCTACTGCTTCCCCCCCACCCCCACTAGGAAATTATTATGCATATTTTTGTTTGTTTGAATTGGTATTATTTTGAAATCAATACAAAATAAGCACCTTGGGGGCAGAGAATACATCATTTTTCTTTGTATTACCAGGGCCTCACACAATTCTTAGCACATAGTAGGTATTGAATAAATATTGAATGAATGAATAGTCAAGAAATACAGCTCTATCACCTCTTCACCTGCACCTTCCAGCTCTTTCTGGGTTCACATGCTCAGGATTTAGATGTGCAACTCTGGGCAGAACCTCATCTTATGGTCTTTCACCATTTGTCTCTGTCTTGACATAGTTTGGGTAAGCAGGTTGCAATTGCTACCTCTCCTTCCTCTCTCCATTGGGCATTTACAAAACCCAGAACAGCTCCTCATATTCTCTCTTCCACATAAGCCATCTTGGGCCATTTCCCTTGGTCTCACAAATAAACCCTAAAAGAAACACAGCGACTGACAGATTTCTACACTCACACTTATTTGCATTGATACTCTTATTCTATAACCTCACATATAACCAATGATTTCACTGCTATGTGGAGGGACTCCTGGTTCTTAGGTTCAAGTCACAAACAACAGAGTCGCAAGTAGAAGCCATGAAGATCCTTTCCGTCTTGAATTGCCCCTTGGAAAAGCCAAAGAAAATTCCCTTGAAAATATTTCTCATCAGTAAGAGATGGCCAGGGAATCTTCCACACACATCTGTTTTTTTTTTTTTAATTTAGCCCCACAGGATCCAAAGCTCCTGACTATCAGTCTCATTTTCCGCAAATAGCACTTGCCCTGACTATCTCAAAGAGCCATTGTGTTGACAGTACTTTTTAATACCTTAAAACATGAAGAAAATTTGAGTTATTACTATGAATTTGGCTTGAGTTCCATCAATCTATTCAAATGACCTAACTTCATTGTCATCTAGCTTACATTTCTTCATATTATCTACAATATTATAATTAACTAGTTGTTAGACCTTTTCCAACAGACGCTGGAATCAGAAATTCAAAACCATCAACATTTCAGAATGGGAAGGGAATGCAAGGTTCATCTAGGTTCTCATACCTGAAAAATGAATCATCCACAAAACAAGCAACAAGTAGTTCCTTCAGTTTTTGCATGAATGCCTCACAATATGGGGAATGTAATACCACCCCAGGCAAGTACTCTACTTTTGTATGGCACACATTGTTAGCAAGGGGCAGGTAGGTGGCACAGTGGATAAGTGACTTGCCCAGGGTCACAAAGTTAATAAGTATCTGAGGCCAATTTTTTTTTAACTCAGAAAAATGAATCTTCCTGATGCCAAGCCCAGCCCTTTATCCACTAAACCACCTACTGGTCTTTCCTAAGGTTTACAATAGTCCAAGTCCTTGATCAGAAAATCAAAGTCATTTCTTTTCTATCCCCAGAAATCTTGCCAATTTTGAATCCTCTATAGACATGAGCAGAGTTGTTACAATTCAGATTTTTAACAAAAAAAGCACGCCTTATCTGTGCTATGAACATAACATATTCTCAAACTGTTTGTTACTTAAACCACAAAATGGGAATTTTTTAAAATGGAATTGAGGTTTTCCTGGAAAAACATAATTCAGATAAACTCTACTTAAATGTCACCCCACAGCACAATTCTAGCAAGAAGCCTGCATTTTAAAGTTCTGGTCCTGAGAGAGAAAAAGACATTTAGAGGTTAATAATTCAGGCCTTGCTGCAGTAGAAAGAACTCATGTGTAAATGATGTGCTTAATCTGAAATAAAATTTTGCAGGTCAATTTTTATTGATATTAATACCAAACATCAATGAGTTTCTCAGGTGAATGATTCATTTTGAGACTGTTCTTATATATTGGGTAGCTATTTTATTCCTACTATGAACATGACTAGTATAAACAGCCAATTATTTCATCCCTATAACAATATGGAATATAAAAATGTCTTTTCTGAAAATTTTAATTGGATTGAGTCTAGGGTTGTGGTGTAAATCTTAAGTAGAAATGCCGACCGTTTAACCATAATTAAGGATACTGGCGGGCCACATATTTACTTAGAATACTATTTATTAACATTATCTATGTTTTACTACATTTGTATTTATTTTGTTAAATATTTTCATCTGAATCAGGATCCATTTGAGGATCATCATGGGCTACATTCATTCTGGGATCCATGTGTTCGACAGATAATAGCAATCAGAAGACCCAGAATGAAGGCTTGGTTCGGCCATTTACCAACTATATACTACCAATGTATAATACTGTTTTTATGATTGCATATGCAAATTGCTTACCATCTCAGGGAAGGGGGAGGGGAGAGAGGACGAGAAGTTAGACAACAATTTTTTTTTTAATTCATGTTAAAATCATTTTTACATGTAATTGGGGAAAAAAAATTTTGATTGCCACCACAGTTGTTTTAAATCAGCAATGCTCATTATTTAGGTCAGTAGGCAATTATAAAAGATTTATGAGCTCTCGAAATCTATTGCAAAGTTAAATTTTCAAAAAAAAAAAAGTACAATATTAACTTCTCTGAGCCTGAGTTTGCACAACTCTAAAGTGGAGCTGATAATAATGTAATTAGACTGCCTATCTCATAGTGCTATTCTGAGTATTTGTCAAAAAAAAAAAGGTTGTGAAACATAAGTTTGTAAAACGTAAACTCTTTCAGGACATTGATAATAGATTTTTTTCATCTTTGTATCCCCAATACCTAGCATAGTAACTTGCCCATTGTAAGGATTTGAAATCTATTTGTTGAATTGTTGAAGAGAAAGCAAATTCATTTCTTCATCATTTATTCAGCTGGGGCATATTATTAGCTTGAATTAAACATTGTTCACCTCGACCCCCCAGTGGCCCTTTGTCTGCTGAGGATGTAATTCCTTACTCCTTACTTCCCACCAGTCTCTAGCCACCTGTAACAAACAGACAATTTATTAGACTTGGTCAATTAAATTTAAACATTCAAGTTAGTTTTGTTCAAAAATACAGTCTTGGCACCTAGAATGAGACCCCTCATAAAATGGTTTGCCCTCAGAGCCATGCTACCTGGGGCTATGTATGCTATTTGTACTTTTTCTCCATTTTAAAGTCATTATGGATGCTTTGTACAGCATGCCTAGAGGCCTTCATGCAAAAGCAAGAGCCCCAAATGGCAAATAAATAAATACAGGGAGTGATTTTGAAGGAAATACGTGAACAACATATTTGGAAATTTCAATAAATAGCCATTTTTCCCTTGTCTCATTTTAAGTGTTAGGTTGCTCATTTTCCCCAAAGACTTTCATTAGCGTTAGCAAGCACTCGCTGTTCAGCCATGAATTCTTGTCCTAAGTGCTATTCAGAGGACATCTGTTTGTCGCATTTCTTTTCAGTTTTGAAGGGGAGACACAAAGCCTGCTGAGAGGGGATAGCTACTCAGAGTCCCATTCACTGGGGAGCTCTGCAAGCTTGCCCTTTGCAGATGTGGAAATCCTCTGTTTTCTGTGCAGAACAGATGCTCCCGTTGTATCACATGCAAGTGAATAACCCTGAGAAGCAGAAGGAAGAGTCTTGTGCTGAGGTAGGGAAGGAAGATGCCCTTAGGCTTCAAATCCTAATAAAAAAATAGCATTTATTTACTCCTAAAAGAAACAACAACAAAAAGCTCAATGGGTAAAAAAAGACTATATAAAAAGATGCAAAATACAAACTAAATCTTAAAAAACAAACAAATTAAGCCCCTACTTCTGTGGATACTAGCAAATGTGCAATACGTTTAATACTCATCTTTAACTACGTGATAAATATTATACTATATGGTTTAAAAGCAATTTTATATTCAACCTGGCCAGGTAGATAGTACTGGTACGGTCTCCCATTTCACAGATAAGAGAGCTAAGGCCACCAAAGGGAAAATGTGGACACACTAGAACCCAGTTCTCCTGACTCAAAGGCCAGTATTTAGCTTACTAAGCCACGGCTACCACTAAGTATATTTTGCTACACACAGGCAAGTCTTTGGTTATTGAAATAACAATTCTTACATTTTTATAGCAATTTATGAGAAGCTGAAAAATTCTTTATGTACTTAATCTCATTTCACCCATTTAATAACCATATAAACACAAACAAAATACAGGGAATACGTGTGTATTAAGTACCTGCTTTGGGTCAGGCCCTGTAGCAAGTACTTTATAAATATTGTTTCATTTGATCTGCAAAATAAACCTCAGAGGTAGGGGCTATTATTATCCCCATTTTACGGTTGTGAAAACTGAGGCAGAGAGAGCTTAAATAACCAACTCGAGTCACCCAGTTAATAAGTGTCAGAGAAATGATTTGAACTCCTGTTCAAATAATGAAGAGCGAAATAAGCAGAAATAAGAGAATGTTGTATATACTAATAGCAATATTGTTTTAGGAACAACTTGGAATGAATAAGTCGATTTGACTATTATAAATATCCAAATTAAGTACAAAGGATCTATGAAGAAAGATGTTATTTCCATCCAGAAAAAGAACTGATAAATAGAAATAGATAGAGAATGATTTTACACACATGCACACACACAGACACTTCCCCTCCTCTGCTATCTATTACCTCTGTGACCCTTGAGCTTCACTTTCCTCAATTAGCAAATGAAAGGATTTCACTAGGTGCCTTCTAAGGCTCTTTTCACATCTCAGGACTCACATTTATTAGCACAAATGGAGTTTAAAACCAGAAGATGCTGAAGAATAATTTGAGGGGGAGGCGAGGGCTCTGAAAGCACTGACCAGGTGGCAGGAGAGCTGACCAACAGCCTAGGCTCCTGAGTTACAGAATCATGCTCAGGTTAGAGGTGAGCAGATAGAGCCACTGACAGGATGTGGTCAGAGAGCATAAAGAGCCACATCCTTGCTCTGAACAGCAACCAAAGTAAGAGAGATCATCAGCCTGAGCACGGTACTTTTATTGTATTGTATCTGTCTATCGAAAGGTCAGTTTTTTTTCAAGCATAGTATACATTTACTTGAACTCATTTTCCATTAGGGAACTGCTCTGATATCCATCCAAAGCCACTTCTTTTTTCAGTATCTAACATAAACTTCTCCCAGAAGATGTACTTTCTGGGGTGAGAGGGACACTTAATTTTGAATAGAAAGAGCCCAGTTCATTTACATGTCTGTATTTATTACCCATATGATCTTGGGCAAGTCACTGAAACTCATTGTCCTCATCTGTAAAAAGAGAGGGTTCAGGGGCAGCTAGGTGGTGCAGTGAAGTCAGGAGGACCTGAGTTCAAATTCGACCTCAGACACTTAACACACACACAACACACAAAATTAGTCTGTGACCTTGGGCAAGTCACTTCACCCCAATTGCCTTGCCTTCCCCCTCCAAAAAACAAACAAACAAACAAACAAAAACAGAGAGAGAGGGTTCAACTACATAGTTTCTAAGGATCCTTCCAGCTTGAGAACTATGATTCTATGGTCTTCAGGGCTAGAAAGGCAGATTGAAAATACAATGTGCACAAAACTGAGGAAACTGTACTCTGTCCTATGGGAGCAGAGGGAAAGATAGAACCAGTAGAAGATTTTGAATAGGTGAGTAACACTACTAGATCTCCACCCAAGAAAATTATTCTGGGGGAGATGTAGATCAGAGAAGGAAAAACTGAAAGTAGAGAGATTAGAAAACTATCACAATTACAATAGTACAGATGAGATGTCATGGGGGCCTCAATAAGAATGTGAGTAGGTGTAGCAGCAACCACACTGGCATACCGAGAATGGCTGCTAGCACAGGTTCTTGGATATGCCTTACTAGGAAAGATAGCTATTTAAGGGGTCAACATCTTTTTTTTTTTTTATTATATTCACTAGTTTAGGGGAAAAGTCAACACCCTGAACTTCAGAGAAAATACAAACAAAATACAGAGAAAATACAAGCAGAGAAATAAAGACCAAGAGACATGGCTCTGACTGCCTGGATCAACTATACACTTTACATACATCTCTGGATAGAGAGTACCCTTACATCTGAGCAGGTAGGGAGCTCTGAATATATGGCCACTCAGAACCTTAACCAGGGAATCACATCAACCTTTTCATAAGCAAGCTCCCAAAGCAAAATACCAACTCAGAGCATATATTGGCTTCTCAGAAACAGAAGGCATCACAACCCTTGTGACTCAGTGCCTAATTAGAAATTAGCAAAATGTGTGAAAGCCTTCCCTAAGCAAGAATGAATGATCTTAAATCCCATTAACATCACAGTAGGGAAAAAGGCTAGATATAAGAAATATAATGGAGGTGGTCACATCAAGATTTAGTAACTGATTAGATATGGAAGGTGATAAAGAGAGAAAAGTCAGTGGTGCCTTGGGTATTATGGACCTCAATGACAGAAAAGCTGATGGTACACTCAACACCAATAGAGAATTTTGGAGGGAGGATGGGGATAAAGGGAACAACATTCACTTTGGATTAAGACTTCTTGAGTTTAAGATGCCAATGGAACATCATTCGGAAATTTTTCACTAGGTACTTAGTGATAAGCAAATGGAGTTGAGGATAAAACTTAGGCTATAGCTCTAGGTTTAACTGACAATAAAGTAAATTGAACCCATGTCAGCTGATATAATCATTAATCAAAAAAGTGTGGTGAAAAGAGTGCTGGAATAGAAACAATGGGATGCACCTATAGAGATATATCATAATCCTACAAAGGTCAAGAAAAAGCAATCAAATGGAAAAAAGAAACAAGAGAGACAGAAAGAAAGAGAATTTAATAGAAGGAAGGGAATGTAATCAAGAGGAAGGCATGATCAACAGTGCTACAGCCAATAAGGTCAAGGGAGATGAAAACCAAAGGAAGATCAATAGAATTCAGAATTAATAGATCATTGAAACATTTACAGAAAGTAATTTCACTCACACGGTGGAGTTGGAAAGTAAAAGATTAGTGATGCAGGACAAACGGCAACACTATAAAATTTTCTGTGAGTGTCACAGTGGAAAAAAAAAGAGTAAGATAGGATGATAAACTTACAGGAAAGCAGGTTAAAAGAAATGGTGATGTGGTGACTTTTGTTTGTTTATTAACTTAAAGAATGGGAGAGATCTAGGCATGTCTGTAGTTATCTAGGAATGAGTCACTGAGAGAACAAAGATGAGAGAAAAAGGAATCACCACTAGTAATCACAGAAGGCAAAGGGTTTTGTTGTCATTGTTGTTGTTTGGTTGTTTTCAGTTGTATCTGACTCCTTTTGACCCCTCGTGGGATTTTCTTGGCAAAGATACTCAGGTTGTTTGCCCTTTCCTTCTCTAGCTCTCTTTACAGATGAAGAAACTGAAGCAATCATGGTTAAGTCACTTGCCCAGGGTCCTATAGCTGCTAAGTGTCAGACGCAGGAAGAGAAGTCTTCCTGAGTCCAGGCCCAGCACTCTATCCACTACAGATTACTCTATCACTCAGCAAGAATTTTTAAGCCCCTACCACATACTAGTTACTGTGCTAGTGATATATAGACAAAAATGAAATGTGTCTTGCCTCCAAGTGGCTTATATTGTATAGGAGCACACAGAAAAAGAGGTTGATGTCTAGCAAAAGGACCACTTCTTCCTTGGAGTAAAAAAGTAGAAGATGTATAAAGATATATCTGAGTTTTTAGATGTAGAGTAGATTAGATGAGGGAACTCAGATTTTCTGAGGAAAGTGGAAGACAAGGCCGTTGACTGAAGTAAGAGGGTAGTTGAGGTAGTATAGATGATTTTGAGAAAAGAAAGATAGGATTGGAATAGAAATTTTGAAGAGCATGAGAGAATATCAAATGGGGAAGAGTAACTATTGAATTAAAAACTAGGCATATAGGCTCCAAACTTCTGCTCAGGGTTCTTTACCCCAGTATTCCCATTTGAACTTGTTTAGACTGTCATCCACCACCAGCTGCAAATGAAAATGGTATTTGTAGCATTTAGAAAAATGATTGATGCCAATAAATTTTAAATTTTTGTCCCCAAAGAGAATTGTTAGCTAATTTGACTTTGTAACAAACCTTGGGCATGGAAACAATCCCCAGAGAAGATAATGGCACGTAGTTAAATAAACCATCCGACTGACATAACAAGGAAAAGTTGCACAAGTGAAAAAAAAATTAGGAAGAAATTATCCCAGGTACTTCCAGGAAGGATAGTATTCAAGTAGAGAGGGCTGCTGTATACTTGAACTGTTGCTTTCAGAGATAAGCACTATGGGAAAAGTATTAAAGAGTAGAAGCCAGGTGAGACATGGGTGATCATCACTGTTCCTGTGATCTGAAATTCCTTGATGTTTTTCTTTTGCTTCATGTCTGACGGTGGAACCAACCATGTATAATCTGGGTGAGGAAATGAGGAGCAGAAGCAAGCATGTATATTCCCTTAGTTGCCATTGTGGATTGCAAGCCATTGCTACAGAGTCTGCCCATAGTTAGAGAAGCCAAAAATTATTCATCCTAGACCTAGTCAATACAGTCCAGAGTTTCATAACTGCTGTCTGAATGAGATAACTCTACTCTCCCTAAGATAAGGGGCCCTGGGATATGACCCAATAGGCTTCAAGCAGTACTGTTGATGCTTGATCTGCTAATTTTATGATTATTTATGGGAACTACCAAGATGCTAGCCATTAGGAGAAATAAAATTAATCTAAAAGTCACATTTAGAAAAATCTGAGGCATAATGAGCTTGAAATGAGACCCTTTGGACCAAAACTAACTTCATTAGAGATACTTATATTGGCACAATAAAATACTTTCACTGCACTAGTTATTTTAGAAGATTCAGTTATTTGAATTTATTTGATCTTTAATATGTCCAAACTATTAATCTGAAATATATTGAGCCTAAATTCCTTACAACGAAGTGGAAAAACAGTAATTTATAAATATGTACTGACTTCATGTACACTTAGGGAATTCCCACAGAAATATACCACCTCACCATTCTCCTCCCCCCCAAAAAAGATGTATAGCCAAGGATCAAGTAAGGGACTTGGATATATCAATTGGATTGATGTGGGTACTCACTACTAAGTTTTTACTAGTCCATCATGCCTGTGTAATTTGTTGTCAATCACCTACTATAAGTTTTCTAAAAGAAATTTACCCGATACACTGGTGGGCTTTTTCTGGGTATCATAATATATTATGGATACCCAAACAACTCATTTCATAGTCCTGACTCATTCTACCTTATCAGTTTATCTCTTTTTTCAAACACGCGTGCTATATCTTTTATACCAGTTCTTATGTGAGTTACCAATGCCAATACACTACAACCAAGCTAAACTAATTCTATAATTTTCCATTGCCTTTGGGTCATCCACAATTTTAATTCTCCGGAATACTGTTTCAAAATAAGTCTGATAGCCATTCTCTCAATAAAACATTTCATCTCCTGCTTCTGTCATTTTGCCAAATGGTCCCTCCACGACTGGAACATACTCCTTTCTTATCATGGCCTCATAGGATTCTGAACTCTCTTTAAGGCCAGGTTAGATGCTGTATCCATTGCAAGGCCTTTCCTGATCTCTGCAAGCTCTTTATATCACTCTTACCCTCTTAAAAGGATTGTGTATATTTTGTCCCTCCTGACTTGTTCGTATATTGCACCCCTTTGTAAGTGCCTTGAGGGCAAAAA
Source organism: Pseudochirops corinnae (assembly GCA_028646515.1). Classification (NCBI taxonomy): domain Eukaryota; kingdom Metazoa; phylum Chordata; class Mammalia; order Diprotodontia; family Pseudocheiridae; genus Pseudochirops; species Pseudochirops corinnae. Next base: position 60,839,158 of record CM053590.1, read on the forward strand.
GTGCTTTGTTCTTTTTTTTCTTCTCTATTCCTAGAACCTCCCACAGTGACTTTGTACAAAGTACATTATTGATAGATATTATATTGAATTTTTTCAAGATTTTAAGCCACAGGCAATAAAAGAATATTATTCTTTTTATAAAGGGTTTAGGTTTTGGTTTTTGATTCTGGGTTTTGGGGGGTTTTTTGGTGTCAGAGAGCAGTTTAGCAATGTCTACAGGATATTACACTGGATGGACATGCACTATCTGTCTGCAGGACATTTGGCAGCATGCAATGCTTCAGATGCAGTCTAGGCTCTGGATGAATTGTGCAAGATCTCAGCAATGAATCCTATTGAAAGGCCCTAGGGATAGATGTGTGTGTGTGTGTGTGTGTGTGTGCATGTATGTAGACAAAGAGAGAAAAAGAGAATCAATACAATGTCATCTGCAATGAGAAGCAATTGGAAAAGTCCCTAAAAGTAATTTAGACTTGATGCAGGATATCCTCAATGGCATGTGTATATATATGTATATATGTGTATATATACACATAAACATACATATGTATGTATGTGTATATGTATATATATATGTATATATGTGTGTGTCTGTGTAGTGTCTATATTCCAATCATCAGAGGCCCCTTGAACAAAATAATTCTCCATTTCCAAGTATGAACCACCTAGATGACTCCATGCATAAAGAGTTGGTCCAAGAGTCAGGAAGACCTGAGTTCAAACTGGCCTCAGATACTTACTAGCTGTGTGACCCTGGACAAGTCACTTAACTTCTGTTTGCCTTAATCCATTGGGGGAAAAAATGACAAACCATTCTAGTACCTTTGCAACAGATACTACAGAGACAGTATGGTGCACAGGGTTGTGAAGAGTTGGACAAAACTAAAGAATAACAAAGTTCAAGTATGCTTTATTTTCCCAGAAGATACTACGTCTCTTATCCATTTGGGGGAAGACAAAATCTAGGTATTTAATAATTTCAAATCATATCTTAGAAGGTGATAAAAACGGGATGAATGTCCTAGTATGGAACGGAAAGTATTACTATAGTGACTTACTATAGCAGCAAGTACCCTAGCATACCCGGGATGGCTGCTAGCACAGGTTCTTAGATCTGCTTTTCTAAAGGAAAGTAACTCAAAATGGGTTAACAATCTTACTTTAATCAAACATATCATTTACCTAGTTCAGGGGAAAAAGTCAGCCCCCTGAACTTCAGATGATACAAACACAAGTTACAAGCAAACAGAGAAACAGATCAGTAGACAGACGGCTTCCAGCTATCTGACCATTACATC
>CM053590.1:60840955-60857297 GCA_028646515.1 Pseudochirops corinnae
TACCTAGTCAGTTACCAGAGAGGGAAGCACCAACATCTGGGTTTTCAAAGCTGGGGGGCTCAAAGGCTTCCCAGAGTCTCTTCTGGCCAAATCACACAACTCTTTCCAAGGTGAGCCCCAAAGCAAAATCTCTCATCAGGGTATATATAGCCTTCTCCTGGATGGGAGAATGTCACAGCCCTCTTGACCCACTGCCCAATCACAAAGTAATAAGGTGTGGGCATTCCTGAAGAACAAGCCTCCCCCTACGGGCTCCATGTGACCACATTCAGCCTATTAGGGGCAGAATATACTTTCAAATCAGGGAAGGTTCTCAGAGCCACTTAAGCCTATCAAAGAGCCTAGGGGCAGGGAAGATCTTCAGATTCCCATAACACTTACTGAGGCTAGTAGTACATGGAAATAGACAGAAAAATGAGGCACGTGAATGATACAATTACAGTGTCTCATATAAAGGCTTTTATTTCTACTTAAATTGCATCCCTTTCCTCAATCCCTGCATGCTATATCTTAGCCAGGAAGGCTATTATCTAGGCAACAACAAATCAAGAAGGAAATGCTCAACATGTTTTTCATTTCTTTGTAATTTTTGTTGCCACTTTCTTATTTTGGTTTTGGAACTCAAATCTTCATAGATGTTAAGGAAAAAAAAGTTAGCCATGATGCCAAATGCCCTTTCAAAACATGTATTCAAAGTGTGTTTTATTTTAAGTGCAATACGGATGTTGTATCATGACTAGTACTACTAATTAATCTTCAGAACATTAACATTATTAGCATTATCTTTTTGACAAGCATATAATAAAATGGATCATAGTTGGCCCCTATAGTGGTTATTTCCACGTCTGTATTTGTGAAGGAGATCATGAACCCTGAGTTTGTGAAACAGATCATGAGCCCTTTGAGGGTTTGTTGAGTTTTAGTTATTATTTAAACTCCTATCTATGAAAAAAAAAAGCTGAGAGTTTCCTATAGCAACAAAAAGATTAAACAGAGATCAATATTTAGAAATAATAACAAAGGTATCTTGATTAAATGAACTCTGTAGCAGATTGAATTCGGCTGAATTTTCTTACATGTGTACATGGACATGCGTGTGTGGATAAATGTGTACAACTGCCTGGATCATCTAGCTCTGAACGTACCACTCATATTTAATAATTGGTGCTCAGGAAAACAACAAGATGTGGGAACAGACTTTGGAGAACCAAAGATCTTTTGAATTTTTGTAGCTGCCATCTCTGATGCCGAGAAATGTGGAGAGATTGGTGGGTAAGTTGGATGACTTCTCCCTCTGCCCACAAAGTTCATCACTTATTGCTACCCTAGAAACTAGTGTATTTTGAGCCCCCAGGGGGGTCTTTTTCATTGAATTATACCATTTGCTAAATCAGCTCCTAAGGGACCTTAAAAGAAACTAAGGAAAATTCTGTGTTTAGTAAAGGCACAGTTATATCTCTTCTAATTAATATACCTTTTAGAAAATCTTTCAAGAAATCATGTTTCTGAAATTACTCATTCTCACAGCACCTTAATATGTGTGAAGGGCACTTTCTTACCATTCAGTTGGGTCAGTAATCATTTGTTCATGTCTAATTTGCTTTCTTACCAAAATAAACAGCCATATGGGAACATGTCCTAAATACCATGCACCTCAAACAAGGAGAGGTTACTGAGTGATAGAGGTAACAAGGGCACCAGAAAGTGGCAAAGAGGAGCAGGAAGTATTTGAACTCCCTTACTTCAACCAGTGAGCCAAGTTAAATGAGTAAAAGTGCAGCCAGTACTAAGAGGGTGACCAGTGGAGCTGTGTCATTAGTGAGGCATCAGTTTTCAATAACTGCTAGAAGATGGAAGACAAAGATTTAGGAAGAAGGGAAGTTTGTTGCCTATGGAACAGGCACTCCAGAAGATTCAGTGGAAAGTAAGGGCAGTGTTTGGTTGGAACTACAGCATAGAAGGGTTGTGGGGGATGGCAATAAAGAACTGTGAAATAAGGGATGATGAATGGGGTTTGGATTATTATCTACAGAGTTTAAGAATCACTAAGATCTGTAGTGTATGACCAGGTGTGGAAAGAGGAGAGGAAGGATCCACTGATCTTCATAAAGGAAACAAAAGATCAGGCTGGAGGAAAATGTAGCACAAGATGGAGATCAATAGTTAGATAGTTAAATGGGAGGCCTCAGTTCTCTAATCCTCTTCCCTCTGAAGGATGGAAATTAGGCAGGAGATGACGTAGAAGGTGGAAATGGAATCTGTAGAGCAGGAAATGGACATTTTCTCCACTTATTTTCCTCTTCCTCTTCGCACAAGGGTTAGTCACAGCAGGAGAGGGAAGACCAGACATGAAAGGGAAGGTTGTTCCTCTTCCCACCAGAAGTTCTCTAGATCTAGAGTAGGACTTTGAGCTGATAACAGAAGGAGTTGCCTCATGTTGACACAGGTAGAACTTAGCTTAATTTCTGACTACTGCATCTGCAGTAGAAAATAGAAGGTATATTTGAGTAAGAGGAAGATCCGAATCTTCTCACCTAAGGCTAAAAATCTCTCAGTGAACTATGGATCAGATCACGAAAGGAATAGAAGCAGAAAGAAGAATTAAGATATTGCAAGATTCCAGACAAAAGTGATGAAGGCCTTATGACCTTAGCATTATGGTTATATGAGAAGAGAGAATAGGATGAACAATATTGCAAAAGTAGAAGCAACAAGATTTGACAAGATAGTGGATAGGTGGGGTGTATTCAAAGGATATCAGTGGAATGTATTGGCTTTAAACCTGAAAAACTAACAGGATTGTGGTATCTTTCATAGTCATAGGAAAATTGGAAAAAGGGAAGGTTTAGGAAGGAAATGCAAGAAGCTATGTTTTGGATATATTGAGTTTGAGATGCTTTTCGGACATCCAGTTTGAAAGTTCACAAAGCAGGTAATGATGAGGGCTTGGAGTTCAAAAGAGAGAACAGAACTGGATCTGAGAATCATCTACATGGAGATTATAATTGAACCCATGGGAGCTTTTGAAATGATCTCAACTTTCTACTGGGTCTTCACCTAAAGTGCTCACTATATGGTTTCCCTGAGACTCTGGCCTTCTCTTCTCTCTTTACACTCTTTCTCTGAAAGATCTTATTAGCCCCCATAAATTTAATTCTTACTTCTAAGCGGGTAACTCTCGGATCTACCCATGTAGTCCTTATCTCTCTCCTGAGTTATAGTCCCGTACCACTAAATGTCTTCTGGACATCTATACTTCAATGTCTTGAAGTCATCTAAAATTCCAGGGAACTTGTTTAATCCCCATCGTAATTTACCCCTTTACTTAATTTTCTTTGTCCTGTTGAGCGCACCATAGTCCTTCTACAAAAGCAGGTTTGAAACCTTGGAATCACCCTCACCTCCTCATTCATTCTTCACCACTTCCCCTACTCCACCATAGCCAAAGAGTTGCTGGGCCTTATGAACTCTGCCTCCATAATATCTCTTACAAACATCTAGTTCTGTGAACTTCCACAGGAACTACTCTAATAATTTAAGGTTTTGCCACTTCTATCTTTTTTCAATTTAACTTAATTTTATTTAGATGCTTATGTAAATAAATTTATTTAAAATATTTAATTGAAATTATATTTGAAATGTAATAAATTCTAATTTAATTTACAGTTTAATAAACTTTTTATTTTATTCTATTTTAATTGTATTTGAATTTTTAGTAAATTTTTCATTTAATTTTCATCTAATTTATATTTTTATTTATTTTTATTTACATAGTCTTTTCATTAACATTGAATTTGCACTTGATCACCCTCTTGAATTTCTCCTTCACACAGTTAACAAAACAATCTCTCTAAAGGATAGGCATGACCTTCTTACTTAAGTGGATCCCTGTGACTCCTAGGTTTAACACTTAAAATCTTCCACGATCTGATTCCAGTTTTATTTCATGTTATGACTTCCCTCACCCTCAGACTTATTTTACACTGTCCCTCATCATATAACCTGTAGTTCTTTATGTTTTCCAAGCCTTCTGGAGTGCTTCCAGAGTCTCCATCTCCGGAATGAACATCTTCTTTGCCTTTTAGGATACTAAATTTCCTTGAAAGTTCAACTCACGGAAAACTAGTTGCCAATGTTGCCTCCCTTCTCAAACTACCTTATATTTATTTGTTTTGCATTATAGCTCCAAAATAGAACATAAATTCCTTAAGGACCGGAATGGTTTCTTTTTGTATGTATATTTTCAACACCTAAAATAGTACCTTGCATCCCATAGGTATTTTTGGTCAACCAGTCACAGAAGACATTAATTAGAGTAGTTCATAAATGGGAAATAGATTTTGTCACCTAGAGAATATTCACCAGTATAAGTTAAGAAGTTTGAAGTTAAGACAGAGACAAAAAAAAAAAAGATCAAGGACAGGCAAGTAGAGATACCATAGACCGGTAATGGGAATAGTTAAAAGACAAAGATGATATCTTTCTTTTCTTTTTAAAGAGATGTTACAAGGGCTTTTGATGAAAGAAATTGTGTGGATCCTTACTTGCCTCTTAGTATAAAATGGAAAATCTGAAATAAATATAAAACCTTCCCCATTGTCTCTCAAGATTACAAAACATTAATTTGGTAACTTAATGACTATCACAATGTATATAGTTCAGGCACAATTCCATGAAACCTTTTCCTTGGATTCAGTGTCTTTCCAACACTTTCTTTCATTTCTCCAATGGCTTCAACTTCAGTTGTTCTAGGAGAAGGGACTTTTTATTTGCTATTTGTAATGAAACCAAACAACTTCTCCAACTCAAATTGTACATTGATGTAATGGTAGGTCAAAATTGCTTTTCCTCAAGCTGTATCCTTTCCATCTTCAATTCCCTGCTCAACATCTCAATTACTTTGGCTTTAAATTACAAGCAATAAAAAGCTCTTATAAAAAGAGGAATTATCCCCCTCTAAAGTGTATGTCAACAATAACTGCAAGAAAAAGAAAAATACCATTTCAAAAAAGTAAAATATTTCATTTTATCATTCCTGTGTGGCAAGAGCCCTTGTGTGTTCTGGGTATCAATAGTGTGCTGGAGCTGCTACTTGGTCAGTTTTAATGTTTCCACATTGATTTTACCAAAAAAAAGTCATCTTTAGTGAAGAAACAGTACTCAGGAAGGTTGACTGCTTTGGAGGGAAAGCATCCTGTAAAAATAGAGACAAAGAGATGGAATAAAAGTCCATAGGGATATTCCTTTTAAATTCATCAAGAAGTCTCAGATAATTGTATGGGAGCATTCATAATTAAATTAAATCCAACATACATTTATTGAGACTGTGATCAATATTATGTGTAAATAATAATGCTAAATCTATCATGTTAATAATTATAATGCTTTATATTTATATAACACTTTGTAATTGTAAAGTACCCTTATTCACATTATTTCATGTAACCCTCCCATATGCCGTATGAGATAAATAATGTAATTTCTAGTCATCATGAGGTTCATTCTAATAAGGGAGAGAAGTATGTGTAAAAAAACCTATGTAGCATAAATATACAATCATTAAATATTTATCTTTTTTATATGGGTGTATCTATATCAACACATAGCCAGATCCAGAAAGACTTCCTTTAGAATATGGTACCTGAGCTGTGTCTTAAGAATAGGGACTCCATGAAGCAGAAGTAAGGTATTTTAGGGAAGGAAGATACCCCATGCAAAAGTATGGAGGCAGGAGATGGACTTTCTGCTATACAGTGTGCTACCTCACACACATGCATATATGTATATGCACATATATGCTTATATGCTATATGCATATAATTACTAAATAGCATTTGATGACAAGAAAAATGGATAGAAACATAATAAAGATGCATTTGTAATCTCAACTGGACAAACACGCCACTCACTACCCTTTCCCTTGCATCCCTTTCACACACACAATATCAGAATATCTTGGAAAAGAATGGAATTCAAGAGTTTCTATCAGCTCCCTTTAATAGTCCAGAACAAAGGGAAGCTTCCTCTCAACCAACTAGTCTACTTTTCAGGCAACCTCATTTAGTGTCTCAATTAAGAGATTGTCTTTTGTCCTCTCAACAAGGTGCCAGGGAACATGTCCACCTATTCCATAGGGAAGTACTTTCAAAAGTCACCAGTTCAATGTTTCAGTAAATTTATCTGAGAACTCCCTGGATTAACTCCTCCATTGCATGTACACAGAAGAACTACTATTGCTTTTTCTACTCCTTCTACTCCATTCTACTCCTCCCTACCCCACTTCCAGTCTGCAAACACACCAATAGCTTTGCAATATGAGATGAACAAATATCCCATGAAACGGGGGTCTTTGTTGCCTTTGAACTGACAGTAAAAGTATGACAACTTCTCTTTAAGGAGAACCGAGGAAGCATTCTTTCTCTTAATTAGAACTTCCTTTTCTTGTCTTTTTTCCACTTTCCTCCCTTCTATCCACTACTGCTAAGGTCTTCACTCTAAGATTACATTCTATTTATAGTGTACACCTTGCTGTCAAAGGTCCACATAGACAAAACTATGATTTTCCCAGTAGTAATATGTGACTGTGAGAGTTGGACTATAAGGAAAGCTGAACACTGCAGTTTCAACATTTTTGAATTTTGGGTTTGGAGAAGCATTTTGAGAGTTCTTTGGACACTGAGATCAAATTAGTTAACACTTAAAAAATGAATTCAGGCTATTCACTGGAAGGTCAAATACTGAAGTTGAAGCTTAAATATTTTGGCCACATAATGAGAAGACAAGTGTCGTTGAAAAAGACCCTGATGTTGGGAAAAAAATGAAGGCAAGAAGAAAAGAGGATGGCAGAAGATGAGAAGCATAGATAGAGTCATGGAAACAATGAATAGGAACATGAACAGACTTTGAGAGATAGTAGAGGATAGAAGGGCTTGGCATACTATGATCCACGAAATCACAAATAGTCAGACATGATTGAACAACAACTGCAAATATACCTTGAAAGCACATTATTTATCATTTGTTGTATGGTATCTCTATTAGAATCTCTTAGAACAGTGGTTCTCAACCTTCTTGATGCCATGACCCATTAATACTCATATGTGGGTGTATCCGCATGTGAGCTGACCCACCTGGAGAGGGATAGAGGAGCAGTGTCTCGGTTCCTAAGACCATCGGAAATATGTGTTTTCCAATGGTCTTAGGTGACCCCATTTGACCCCTTAAGGGGTCCCAACCCACAAGTTGAGAACCACTGTCTTAGAATGTGAGCTTCTTAAGAGTAGCGATCTTGTTTTTGCCGCTTTTTTGTCTTCTCATGGCTTTTACAGTACCTGATACATAGAAAATACTTAATAAATGCTTTTAGACTGACTATAGCCAGAATAGCAAGATTCATATAATTCCCATTGGCAATGTGTCCAAAAACATTCCAGTTGTCAGGCACTGGAAAGGATTTCACATTTTGAGCAGTACCAGTAGCTAAGTTAAAGTTTACAGATAATCTGAAAATCATGTGCTTCTTAGCACCCATTGCTCCAATGTGCACAACTCTACCACAATCACAAGTGAAATAGAAATGGATCGCACTGATGGGCATTTTGAATTTTTCTTTGTTTCACCATTAGCCTTGACCAAACACATCAGTCTAATGGGAATAAGTTTCTCTGTGCTTACCTAGGCTAGCCCTTTGAAAACCAACTCAGTCTGGTGCTACAACCTCAAAACCTTTCAGGCATGAAAAAGTTCAAGTTCCAAGTAGAACCTGTCAGAACTAAGATTCCACTGGCATCATATACAAGAGTCAAAGACCATTTTCATACCATTATGATGCATTGTAGTAAAATATTGTTGAAGGGAAGATTGCAAAATATTAGGGTAGAGGGGATGAGAGCTTTATCATAACAAAAAGATGACCAAGAAAATATTTACAAATTCAATCTTATATACTTATTTTCTGATTTCCTTCTTTTCTTTCTCTTTCTTTTTTTCTTTCTATCATTTGTCTATACCTATCTAATTCTATCATATATCACCTATAAATCTATTTTTTTAGAACAATATCTACATTGATCAAGAACAACACTGATGATGGTACTGGAAGGAAACAGACAAACTTTTACAAGTGATACTCCAAAGTAACTAAAGGATATTATCAAAGAAATGGAGGATCAATGAACCAGCAACAATGAAACAATTTTTGTCCTCACAGAGCTTACATTCCAATGGGGGAGATAACATTGGTCATATAGGTACAAACAAGGGAACCTTGAGGCACATATAAGGGAAGGGGAAAGGAACAAGTATTTATTAAATATCTACTATGTACAGGAAACATAGATGATACAGTAGGTAGAGTACCGAGTCTGGAGTCAGGAAGACCTGAGTTCATATCTGTCCTCAGATTTAGGTATGTGACCATGACCAAGTCACATAAGCCTGTTTGCCTCTATTTCCTCATCTGTAAAATGAGCTGGAGAAGGAAATGGCAAACCACTCTGGTATCTTTCCCAAGAAAACCCAAAATAGGGTCACAAAGCATAGAACACAACTGAAATGATTGAACAACAACAACAACACAGTATTAGACACTGTGCTAAGAGCTTGACAAATATCTCATTTCAGCTTCACAACAACTCTAAGGGTTAAGTACTACTGTTATCCCCATTTCACAGGTGAGGACAGGTAAGGCAGGTATACAGAGGTTAAGTGACTTGCCCAAGGACACACAGCTAGTAAAGATCTGAGACCACATTTAAACTCAGCTCTTCCTGACTCAAGCCTGGCATTTTATTCACTCTGCTACTTAGAAGGGTGTAATGGAAAGAAAAGTAATACTTTGCTGCTGGTTTCAGCTATTAAAATGCCTTTGATTGTGTCAAGCCTTTGTTGGAAATAATATATGTTATGTGGCCCTTAATAGGCCTAAAGTCATCCCATAGAGTCTACAGTGGGATGAGCTTGCCTAAAGAGCTGAACAGGAAGCACATAAAAGTTCAAACATGAGCTGGGACCAAGCAGAACAGAGAGAAAATGTTTGTGATGTCAGCACTCTGTCTGTTGTTCTGTCCGCTGTTCTGTGTTGATGTTATCTTGTCAGACAGAATCTCTGGCTGTTGATATGTTTTGCTTTGTCAGACAGAAGCACCCTGTCTGTTGTTCTTAGAAGTCCTTAAAGAGGACTTTACTGCTGTCTACAAAAGTCCTGGGACTTTACTGTTGATTTCTGTTTGATTTCTCAGACAGAAGCTTTGTCTGTTGGTTTGTGTTACTTTGTCAGGCAGAAAGTAAATTGAGATGATAGTGCCATTGATGTGTGTAAATAATTGTAGTTCTGTGAAGTTTTGTCTTTCTACAAACAGAAACAGTGAAGGGCTTGGAGTGGAGAAGTCCATATGAAACAAGAGCAGAGAGTTGCCTATGTGTGAGTCCAGACAAGATCTGGGAACATGGAAAAGAAGCCATGGGGTTTGGAAGTCAGCTTTGAGTTAAGATGAAAGGAGATTTTATTTGGGTACTCAATGTGGACTGATGAAATTGTAACTTACTGTGACTTGGGGTGGATAGCCTTTATACTTTCCACTACCCCTTAAGGATGAATAGAAGCCAGCCTCCAATCAAGATGAAAGAAGACTCTAGATGGGTACCTTATATTGATTGAGGAGATTATGACTTACTGAATGATATGTTTTGTTTAAGACTTTGTGGCCACCTTAGTAATAAGTTATTATGTTATATTGTTGTGAATGTTGTGCTTTAGTTTATTGCTGAATAAGAGTTCACTATGCTATGTGATTAGATCCTTAAAATTATTCACAACATCAGTCCTCAGGAGAACAGCTCGTGATTGACTTTACAAAGGGGTAGGTACTAGCATCCAGGGGAAAACTATCAAGGCCTCTAGAAGTTAGTAAGGGACCTGAGTCTTGAGGGAAAATAAGACTTTCTAGAAGTAATGAAAAAAAGGGAGAACATTCTAGGTAGGGTGTCCAGCCAATGCAAAGGCACAGTGATAGGACAAAAAATGTGATATGTGAGAAAAAGGAAAAAAAAATCCAGTATTGCTGGACTGTAGAATTCATTAATGAAATCAAGGTATAAGAAAGGAAGGGTCCAAATTATGAAGAACTTTCAATGTCAGAGAAATGTATATATTTGATGAGTTGGAATTTCATGGCAAAAATAATGGATAGACTTTTAATATTCTTTGGGTACCACTGATATCTTACTGAAGTTGAAAACAAATGAAGGCCCCTACTATCTTGGGTTAACCCCTTGTTTTAAATGCGTAGAAGAATGAGACAAAAATTACATAGCATAAGCAGGAATGGATGAGTTGCCATATGTATTGAGGAGGGGAATACCCACAGGGATTGAAATCACAGAACCTGTTTGAGTACATAGATGTATGTGGTTGTGCATATAATTCCCAGTATTATATCTTCCATTTAATGCTCCCTCTTCTAGTTACAGCTCTTAGAGGTCATCTAGTTCGGCCTCAGAATTATGCATTTATCTTTCAGAATGGTTTATATCCAGTCAAAGCTCATGCCTCCTAAAATCATCTTGTAGATTGCTAAAGGGCTTTGGGAGGGGGAGCATTGTGAACAAAAGTAACTGATTTGTAATGATGAAGATAAAATATTCTGGTCAGTTAACATTTAAAAGAATATGTACAACTCTGCTGAGGCAATTCATATTCACCAAAAAGAGACTCCCTGATTGCAATTTGAATTTACTTAAAACAAGTCATGGAACTTTAAATATGCCCCAAAAACATTTTTTAGATTAGATTTATATATTTTTTCTTTTTTATTATTAATTTGACATAGATGAACATTTCAATATATAAGAAACAAAAAATGTTATATATTAAATTCTTGAGGACTATAAAGCAGTGTTTTTCTGTAATGTGTATTAAAGTTGAGACAATAGCAACAAAGCTACCCTATTTATCTTTGCCCCGCTCTGAATTCTTTCTGATAATAATAATTATTAATAATAATAAGTGGCTAATATTTATGTAGGCCTTTAGTATTCGTCAAGTGTTTTATCTATATTACTTCATTTAAACTTCAGAGTAACCTCATGAGGTAGGTGCTATAATTCCCATTTCTGAGCAATTTTTAAAAGTTTCATTGATGATTCTTCCTTTTCTTTCCCTTATTTTTATTTTTTAGCACTTCTTTCATGATATGCTTCCTTCTCCCTCTCCCTGCAACCAGATCCTCTCCCCAACAGACATTTTCTCTTATAACAATCAAGCTTTGTCAAGGGAAACAAAGTCATACATTGGTGGTTCTTGAAAATGTGGTGCAAATTTTTTAAAAACTGGATTCTAATGATCTTATTAAGGTCAGATCTTCATAATATGGGTGAGCTTCTTTGGGCTGCCTAATTCCATTTGGGCAGTTTTATGTCAATGTGGCCACTCAGAGGATGAACTTTTTTTTCATTCAGTGATATTATTAAAGGATAATTAGACTTAGATCCATAGGATCATAAAATGATAAGGCTAGAAGAGACCTTAGAAGCCATCTAGTTGACTGACACTCCTGTTTTATAGAGGAGGAAACAGACCAAGAGAGGTTAAGTGATTAGGGCAGGGTCAGATAGATAGTAACTGTGTGAAATAGCGTTTGAGCATAAGTTTTCTTGACTCTAACATGGTCTCAGGTCCAGAGATGGGGAACCTGTAGCCTCAAGCCCACATGTGGCCTTGAGTCTTTGACTGAGTCTTTGACTAAGTCTAAGTTTTACAGAACAAGTCCTTTTATTAGGGGGATTTGTTCTGTGAAGTTTGGATTCAAAGGGCTGCCACATACGGCTTTGAGGCCACAGTGTCCCCACCACTGGTAGACCTTGAAGACAACCTTAGAAATCATCTAATCAAACCCTTTAATTTTATGGTTGAGGAAATGCCATCCCAGAGATGTTAAGTATGCTCTAACAAGATCATGTAGTAGTAAATGCCAGCACTAGGATTTGAACCCAAATCCTCAATTCCTGCAGCTCATGCAATCATTGCATCATCCTGCTTCTCCAAAAGTGGTGACTTCTGCTCCCAAGACAGAAATTTATAGGTTGCCACGACATAGAAATATGTGGGTTATCAGCATACATTTTTCTCTATATCCTCACCACTGGACTTCAAAATGTAGAAATTAACCTCCCTTCTTGGCATATCTGCTAAAGTTTTAGGAATTGACAAAGGATGAGGGTGACATTATTAGTTTGGAAGGAGAAATACAAAGCCTATACATTAAATTGGGGCCACATACATTGCAAAAGGAATAAGTCCAAGTGATGATTGATTCAGGAGTATTCAGGTATTTGCATTTCTTTCTACCCTGTTAAGAATTGGGGAATGTCCAAATAATGTAGGGCAATAATTATAATGGAAGTCTGACCTCTGGGAAGGAAATTGGCGAGGTATAATGAGTTCCCTGGGCATTCTAGGCACTGTGTTTTAAGGAGAAGATGTATTTGGGGAGGGAGAGGGTGCCACCAAGTTTTGGATTGCTCTATCCCAGGCAATCTCATTTTATTATTGAATAACTTTCTGGTTACTATAGGGTCCCCTAGAAAGAACTTCTATCTAGAACCAGGAAGCAAACAAGAATTCTGCTCTATAAGGGACTGATAAAAGGTGTTCCCATTGAGTATAAGGTTTTACTAGCTGGAGATCTTTAGTTAGAAGCATGTGGACCAGCTGTCTCTGCACAAACTATTTTTATTGCATCTTTGATATTTCCTCCATATGGATAAATTTATTCATTAATTTAATGAGATGCAACCTTATGGAAATACATTAAAATAAAAGTCAAAATAAGGTTTATTCAACCTTGTTGTTCGAAAAAAAAATTTTTCCTATTTGCCCTTTCCCTTTTACCTCTGAATCTCTTTCTTCTTCTCCCTATCTTTCTTACTCAAAAAGGAAAAAAGCATGCCTACATATTGAACCCTGCTGTTTAAGTTATATTACAGTCTACAATTTCTATACTCTTTCACTCAGTGTAGCTGGAGGAAATCAAGGAGCCATGCAGACAAGAATCTATGAAGTAATCCTAGCTAATCCTGCCAAGGCCCATACTAATTCATAGAAATCCATTTATTCATCTTTTAGTAACTCCTCACAATGTCTGTTCTATACATTCTCCAAAATGGGAATACCACTAATTGAATTCACTTTGCCCTAGACTCTATATATTCTTATAGAAGAATGTGTCACAGGTTTGTGTGTGTGTGTGTATGTGTGTGTGTGTGTGTGTGTGTGTGTGTGGTGGAAGAGAAGGAGGAGATGTTATACTATTGGTAGTGTACCAGTTTAGTAAATACCCCTTTCTAAAAGCCTTTAGAAGTTTCTAATCTCTGCTGCACCTCAAAACCAACCATTTCCTCTTCTTTGCTTCACTCTTAATGAATAAGGATATTTTCTCCTTGTACTATTGACCCTCCACCCTCTGGTCTCCTGCAGAAGGTTAGTCCATCAATCATTAACATTCATATATGTGTGCATATAGGTGTGTGTATGTGTGCACACACGTAGATACACATGTGTATGTGTATATACATATACATGTACATCTCACTGTGCATCCTGAGTCTATAACTTTTCTGTCAGGTGATGAATAGCTGTTTAATTTTGAGTCCTTTACAATCACGGATGATCATTGTGATGATAAAAGTCTTAAGTCTTGCAAAGTTGTTTGTCTTTATAATAATGATATTATTCTACTAATTCCATTTCTACTCAATTCAATCTACATCAGTTCATATTTGTCTTCCCAGATTTCTTTGAAACCAAACCTTTCATTCCTTACAGCATTATTCTTACAATAAATAATAGCATTCTATCATATTTCCATATCATAATTTGTTATTTCCTAGTCAATGGATACCCAATTTGTTACCAAATATTTGAAATTATGAATAGGACTACAACAGATATTTTTTCACACATAGATTCTTTTGCCATCCCTTTGATCTCTTTAGGATATAGGCCTAATAGGGTCAATGGGAATATAAATTTTAATAATTTTTTTTAGCATAGTTCCAAATTGATTTCCAGAATTGTGAAACAAAATCACAGGTATAGGAAAGTAACCTTGTTTTCAATAGAAATGTTCTTATATGTGTTGGGTAAAATCTGTCAAGATGCACTACTGATGGGGTCAAAAGAGTATGAGTTTATAAAGCTTACATGAACTGTTGGAGACTTTTGCAGAGGGGTATCATTAACAGCATGGTACATTGAGATACACAACCTTCAACCCTAAAGTAAGTTTCAGGGTTTTGAGAGACTGGCAGAGCTACTGGAGGTCAGGTTGAAGATAAACAGAACAGATCATTTTCAGACTTCATAATTTTGTTTACTACTGAGGATACAATTCCTATTTTATTATGAATGTAAGATGATGTTACAACATTATATGTTCATTAATTGAGGAAAAAAGCTATATAATTATCATTTCTTCATATAGCATGCAAATTCTGTGGATCTTTATCTTTTACTCTCACGGATGAATACCGCTCTCTGAATCATGCCTATGTCTTTTCCACAGCTAAGGGGTCAAAGTTATTTCTAATGCAATCACCTTGAACTTCCACCAGTGTGCCTCACAAACACTTATCAGTTGATAATCATTTAGTTATCAAAACAATCTAATCCAACAAATATTTAGTAAGTGCTGCTATATACTAGGCACTGTTCTAAGTGCTGGGGATACAATTAATAAAAGAAAGACATGTATTTCCATAGTCATTGTTAAGGGAAAAATAAGAGTCACATCCATGACCATATATGTTACTTTCAATTTTTTAGTTAATCTTATATTTATTTATTTTTAGTTTTCATTATTCATTTCTACAAGATTTTAAGTTACAAATTTTCTCCCTGACTTTCCCCTAAACCCACCCCAAGATAGTGAGTCTACTGAATATCCCTTCCCCCAATTTGCTCTCTCTTATATCCTCCTCTATACTCCCTCCTAATTTTCAAGTAGGACAAGATGGATTTCCATACCCCAGTGTCTGTATATCTTATTTCCCAGGTGCATGTAAAAAAACTATTTTTTTAAACTTTTTTAAAGTTTGATTTCAAGATTCTTTCCCTTCTTCCCTCCTCATCCACTACCACTGGGAAGATAAGCAATTCAATATAGGTAGTACATGTGTAGTTATGCAAAACATTTCCATAGTAGTTATATTGTGAAAGACTAACTATATTTCCCTCCATCCTATCCCACGCCCCACTTATTCTATTTTCTACCTTGACCTTGTCCTTTTGACCTTGTTCTTGTTTCTAACTACCCTCTCCCCCAATCTGACCTCCCTTCTATCATCCCTTCCCTTATCCCCTTCCCTCCTACTTTTCTGTAGGGTATGATACCCAATTGAGTGTGTATGTTATTCCCTCCTTAAGCCAAATTCAATGAGAGTGAGGTTGACCCATTCCCTTTCACCTTCCTGCTCTTCCCTCCAATGTAACAGTTTTCTCTTGCCTCTTTTACATGAGATAATTTACCCTATTCTATCTCTCCCTTTCTCCTTCTCCCAATATATTTCTCTCTCACCTCATAATTTTATTTTTCATATTCATAATTCATATTCAACTCATCCTGTGCCCTCTATGTATACATATACACATATGTACACACATTCACATATGTATTTATACACAAATACACCCTCCTATGCATACATATATGTATGTATACATATATATGTATATATACATACGTGTGTGTGTGTGTGTCCCTTCAACTATCCTTATACTGAGAAAATTCTCATGAATTACAATTATCATTTTTCCATGTAGGAATGTAAATAGTTCAACTTCAAGAAGTTCCTTATGATTTCTTTTTCCTGTTTACCTTCTCATGCTTCTCTCACTTCTTGCATTTGAAAGTCAAATTTTCTGTTCAACTCTGGTTTTTTCATCAAGAATACTTGAAAGTTCTCTATTTCACTGAATGACCATATTTTCCCCTGAAGCATGATACTCAGTCTTGCTGGGTAGGTGAATCTTGGTTTTAATCCTAGCTCCTTTGACCTCCAGAATATCATATTCCAAGCCCTTCATTCCCTTAGTGTAGAAGCTGCTAGATCTTGTGTTATGTCCTGATTGTGTTTCCACAATACTGAAATTGTTTTTTCCTAGCAGCTTGTAATATTTTCTCCTTGACCTGGGAACTCTGGAATTTGGCTATATTAGGCTATTCCTAGGAGTTTCCTTTTTGGGATATTTTTTAAGAGGTGATTGATGAATTCTTTCAATTTCTATTTTGCCCTCTGGCTCTAAAATATCAGGGCAATTTTCCTTGAGAATTTCTTGAAGGACAAT
>CM053590.1:60863424-60880340 GCA_028646515.1 Pseudochirops corinnae
ACTCTACAAGTCTCAGGATGGAAAGAGATATCTACATTCAGAGAAAGATCTAGAAAGAAGAGTTTAAATGGAGACTGAAGGAATCTACATGCTATTGTTCTTTTCCATGTTTGGTTTTCTTTCTTTTTTCCCATTGTTCACTCCATCGGTTACAACCCTTCTATATAACCAGACTAATGTCCAGTGTGAAAGTATTTGTAGATCCTATACTTAATTGCATGCTGCCATGGTGGGGAGGGAGAGAGTGAGGGGAGAAAATTTGAAACTCAAGGGATAATGGAATTGAATCTTATAAACTAAAAGTAAATAAACAAATCAATTTTTAAAAAAATTTAGATTCTATACCACTTGGTACATACGTGTTTAGTACTGACATTTCTTCACTGTCTGTGGTACCTTTTAGCAAGATGTAGTTTCCTTCCTCATCTCTTCTAATTAGATGTGTTTTTGTTTTTCCTTTGTCTGAGATCAGGATTGCTACCCCTGGTTTGTTTGCTTGCTTGCTTCCTTGCTTTTTTACTTCACCTGAAGCATAATAAATTCTGTTCCAGCCCCTTACCATTACTAGGTGTGTGTCTCTCTGCTTTAAGTGTTTCCTTTCAATAACATATTATAAGATTCTGGTTTTTTTTAATCCATTCTGCTATCTGCTTACTTTTTATGGGAGTGTTCATCACATTCACATTACAGTTATAATTATAACCTGTATATTTCCCTCCAGCCTATTCTACTTCCTGTTTGTTCTCTCTCTTTTTTTTATTCTTTCCCTCTTCACCAGTGTTTTGCTTCTGTCTACCACTTCCCCGATCTGTCCTCCCTTCTGTCAGTCCCCACTCCCCCTTGCTTGATCTCTTCCCCTCCTATTTCCTGTAACATAAGATAGATTTCTATATTCATCTGATTTTGTATATGAATCCTTCTTTGAGCTAATACTGATGAAAGTAAGATTTAAGAGATGCTCATCAGCCTCCCTCCATCTTCTCCTCTACTCTAATAGGTCTTTCTCACCTCTTCATTTGAAATAATTTGTCCCATTCTACCCCTCCATTTTTTCTGCACCCATTGTACTGCTCTTTCTCATCCCTTATTTTTTTATGTCATTCCCTCAAATTCACCTTATATCCATACTCTCTGTCTATGTATGTTCCTTCTAGATGTACTATTAGTGATACCATTTTTAAGAATTACAAGTATCCTCTTCCCATGTAGGGGATATAAATAGTTTAGCTCTATTGAATCCCTTATGTCTTCTTTTTACCTTTTTATGCTTATCTTAGGTCTTGATATTGGAGGTCAAATTTTTGATTTAGTTCTGGTCTTCTCCCTATGAAAGCTTGAAGTCCTTTTCTTTTGTTGAATGAACTTTTTCCCTTGATCTATTATGTTCAATGTTGCTGGGCAAGTGGTTGTAGTCCTTGGTGGTAGTTTTATCTCCTTTGCCTTTTGGAATATCATGTACCATGACCTCTGATCCTTTAATAATGCAGCTGTCAAATTCTGCATAATTCTAATTGTGACTCCCCAGGTCAATTCAGTTTTAAAATATCAGTCAGAGCAATGATCTAGCATCATGTAGTCAACATCACAACTTTCCTGATTCAAAATAGATGTTCTATAGCCATATAAATTGGCAGCTAAGTAGTAGAATGGAGAGATTATTGGGCTTGGAATCAGGGAGACTCATCTTCATTAGTTCAAATCCAGCCTCAGACAATTATTATCTGTGTCACTTAACTTTACTTTAGTTTCTTATCTTTAAAATTAGATGGAGAAGGAAATGGAAAACTACTCCAGTATCTTTGCCAAGAAAACCCCAAAATTGGGTCATATAGAATCAGAATGACTGAAATAACTGACCAACAAGGGCATCTCAACAACAAAATATAATTCACTGTCTTTTCCTCAAAACCTACCTCTCTTCCTAACCACCCTGTTACTGTGAAAGGTACCAACTGTCTTCCCATTTTTCCAGGTTCTTAATCTATCCATCCTCCTTGCTACCTCAAATGAATTACAAAATTCAATTCCTTTCTCTCCCCATCCAGTCACTATCCTAGTACAGACCCTCACTAGCTTTCACTTGACCTATAAATATAGGTGTCCAACTGATTTTCCTGCTTCAAATCTTTTCCCACTCTCATCCCTGTTCCACATAGCGGCTAAAGTTATTTTGTTAATGTATTTGTAGGTCTGAATATGTTACCCCCATATTTAGTGAACTTATATTATTTCTACAATCCAACATAAAGTCCTCTGTTGTTTAAGTACCATAACCTGGCTTTTTCAACCTTTCCAGTCTTCTCACACTTTACTCTGCCCCATGCACTCCACAATTCAGCAATATCAGCTTACCTGTCATTCCTCAAATACTACCGGCCATTTCCTGGCTCCAGGTCTTTGCATTGGCTTTTCCCATATCTGGAATGTTCTCCATCCTCACTTCAGCCTCTTGATAACTAGGCTTTATCAAGATTCAATTCAAAGATTACCTTCTACAAGATGCCTTCCTGGTACCTTCAGCCACTTGAACCTTTTTTCTCTACTCTATAAGCACCTTTTATGTACCAATTTCTGAATATTGTCCCTTACCCCATTCATACTTAAACTCTTTAATGTTGGGAGCTGCTTTGTTTCTGTATTAGCTTTTTGTTTTGTTCTTTCTTTGTACTTCAAGAGTTTAGCAGAGTACTTGGTCTATTAGAAATGCTCAACAAATGCTTGAGGATTGCCCTTGTGATGATAAATAACTAAAGTCCTAAATATACAACCTGCAAGTATTCTTAATAATTAGAATATTTATTTAACTTTCAATAAAATAACCATATTCATTGGTTGATGAAGATGTAAATCAACTCAATCAAATTCCATTTTTTACAAAAAAAAAATGCTATGTCACCTAAACTATTTCACAATGGGAAAAGTTATTCTGAAAAAGAATTCTCAAGTGAGGACATATCAAAAGGATTAGCATTTTTAAAAGTCATTTTCAATACCCTCAAATAGCCTAACATAGTCTCCAACACAGCTCTTAATTAATAGCTCTGTTGTGAAGGTTTTAGGGCTTCCAGAGTAATGAAGAGGATCAGCTTAGTTTGAACTGTCCTATCTCATCTGGTTTTGAGCCTGGGTCCTTTTAAAAAGGCATCAATTTGCATGTTAAATGCTTTGGATTGGTACAGCTTCCCTCTGATGGCACAAATAGGGTGACAATGTTTATGGGTGCCAGAGTTTGACTAAGAAAGCTTTATGAATAGTATGATGGGAGTCAGAGGAGAGGGGATGACTTATACATAATCAGGTTCCTGCACTAAGGTTTTTTTTTCCTCCTTTCCAATCTTTTCTCCTCTTTTGTGGGAAGATGATAGGGAAGAACAGTTCAGGATTTTCCTGTGTTTGACTTAGCTTAGTTCTGCTCCAGCATATGACATCATGAGCATTTATGTCTTTTTATAACAAGCCAAAAAGTGGATCTTGTCTGACTTAAAGAAGACCATCTGTGTAATAAGATAAGCATTTATACATGTCTTTGTTTTGGTATCTGGGTTAACAGTAGGAAAGGGGGAGACCTCATTAAAAAAAAAAAGTTTCATTCTGGACAAGTCACTTTTCCCTTCTGGGACTCAGTCTCCTTATCTGGAAAATGAAAAGGTTGAGTTAGATAGACTCCAAGGCCCCCTTATCTCTGAATCCTATGATCTACAGAAGAGGGAGGGGAAGCAGAGGGAGACAAGATACCATACATTTATTGAGTAATTTTGTGCCAGTCATTGTGCTAATGGCTGGAGATATAAATACGAGCTAAAAGAAACATAGTTTTGGCCCTCAAGGAGATTACATTTCTAAATAAGGAAGACAACAAACAAAGGATAGTGAAGTAGGGAGGGGAGTGGGGGGGGGGGGAGGATAAGCAATCTTGCAAGACAGGGGTATGATATTGAGGTTTGGGAAATCAGAATCTCAGCGGAGGGTTGGCTGATTTGGACCCTTCTCCAAAACGGAGGAACGCCTCAATGGGAGAAAGAGGATGGCATGGCAAACGGATGTTCCAGGGTGAAGAGGCCCCAGGAGCTGGAAGATTTTCCAGAATAAGACCGGTTATCATGGTGTTAAAATCCTGGATGCCAGAAGCAAGGCTGGGAAGAGAAGTTATCTTTTAGTTTAGAGAAGCCATAGTCATCAGGTCAGTATTACACCCCTACGAGACAGGAAGGCCCATGATTAAATTCAGAACCCTATTACCAAGAAAGAGGAATGAGTAGAGATTTCTCCAAACTTTCTGGATTCTCTTTGAGGTCTATGATCTAGTTATATATGTCATAGAAAAAGACATACCTCTAGATATCATATCTCAAAAGTGGTCACCAACATTCCTGAATATCAGTAAATAAGATCATGCAATAAGCACAATGTGGCTATTATGTGCCAGACCTTCTGTAGCTTCTGGGAATAAAACAACAATTTATTTTGAAAGAAATAATATAAAAATTTACTCCTGCTTTCACATCACTAACATTCTAAGTGGAAAGGGGAAGGGTGGGATATACTATATATACATCCTAATGTATATAAAATAATGCATATGATACAGGAAGATAGCTTGTTGGGACCTAAAGATGCCCACATCCATGAAAAATACCCTAAAAGTTCTAAAGACATAAAACTTCCTCCATCCAATATAGGACCACACAAAAATATTGTCGGATTTCTCTGGAAATTCTGAGTGGAAACAAGCTAGGATAGGTAAAAGGCAAAACAATGCAATCATTTCAGTCCCACAGAAGACAGGCTAGACTAGCACCTAAGCAATGTATACCCAATTCAAAGCAGGAGACAGTGCCACTCAGTACCCTCAAAGATTATTGCTGTTCACGCATCCCTCATATGGGCCCAAAGCAGCCCATGACTGACCCAGAAACCCCACAACCCGCATCCAAACCACAGCAGGAACAGGTCTGCTCATGCCTGAATCACAGCAGGAAAAAAGATTTAGGGTAATACCTGGAAAGAAAATAACCTGAGTTCTTGAAAGTGATCATTTGCAAGTGCAATTAAAGGCATGCGTTTAGAGTCTTTTATGGGCAAAAAGATAAGAAGGGGGCAACTCCAGGTTTGGGAATGTTCAAGGAAAATGAAGCAGGAAATGTACAGAACCTAGCACATAAAAGAAGCCAGGAGATTGAGCTAAAACCAAGGAATTCTTTCAGAAGGCAGAAGAGAAGACAGATTGGGGGAGGGGGTAGAAAGAATAAAAAAAAAATTTGAGAAGAGCCAGGGTGAAAGGTGGAAGAGATTAGAATAAATGGGGGAAATAGGATGGAATGAAATACACTTAGGAAGAGTAACTGGGGGAAAATATTTATAGCAAGTTTCTCTGATAAAGGTATCATTTCTCAAACATATAGAACTGAGTTAAATTTATAGAAAGGAGAGCCGTTCCCCAACTGATAAATGATGAAAAGATATGAAAAGTTTCCAAATGAAGTCATAAAAGCCTTCTATGGTCATCTGAAAAAAATGTTGTAACTCACTATTGATTGGAGGAATGCAAATTAAAACAGTTCAAGGTACTGCTTTATTCCTATTAGATTGGCTAATAGGACAGAAAAGGAAAATGACAAGTGTTGGAGGGAATGTGGAAAAAGTGGGACATTAATGAACTCTTGGTGGAGTTCTGAACTGATTCAACCATCTTGTAGAGGACTTTGGAACTATGTCCATAGAGCTATAAAACCATATACACCATTTGAGCTAGCAATACCCACTACTAGGTCTGTATTCAGAAAGAGATTAAAAAAAACAAATAGGAAAAGGCTCTACATGTACAAAAGTATTAATAGCAGTTCTTTTCTGGTGGCAAAGAGTTGGAAATCAAAGGAATGCCCATCAGTTGGGGAATGGCTGATGAAATTGTGGTATGTTTTTTAAGATTGTGATTATTATGAATACTATTATGCAATATGAAATGATGAGCAGGATTCTCTCAGAAAAACCTGGAAACTCTTACATGAGCTGATGCAAAGTCAAATATACTGTGTATAAAGTAACAGCAATACTGTAAGATGGCCATCTGTGAATGACTTAGCTATTCTCAGCAATACAATGATCTAAGATAACTCTGAAGGACTTCTGATGAAAAACTCTATCCATCCCCAGAGAAATAACCAATGGTGTCTGAATACAGATTGAATAATACTTTTTTACTTTATTTTTCTTGAGATTTTTTTTTATCTATGTTTACTTTCACAACATGACTATTATGGCAATGTTTTACATGACTACCATGTACAACCTGTATCAAATTGCTTGCTTTCTCAATAAAGGAGGCTGGGGAGGGAGGAAGGGAGGGAATTTGGAACTCAAAGTTTTAAAAACAAACGTTAAAAATTGTTTTTACATGTAACCGAGGAAAAACAAAGTACTATTTTTTTAAAAGAGGGGAAGAAATGTCCATTGATCTTCTCTGGGAGGGAAAGTGGGAGTATTGGAATCCAAGACAGAATTAACAAGCATTTTACACACCTCTCTCTCTCCTTCCCAATCTCCAAAACCCCATTGGCAACAAAAATAAAAGAAAGAAAAACAAAACTCTTGTGAAAATATATATAATTGAGGGGGAAATTTTACAGCTTGCCTAAATCCAACAATGTAAATCTAATTGCCTCTCTTGAGTTGATCACCTTTCTGCTAGGAATTGGGTATCATGCTTTATCATTAGTTCTTTGGAATTATGGAGGATTATTACGTTGATCAGAGGCCTTGTCTTTCAAAGTTATACTTCTTGTTGAATAATGTTGTAGTTATTTTATAAATTGTTTTTCCTGGTTCTTATCATTTTTTTATTTGTTAATATACATCTTCCCAGGATTCTCTGAAACCCTCTCATTTCTAATGGTAAAATGGTATTCCATTACATTCATATGTGATAATTTTTCAGTTATTTCTGCATTAATGAGCATAAAACCCTACTTTCTAGCCTTTTGGTCCTATAAAAAGAACACTTTATATAAACACACTTGTATCTGTATCTGTATATCTATGTAAAAATGTACATATATATTTAGGTATATGGGACTAAGTGTTTAAATAATTTAATCTATTGGATAGTACTGTGACTTTGATCTGACATTGATGGTAATTTTCAAGCCTGTGCATGGTTCTCTTATTTTAAGAACTGAATAATTCATTTTTCATGGGTTCATGTTGTTCTTCAATATTAGTAATATTTAGTTTTCACACAGTAGGAATCTGAAGTTTTTTAGGGCAGCCAGGTACAGAAAAGAAAACATAAAAGACTAATTGGCCATTCCTATTCATATGTAGAGAAGGCAATTTGCATTGTTCTCTTATTTCAAAACATTATAAAAATATAAATGTGGTGGGAATTTATTGACCATTTTCTTGTGCATAATTAAACAAGTTCACCAAGACTGTTTGGGGAATATATGCTTAAATACAGAGACTAAGAAAGATAATCACAAGTTTTAGACCAATAGAAAAACATAATTAATTTGTTTTTAGAAATCCAACCCTGAAATAGTGCCTAAATGTGTGGTTGGGTGGTTTTTTAAAATCTTCCTATTCAAAAAAGCCATAAATAGACCTTTCCATAAGTAGGATGGACTTTGTCACAGAGTGGTAGGTTGTGTGTCACTAGAGTAGACTAAACTGAAGTTGAATGAATATTTGTCAGGGAGGTCATTAATTGAAAGTGATTTGACCATGGTTGGAGCAACCAACTCCCTCTTAACCTAATGTTCTATGACTATAATTCTAAAGGTGTGGCATGATTCTCTAAAAAATATTGATCAGTAGCAAGATCACACAGAGTTTTTAGTTATTAATGTATTTTCCTAAGAAATCATATGATTCACTGAAGTATTTCTGGAAAAAAATGTGCAAAGAGTAGGAAATAATTTTATGGGTAGAGTTAAGACGCTAGAGTAGCAGGAAGGACAATGAAGCTCCACCAACACAGTTTCTCCATAAAGGTCTAGAAAATGCACCAGATTGACTTCTGATCAGTAATTCTTGGGGAAAAAAATCAGTCACAATAAGTCTTCTCAGCCCAGGTCAGCATAGGGATACAGATAGATAGTAGGCCTGTGGACGTTAGGGATGAGGATCTGGTCAGAGAACACACAGAACATTCAAGCTTGCGAGAACAAAAAGTGAACCAAGGCTTTGCAATTAGGCAAGAACACATTTCAGACCCCAAAAGAGGATGCCAATCTTGTGCAAGATGCAGGATCACCTGCCAGTAGGAAAACTGATAGCTGGCAAATAGGTCTTTCATTACTCAGTTCCAGGTGACAGATCCAGGGTGGATTGTGTAGGGGACCTACACCTAGGAATGGTTTTCCATTTTGTGGTGAGAACTGAGTAGGGCATAGGCTGCATATTCAGCAAGGAAAAAATTCAGAAACAAATATTAGCAATATAACTCTAATCCCCAAAATTATGTGGGGGTGTCAATTCCAGCTTTCAGCACAGTGTTAAATCTATAGTAAAATAACCAGGGCAGGAATCTAAAACCAAAGGGGAACATAAAATTTTGTCATCATGAACCAACAGAATTTTCTTGCTGTCTGAATTCAGCTGCAATCTACTGAAACTTCTAACCAGGGACAAGCCCACAAACGTTTCGTCAGACCCAAAGCCAGTTCAAGGAATGTATAGACCTTAGGCCAGGAACGTAGTGATCAGACTTTGCATTGGACCACATCACCTTTGGAACACTGAAATGTTGCAAATTCCCAGTCTGAGCTGTCTCTGAGGTCCTAGAACAACACAACACACCAAAAAGAAGTAGAAAGACATTCTCTACAAAAAATATGCAGAGCCTATCCTTAACATAAATCTTGAAATCAGGGAGTAAGCTAAAGTAATCCATAAAAATAAGTAAATAAACAAAAAGAATTCTACTATTCAGAACCTTAATGATGACAGGGACACTCAAGACTCAAATCCAGAAGAAAAGAATAACTCCCAAACATCTGCAAACAGAACCTCAAAGAAAACACAGCTTAGACCTAAGATCAAAGAGAATTCATGGAAAACAGGGAACAAGAATTTTTTAAAAAGCTTAAAATGATGCTAAAAAAAATTAAAATGCTAGAGTATAAAATAATGAGAAAAGAAATGAGCGCTAAGAGGGAAAAAAGATTTGGAAAGAGAATTAACAGCCTGGAACAAGAGATGAAAAAATTTTAATCAACGAGGAAAAAACATGAAAATTAGAAGAGACTAAATTGATGCTAGTGATTCTATAAAACAAGAAGAAATAGCAAAATAAAAGAATTGAGAAAAATAGAAGACAGTATAATATATTTTATGAGATACTTTACAAAATAGTTGACCTGGCAAACAGATTACAGTGAGATATTTTAAGAATGAGGCAGAGATGAGGGTGAACATCATATATCCAGAAATCAGAAAGAAAATCTGGCCATACTCTTAGAATCAGATGGCAAAATAGAGATACAACCCACCAGTCACTTCCTGAAAGGAACCCCAAAATGAAAACTCCAGGGAAGAGTACAGCCAAAATCTAGTTTCCACAACAAAGAAAAAAATATTATGAATGGCTAGAAAGAAAGAATTCAAATATCAATGATCCACAGTTGGAGTCAGATTTGATCTAGTTCTCACTGCTATCCAGAAACAGAGAACATATTATTTAATCTTCCAGAAATCAAAAGATATAGCCTTATAGGTAAGGGTGAATTATGAGCAATAATTCATTATAATCCAACAGGGTTTTTAAAAAAATGACTCTTCAATGAACTAAAGGGTTTTCAAATATCCCTGATAGAACCAGAACTGAATAGAAACTTTGGCATGTAAAGGTAGAAGTCAAAAGAAACAGAAAATGGTAAACATGAACAAGTAATTAAAAGAAGTAAAAAAGGATAAACTATTTACATTCTAGTATGAAGAAATTATACTTAATCATAAGTGATCTTACAGGGAGTACAATTAGAGGAAATGCAGTGTTTTTATCAAGTCTTGATGATAGTAAAAGAATAGAAAGGGAGGAAAAAGGAAAACACTAGAGGAGAGGGAGAAGAATCATGGGGAAATTTATGTCTCAAAATTTGGATGTACAAATAGAAGTCAGACAAACAGGGAGGAATGGCAAACATATACAATATCAAACAAATAGAATACAAACAGGGAGGAATGATAATGTGAAGTGGGCAGTACTTGAACTTCAGTCTCATATAAACTGGTCAAAGGATTAAAAAAATACACACAGAATTGGAAACAAAAATATACTTTCCTTAATCGGTCAGCAAATGTTTATTAAATGCCTACTATGTGCTAAACACTAGGATTAGAAAGAAAGGTAGTTCATGCGCTCAAGGAGCACACATTCTAATGAGGAGATTACAGACTAACAACTATGGACAAACAAGAACTATCCAAGGTTAAATGAGAAATTTACAGGGGAAAAATCACTCAGATTAATGGGGATCCAGAAAAGCTGCCTGAAAAAATAAGAATTTACCTAGGACTTGAAAGAAATAAGGGAAGACTGAAAGTGGAGATAAGGAGGGAGAAAAATCCAGGCATGGGAAAATTCCAGCCAGTGAAAACGGACAGCTGGAAGGTGAGGTGTCCTATTAGAAGAACAGCAAGGGGGTCAGGGTCACTAGATCACTGAGGGTATGGGTAGAGGAGGTAAGGTGTAAGAAAACTGGATAGGTGGGAGGGAGGGAAGTGGGTTTCAAAGGGTTTTAAATGCCAAACAGAGGATTTTATATATGATTCTAGAAGTAATAGGGAGCCACTAGAGTTTACTAAATAGAGAGATGACATGGTCAGACTTACATTTCAGGAAAATAATTTTTTCAGTTGAGTGAAGCATGGACTAGATTGAATGAGGATAGATCCATAGCAGGGAGACTGGGCAGCAGGATATTGCAACAGTTCAGATGTGAGGTGATAGAAAGCTGCACTTGGGGGGAAGGGGAAGGTATCATTCAGCCAGTAAACAGGAGAGAAAAAGGAAAAAGAAAAGCATGGAAGAATAAGGAGAATAGAAGAAGGGAGTCAGACATGACTAAACAAGTGAACAACAATAAAAGATTAAGGGAGAGATTAGTTTTAAACCAAACTCTAAGGAAGGAAGATTTTTAAGACTGTTAAAAGAAATAAAAGGATATGAATCTACTCTTGGTTTCTGGGTGAGAGGAAAGATCAGTAGGGATACAGAGGCAATACACCAAATCTAGAACACTTAATGCTGAGCTCACTCTTGTCTATACTACTCTCTTGTTTGTTAGAGACAACCTATTCATTTGAATTCCAATTAAGCTATTGTCTTTGTTGCTACATTCTGACAGATGCCATATTTGACACAGGTAATGTTTTGTGCATTAATTGATTGCCTTGTGGCAAATCCTCTTCCTCCTTCTCTTTTATTGCCAGTCTTTTTTGTTAATCTCTCCTCCCTGCCCCCAGCCTTCTTTCTGATCTCCATTCTCTTTCTGCTCTCATTCCTCTCACTGATTCTTTCATGTTCTCAACTCTGAACAAAGGTGGAATGAGATTAGGAAGAAACACTGGAAGGACATGATGGGGAGGGAGAAAAAGAAATCACCTTTCTGTAGGAGATCCAGAACAATTGTTCTTTGATACCCCAAGAGGGGAGTTTTCAGATTTTCATTCTTAGTAGAGATGTCAAGGGAAGAGAACAAACTAATATCACAGAAGAGGGCTGTAATATTTGATATGATAATGAATAGTGGGGTTTATAAGCTTTTTTGGTGGAGTCATGGCAACGTTGGAAGATAGTCCCACTAGATGAGAATTATCCTATAGAGTTTAATCCAATTTGATTCAAAAGTCAGGGAGAGGTGCATGGTTGCCAGCTTTTCCCTTGGAAAAAAAAAATCCTTTAAAATGACATTGAAAGGTATTAGGGTTCTGATTAAAAATCTCTCCTGTGATGGAAACAAAAGACAGAAACAGATGAGGTTTTTTTTTCCTTCTAGTCTCTCTGTCTCCCTCTGTCTCCCTCTGTCTCCCTCTCTTTCTCTCCTTCCTTTCTTCTCTTCTCTTTTTTCTAACTTCCCTCCCTATCTTTTCCATTTCCTTCTTCTTCTTGCTAATCTTTATTCCTTTCCATTTTCCCCTCCTCCCCAGTCTATATTTAAGCCCAATCAGGATCATTTTCCAACCTCTCTACTAGTGTCACCCAGGGCTGAAAGAGTGACCTTGGGGTGGAAGTTAGGAGATCTATGTACCGAAGTTAGGCTGTACCCTAGCACTGTTTCTGCCTTTTACAAGCTGGTGCCAAATCACTTACCTCATCCTTTTTTCCCCAAAGCTTGCAGTTGCTTCATATGCTGTGATATGTAAAATTAAATTTCACCTGGTGCGAATCACAGCTGTATCTTATTTATTACAAAGGACTGTTTCATGGGCCAGAAACACATATGTATATATTCATGTATATTTGTGTGTGTGTATAATCTTTTTAAGCAGCAATACCACATACTCCTGGAGGCTGCTCAGCACCTTTATGGATTTTAATTGGAAATAGCCCTAAAGAAATAACAAATCCTGGGGTAGGGCTTGGCAAACTGTATCCTTATTTCAGGAATCTTTATTATCTGTACCCCCTACCCACTTCATCTAAGATAAATGGAAACATGAAGGTAGAACTAGTTCCACAAGGATCATAAGTTATAGAAAATCTCTGCATGCATAACTGTATCATTTCTGATGTCTCTCAAGTTACATCCTTCCCTATCTGACTCCATAACATGCCAGAGATACAAAGTTGTTTTTTTTTTTTAATGTGGAATACACACCACATCACAATAGAGGACTAGAGGACTGAACATTATAGTAATAAAAATGAATCATAGATTTTGTTTTTTGTAATTTTGGAGGAGGGAAGGCAGGGCAATTGGGGTTAAGTGACTTGCCCAAGGTCATACAGCTAGTATTAAGTTTCCTGACTCCAAGGTCAATGCTCTATTCACTATACCACCTAGCTGCCCCTGAATCATAGATTTAGAGATAGAATGGTCCTTAGATACCATCCAATTCAACCCTCTCATTTTACAGAGAGGGAGAGGGAGAAGAAGAGGGAGAGAGACAGAGACAGAGACACAGAGAGACAAAGAGAGACACAGAGAGAGACAGAGAGAGAGAGAGAGCACTTGATGGATCAAGTGCTTGCTATGTGTTAGGAGCTGTACTAAGCACTAGAGATACAAAAATTTTAAAAGTGACAGTATCTGCCTTTGAGCAGCTAACATTCTAATGGAAAGACAGCTATAGGGGAGAGGTGACAAAGGAAGGGAGTTTTGTTCTGGGAAAATGTAAAAAGGGGATAGATGCCAGGGTTCCTGTGATTAGTAAGAGTAACAGTCAGGATTTAAACTCAGGTCCTCCTAACTCCAAGTCCAGTACACTATACTCCCTCCCCATTCTTCAGTATTTCACAATCTGTTGGTTCTCTAAGCAGGATACAATTTCTTTTAGGCTAGTACTCACCTCTGCCTGGAAATGTGCTCTTATTTTATTAAATTTTTCTTGAGTTACTCTATTCACTTAGGAGCAAAGAGAAAGGAAATATTGCATGGAAACTGTCTACTGGAACTTGAAGAATAATCAGCAAGTTATAAGAAATAATTTTGCCCCAGGACATTCAGGAAAATTGGGCCAATTTCTGACAGTCCAGGAAATGGGCATATTCAAGTGCTGATATTCTAGAAGGAAGAACTTTGATCATTGTGGAGGTATCATTGATAATTTGGTAGTTCTGCTTTCTGAATTGATAACTGCTCCAGTTTTGACTTTGGCTAGGAGTCAATGCTAATAGTATATGGGGTGAGGCTTAATAAAAGATATCTCCAGTAAATTTATTGAGAGGTAGGATTAATTGTTTTTGGTTTTTCCCTTTATTCATTTCAACCGTTTGGAAATATGTTTTATTAGTGCATAAAAATGTCCAAAAAGACAGTGTCAACTGGATGCAGTAATAATGCATCATTCTTGATGCATTCTCCTTATCTCTATCCAGATGGCTAAGTCATGGTTCTGAAGCAGGTAGGTAGCACCATAGGTAGAGTTTAGTTACTTGGATTCAGTAACAAATAGAATTCAAATATTGCTAAAGACACTTACTAATTGTGTGACCCTGATTCAGTGATTTAATCATTCTTTGCCTTAGTTTCCTCATTTGTAAAATGGAGGCAGGAGGGTTGGACATGATAGTTTCAAACACTGCCTTCCAACTTTAAATCTATGATGCCATGATTCATCTGGTTTAGTGGTCCAGTTAATGAGGAACTTTCCATGAGCCTATGGAAAAGCAGGATAGCACTAGGAAGCAGCTCATATATCTGCCACCAGAGAAAGCAAGGCATGGCATAGAAATAGTAGAATTGTTTTAGAAAAGAATGCTAGAAGTCAGAACAGAGATTAGCTTCAAAGTCCACTTGTTTATGTTTAAAGACTTGGGGGAATGGATCCACCCACTAAAAGGAAAAGGTGCTTAAAGAAGTTGGCAGAGTAGGACTGAAGGCTGGATATCCAAAAAGGCCAAAGGAATGCATCGTATCATTGCTCCAATAAATCCACAATCTTTCAAACTTGAGCACATCACAACCTTCCTACATGCCTTCCTAGCCTGAAGAAATCTTATCCATGGCTTTTTCTAATTATTAAGAGGTTTCAGGAAGCAGGAAAATTAAAACAAAGAGTCTTCATGCACAAAAGTTTTCTTTTTCTATTTTAAAAATGCTTATCAGATCTCTGGAAAAAGAAAGACAGAAGAAGAAAGAAAATAGGAAGAGAGGCAGAGAGATAAGATACTCCATAATAAGATACTTGAATATCAAAGCACATGGATTATTAGAGAGGAGGAGCAGATACCCTCCTCCTCAAAAAAAAAAAGTTGAATTAAAGAAATAAAAAGGGGAAAAGAAGCATAAAGAAGTGGCATGTGACTATGGACAAAAAATGGAATTTTGTGTCAGAAGAACAGTTTGGATCCCAGTCTGGCAATTTACTTCATGTGTGATTTGAGGAAAGTAATTTCTCCTCTCTGGGTCTCAGTTTCCTAATCCATAAAACCAGGGGGTTAAGCTCTAATGTCCATTCCAACCAGAAATCCATTATTCTATGACCTTGAAGACAAACGTTCTCATATACCAGAAAGAATTAAACCTGAAAATATATAAAGGAATCAGAAATGGTCATAAAACACATGAGGAAGCGAGGAAGAGAAGACGGGAGGGGAATGAAAAGTGGACAGTATTGTGTTTATAATAATTCTAATATGCTCAAAGTAATGCTTTTGGCCATGCTGTTAGTTTAGTAGAGAAAGAGAAGACATGAAAATACATCTACAGCATTTACAACCTCATTTTAGATTATCTCTCGAGCTTGATTTTTCATTTCCTACCTCTATTTATTTACATAAGCTCTCTCCCATGGTCTCTCCTTAGTTTTGTCTCTTAGAATCCTTGTTTGTTTGTTTTTCCAAGATCACCTCAGCTCCTTTCTCTTCCACTAAATCTTCCCTGACTCCACTCCACCGTACCTCTAACTGCCAGTCTTGTCAGTGTCCCTAGTTTTTCTTGTATTTTATATGTTGTTCCCCAACCCACTTGAATGTAAGCCTCTTGAGGGCAGACACTGTTTCAGTTTTGTTTTGGGGTCCCTAGTGCCTCATACATAAGAGGTGCTTGATAAACATTTGTTGAACTCAATAAATAAAACTATGAGAATAAAATTGGAGATTAATATAAGAACACTCAAAACATAGGATGCTACAAATAGAAAGCATCATAAATATGACCAAAATAGGAATGGAAGAGTTGCTGGCTATGTGTGATATTACCTTTGGTTGTGTGTTTCAATATCTGTGCCTGTGCATCTATATTTAACTGTAGTCTCATTCTTGTTGTAGAACTCAAATCAAGTGACTTTAAGTTGGAAATAATGCTTGCTATTGCAAATGTCCTTTATTTTGGTGGATGGTTCAGAGTGGAATTTTTAGAAACCCTGTAGCTGGCATGGTTTGTAAGGGATGTTTAAAGAGATCTTGTTGAAAAAAGTTTCAAGCTATTGAAGAGTTGCAACACTAAAGAGTGGGAAATGTGCCAGATTTGAAGTCTGAAGACCTGTGTTCAAATGTCAGCTCTGACCTATCTTTGTGACTTTGGGCAAGTCACTTCGTTCTTCCAGGCCTTAATTTCCTTTTCTGTAAAATGAAGATATTGGACAAGATAGCCTCTAAGGTGCCTTGAGGCTCTCAATCTATGATCTCATGATTCTTCTAGCTCCAAGTCAATGTGACAGACAAAGGTCCCTGAATGGCCTCAGTGGCAAACAATTGCATCTATAATACTGCCACACTTTCTGGGACTTAGGGAAGGTCAAGGGAGCCTGGTGCAAGGCTTCTAGTTTAAAACAACTCAAATGCATTGGTCATGGAAGATGGACAGAGAGGGGCAATTCTAATTAATTTCTTGTCGGCTTTGATTCACAAGTCTTTAGACCCACAAAGGTTAGAAGAAAATAGAAGTTCGGGAAAAATTTAAGATGACCAGCTATAAAGTCTATAATTCTTTTTTTATCTGACTTCACTTGGTTACTAATTCAGCTCACTCTAAGAAGCTAAAGGGAGATTAGTTTCTTTATAGCTCCTTAATATCCAATCTAAAGGGAACCTGAGTTATTTGAAACATTTCACTGAAAATCACCCTCATTTTAGAGGCTCACTAAGCATATGATCCTACCTTAAGGTGCTGTATAAATGTCAGGTGTCATTATCATGTACCTGAAGGAGCTCTAAAACAGTTTATTTTGTAGATTATAGTTTGGTGTAACTGTGAATTACAATTATATTATTTATTTGAACAATAATGTGCTAATAAAACAATAAAAGTAAT
>CM053590.1:60880840-60925723 GCA_028646515.1 Pseudochirops corinnae
AAAAAAAAAAAAAAAAAAGATTGAAAGCCATGAAGCTAAAATACAGAAAGACTTTCTGGTCAGAAGAGAGTAAGAACCCGTGAAAAAAGACTGATTAACAAAAGTCAGAATCTAGTCAAAGATCATGGAAAATTCACACACTGAGAAAGTAAACACAACATCCTTTCAGTCTTTCTTCACCTACAATCAAAGGGTTAGAAAAATCCTTATGAAAGGACATGCCAAGAGGAAAGAGATGACTGATACAGTTGCTTTTCAGGTCTAGTTGTGCTTATTGAGGGAGGCAGGGCTTGTAAGAAGAGAAAGAACTTGGCCTAGAAAGTCAAGAGCAAGGTCATAATGTGTTAAGAGGGGTCTGTGTTGCAGTGGTTAGATTGACTTGTATAATTTTGACTTAATAGCTCTATGAGGAGTGCCAGGGAGGATTGTGAAACTATGTGAAGTGCGACAGGAAAAGCCAGAGTTTGATCAACAGACTGCTGCTGAGTCAATGTCTTAGCTAGTGAAGAAGTTTAAAACTATAATCCAAGTTTAAAAGGGATTTCATGAAAGAAACATAGGGAGAGTTTACTCAGAAACTTTTGTTATTTATCTAGACTATGTGGTGGGGGGTGGAAAGGATCAAACTTGCTGCTTCTAGTACAGAGTATGAATTCCTCGGCTTGGAGTCAAGATGTTTGCATACAGTCCAACAAAAAAAGCATTGGACTTTAGATTTCAGAAAGATCTCATGTAACTTCTTCCTCAAACAAAGCAGTTTGGTTCTGGGAAATTTACTTAATGTTTTTGGACCTCACATTCCTTATCTGAAAAATGAGAATGTTTGGCATGATGCTTTCTAACTCTAAATCTATGAACCAATGATCTAGGGATGAAAAGAAATCCATGCTCTTAAGGAGAGAGCCACTGAACCAGAAGAGTTATGGGAAAAGACTTGTTAAAGGTCAAACAAATGTAGCCATGGCTAGTTCAATCATCTTGAAGTAGTGGATGAGCCAGAAGAGAGATGCATGGGTTATTCAAATGGCCTGGTACTGAGAGTGGTTAATTACAGCAGGAGGCTGGGCACACACTTGATCAGGAGAAATCAAGACCAGGACAAAAAAACCCAGCAATGTCCCTGACAGAATAAGGCTAAGTAAAAGAGCACAAAGGTCAGATGAAGTTAGATGGATACATATATACATACATACATAAGTGAATGGCTAGATGGATGGATGGGTGGATGGATGAACAGCTAAAAAATCAAATGGATGAATGAATGAATGAATGAAACAAAGAACCCTTATTTGAAAGTCATGCCAGGTAGAGAATCTTCTAGGTGGGAACTGAGGGGAAAACAATGCACAAGTTTGGACAGAGGATGGTCAAAACTAGAAATGCTGAGATGATAGTTAAGTAGGAACAAGGTTGAAGTCATGAGTAAAAAGCAGGAATTTCATTAAACAGGAAAGTCTTATATCAAAAATGCTTGCTTCTAAGTATAATTTCAATAGGGCACTAGAAATATCCAAGAAAGATCTATTTTTGTGCAGTATGTCAGTGTTAAAACAATCAAGTTCTTTAGAGGATCAGGGTCAGTGTCTAATCAGACAAACAGTTTCTTATCTATCCATTCATTTATCCATCTACTCTGTCAATGAATTCTCTTAATGTGACTCAGAAGATTGACCTAGGCCTCAAGGGAAAGTATGGAGTTTCAAAGGTGACTGAAGAAATCTGGGACCCCCTTAGTGACAGGATGAATTCTTTTTCCACTTACCTTCAGACTATAAATGCAGGAAACTATTAAAAGGGCATCTTTCTAAGGAACTGTCAACAACCACAGTAACAATGACATAATAACTCGCAAGAATAGAGGACTTTGAAGTTTTAAAGTTCCTTTCCTAATCCATATTGTTTGATCCTGAAAACAGTCCTGAATAGGAATTGTCAATATTATTATCCCCATTTTACAGATGAGGAAATAGATTTTAAAAAAACAAACAATGGAGCGTCATGGAAAATGCCCTGGATTTGGAGTCAGTTCAAGGCCTCAGAGTAGTTTTTCTCAGAAAATAAACTAGAGCAGAGCCAGATGAAATTAAGTCCTTTCCACAAATGTAGAAGTCTAAATGATAAAAGGGCAGCTGGGTAGCACAGCAGATAAGAGTGCTGGGCCTAGAATCAGGAAGACTCATCTTCCTAAGTTCAAATCTGACCTCAGACACTAAATAGCTATGTGACCCTGGGCAAGTCACTTAACTCTGCCTCAGTTCCCTCATCTGTAAAATAAACTGGAGAAGGAAATGGCAAACCACCCCAGTATCTTTGCCAGAAAAACTCCAAATTGGTTCACAAAGAGTCTAACACAACTGAAATGATGGAACAGTAACAACAAATGGTAAAAGGGAGAAACCATATTACTTGGCATAAAGTGAGGGCCTTGATAGAAAAGGACCTTTGGAGTTTGATATGGATCTGAGCCTCCAGCAACCACAGGAAAAGGAGGGCCAGCGAGAATGAAGACTGGAGTCCTCTGTTACAGCATACTATGATAGAGAACACAACTATTGTCTAAGGATCAATGCATTGGTTGCATGTGATGAATATTTTAGCCTTAGCCACTCTGTATCAGCAATGTAGTATTCACAATGCCTACAGCAACTATGAATATGCTGATATGGTTATTAATCACAAAATGTAACAGGCTCTCTACATAAGAAATATAGCTAGAGCACTCATTTAAATACCAGAAAACTGAGTCCCAAAACCAGAAAGTCAAAGCCAACACAGTAGTTATGAAATTGGCACATGTAGTTAAAGTAGTAAACATCCACATTCTCAAGCCTTCAAAACAGGACAGGCTACCTCAGGCAAAGATCCTCCTCTCCTCACGCACGCAACCACTCAGCGTCCAGGCAACTTGCTCCCAGCAGCTCCGGCCCCCCACAGTGTCCATCCCAGGCAGTCCTCAGCAGGAGTCCTTAGCAGAGATTCTGGCTGGCTCAAAGAAGGAGTTCGCAACCACAGCCGCTACCTCTGCCGCCGCTTCCAGTCAGCACCCCACAGAAACTAGCTTGGTTCCAGCATTCTCTTGTTCCACCCCTTCCTGCTATGTCAGCAAGTTCAAGGGGTGTGGAAGATCTTCAAATCCCAGTATCGTTACACACTCATAAAGACCATTTTCTAAGTCATCTAGGATGTGATCTGCATCAATAGAGTGTGTGCCTTATTGACAAAGCCCATTAAATCATGTAACCTTGAAGAGTTAAGGTATGAGAAGTATGTTACTACTACTGTATCAGTGGATACAAAAACTATAATGCTTCTTGTACTACCTGGATAGAAATGAACACATTATTCAGTACCTCCAGGGAATGGTTTATCCATCAAATGGAGATAATGATATCTAAGATGCTGTAATATAATGCTCTAATATTAACTAGGTAACTTTGAGCACATTATTCAGTACCTCCAAGGTACATTTTCTTCATCAGTCAAATGGAGAGAATGATATCTAAAGTACCAACTATAAGAATAAGAATTTTCTATTCAGTAAGCACTTAGTACCTGCAACGTTCTAGTCACTAGGCTAAGTTCAGTGGATACAAAAACCAAGTACTTCTTACACTCAAGGGGCTTTCATTACTCTAGGTATAGCAGCAGCAAATGCATAAATAAGTAAAGACAAAAAACATACAAAAGAAATACAAATTCGAATTGGGACAAATCAGGAAAGGCTTCTATAAGAGGTAGCACATGACCTGAACTTTGAGGGAAGAGAGGGGTTCCAAAAGACAGAGCTGAAAAGAAAGAGCATTGCAGTAATGTGGACATACTAGGCAAAGGCATAGTAGGAAATGGAATATTGGGTAGAGATGAACAAGAATATCAATTTTAATGCAATAGAGGGTACATGAAGGTGAAGACACAATCCATCTGGGAAATGTCAAGTAATTTGAAAAGGTAAGTGAGAGGCACATGGTAAAAGATTTTCAGTGCCAAACAGAATGTGCATTTTGTCCCACAAATAAAATAAGGAATAACTGATATAGAGCAATATGTCAGCCTCAAAGCACTTTATAAACTACCAATAAGTGTTGTTTTTGTTGATGTAATTTTAGTAGTAGTAACATACTTCTCATACCTTAACTCTTCAAGGTTACATGATTTAATGGACTTTGGCAATAAGGCACACACTCTATTGATGCAGATCACATCCTGGATGACTTTGAAAATGGTCTTTATGAGTGGCCCAGGCAAAAATATTTATCACATGCAACCAATGCATTGATCCTTAGACAATAGTTGTGTTCTCTATCATCACCAGACCTGGACTCAAAAACCTTTTACTTGGGATCTTTCTCCCTTCACAATTATGTTGTTTTTATTTTTTATATATGTTTTATTTCTACTCACATTATGTAGATGTTGTCTTCACAGATCAATTGTAAGCTTCTTATACTGGGAGGAGGGGCTAAGAATAGCTTCATTTTTCTTTTTATCCCCAACTTCTAGCACAGTGTAGGGTTTATAATACTTAATTATAATAATTAATAATGATTGACTGGTGGATCAAAGCTTTTCAGGGTTGGTTGAGCCAGGAAGAATGAAGACTGGAGCCCTCTGTTACAGCGTACTATTAATGCTTCTTGTACTGGCTGGATAGAAACGAGCACATTATTCAATACCTCCAAGGAATGGTTTCTTTATCCATCAAATGGAGATAATAATATCTAAATTACCAACTAATAAGAATAAGAATATTCTATTCAATAAGCATTTATTCAGTACCTGTAATGGCTAAGTTCAATGGATACAAAACCAAACAATTCTACTGGAACTGTGCTGGCTCACATTTCAATAATCCTGAGTTTCCTCCCACTAAAATGATGTCTCAACAATTAAGGGTCTGCATGTACATATTTAAAAGAAAAGCTTTTTGGTTTCTGTGTATGTCAGGACTCCATGCTCACATGAGAAAAGGTCATAGCAGGAATGTACTGTAGGATACCTGAGTAGGATGGCAAAGCTTTTGTGGAAATATAGAATGACACTGGAGAATCTTCAGAGTTATCTAAGATGGTAATCATTTTGATCTTAATTACTTCCCTGTAGATGCTTCATGGAATGGTTTAACAAAATGAGAATGGAGGTTACATTTTTAGAAAGAGTGTAAGACTGTTTCCTAGATGAAATAGAGAATCCATGAAAAAGAAAACCATATTGACCTTAGTCCTGAATGCTGAACTGGTACTGGAAGGCACATGAGGTGACTGTGAGTAAGCCAGTAAGAAAAAGCAAGTAAGAAATGAAAGTATAATCAAATCTAGCATCATATTAGGTGAGAAGAAACTTGGAGAATTCATCACAGTTGTTTAGTTATAGGAAAGAGAAACAGTCAAATGTGGGTTTTAGGTCCATTTGTGTAACAAAAAGGTAGAACTAAAAAAAAAAAAAAAGACAATAAATGACAAAGAGACTAAAGATTATTTTATTAGAAATCCAGAGGAAAAAATACATGCCAAAGATCAAAGAGAGTGGGTCCCCACAAAAGCTCAAGAGTGGCTTATTAGAAGAGCCCAAGAAGTTTGGGATAAAAAAAGTTAAGTACTTTTCAAAATTTCATTTCAAAAATGATATTATAGCATAAAGGTGGGAGTCAATTGAGTCCATCAATTAACTCACTTTAATAAAATGCTCTAGCTTTGATACCTTTGTCAGATGAAAAAATCTCAATTGGCTTAATCAATCAGAGGCATGACCTGAGTGTGACTAAGACCTAGATAGCTCCTTTGGGTCGATCAATTAATCAAAGACATTTTAAATAAGAATGATAAAGTACATTGGAGTTGGCTGTAAAAATATGGTGATACCCTGTGAGTTTCTATAAAAAAGCAAACTAGTTCTAAACATT
The DNA here is from genome assembly GCA_028646515.1 of Pseudochirops corinnae. Lineage (NCBI taxonomy): Eukaryota > Metazoa > Chordata > Mammalia > Diprotodontia > Pseudocheiridae > Pseudochirops > Pseudochirops corinnae. The sequence continues at coordinate 60,886,740 of CM053590.1, forward strand.
GGATTTTTGTGTCTGGAAGCAGAAAGGAAAGAGCTACATCAGCTAAGTCCCTGTGAAGGAATTCCTTGAGAGCAGTAAAGACAATTCTTAATTTCCCACCCCCTTTCCCCTTGACCAGAGGAAGACTTGAGGAATTTTTGAGGTTCAAAAGATTTGGACTCAAAGTAGCACTTTGGGATACTAGCAGTATCCCAAAGATAACAATAGCTATCAGCAGTGTCTGCATTGAAGCTGAGGATGCACTAGGAGAGGCAATCTTGTAATCCTACTAGGAACCTATCCCAAAAGCTATGCCATACCTAAAGAAAACATTGTAAGTACCTCAAAAAGGGAAGAAACAGACTTCTAGCAACCACTTGCTATAAGTTACCCTTTGCCATATATACTTGATAAGTTTGATTCCACTTTCCCTTGGTCTCTATAAGTACTTATGAGAGAGACTTTTGAAATACTTTATATCAACTGTGCTTACTCAGTCACCATAGTGAATATCCCTTTCTAAAAGCTTATGGAGTCTGGCTGACTGATTTTATCATCTGACTGTCATAGAGGGAAGCATTCCAGTAAGAATTCATTAGCATGAGAAAGGCATACACCCACCTTTCAGCGCTACCCATCTAAAGGGAGATATATCAATCCCTCACTGATGACCCAAGCAGCCAAAGCAAATATGGGCTGGGAAAGGCTTTGCTATAATAGATCAAGTGATAATGAAAAGTCTACAAATGATGAAGCAGATAGTGAACACATTATTCTTACATTACAGGTAAGAAAACTGAGTTTTAAGGGACTTACACCAAGTTCAGCAAGTAGTAAGTGGTAGACTTAAAAGTAAGAAGCTCAAACCTAGAATTTCTGACTCCAAATCCAACAATCCCTTTCCCAAACTATGCTTCCTATCAATGGGAATATGCTACAGAAATAAATCCCACTAACCTATGCAAAGAAGCCCCCAAAATGGCCATTTTACATTAATTTTACTAGCAACCATTCAGTCCATATTTGAACACCTCAAGTGAAGGGTAAGTTATTACCTAATGAATCAACTAATGCCATTTTTAGATAGCTTTGATAGTTAGGAAGAACTTCATAATGAGTCAAAATAGGACTTCATATAACATTTCTGAACCAAGCACAAGTCTCCTTCTTTTGCATGTGTATTTCAGAGGCATTTCTCGATTGGCCACCGGTAGGAAAGGGTCAACAGAAAATCTCACAAAATCTTTGAATCTCAACATACTTAAGCAGCAACCAAAGTACAAAAATTGGAGAGACGAAATGGGTAAAACCTTGGTACTCAGGTAGGTGACAAGCAAGAAAACTAGGGGTTTTTTTGCCTTGTTCTCTTTTGAAAAAAAAATCTCCTTTTTTGTGCCATATTAATGTTGGATTTATGCCTCTATTTTTGAGATGCATATGTCAATTCCAAGTAGTAGCTTTTGTCATTATAGAGAACTAACACATGCACTATGGCTTTCTCCCCCATCAAAGCAATAATAAAAGCAAAATAATAATAAAGGTCTATCATTATTAATATATACCTCATTAAACTTAAGCGTGATGTTTACAATCATTTCTTGTGATCTATCTTAGACTCTTATAATTGAAAATTTTCTCATGGAAAGCCAGGTTGAACTCATTCCCATGAGAGGGATCCCAGATAATTCAGGAATCCCCTTTATGATTTCCATAAATGGGAGTCACCTGGCATCTACTTAAAGAATTCCAGTGATTGGGTACTTACTGCTTCATAAGATGATCCATTCTAGTACTGGACATCTTTATTTGTTGTAAAATCCATTCTTACAATTAAACCAAAATCCGTTCTCCTGGAATTTCCACCTTTTCATTCTATCTCCTAGGAAAATATAGAATGTCTAGTCCCTTTTCCACCTACAAATCCTTCAAATAGACTAAAAAGTTATAAAATTTCCACAAGTCTCCTCTTCTCCTGTCTAAACACTCAGTTTTATCAAGCATTCTTCATTTGGCATGACTTCTATACTTAGGATCCAGGTTACCCCTCCAGAAACTTTCTAATTTATCAGCATCACTCTTAAAGTAAGATGCCCAGAAAAGAACACTACACAGAAGATAGGGTTGGCCAATACATGAGAATTCTTGAAGATTTTTTCTTTTAAACTTAACCAGTCTCTTTCTGCCCTTTCTTCTATCTGTATAGACTTACCAGTCTGAAAAAGATAAATAAGAAGCTCGAGTAGATCAGACACATAGCTGATGATTCTGTGAAAGAGAAATGCTCCAGGATAAAATTTATCAAAATCAGACACAAAATACTTTCATAAAAGCAATATTGGAATGGCACATTTACACACTCATCTGAGAGTGGTAAAAGGTGAAAAGCCAGTTAGCATCATGCCCTTCCTCATATAGCAGGTCACTCTTAAGAATGAGTTAGAGCTTTTGATAGGCCCTGCATGCCTGTGGCATTGAAAGGAAAATGGAAAATTTCAGACCCTGAGCAGAATGTTTTATCTACCCAAAAAGATTAGGATTGAGAAACAAGATTTTTACCTTCATCTGTTTTCTTCTAGACCTAGTTCTCTGAATGTTTAGAGATTGCTGTTTTAACCTTGTAGCAAGCTAAATATCCCAGCAATGGCAGAGGAGCTTTCATAGAGGAAATTGTTTTTTGTTGGGGATCAAATCACTTGCTATTGCAGAATTCCCCTCACAAAGAGAGGTCAGTACCTGTTCTCCCTCACTCTAGTATCATCGCTCATCCATTAGAGTACCCATTCCCTGAGTACAGGAACCATTTTGCTGTTGTTTTCACTACTGTTGTTGTTTTGGTGCAGGGGAAATGGTTTTGCCTTTTTTTTGTATCCCCAGTTCTCTACATAGTGACTGGAATATAGTAAGTTGTTACTAAATACTTGATAACTAACTGATCTATAGCTGACAGTCTTTGAGAATTTATTGAGGCATGTAGAGATTAAAGAGACTAAAGGTCTTCCCTGGAATCACACAGTCAGTAGGTATCAAAGGCACCCTGCTTTTCATGACTCCTGCACCAACTCTCCATCCACTATATCACACTGCCTTGGAGGCAACACAAATTCTCGTAAATGGTAGTGGCTCCACTTGGATGACAGAGGGAGAGCATGTAAATCAAGCCACTCTTGGGGGAAAAAAGGCTTTCTTTTCACTCTAAGAATGTACAATTCCTAATGACTGAAATATTCTACTCTGCCTACCAAGAAGACCACTTTTAACAATAGTTGTTAGATGTTGATAATTTTTCCTTAGAAAAAAGAAAAAATATATATTAAAATAATATATTTCTTAATTCCTTGTTTATGATATGTTGTAACGTGCTCCACTCCTCCATTTACCTTGCCACTTCCCCTGGGGAGGTCCAAAGAATTATATAGAAATGAAGCAAAGCATGCCGTTGGGAAAATGTATGGCTGGAAAAAATGGTGGGCCAATCATAAACAGATATGGGGAATATTCAATCAATATTTTTTTTTGCTTCCAACATTTTTAGGTTCCACTGATATCTGCACAATGTGAAAAGAAAGTGTCAACCATTCCCAGTACATTGAGATGACTTCTTATCGTGGATTTATTAGAGAATATAGAAGAGTATCACTTCATTGGGTGATATATATAGCTTTCAACCCACATAATTAGAGAAAGTCTAAATGCCGAAGTCATAAGAGGTCTATTGGAGTGTGGGAATATTGGGATACCACTTTTAAAATACTCACATCTGAAAATTCACATTAATAAATTTAATAATAATATAGTATTTAATAGCTGTTGTACAACCATTTTTCAGTCATAGCCTACTCTTCATGACCTCATTTGGGGTTTTCTTGGCAAAGATATTGGAGTCGTTTACCATTTCTTTCTCCAGCTCATTTTATAGATGAGGAAATTGAATTCATGAACATGTGCCTCCCTGATTGCAAACCCAGTCCTCTGTCCACCATGCCACCCAGCTGCCCATGATATTTAATAATATATGTTAATATATCATATAGACATATATAATATATCATATGACATACATAGTAAATAATGGATATATTTTAAATGATTCCTTCTTCACAAGAATGAATGAATGAATGAATGAATGAATGAATTCTTCAATGTACAAAAAGGTTTCACTAGAGGATTACTTTAGTGGCCTGTTTAAATAATAACATTTAAAGAGTTTAGTTTACTAAACTACATTTAAGAGTTAGTTTACAGATCATTAACCACTTGACAGGGAAGCTAGAGGGGCGAATGTTAGAAATCACTGCTAATTTAAGGCAGGAATTAAAATAAAATATCTCTGTAATTCTAATGGAAATGGAAAACTTTTTAAAAACATGTTATTTCCTTACAACATTATGGGTACACATGGAGTCATAAGAACCTGGGAAGATTCGAAGATTATCTACAACAACTTCCTCATCTTATAGGTAAAGAAACCAAGACCTAGAGAGATATTTTAAGCACTTTACCCAAGTTGCTACAGTTAGTAAATAGGACAGCTATGACTAAAACTCAGGCCTCCCACTGTCACTTATTACAAAATGCAAGATTTGCCTAGCATGAATGAAGCTCAGTGAATGACATTTCTTTTAATCAAATACACTGCTGATTTGATTATTTATAAATAGAACCTATACCATAGCCAAATCTTTCAGATACATTCAACCTATAGTTGAGTCTGAAAATGTATGAACTAAGGGTTCTCCCGTATTACACTGACTTCACAGAACATTCCCATACACCTAAACCAAGCACATTTGGAGCCAATTCAAAAGTAATAGTGATGTTGATGATATAACAATGATGATAACAATAGCATTTACATATGTCATCTCATTTTTTTCCTCATGACAATTTAGGAAATAGGTACTTTTATATCTCCATTTCATGGTCGAGCTAATTGAAATTGAGATAACTGAGATAAGCAAGATACCTCTAGCTGAAAAAAAATGGGGGGGGGCAACTAGGTGGCACAGCGAATAGAGCACCAATGCTGGAATCAGGAGGACTTGAGTTCAAATCTAACCTCAGATATTTGACACATTTACTAGCTGTGTAACCTTGGGCAAGTCACTTAACTCCAATTTTACTGCCTTCCCCTCTCAAAAAGAAGATGGTGACTTGCCCCAGGTCACACAGCTAAATGTCTGTATCAGGCTTTAAACTCAGGTCTTCTTGATTCTAGGGTATGAATCCTAAATTCTCTCTACTATACCACTTAAGCTGCTTTAGCAATCATTAAAAATAACTGGTTTTGGACATGTTTAATGTACTAGCAAATATGAATACTTAGAAACTTCATTGAATCTGTGATCCATGTGACAGACACTCCCAATCTACTTGCCAAGTTATAAGCCATTCACGCTTCATCATCTTGTTAGATTCTTGTTCTTGTGATGGTTCTAAAATGATTACTTTCATTATACTCTTCACTAACAAAGATTCTTCCTAAAATGCATGCAGGAGACTGTCTCAGTATCCAAATTATTGCTCTTAAATCAAGTGTAGCAGACGGGCCTGGGCTAGGAATGGGAAGAAATATTTTTTGGATATTTTCCATGTCTGATTTTGACATACAGAGCTATCATTTTCTCATACTGAAATTTCCTGTTGAGGGTTTTAATAGATGAGTTTCTCCAGCTGAAAAAAAAATGTTTTGCATCTCTGGAACAAGTCTGAAGCATTTTTTCTTAATTATTCTGAATTATTTGCAGTCACAGGAAAAACTTTTTTTCTCATATCATGTGATTCCTACATATTTGTTTTTAATTGAAGTGTTGTAATAGGAACTAGAAAATCAAGGACAAAAATGCAACTTAGTTAAATGTCTTTGGTGAAATAACCCATCTGGGAGTTTCATGATAGCTTCCTAGTTTCAAATGCCTACCATTTTTCAACACTATTTCCACATCTTTCTTAGGCCGTAAGGAAGAAAATGTATACAATGAGACAATGGAGAGGTAGAAATCATAATAAGTGAATATTAACTAAGCTTTGAAAAATACAAGAGATAATAAAAAGTGGAGTTGAGGAAAGGACACATTCCAGGAATAGTGGACAGACTAAGCAAAGTCACCCTTCAAATGCTTACTGCTAGATTACTTTAAAAAGAAAAATATTTCACTTTGGTCTTTGGTATTCATTTGGGATTTTTGTTCCTGAGTGTGTCTACTTTAGCCATTTTTAATGATATAATTTGGTAAACATGATTACTCTGTCAATAATAATAAATCATGTTTGTAGAGCTCTCAATATTTCCCATAGCTTTGTTTGTTGTTTTCAGTTGTTTCAGTAGTTATCCAACTTTTCACGAGCCCATTTGGGGGTTATTTGGCAAAGATGCTAGAATGGTTTGCCAGTTCCTTCTTCATCTTATTTTACAATGAGGAATTGAGGCAAACACAGTTATATGACCTGTCCAGGATCACAAAGCTAGTAAGTGTTTGAGGTCAGATTTGAACTCAGGTAGATAAATCTTCCTGACTTCATGCCCAGCACTCTATCTATTGTGCCACCTAACTGCACTACTTCCCATCATGTTTTCCTCACTTCTGGTCAAGTACATGGTCCAGGTATTATCTCCAATTTACATAGGAAACTGAGATACAAAGAGGTTAAAGGACATACCCAAAGTAACACAGTAACAGCATCAGGAGTTGAATTCAGGACTTTTGGCTGAAGAACCAGTATTATTCCCACTATATTACCTCTGAAATGACCTTTTTAGGAGGAAGTAAATGGTTTCATGTGTAAAAAGTAGAGGTAGTTAGGTGGTAAGGTGGTTGGCATGAAGTCAGGAAAACCTTAAGTCAATATGATCTCACGCAGTCACTAGCTGTGTGACCCCAGAAAAGACACTGACCTTCAGATCCGCCAGTTTCTTTAACTATAAAACAGGGACAATAAAGTATCAATCTCACCAAGCTGTCATAAGAATCAAATGTGATAAGATAAAGCATTTAGCATAGTGCTTGGTATATAGATAATTAATAAATGCTTGTGTTCTTCTCCCTTCCCCTAAAGACTTGAAAATGGTTGATTCAGAGGATCTGTTCATCTGCTTTAAGAAAGTTATGGAGACTGGAAGCAGCATTGTGAACTATTATTCTTCGAGTGTAGCAGATGGCTGCAACCATATTTTATGAAGTTGTTCAGAATCTCATGCCTAGATTACTGCAACAGCATCATTGCAATGCTGCAACAGCATGTTTTATGCAAATACAACATCTTCATAGGTATGAATTCCCATTTGCCAAAAGTTTTATGACTTTATCTCTGGATTTTTTTTTTCCTGTTTAAAATGGTCATCGGGGTATATGGATGAAGGTCAAGACGAGTCAGTAAGCAGTTTTAAGCCCTTAGGATGTGCCAGGTCATCGACTAAACACTGGGGATTTGAAGAAAGGCAAAAATAGCCCCTGCCCTTGAGGACCTTATGATCTAATGAGGGGGAAAACAAGTAAACAAGATACATACAGGATACATTGGAGACTTCAGAAAGACACAGAAATAAGGCACTAGCATTAAGGGGGGATCAATAATGATGTCTTGTAGAGAGCAATTTAAAGAAAATCAAGGAAGCCAAGAGATAGAAATGAAGGAAAAAATTCGATGTATTTAAGAAAGTCAGTGAAAATGCCCAGAGTTGGAAGATGTAGTGTTGCTGGTGTGAGGAAGAGCAAGGAGGCCAGTATCACTAAATGGTAGAATACATAGAGGAGAATAAGATGTAAGGAGGATACAAAGGGAAGATGAGGCCAAGTTGTGAAAAACTTTGAAACCAAACAAAGGGGCTTATATTTGATCCTAAAAGTAGTAGGGAGCTACTGGAATTGATTAAACGGGGGGGGGGGGGGGGGGGTTTGGTGAAATTCTCAGACCTGAGCTTTAGAAAGATGACTTTGATAATTGAATGGGCAGTGACTTAAGGCTGGGAGGTCAACTATAATGCTTTAACTATAGTCGAGGCATGGACAGATAGGCATCTGCAGAAGTATGGTGGCAGTGTTAGAGAGAAGGGAATAGATATAAAAGATGTCAGGAAGACAGCTAGAAATAGAGGAAGGTGTGGAAAAGAAGAGGAGAACCACATTGGGTTGGCTAGATCCTCCATTTCTAGTGGGAAAATGGTAGTTATTACTTCATTGATATAAAAGTGGAAGAGACTTTAGAGACCACTGAATCCAACCCTCACTACATGGATAAGAAAATGAGGCACACAGATAAAAGACTTACCCAGGTTCACCAACCGATAAGTGTCTGAGGTAGGATTTGGAGTCAAGCATTCCTGACTACAAATCCAGGGCCCTATCAGCCATGCCATATTCTCTTTCATTCACCTGTGAATGAAGGTGAACTTTTTAGCTATAGTAATGAGAACTGAACTATTAATTATGCTAATTTTTCCATTTTTTAAAAATGTTTCAGATTGTAATCTCTACTGGAAACCTTATGAATCACTCCTGCTTTCAGAGAAAGGCGCATTTTTTTAAAGAAATCTTCAAATGTTTTGACCTTAAACCCATAGGTTCTAAGACAACAAGTAACTCCAAAGGCATAAAACATTTGCAAGATTCAAAGATGCAATGACATTTTCAACATTAACATAAGATTTGACCTTTTAGATTCAGTCTTGTGGGATGTGGTCTTTAGCATGTTTTCCCTCTGTTATTTTTTTAAAGACATTTTTCATTGGCATACCTTGAAACTTCAACTTTATGAATACTCTAGCTGAGAAAAAGTATACTGTAGTACAATCTAGCACACTACAACTCAATTTGATTTTAGCCTTCTCAACATTTAAAGGTAGCTTCATTTACACCTTATTTGATTTAAATTGGGTCCCTAAAGATAACAGATAGAGCTAGAAAGAAGAAAAAATATAACCACAAGCAGAAGGCCAGCCAACGATCAGGCCAAATTAAAGTATAGTTGTTTTATTCACTGCTATAAGATTGGTCATATTTCAAAAGTTTTTAAAGATTTAATACAAAATAATTATATTTTCAACTTTGGACAATGAAAATAGGTTAAAATGTGTGAAACTTTAAGAAAGAATTACATGAATATGGCTCAAAGTCACTCCCCGAAAAACAGTCCTTGATTGGCTAAGAAGGTCTAAGATTTGAGCATTACCCTTGAAAAAATGGTGCAATTAAGAACAATTTGATCTGGATAAATTCTAATTAAATCCCATAATAGCAAATAAGATGTCATTTAAAAAAAACTTTTCTCCTAAATTAACACAGAATATTATTCAGTGACTCTATTTTCACACACACACACAAAAAAAAAAATCAAATAAAAATTAAATCAGCCACCATACATTGACTTCCCAGGTGATATTAACAAAAATAATTTGAGCAGTTTCTGCCCTAAGAAATTCTGATCACTTCTTAACCAGTTAAAACCAAATGATATAACATGTCAAACACCTTGAAAATGTTCGCACACTATATAAATGCTTGCTCTTATTATTATTACTATTTTAGAAAAAATATATTTTAAAATGACAATTTTATTTTAATACAGAGTAGATTCCTTCTCAAAATAATGGTATTTTTAAAGATTTCATTTTATGTTTATAAGAGAATGTATTTAGCTAAAATGTTATCAGTCAATGTTATATTCTTAGGACTTTTTACTTGTATTCCATTACACAGGACTGAATTCTATTTTTCTTAGAAACAAAAGAAATTAAGGCCAAAGTCAAGAAAAGCACAATTTATCACTATTAAGTCTCTTCCCACTTCCCAAAAAGAAATATTAAAACCTGAAGGCCTGAGGGAGAATTATGTCATGTATAATTTATGGGACGTTGTTCAATTTATTTAATATGGCTATAGGGCTAAATAATGAGTATTTTCATGTATATAGAGAGCATCATTTGTGCAACAGAAAGACTAGATTTTCCTTCTCACGGCATTATAACTCAAGGAATTCCTGACTTGAGAGTGATCTCATTTGAGTCGGTAAATAAAAAGAAAGTATGTTTACAAATCCAAGGGAAATAGAACTGGACAAGGAATCAACAGACCTGGGTCCTCGTCTAGTCCATGTCATTCATAGTCATGGTCTAGTCCATCTGTGTGGTTTTGTACAAGTCACTTAGCCTCTCAGACTTATTATCTCACAGCCAAAATAAAGAGAGAAACTTGGTTGTTTCTTTCAGGTGCTGAACAACGAGCCCTCCCGATGAAGAGAGTTGTTCACAACTGCTTAGAACTTCTTTGGTGGAAGTATTTCTGGAAGCTAGATTGACACAGGGTAAGGACGAATATAGTTGGTAGAAGACTCAAAGGTAGGGTATGGAGTTTGCTGCTGCTGGGTCGCAAAGTTGATAAAGACCTGTAAGACATAATGCAAATATTAAATGTTGTTAGAAGGCTGGGAAAAGAAGTGGTCCATTTATTATGGTCTCAATTTCCCCAGAAAGCTGTTTATTTTTCCCTACTAAAAGTTGCTCTTGCCTTTGTTGAAAAAAATCTATATCATCAGATGAGATATTTATGTTTCTAAATTCCAATTCAGAAATTGTACCTCGACTTTCTTGTCTCTCCCATTAGATTGGGGACTTCTCAAGATCAGGGACTGTTTTTTGGTCTCTTTTGGTACCCGTAGCACTTGGTACAGTGCATAGAAATATTGGTTGATTACTATTACTACTAGTTCTACTAATAATTATTAATAATATGATGCAACTGTAAATAAGAAAATAAATAAATTTATTTTAAAAAAACAAAAATAATAATAATAATAAGATGATGCAAAGAAACATGAAATGATGGCTAGAGAACTAGACTTAGAACCAAGAAGACTTGGATTCAAGCCTCACCTAACACCTATTAGTTATATGAAACTAAGTCATTTAACCTATTAGTGATCTAGGCAATCCTCTAAGACTCTACATTGTAAACAAGGTATTGACCTTCATTGGTTGAAGGAGTTCTCATCTGAGATTTCCCTCTACCAATGAAATCACAGATCCAGTCCCTTTTCCTAATATTTTGGTACTTAAATGAATCTGTGATCTCAGAGATGTTGGTACCTCACAGAATAAGATGTTTTAGAACCAGAACCGATGTTAGAGGCTATCAAAGTACAACCCACTTAATCTTAGAGGAGAGAAAGTTGAAGCTCAGAGATGTTAAATAATCTGCCCAAGGAATCACAAATACATAACAGAGGTAGGATGTAAATCCAATACTCTGACTCTAAAGTACAAGTTCTTAATTTTGTGTATATATGTTGTGTGTGTGAATGTGTGTGTGTGTGTATGTACTTATCAAGGGGACCTTTGGCACTCTGCAAAAGGATAAGGAATTCTTTTCAGTATAACTTGCTTATTTTTTTAAATCATAACTAAATATCATGATAAATTTTAATTAAAATATATGGAAAATTAATATTTTTCTATATCCAGTTTCACTGACCCACTACAGATCCCTCACATCAGTGATCTTCCCATTGTATCTTGGTTCCTTCTCTGGCATAAAATGCAAGCTATCACTAACAACAATGAAAACTACTTTTAGATCACACTATATTGTTTACAAAGCATTTCCCTCTTTGTGTTAGATGGAAGAAGTATATTTTTCCCATTTTATTAAGGGAGAAAACTGAGGCTTAGAAGGATTAAATGACTTAACCAGGATAATAGAGCTAGTCAATTGTACAGGCGAATAAGTAGTAGAAACAAAATTCAAACGAGGTATTCCAAATGCAAAGCTCATGTTCTTTTCATTATACCATGTTGCTTCTCCAGGTAAATCTTAGGAGATAATTATTTAGAATATTAAAGAATCCCCTAGACAATTTCTTCTGTGTAAATACGGTTATGAATTAAAAAAAAAATCAGGCTTATTATTTGACTATCAATACTTGGTACTATATAAGCAAAATCTGAGTTTCTTTTCCATATGTGGTTTTATATTTTAAATATTTATGTGTACGTACATATACATCTGTGTTTGTGTGTATGTCTGTGTGTATACTTACAGTGGAACCCCTTTCTCATTTTGGAAAAGGAAACAACACTAATGGTCACCTTTCAGCATTTTTCGTTTGAGTAAGTAGTTTACTGAATATGCGTGCATGTGTGTGTGTGAGCATATCTATATACAGGGCGTCCCTAAAGTCTGGACACATAAGAAATCTCATTAACTAGGCATATTTTCAAGAAATGAAATTTCCAACAACACTTTATTTAATTAGCATAAATGAGATTTCATAGGAAGACATAAGAAATCTCATTAATTAACTTAAATTAATCTCATTAATATTGAAAATAGTCCCCAATATCTAATGAAAGGTTTTATAACTTATGAAAATGTCATGACTAAAATTTATGCTAATTAAATAAAATGTTATTGAAAATTTCACTCATTTAATTTCTTGAAAATATGCATAGCTAATGAGATTTCCTATGTGTCCAGACTTTAGGGACACCCTGTGCTTAGGTACATGTGCTTATGCTGCTCATATACCTGTGTACATAAGGAGGTTGGTCTTAACCCATCATGTATCTGAATCCAAGTAAAAAGAGGTCAAGTTATGCTAGGATTCTATCAAAAGTAACTAGTTAGCTGGTATGGCATGTGGAGCCCCAGACTAGCAAACTCAGACACTTATGATTTCTTCATGATCCTTATTAAGTCACTGAATGTCTATCAGTTTCCATATATACAAAATGAAAATTGTAATGGCAACTACCTGACAGACATCCTGTGGGGATCACATGAAATGTCATATATAAGTTGATGTATAAACATTAATGCTTATTGTGATAAAATGCTTACAGTGTCAAAAAATAATTCATAAGTGCATAAATAATTCATAATTGCAATAATTACCTATTTTATTATTTTATATTTAGTACAAAATAAAATTATTTTGCCAAAAAGTATCACAGTTTCAGAAATAAAGCAAACAATGATATGCTAAAATCACGTATTTGACTTTTAAGCAGTTAACGTAGTTTCTAATATTTTATGCTTACTAAGAGAATTTGACCAATGTTTTATGTGTCTAAAAATACCAGATGGAAAACTCCAAATTCAAAGAGTTTAATTACTCTGACATACATTACCTGTTCTAAAGTGGCCTGGTTAATAGAGTAGCGTTTGATGTTCAGCAAAGTCTTATTCTTCTCTAGAACTTTGAACAAGTCTGCCAAACACCCCCATCTCTGTGGAACATGGTACTCCAATAAATTAAGGTGTTGTCCCTAAAAACCAAATCACAAAATGTGAGTTAGTAAACAAGAAAGCAATCAAAATCTCCAGAATTTCCGAGAATCCTTTTCACACCCCACTAACAGTACATACATGGTTTAAACCAAGGCAGATTTCCATCTAGCAGATGTACAACTAATATTTATTAATGGTGATGAATATAAGTGGAAGTGAGAAAAAAAGTTGAACTGAATATTCTGGATTTCTTTTTTTTTCCAGAGAGAGGAAAACTTTAATATGCTTGAACAGAGCATGAAAGAGAAAGAAAGAAAGAAATTTATAGTATTGCCTTCTGGAAAAAAGACTGAGATCAAGGGATTGGATTGATACTTTTTTACTGGGGGGGGGGGGAGGGAAGCAAGTTCCTGATCTATGATGACAGAGAGTTAACAGGATGGCTATAGAAATGATAGAGGAGAAGGGGTACAATCTTATACCCAACAATTTCTGCTTAGAAAATCTAATATATTGAATATGGGCACAAAGACTTTAATGATAAATGACAATGCAAGTGCAGGAAGGAAGGCTGAAAACAAGCATAAAGAAACCAACAAAACAGGCCAATAGTCAAATTGATTGACTTACTTTTAATATACACATAAGGGCACTCTTTAAGAGATTGAAACAATTTTACATTTATTCTAGAACCACACATTTTGCAAAGCCCTAGAGCGTTAAAAACTCAGCAAAACAGCATATTTTTAATCATCTATTAAAATCTGGCACTCTGAACATAAGAGTTTTGTACTAGGGCTATCTCTGGGGAATGGAAAGAAGCTGCAACAATAGCACCCGCTTTAGCCATGTACAACAAGCTCCTTTATTTTCATTAGAATTGCTGAACAAAATCAGTAGCTCATGTTATCATAAGACACAAGAATTTCCTGTGTCTTATAAGATGGCCAAAGCAATTCTATTTGTCTATTACCTCATAGAAATAGAAGAAAAGCATAGAAAGACATACTAAACATCCCTTTTTTACTAGAGGTCATCAAACAAATGATGTTTCCTTGAGAATATCAGTATTACCTTAAACTGGATTCCTGGGAAATGGAGTTTGAGACAGTCAGAGATGGCATCATGTTGACTTGTCTCTTGGCTTAGCCAAACTTTGACAGTATATCCAGCTCCAAACCTGGAAATTGAGTGAAACACATGAGTGAGTATTTCTACACTAAATACTTTTGTATTGGACTCCTACAGTTTTTACAACATAGAACTATTCCTAAATATTATTCCTATATTGGTCAAACTTTCTCCTATACTGAACAATTCAATAATAATCATTCATCTCTATGAAAATGGCAGTAAATTCCCTGCTTATGTTGAAAATCTATAAGGTGAAATCAACTCAAATGATTATACCTTCTAAGCATGTCCCAACTCTGGGGTCTCTCCCTCTCTTTGGTTGGAGAGGTTGGTGAGACATTTGGAATTTCCTGCCTGATTCTTCTACATTTAAAGATAACACCCAGGAAATTTTCCTCATGATTTCCAGCCAGGCTAGTTTCTAGCTCTTCATCATCTCATCCTTTTGCAAGATGAAATCAACTCAGAAACTCATACCTTCTCAGATCATTTCATACCCTGGCATGACATCATCATGCCCCTGGAGCCTAGTAACCTCACCACCACCACCATCACCACCACCACCACAACCGCCACCACCATAACTGCCACCACCACGACTGCCACCACCACGACTGCCACCCTGTTTTTCATGCATTATCTCCACCTTTAAATTATGAGTCCCTGGAGGGCAAGGGATGTCTTACATCTTTTTTTTTTTTTGTATCTCTAGCACATAGTACAATGTAGGCATCTAAAGAATGTCTATTGACTCTGACTCTTACTTTGGGTTTTATAATATAAATTCATATTAGCCTATTTATGAAATTTCCTACTGCACATGATAGAAGGAGAAAAAGGAAGGAAAGAACCCAGACAAACAGTCAGCCAGCCAACTCTGGGAAAAGGGCATGGAATTTGGAATCAAGCCTTGATACAAATTCTGATTCTAATCACTTAGCCCCTATAGCGGCTTATCAATAAAATGAGTGGATTAGACTAGGTTATCTCAAAGTTCTCTCCTAGCTTTTAGGTAGTCAGTCAATAAGCATTTATTAAGTGTCAATATTATATCAGGCAGTGCTAAACCCTGGGGATACAAAGAAGGCTAAAAATATAACCTCTGCTTTTAAGGAGTTCATTGTCTATTGTAAGGAAACAACAAGCAAACAAATGTGTACAAATAGGCTATATACAGGATAAATAGGAAATAGTTAAGAAGCAGAGGGCTCTATAGTTAAGAGGGATTAGGAAAGGCATCATGTAGATCAGTGGTTCTCAACCTTTCTAATTGCTGCAATCCTTTAATATTCATATGTGGGCATATCTGCATGTGGATGGACCCGCCTGGAGACAGAGAAGCAGTGTCTCAGTTCCTAAGACCATCAGAAATATTGTTTTCCGATGGTCTTAGGTGACCCCCAAAGGGGTCACGACCCACAGGTTGAGAACCACTGCTATAAATGGTAGGATTTTTACTTGGAACCAGTAGGAAACCAGAAGATGGATGTGAGGAAGGGCAACCTTCCAAGCATAGGGGTCAACCAAAGAACATGGATAGAATTGAGAAATCTTGTTTGTGGAACAGCAAATAGTTCAGTGCCCCTGTAAGAGTAACTGGAAGTAGAGGGGTAGGAGGCATAAGAAGGCTGGAAAGGATAAATTATGCATGGCTTTGAATATCAGACATAGGGTTTTGTATTTGTTGATGATGATAGAGAACCACTGAAGTTTATTCAATAAGAGAGATCATGGTTGGACTGGTACTTTAGAAAAATCTGTTTGGTGGCTGAATGGAGGTTGCACTAGAGTGAGGACAGTTTTATGGCAGGCAAACTAAGCACCAGGCTATTGTAATAATCCAGGCATGAAGTGATGAAGGTTTGTACCCGGGTAGTGGCAGTATCAGAGGAGAGAAAGAGAAGTAATTGTGTGGTTTTGCAAACATAAAAGTAATAAGCTTTGGCAATATATTGGATATGCAGGGTAAGACATAATGTGAATTTGAGGATGATACCTAGGTTGCCAGTCTAGAGGTCTGGGAGGATGCCCTCAATAGGAGACAAATTTGGAAGGACAGAGGGTTTGGAGAAAATATGAATTCAGTTTTGGATATGTTGAGTTTAATATGTCTGTTGGACATCCAATTGGAGATGTCTGAAAGACAGTTGAAGATTTGAGATTGGAGGTCAGCAGAGAGGGTGAGATTGGTTAGGGAGATTTGGAAAATATCAGTGTGGAGATGACAATTACATTTATAAAAGCTGACAAGATCACCAAGTAAAGCAGTATAGAGCAAGAAGAGAAAAGGGCCTAGCACACAACTCTGAGACATATTCATGGTTAGTCCTTATGATTTAATCAGAATCCAGCAAAGGAGATTGAGAAGGAACACACATAAGTAGAAGAACCAGGAAAAAGTTCCAAAACTTTAAGAGAGAAGAGTGTATCAGGTAAAGGTGATCAAGAGTATTGAAGGCTTCAGAGAGGTCAAGAATAATAAGAATTGAGAAAAGGTCATTGTATTTGGACACTAGATCAGTCTCAATGGAATACTGAGGTCAGAAACTAGATTGTAGGAGGTTTAAATAAAAGACTACAAACATATCCTGCTACTCTGTCATCCAATAATTCCACAACCCTGGGCCATAGGCTAAAGGTCTAAGGATTTATTAAAATGATATAAGAAAAAGGATATCCACCACTTAAATAATTTGAGAAAACTATTCCCTATTTGTTCACATATAAATATCTACTCCACACTTTTGGTCTGGTTCTGGTTTGATGGACAGTCAGGACTGAGAAGGATACTTTTCTCCATATAATGGTAAAAGCAGTGATAAAATAATTCATAATTGCATAAAGGAGGCCTCACAAGTTACAAATTACTCTTCTCGTTGACCATTTATTCATTCATCTGTTCATCCAGGCATTTTTCTGTAAATATTTACTGGGCTATTCCTATTATGTGCACTTTGCTAAGTGCTTTAGAAATATGATCTCATTTTATCCTCACAATCCCCTTGGGAGGTAGGTGCTGTTATTATCTTCATTTTTACAGATAAGGAAACTAAGGCAAACAAAAAAAGTGATTTGCCCAGGGTCACCCAAGTAGTAAACGTCTGAAGCCAGATTTGAACTTAATTCTTCCAGACTCCTGGCCCAGTACTATATCTACTGTGCCACCTGGCTGCTCCCAAAGCTTTCTCAAAGGAGAGCTTTGTAAAGTCATATATTTATTCAGCAGTTTTGAGTGAATAGTACATTCCTTATTTAGATAGCTATACGCAGCTGCAATCTTACTGATGTGGGTACAATCTCCATATTTGCAGAGGACAACCCATCCTTTCTGGTGAAATAACTGTTAAATCTCCCTAAAAACTAAACTTTAAATTGAACCCATTTTGAAGGGTATATTTTATAGTTATGTGACATACATGTCTGTCTTTTTAAACAAAAGACACCAAACCTGATTTAAATTTTTCTTGATCATTGGAGGCCATCATGATTAAGGTTCATTATGGTACAATGCTATGATATAGTACTATGTCTGCTTTCTAGGGATTTTTTCTCTATCCTCCCCTGCTGTTAACATATAAAATATCTTTTTTCCTTTTGCCCTCTTCATCTTTTATGTTTTTTTTTTCTTTATAATATACAATGGGTCTGGAAACTAGGTAACTAAAGTTATCATATTAAATAAAAGCAGTAAAATTCTTAGTAGATTAAGGGAGCATATAGATTACATACATATATCTCAAATCATAAAAAGATGGACTATTTTTCAATTCAGGTTACCTATAAACATTAACAGAAGTAAGAAATAAAATTATATAACTAAAGGTAAATCCCAGGGACCTTTATTTCCTACTAGGCTCATAGCTGTTCTCTCAAGGTCTAACAGTTATTTCTCAGCAGGTCAGATTACTCTATTATCTGTGAGTACAATAGATATTGTACCTTGAGATCACAGATAAATGACAGCTCTGTCTGTGAGATCTTGGGTAAATCATTTAACCCTTCTGGGACTCAGTTTCCTCATGAGTACAAAATAAGGGTGTACCAGAGATTAATGAGACATAGAAGAAACTAGAAGGAAACCTCAGAGATTGTTTAATCCATTTCCCTCATTTACATATGTAGAAGCTCAAATCCAAGTCAGAAATCCAAAATCACAAATTCAAGGCAATCTCTAAACAAGTACATAATGATGTGTTATATTCATCATTCAAAAAGCATTTATTAAGTGTCTGTTACATGCCTGACACTGTAGTAAGTGTTGAGGGTACAAAAAGAGCAATAGACTGTCCTCTCCTTAAATTCAAAGAGCTCACAGAGACAACATACAAAAAATATGTACAAAACAAGCTGCATACAGGGTAAAATGAGAAAAACCAACAGATTATGTCATTGTATATACAATGAAAGGAAAACTTTTGTTCCAGAAAAAATAAAAATGATAGTAACTCCATCTATTTTAAATAATTTTTTCTATCAGAAGAAACTATGTATCATCTATAGTAAGGTGAAAGTTTCTTGGCAATTAAAATCACACACACACGCACACTATGTACAAACAAGCTACATATAGGAAAACTTGGAATCAATGGATGGAAAATTGTAGCATTAAAGGGGATTGGATAAGGTTTCTTGTAGAAAAAATGTAGCTGGAATGTGAAGAAAACCAGGAAATCCAGGAAATAAGATGAGAATAGGGAGAATTCTTGGCAAGGGGGACATTCAGTGGAAAAAAAACACAGAATGTACAAAATACTTGAGAGCCTACCTTCCAAGATACACACAAGAACTATGTAACTACAACCATGGGGGGAAAATGTTTAGTCAAATAAAGACAGACCTAAATATTTGGGGGAACTATTAATTGCTCATGGGTAGGATGAATCAATAAAATAAAAATGAAAACAATACCTAAATTACTTTACTTATTGAATGTAATAACAAGTAAACTGCCAGATGATTAATTCATAGAACTAGAAAAAAATATGAAGACCCTCAAGAGTAATGATGAAAAGAAACAGGAATGAAGGGGAGTACGACTAGCCGCACCAGGTCATAAACTATACTACAAAGCACTAATTAAAAAAAAAAAAATTGGGGAGAGAGACAGAGACAAAGAGAAAGAGATTGCTTGAACAAATGAAGTATATAATATAGAGAAGCAAAAGTATTTAATATTCTAGTATTTGATAAACACAAAGACCCCAACTATAGATATATGACTTCATTATTTTAAAAAAACTTCTTGTAAAGAAATATGGATACATGTGTGTATGTATGTCTGTATATGTATATATTTGAAGAAATATGAATATATTTGAAGAAATATGGATATATGTAGATATATATGTGATATACACACATATGTATACATGCATATGTATATATTTGAACCTGAATATGTATTTTAACCTATATAAATATATAAAGAAATATGATTTAGACCAATACTTGATACCTTATGTAAAGATAACTCTAAATAAATATGTAACCTAGTTATAAAAAGTCACTTCATAAGAAAATTAAAGAAATGTGGGGAGAAGGCAGGAATTACCTCTTAGACACATAGATAGGAAAAAAATTTCATGACCAAAAAAGAATAGCAAGGATCACAGAAGATGAAATAGAAAAATTTAATTATATAAAATTTAAAAGACTTTGCATTAAAAAAGTCTAATAAAACTAAGATCAAAAAGGGAATGGTTGAAAAAAATCTTTGTAGCAAGTTGGTTTGTTAAGGTCTCATTTCCAAAGTATTTAAGAAATTTATTCAAATGTATAAGACAAAAAGTAGTTCCCCAATTGATAAATTGTCAAAGAATATGAAGAGGCATTTTTAAATGGAAGAAAAGGCAATCTATAGCCTCATTGGAAAAATATTCAAATTAACTACCAATTTGAGAAATGCAGATTAAAGCAATTTTGAGATTCCCATCTCATGCTCATCAGAGTGGCTAAGATAACAAAGAAGTGGGAAAACAGGAACAGAGATGCACTCCATGATTCTGTGAGCTAATAACAATCATTCTGGAAGGCAATTTGGAATTATAAACAATGGTAGAAAATTGTGAGTACTGTTTGACTCACCTATTCCAGTGGAGAGGTTATGTATAGAAAAAAGAGAAAAGAGAAAAAAAAAGCCTTTTTTGTATATACACACACACACAAATACAGCAGCATTTTATTTTAAGCTTCATTAATTCTAACTTCATTCCAAGATTGGAAAAAAAAAATTTGAAACTAAGAGAATACCCATCAGTTGGGGAATGGCTGAGTAAGTTGTAAAATGTGGATATGAAGAGGTGTTATTGTACTATAAAAATGAGATGTTGATTTCAAAAAGATACAAGACTTATATGAATGGATGAAGTGAGAAGAACCAGAACATTTCATACTATATTATCAGCATTATAAAAATGAATATGATTGAAATCTTTTATAAACTGATGGATGAAATGAGTGATGGACAACAGTTTATAAAAGAATAACATGTAAGCACAAATAACTTGAATGCCAGAAGGATTATAATCAATACAATGAGCATTCATTATTCCAAAGGACTGATGATGGAACATCCCTGAAAGAAGACATATATACACACATATATGCATATATGTGTGCATGTATATATATGTGTGTGTGTGTGTGTGTGTGTATGTGTCTGTGTATGCATATAACCACTGTAGGAATTTATTTGACTATGAATATTTGGTAATAGAAATTTGTTTTTCTTTTTTTTTAATTTCAGTGTGTTGGAGTGGGAGGGAGAGAACATGAATTATTGTTAATTTTTTAAAGTGAGAGGTGAGAAGTGCTACATATGTGAAATATTACATGCAATTTCAGATCATTTACTATATTATTAATTTTACTTAATTATTTTACATTATTAAAAGAGATCTCATAAAATAGAAATAATCTGTAAATATGAAAACAAAAGGCATCAAATTTAAAAAGAGAAAAAATGCACAGATAAAAGATGAAATATCTTGTGAGAAGAACAGCAAGGAGGCTAGTGTCACTAGACAGATTATGAAGGGCTTTAGTTGCCAAACAGAGGATTTTATATTTGAACCTAGAGGTTGAACCTAGATGGCCATTGGAATTTATTGAATGGGTAGTAGAGTGAAACGTGGTCAGACCTATACTTTAAGAAAATGAATTTGACAAGAGTCAAGGATGGATTGCAGTGCGGAGATACTTGAGGAGGGACACCAATCAGAAGGCTATGAGGTGATAAGAGCCTGATCTAGTGTGGTAGCAATGTCCAAGAAAGGAAGAGGGTATATACAAGAGGTGTTACAAAGCTAGAATCAACAGGACTTGGAAATAGATTAGATATGGGTTGTAATAAAGAATGAAGTCATGGATGACAACTAAATTGCTAGTCAAATGAATAGGAAGATAGTGGTATCTTTTCTAGGAACAGTAAAGTAGAAAGAGGGAAAGGTTTGGAGGAAAAGGAAATGAATTCAGTTTCAAACATGTTTTGTTTTGGAGATCTAAGTGACATCTAGTTTGAGATGTCTAACAAACAGTTAAGTCAAGAAATTGGAGGCTACAAAGTTGTAAGGGCTAAAGAAGTAGATTTGAGAACTATCAGCATAGATATGAAAACAATTTATGGGAGCTGATGAGATCATTAAGTGAAATAGTATAGAGAAAGAAGAGGGCACAGAAGAGAGCTCTAGGGAAAATTCACATTCAGTTGACATGACCTGGATGATATTCCAGTAAAGGAGGATGAGAAGGAGGAGTTAGACAGGAAGGAAGAAAACCAAGAGAGAGTAGTGTCATGATAACCTAAAGGGAAAAAAGAAAAAGAATATCAAGGAGAATAAACAAAAGAGTTATTGCCAGTATCAAACTGCAGAGAGGTCAAGAAGAATGAGGATTGAAAAAAAAAACTTCGTGGAGGAAGTGTGGTATGTGTGTGTGGGTGTGTGTGCACGTGTGCACAATACACATCTCAAAATCAATCCTTTCATTTTATAAATTAAGGAACATGAAGAAATATCTCCCAAGTCTCTCAGTAATTAACTGGATGTTCCTTAAGAGGTAACTAATGACTGTCTTAAACATAAACTATGTCAACATGCACATCTTCAGGGTAGTTAAGAATTATGTTTTATAGGTTCATTAATTCTAGCTTTGTTCCAAGTATCCAATTTATATTAGTTCTTGCTAATAATACACATATACATTCCAGTGATCTAAGGCCCTGAAGGAATTATCTGAATCATGTACAACTTTTAGTCCAACAGTTATGAAATCATTCAACATGTGGATTCTTATAAACAAAAATATGTTCTGGGAGTTTGCTGCCATTGTAAATGTTAACCTTTTAAAAATTGCTTCCACTTGGAACTAGACACTAATATTTCCAACTTATTTATTGTATTTCATTTTCAAATTTTCAAACAGCCCATTCAGCACACTGTGTTCTTCATATAACCTTCAAAAATTACATACCCAACCCTCCCTGTGGAACAGAAAATCACCCTCATCTTTATTTTACATGAGAAAATTGGAGTAATACCATTATTCTATTCATACTAAAAATACTGCATTTGAACATCATTTACCCACATTTGGATTGATAAGAAATATGTATCTGTATATGCTTATATAGTTATACATATTTGAATATTCTTCCAAAGGAATTGGATTCTCTCTCCTAAGCTCCACCATGATATATATTTTAGTCTGTTCTATGAATTTTTTAAAGCAGCATTTCAGGCTTCAATATGCTTTATTCAGATCAAAGACAGCATTATTTTCTTGTTAAGAAAAGAAGGAAACTGAAACAGAGAATAAAAAATATTGACACCATTAAAGTGTGACAGGATAATAAAAATTTTATTGGCACAACTCATCAATTATTTTCATATTCATTAGCAAAATAAAACACATTTAAAATTTGTAGCAGAAAAATCATATTTGAGGACTTGAGTAGGTAGGTAGTCACCCTGATTGGAAATGGGAAATGATGGAAATGTAGCAAAGGAATTCTGAAAGAGTAGTAGAATCTCCCATAATTCTCTAAGATTATGAAGTTTTGGATGAGTTTCAAATCTAGATCATTAAAAGGAATTTTCTACCAAAATGCTACTAAAATAATAGTTCTAGGCATATATAAATTGATATACAGTTATAGCTATAATTATAATTACATACATATAGTGCTAGATATACTTACATTTATATACATGGTTATATATATGTAGTTATATCAGATTATATGCATGTATTCACACACACATATATACACACCTATATGTAGTTGTATAGATATAGATATACACACTTCTGTAGACATAGATATAGATGATATAGAAACATCAGGCTTTTCTAAGAACTCTAAACAGTATCAACAAGGCTAAAGTAAGAAAAAGTAAGAAAGAACATTTATGTGGGTACAGTTTCCTGTAATCCAAAATACTGGAAAAAAATACAGTAGAGCAGCAGTTCTCAACCTGTGGGTCACGACCCCTTTGGAGGTCGAATGACCCTTTTACAGGGGTCGCCTAAGCCCATCTGAAAACACATATTTCCCATGATCTTGGGAACTGAGACATCGCTCCTCTATCTGTCACCAGACGGGTCTGCCCACATGCAGATACACCGAGCATTAAAGGGTCACAGCATTAGGAAAGTTGAGAACCATTGCTGTGGAGAATTTAATGGATACATTAGAGAAATTCCTTTTTATACTTAGTTTGAGTATTTATGTTTTGATTTTGCATCTATGAAACTGATCACATGCTATGTTACAAGGAATAGAAAGAAAAGCAAAAATACTTTCACAGAATATAATACAATTAAAATAATAATAGAAAATTGAATATTATTAAATAATGAAGACTTGCTTATAAATGAGTGGGACAAATACCAAATTATAGAAATAACAAACTATCTTAAAGGTAATGACAAAAATAATAAAAGAGTTCTTAAAGAAAAAATTATTTACTTGACTCTATTACTAAAAGAGAAGAAGAAACTATGAGTTTTCATTGCAGATTTATTTCAGCCACAATAATCACATAATCAAATGGGAAATTAATAGAATTAAGATGAGGGTAAAAAGCGGTGCCAACCCAACAATGCTGAATCACTGAGAAAAATATAAAGCTATTTTATTTTTTAAATGCCAGTACACACACACACACACACACACACACACACACACACACACACATACACACACACACACACACACACACATACACACACACACACACACACACTATTGGCTAATTTAACTGAAACAGAAAGGAAAATCAAATTAAGAAAATTAAGAAAAATTAAAAGCAAGAGAAGAGAAACCACAACAACTAATTCCTTTTTTTTCCTTCATAGAGAAAATAAGGTAGAAAAATTTCATCGGAATAGAAGATATAAAAATGAATGGATGAATACCTATAAAGTATGAAATGCTCAAATTGACAAAATAACAAATAGATAACTCCCGTAATTCATCATCAGGGAAAAATGGACCATACTAGTAAAACACCATGATTAAAATAAAACAAAAATCAGATTCATGCATTAGTGAATTATATCAATCCCCTTATGCTACAGCTATACAAAGGGGAGAAAACAACTTTTGCATAGATAAAAATTCAACATTTAGAGCAGAAAATATGACAAGATGTGTGGTCTATATTTCTCCAGTTTGGAAAGTGGGGACTTGATTCAGTTGTTTTGAAAAAAAAGTTAATGTGTAAACATAACATTTATCCGTGTTGCTAAAATAAATAAATAAATAAAGCCTGTATGAGACCACTTTCCTGGAGATACCAAAACTTGTACTACCTCAACAGTTGCTTAGTCTCCCAATGATGTTTTCACATTAACACGCCATTAACAGAACTCTAATTAAATCTTATAAATGCATAGCATAACCCCTGAAAAAACACATGTGACAATAAGGAAGATGTTACAAAGATGGATACAGTTAACAAGGTTGTTCAATTTAGTGGAAAGCCAAACTAAGGCAACCTTTTTACAAGAGATCATTAATTCTTATCAGCCTCCTGGCATCTGCACACAGCCCCTGCTGAATTACTGGGAGAAAAAAAATGCTGGCTCATAGAGATATTGGGCAGGCTCATAAAATGAAAATGCTGCATGCGGCACATTTTCCAAAGCAAATAAATCAAAATCCTGATTAGTGTTAGACAGTGAAGCCTCTGTGGCTTTCGTGCTATTCTTAATTCTGGACAGCATGAATGCCATTGGGAGTAAGGATGAAAAAGAATGGAAAAAAACCACTTTCCAAATAGGAAAATGTTTCTGGCTTGTCAGACTGTTCCCCTCTGATACTTGAGTTTATAATATTTTAGAGTCACAGCTTTCAATAGTGGATGGGTTGATCAACTCAGGAGTTTCTCCCTGCAGTAATCAGGCAGGAGGCTGCTTTATGCACAGCATTCCCCAGAAGGCCAATGAAAATAACATTGGTCATGCGACTCTGGTTTCCTCTCTACATAACACAAAAAAGCAAAGAGAAAAACCCACAGCATAACGCAATGGAAAGCTACATTCTAGCTGGAGTAGTTTTTCTGCCAGTTTGAAAGTCTCTAGCATTTGAAATAATGAAATCTGGGTAGAAACGTGTTTTAAACAGTATAAACTCAAAATCCCTGAAGGTGCTAAGAAATCTCCTGTTGCAATGACCCCATTTTAAAGTCCTGCCATATGGGGAAAGAATTATTAAGATGATTCTACTAAGATTTATTTATCTTTCATTTTCCCTTGTTTTGTTTATGCCTTTTAAATAACTATTCAATAAAATAATTGTCTTTCTCTTAAATTTAAGAGTAGAAGTAGGGCATACGATTCAAGAATCAGCCACAGTTTGGTACTTTTTAATATGACTTTTTTATTAATACTCATATGTTTGACATAAGAAAATCATATTCTCTGTTGCATGTAAACACTTATTTTGTGTTGGGACATCATATTTTATATGGTCAAAACAACCAGAGGATATTAACAGAGATGGGGATAAGGAAAGGGGTGATTTCCAAACCTTACACAGGGCACACGATTGCATACTTTTGGTTGGGCTTTCATGACATTATGTGTGATTGATCCCCTTAATCATACATCACCAACTCTCCTCCAAAAAATGAAGCGAGCTACAAAAAAGTGGTATATTTTATTAAACTGAACTGATTTTTGCCTCCTAAATTTTATATTTCATAATTTAATGTGTGGTTGAAAATGTTTCTGATGATTCTCCAGTTTTTCTGTACATCTCTCAGGAGGCTTGACCGTCTGATTCCCTTTGGTAAGCCAGATGAACAGAATGGTCCCTTTCTGTTCTAAAGTATCAATCAAATCTTTCTAACGCGCTTATGACAAATAATAAAAACAAGAGGCTTTTAAAGTTTCTAGAAAACAATAAGACAGAGAGGAAGTTCCATTAGGGAACCAGACATAACTCAAGTACTCTGAAAAAACTGACCCATAAAACAATTAATCCAACATTTATTTGAGATTTCATTCATTCATAGTATCAGTGGGCACATATCCAAGAAAATGGTTTGACTGTATACCAAAATAATGTCTAAATGGGTGCCCAACATAGACATAAAGGCTGATGCTATAAGCAGTCAAGGGAAGCAAGGAATAGTTTGCTTGTCAGATTTATAGGGAAGGGAAGAATTTATGACCAACCCAAAGACAGCAAGTATTACAAAATTCAAAATGGAAAACTTTGATTACATTAAATTGAAAAGTTTTTTTTTACAAATACAGCCAATGTAACCAAGATTAGGAGGGAAGTAGAAAATTGGGAAAGAATTTTTATAACCAGTGTCTCATTTCTAAAATATACAGAGAACTGAATCAAATTCGTAAGAATACAAGTCCTTCCCCAATTGATAAATGGTCAAAGGATAAGAACAGGCAGTTTTCAGAGGAATAAATTAAAGATATCTATAATCATATAAAAAAATGCTCTAAATCACTATTGATTAGAGAAATACACATCAAAACAACTCTGAGGTATCACATCTAACCAGTCAGATTAGCTAACATGACAAAACAGGAAAATGATAAATGCTGGAGAAGATCTGGGAAAATTGGAACTAATGAATTGTTGGTGGAGTTGTGAACTGATCCAACCATTCTGGAGAGAAATTTGGAACTATATCCAAAGGGCTATAAAAATGTGCATACCCTTCGCCCTACAGGAGAGTAGGAGGGAAGGGGATGAGAGTGGGGATAATGGAGGGGAGGGCAGGTTGGGAGGGAAGGTTGTTAGAAGAACACACTTCTGTAAAGGGACAGGGACAAAGTAGAGAATAGAACAAGTGAGGGGCAGGATAGGAAGGAGGGAAGGATAGTCAGTCTTTCACAATATGTGCATTGTGGAGATGTTCTGCATAACTACACATATACGGCCTGTATTGAATTGCTTGTCTTTCCAGTGGGGATGGGTGACGAGGAAGGAAGGGAAAGAATCTAGAATTTAAAGTTCTAAAAATCATATGTTAAAAAAATATATTATTATTATTATTATTATTATTATTATTATTATTATTATTATTATTTACATGCACCTGGGAAATAAGATACATAGGCACTGGGGTAGGGAGATCCATCTTGTCCTACCAGAAAGTCAGAGGGGTGATGGGGGAGGATATAGGAGAGAGCAGATTGGGGGAGGGGGTATACAGTGGAATTGCTGTTTTGGGGTGGTGGGTAGGAGAAAGATGGGGAGAAAATTTGTAACTCAAAATCTAGTGGAAATGAATGGTATAAACTAAAAAATTTTTTTTAGAATAAAATAAAATGTGTATACCCTTTGACCCAGCAATACCCCTTCTAGGGTTCAATCCCAAAGAAATCATACAAGTTGGGGGAGGACCTGTATGCACATATTTATAGCAATTCTTTTTGTGGTGGCAAAGAATTGGAAATCAAGGGGATGCCTATCAATTGGGGAATGGCTAAACAAGTTATGGTATATGAATATAATGGAATACTATTATGCTATAAGAAACAAGAAGCAGACAGACTTCATAATAACATGGAGAGACTTATAAAAACTGATACTGAGTGAGGAGAGCAGAACCAGGAGAACTCTGTACACAATTACAGACACAGCATATCTGTGATGACTAACTTTGATAGACTGGACTCCTCTCAGCAATGCAAGGTTTAAGACAACTCCAGAAGACTTATGATGGAGAGGCCTCTCCCCATCCAGAGGAAGAACTACAAAGTCTGAATGTAGATTGAAGTGAACTACTTACTCTCTCATTTTTCTTTCTTTGTTTTGTTTTGTTCTGTTCCTTCTTTCTCATGGTTCATTCCATTGGTTATAATTCTTTATAATGTGACTAATGTTTAATATGAAGGTATTTGTAGAATCTATATTGGATTCCATGCCACCAAGGTGGGGGGGAGGAGGGAGGAGAGGGAGGGGAAGAAAATGTGGAACTCAAGGGATTATGGAACAGAATGTTGTAAACTAAAAGTAAATAAATAAATTTAACATGAAAAAAAATGGCTGAAAATACAAATACTAGAGAAAGGGAATGCCTAAATCTGAGCAAATTCAGTATGAAAAATGGTGCCATTTTGTCCTTCTGATAACTAGAACTCAAACATGAATTTATAAAGTGGGTTAAAAATTTCCAAGCACAAAAGCTGACAGAACCAATACATGTTCTATTAAGGGGGGAAAGGGCACATGCAAAAGATCTCTGAGTACTTTCCAAGAGCCCATGGAAAATAATTTAGCTGTACTGCTTGGAGGTAGAATCAATAATACTTCTCCTAAAAGCCCAAATTTTGACTCATTAAAGTCTAAAATGTTGTTCTACTCTAATAGGAAATTTATTTCCTTTGCTGTGTAGATATTGAATTTACTTTTCTGAGCACAGGCAGTATTTACATGAGGAATTCATAATTCTTACATGCATAGTTATCTTATTCTTCTCAGATTTAGGCAACTTGCTGCCTAAAAATTTCTAGTGGTTCCCTATTACCCATAGACTGAAATATCAGGTTCTCTGTTTGGCATGTAAACCTCTCTACAGTGTGTTGCCTTACTATCATTTTAGTTTTCTTACACATTATTCATCTCGTAGCACTCAGAGGTCCAAGTTTACTTGCTTTTCTTCATATAAGATGCTCTATGTCCCATCTACATGTCTTTACCCTAGCTGTGTCCTTATTTCTGCCACTTGTAATCCCTGGCTCCCATCAAAATTCAGCTCAAGCAGGTACCTTCTGAAAGAGGCTTTACTATTTCTGCGCTTCTCCAAAAAATAATCAGCTCTGTTTGTTAATGCCTTCTCCTTTAAAGTTTTCTAGTATAGTATCAGCTTGGAAAATATCATATATATATATTTGTGTATATATACATATATATGTATACAGATACATATCTATAGATATAGATATACATGATATAGACATAGATATATAGATAGAGATAGGGATAGATATGAATACATTGTCACCTTCTTCAGAATATGAGCTTCTTGAGACCAAGGACTGTTTTACTTTTTTTATATACCCCTAGTGTTTAGAGGAGTGCCTGGAACTTGAAAAGGGAACAGTAAGTGTTTTTTAATTGATTTGAAGGGCAGTCTCATAATTGACTTGAAAGACAGTCTCTGAATCATATACACAAGCTTTGCAGTACGTAGATAGATGAATTTGAGGCCATGACCCAGAAGGTTTTCCTGGGCAGGTGAGCTCCATGCTAGAGCTCTGGGAGGAAAAAGGTCCAGAGCTGAAGGATGTTTAGACTGGAGGAGAAAAGCTAAGGATCACTGGTTCCTAGGCTCTTGGAATGGGAAGCACCAGTCACACGCTAGTCTAAACCCTCTGGTTAGCTATTTAGACTTAGGATGTTGAACACAGCTTAGCACAAAACTAGGTGCTCCCAGTACCCATCTCAGTGCCTCATAAACTCTGCCAAAGACACTAATATGCCCCCATAACACTGTAGGTATCTTCCCAACCACTGTCCCCACCCCTGCAGGGTCCTTGATGTCTGCTCCTTCCTTTTGAGGAATGGCATCATCATCATCCTCTGGGACCTATGTGCTCCTGCCTGTGCTCCTTTGACCTTAATAGAAACCACAGACTTAGGCTTATTTTGAAGCCAAGTAGTTACTGAGTAGCTGGGGAGTAGACATGGATTTTTCCTCCCAGGAAGGATCTCTGGCGCTTTTGAGTCCAATCTCTAACCTCACAAGAATTTCCTCTACAGGACACCTAATAAGTCATCATCCAGCCTCTGCTTGAAGACTTCAATTAAAAGCTCCTCATGACCACATTATACTTGGGAAGAACTCCTCAAGGCCCAAACTATTTCTGTGCTTCTGCCACCTGTGTAACCTTGACTTTCTAGGGCACAGAAGAACGTGTCTAGGCCCTCTTTCCTATGACAGCTCTTTGAATGCTTTAAGATGGTGGCCAAGAGAGCATACACTGCTATCAATACCAGTATCCAGAGCTGGTGCTGGTACTGATGTTTCTCTTCGTCTTCTCCCAAATGGACCTAAAGCATCCAGTGCTGTATGCCTCTGCCAACCTCAAGTAAGTATGAAAGTGGCAGCAATGAATGACCCAGGTTTGTGGAACTGTTGGATATAAAGGAAAAAAGAGATACCCTGTCTTTCTAAGTATGGATTTAAGGTCCATTGGAAGTGGGGTGGGTAGAAGGCTCTGACTGTCTAGAACCTTTGAGTCAGAGATCCCAGTGCCAGGTAAATACCCTCAGCAAGATCAAATATAAAAAAGAAAAGTCCTATATATACTAAAATATTCATAACAGCACTTTTAAGAGTAGCAAAGAATTGGAAACCAAGTATATGG
This sequence comes from Pseudochirops corinnae, assembly GCA_028646515.1. Taxonomy (NCBI): domain Eukaryota; kingdom Metazoa; phylum Chordata; class Mammalia; order Diprotodontia; family Pseudocheiridae; genus Pseudochirops; species Pseudochirops corinnae. Next base: position 60,917,915 of record CM053590.1, read on the forward strand.
CCATTAACTAGATATTGTCTAAACAAATTACATTCAAGCAATGAAGTATTACTATGCAATAAGAAATAACAAATATGAAGAATTCATAGAAAATAGGATGATTTCTATAAAGTGGTACAGAATAAAGTAAGGAGACCAGGAAAACAATATGTCCAATGAATATGTTAATGTAGATAGAAAGTCAATAAAACTAAATTTAATGCAGTGAAATTATAATGATCAAGCTTGGCCCCAGAAAATGGGACAGAAATGTACCTCCCTCCCTTCTTTGCAAAAGTAGAATCTATGGTTATGGAATATTTCAACTATTTTATTGGTGTGTTTCTTTTTTAATCTTTTATACAAAGGATGGCATAGTGGTTAAGGAAGGAAGAGATAATATATTCAGAAATAAATGTGATATAAAGACAAAGAAAAAAATAAACTTTTCAAATAAAACAAATTTTATGTTTTAAAATTATGTTCTTTGAAAACAGGGCTATTTATATTTATAGTCCTTTATTAATCCTGCATACACAAGTAGGGTTGAAGTGATTGGTGCAAATTAGTTAATATGTGTAAAATGCTTTCCAAGCCTAAAACATTATATAACTGCTGGCTATTATTTGTAATAGTAGTGGAGGGGAGTGGAGTATTGAAGCAGGGGGTGGTGGTGGTATTAGTAGTGGTCATTATCTTTTGGTAAGGAGGAAACTAGTTGGAGGAAAATACCTATACACATAAGGGAGGAGGTGGAAACATTTAGGTTTTTTTTGAATGTCTGCAGAAATACCTTCTAACAAAAAAAAAAATGAATTTTTTGTTGGTTTCTATATCAATCAGTACCATGATACTATTAGTTGATTTTGATTTTTATTCTAGATAGGAATTTTATTCACAGGTCAATCACACCAGACTGGGAGTTGAGCCCAATCCTGCATGAAGTGTACGTGCCCAAACCTGGGGCCACTCTGACCAGTGGCACAGACTGGCCAGAGCAAACTTCAGGAGAGGGAATCACTTGCAGCTGTTGTGATTTCCAGACATTTTAACCCATAAATGCCAAAGAGAAAGTAAAAGGTCAGTAGGGAACTCTGTTGGAACTAGGTGAGAGAAGAGTGTGGTCCAGTCCTTGCCATTGGGGTGGCAGAGATGGCAGAGGCACAGCAGCTTCAGCTGCTGCCACATGGCTGCCTCCAGAACTCCTGGCCTACAGATCATAGGGGGACCAAGTGACTGTTCAGAGGGTAATCACTCTTGCTTTGACCTGCTTAGACCTTGGTCACAGTCTTGGGTGGTGGTCCTGGGGTGAGGAATGCTAGTGTGCCAGAGCTTGTGGTGCCCTCCTCATAGCTCTGACAACAGCTCTGACAACATTTGAAGAAACCCCAGCAATTTGGAACACAGCTCTCTCCACTCTGGAAGCAGAGTTTTACTATGGCAAAGAGCTCAAAAGTCAAGTAATTGGTTGGCAAGATGAACAAACAGAGGAAGTGCAATCAGACCATAGAATCTTTATTTGAGGACAAAAAGGATCAAAACGTGGAACCAGAGGAAGACAACAAAGTCAAAACTCCTACTTCAAAAGCTCCCAAGAAAAATATGAATTGGTTGAAGGCTATTGAGGAGCTCAAGAAGGATTTCGAAAATCAAGTAATAGAAGTAGAGGAAAAATTGGGAAAAGAAATGAGAATGATGCACAAAAACCATGAAAAGCAAGTCAACAGCCAGACTGAAGAAAATAACACCTTAAAAAATGAGCTAACTCAAATGCAAAAGAGGCCCAAAAAGCCAATGAGGAGAAGAAAATTCTTCAAAAAGTCCAACTGCCCAGATGGAAAAGAAATTTCGATAACTCACTGAAGAGAACAATTCCTTCAAATTAGATTGGAGCAAATGGAAGCGAATGACTTTATGAGAAATCAAGATAGCATAAAACAGATCCAAACAAATTAAAAAATAGAAGGCAATGTGTAAATATCCCAATGGAAAAACCACTGGCATGGAAAATAGATTTTAAAATTATTGGAATACCTGAAAGCCATGATAAAAAAAAAAAGCACCTAGAAATCATCCTTCAAGAAATTTTCAAGGAAAATTAACTTGATATTCTAGAACCAGAGGGCAAAATAAAAATTGAAAGAATTCACCTATCACCTCTTAAAAAGGATCCCCAAAAGAAAACCCCTAGGAATATTATAGCCAAATTCCAGAGTTGCAGTTCAAGGAGGAAATATTACAAGCAGTCAGGAAGAAACAATTTAAGTATTGTGGAAACACAATCAGGATAACACAAGATCTAGCAGCTTCTTCATTTAGGAATCAAAGAGCTTGGAATATCATATTCTGGAGGTCAAAGGAGCTAAGACTAAAACCAAGATTCACCTACCCAGCAAAACTGAGTATAATACTTCAGGGGGGAAATGTAGACATGCAATGAAATAGAGGACTTTCAAGCAATCTTGATGAAAAGACAAGAGCTGAACAGAAAATTTGACTTTCAAATACAAGAAGCAAGAAAAGCATGAGAAGGTAAACAGGAAAAAGAAATCATAAGGAATTTATTAAAGTTGAACTATTTATATTCCTACATGGAAAAATGATAATTGTAACTCATGATACTTTACTCAGTTTGAGGACAGCTGAAGGCAATATACATGTATGTACATATGTATGTATGTATGTATGTATGTATAGGAGGGTATATGTGGGTGTATGTCTGTGTGTATATGTGTGTGTATACATGTATACATAGAGGGCACAGGATGAGTTGAATATGAGGGGATGATATCCAAAAAGTAAAATTAAGAGGTGAGAGAGGAATATATTGGGAGAAGGAGAAAGGGAGAGATAGAATAGGTAAGTTATATCTTATAAAAGAGGCAAGAAAAAACTGTTACAATGAAGGGGAAGAGCAGGAATGTGAAAGGAAATGAGTCAACCTTATTCTCACTGAATTTGGCTTAAGGAGGGAATAACATACACACTCTATTGAGTATCTTACCCTACAGGAAAACAGGGGGCAAGGGGATAAGAGAGGGGATGATAGAAGGGAGGGTAGATGGGGGAAAAGGGTAGTTAGAAGCAAATACTTTTGAAAAGGGACAGGGGTCAAAAGAGAAACTAGAATAAATGGGTAGTGGAATAGGATGGAGGGAAATATAGTTAGTCTTTCACAATATAACTACTATAGAAATGTTTTGCATAACTACACATGTATAACCTATATTGAATTGCTAGTCTTCCCAGTGGGTGTGTGTGAGGAGGGAAGAGGGAAAAAATCTAGAACTCAAAGTTTTTTTTTTTTTAAATGTTAAAAATTGTTTTTTACATGCAACTGGGAAATAAGATATACAGGCGCTGGGTTATAGAAATCTGTCTTGCCCTACAAGAAAGTGGGGGGAGGGGAGATGGGAGAGATATATAAGAGAGAACAGGTTGGTGGAAGGGGTATTCAGTAGGCTTCCTATCTTGGGTGGGGGGTAGGGGAGAGGTGGGGAGAAAATTTGTAACTCAAAATCTTGTGGAAATGAATTTTGAAAACCAAAAAATAAATAATTTCTTTAAAAAAGAGAACACATCCAACATTGAATTCCAAGTCAGAAGACTCAGGTTCTAGTCTTAGATCTTCTATTAACTAGAGGAGTTTGAACAAGTAACTTCAGTTTTCTGTGCCCCAAGTCCCTTCTCTAAGGTCTATCAATTTTTGAATTCTACAGTGCTTTTGGTTACTCAATATCAATATTCAAAATCATATTACATGGCACTTAAATGGCAGTCCCAAGAAAAATGAAATTGCAGCATTCACAAGGATTTGAAACACACATGTGCATAGATGGATGGATGGAGAGATGGGGGGAGAGAGAGAGAGAGAGAGAGAGAGAGAGGGAGAGAGAGAGAGGAAGAGATACATGTATACAAAGATGTTAACCTTCCACACAGATGTAAATATGTAAATAGCTAATAATGATGATTTCATTTTCAAAGGAGTCAAAATTATCCTGGGGTAGAGTTTCCTATTCTAAGACTTCATCCTCTTAGTCATAGTTACATGAATACTTACTTAGAACTACTACCTACCTTGCAATGTCTCTTTTTCATAGTAAAAATTTTAAATGTTACTTATTTGCAAATATCCATGTTATAATCTCTTCGGAAACATAAAGTCCCAAAGCATGGAATTCATTAATTTTTTAAAAAATCTACACAAATCACATCTCTTTTAAAAAGTTATAAACAAAAGGACTTGATAAAATGATATTCTTTGACATGTTATGATCTTTTTCTTTTGGAATCATCATTTTTCATGGTGGAACCAGTACAAAATTCCTTTGCAGATTGTGTGTCACTCAATTAATGCTTTTTACATGTATTTTTTTCTCTCCTTAGGACATTTTAGTCATGCATTTTATATTTTAAAAATATGTTTTTATTGGCTTGCTGATACATATTCCCAGGCTTTGGGCTTTTGCTGAGGTCAGTTCCAAAGGCATAATACAGCTGTTGCCACCAGCTGCTGCTGCTTCCTTCCAGGTGACTTCCTAATGTGTCTGCCGTCTGCTGGTACACATGCAGACATCAAGGTAATGATGACTTTGCCCAGATGATAATACCGATTAGGCAGAGTGGAGTCTCTCTTTACTTGGAATAATCACAGCTTTCCCAAAAAGACATTTTGCTTAGTGTCTGGGTACAAAGGTCACCCTTACCTGCTGCAGTAGACTAGTAGGAAAAGCAATGGAGTTGATAGAAGATGGCACTTAGTTTCCCATCTCTCCTACTTCCTCCTGGGTGACCTTAGACAAGTCCCTTCACTTCTTTGAGCCTCAATTTCCTCATTTTCAAATAGTGAAGATAATAAATGGATTCTAGCTATTATCAAATAGTCTTTAAGTGCCTACTACGTGCAGGGCATTAAAGCAGGTTCTAAGATTAAAGACAAAAAGCCAACTGTCTTCCTGTGCCCCTTCAGGAGTTCACATTCTTATGGAACTGGGGAGGCTATTATTTATGTATAAATAACTAAATTTGAAAGTAGACACTAGATACTTTCAGTACGCAGAGAACATTGAAAACTGAGATAATGAGGAAAAGTCTTAGCTTCATGGAGCAAGGAAATGGCACCTGGGATCTTTTTTAAAGGAAGCTGGAGATTTAAAGAAGCAAGGGTGAGAAGGAGGTCTATTCCAGGTGTTGGGGACAGCTGGTATAAAGGAATGGCTTAGTAAATGAATTGTTGAGCTGGGTAGGAGGATCAGCAAATAGTCCAATTTGTCTGGAATGTAGATTATATGAAGAAGAGTTATGTGAATTAAGCCGGAAAGGTATTCTCCAGCCAGACTGGAAAGGGTTTGAATGCCAAAGAGAAATTTGCATTTTATTCCAGAAGCAGTGAAGAGTGAATATTTTTGAGAATGGGAATGATATGATCAGCTAGGTTATGTAGAAGCACCAATTTGGCAGCCATGTGGTTAATAATTGAACTGCCTATTTCAGATGATTAATAGGATTATACATAGAGACCTAGAAGGGACCTTAGAGTAGGCCACCAAGTCGGAATCCCTTACTTTATCATGAGAAAACTGAGACTCAGTGACTTACCCAGGGTCACAAAGATGTGTTTCAGGTATGAACTGAACAAAGGTCTTTGGAATTCCAAGTCCTTCAGTCTATCCATTTATACTTTCTATCTCCCTCACATCAGTGTTTTGAGACAAAAAAGAAACTTTTGTAAACCTTAAAGTAGTATTTTAAAATTATTTATCATCATTCACTGGGGCCATATGGCACAGTGGATAGAGAGCTTGCCGTGAACTGGTAACACCTGGGTTCAAAAATGATTCATACTACTTATGTGACCCTGGGGAAATCAGGCAACTTTACAGTGCCTCCAAGCAGTTCTGCATGATTATAAATTATAGAATAGTTGTATATCTGCATCAGTGAAGGGAGTTTCCTCACCAGGGGCTCTCTACTACGTTGAAATCACAAACACATCATTGATCTAATTTATAGCTTCATAGATTGCAATCAATCAGCAAACATTTATTAAGCACCTGCTATGTTCCAGGCCCTGAAGTGACCACTGGGTCAAAAAAACAGACCCTATCCTCAAGGACTTTGCAATCAAGTTAGGGGGACAATGCACAAACAAATACATAAAGCCAATCTATATACAGAATAAATAAGAAATAATAGATGGAAGGCCCTAGAATTAATAAAGGTTAGAAAGGGCTTCCTGTAAAAGATGGGATTTTACTTGGGACTTTAAAAGAAGATAGAGAAGGCATTGCACAAAGATGGTGAGGGAGAACATTACAGGTATAGGCAACAGAGAAAATAGAATCACAGTCACAAATGTTGAGTTCAGTTTTCATCTCTCTCATTTGCTTGGACTTTATTTTGCCTAGTGATCCTCAGCAGGACTCAAATTAAGGAATATGAGAGGATATCCCCAACCTACCCCTTTGTGGAGCTGGGAGATCCAACATATTACACAATGTTTTGAATATTTTCAATGTGTTGATCAGTGGTGCTGATTTTTTTCCACCCTAAAAAATGCTATTTTTATATGGAATGATTATCTGGGAGGAGAAGGGATATTTCAGATAACTGTAATTATGTAAGAAACAGAAAACATCAATAAGTCTTACTTTAAAAGACCACTATCTTCCTGTTAGGGAAGCTATGTGAACTTGGACATCATCTTTCTGAATCTCAACTTGCCCAGCTATAGAAAAGGACTGGTATTTGCACTATTTACCTCCCAGGCTTATTGTGAGGAATAAGGTTTATGAATTGTCCAATACTGTATTAACATGAGCTAGAAACAGTAGCAGCAACATTTAGCAATAGTAATATTCCAATGAATATATGATCACATCAACATGGATATTCCTCCATTGGTCCAGAAAGAAACCCAACATTATCTTCTTATTTGCTAGTTATCATGGTATCATCAAGGTACATGAATGTAGTGGAATGTTACTGTTGTGTAAAAAAAATATTTGCATAAATACAGAAAAGTGTGGAAAGATCTACATTAATTGATGCAAAGTAAAGTCAGCAGAGTAAAGAAAATATATGCAATAGCTACAGTGTAAGTGGAAAGAATGGCTACACACCATTAAAAATAAATATAACAAAATTTTAAAAATCAAGTTGTGAACTGATACAACCATTCTGAAGAACAATCTGCAACTATGCCCAAAGGGCCATAAATAATTGCATACCCTTTGACCCAGTAATACCACTTCTGGGGTTGTATCCCAAAGAGATCATAGAAGTGGGAGGAAGACCCATATGTACAAAAATATTTATTGCAGCTCTCTTTGTGGTGGCAAAGAATTGGAAATTAAGGGGATGCCCATCAATTGGGAAATGGCTAAAGAAGTTGTGGTATATGAATGTAATGGAATACTATTGTGCTATAAGAAATGGGGAGGAGATGGTCTTCATATTCACCCGGAGAGGCTTATACGGACTGCTGCTAAGTGAGAAGAGCAGAACCAGGAAAAACTTGTACATAATCATAGACACACTGTATGCATGATGACCAACTCTGATAAACTGGACTCTTCTCAGCAACACACAGGTATAAGACAACTCTACAAGTCTCAGGATGGAAGGAGATATCTACATTCAGAGAAAGATCTAGAAAGAACAGAGTTTAAATGGAAACTGAAGCAATCTACATGCTTTTGTTCTTTTTCATGTTTAGTTTTCTTTCTTATTTCCCATTGTTCACTCCACTGGTTACAACCCTTCTATACAACCAGACTAATGTCCAATGTGAAAGTATTTGCAGATCCTGTACTTGATTGCATGCTG
>CM053590.1:60926223-60959595 GCA_028646515.1 Pseudochirops corinnae
TCCCCCTGAACTAGGTAAATGATATGTTTGATTAAAGTGAGATTGTTAACCCATTTTGAGTTGCTTTCCTTTAGAAAAGCAGATCTAAGAACCTGTGCTAGTAGCTGCCCTAGGCATGCTAGGGTGCTTACTGTTACAGTGACTTGCCCAAGGTCACAAAGCTAGTTTTTGTGTTAAGTGTCTGAGGCTGGATCCTCCTTTCCTTTTAAGATAAAACTTAAATACTACCTTCTGCATCAAGTCTTTCATAATCCCCCTCCACCTGCTAATGTAGTACCTCCCAAATTACCTTATATTTAAATACCCTACAAGAATTCTCTTTATAATTATTTATATATGTGTGTGTATATACATGTGCATATATGTGTATATGTACATGTGTATTACATATATACACATCATGATAAGGAAATCAACAAATATATGTTGATTTTCTATATGTTCATTGATTTGTTGCAAACAAAGCATCAATGACTAAATGCTACTAATTGTGTCTGTTTGAAAGATAATTCTTATTCAATTATAGGTTTGACCAAATGGCCTCTGTGGCCCTTTCAAACTCAGAAATTCTATGATTCTGTATTTCTGGGATCTGAATTCAAGTCATTGCGGTCATTAGGTAAATGGGTGTCTGTTAGGAAGTGACTTCTGCGCTCTAACTCCTATTTTCTTGTCTGTAAGATAGAAATAAATACTATAGAACTTACATCTACTTCACATGGCTGTTACAGAAATTTATTCAAAGTGAACAGTAAATTTTACCTGCCAAGCCTAGTGGTCTTTTCTCAACCCTGATCTCTCTCTAACATTTAACATTGTTGACCACTCTCTCCTCCTGAATATTCTCCACAAAGTGTCTTTTCTTCAAATTATTCTCCTTATTTTCTAGAATAATATAAAAATACATTTGCCATCTAAAGCCTTTCAAAACCTAGCTCCAATGGACCACTGCAAGGTTCTTATATATTACTTATCATTACACAATCTATACTCTACTCCATTTGGTTCGTTAACTCTTCCACATACATAACATTTTATTTCCCACCTCCAGGCCTTTGCAGAAGCTGTTCCCACTCCACAATAACACTCAAATTCTCTCAGAGTCCTAAGGTTGAGCCTCTTTAGGGGATAAATCCTTCCTCCTCCTCAATGCCACTTCTCTTGAATACTATAATTTGATGTGTTTTCCACTCAAAGATAATAAACCTAACAGAGGGCCTGATTTATACAAAAAGCTACTCAAAATAATAACACTTTTAGATCTTAAACATAATCATCTACTTAACACAAGTGCAAAATAAATATCATAGATATTAATATGTCAAATTCAATGCATAAACGAGAAATACATTACAATATACACATAAACCTTGTTCACACTCTCCTATCAATTCACTCAGTAGCCATGAGGAAGAGTGATCATACCCTTACAGCAACCTGACAGAGAAGCACATGAGGAATGAAAACCTATGTACTCAAGATAAGCCACAATTCTGGTCTACAAGCTTGGATGTTGATGGTCCATTCACATAAATCGGTACCATAAAAAACTGCTTCTTTACTGACTCTTGGTCCTCACCAGTCTTGATCTGGCCAAAACCTTTTCTTCTAGTTTTTACAAGTGCGTTCAATTTGCTATCCCCCTTAAGGATATGTTTAGAAAGTATTGCTTCTTAATACGAATATCAGTTCTCTTTAAGCCAGGGAACTGCAAAGTTCATCAAATCAATGGTCTATATAGACAAGGCTAGCAAGTTATTCAATCACTCAAATGTTGCATTGTTCAATCTGAATAATACAGCTTGTAACAAAACAGCTCAAGTTGACTCTTTAAGCCAGGAAAAACAAGCTTAGCTATCTTCATCAGGATACCAAAGTTACTGCAAATCCCCCTCTGATTTGTAAGCCAGATGGAGCAACAGACCAAAAATCAGGAAATTCAGGAAAAGGGCAGTTTTGGAGCTAAAGAAAATGTGAGAGAAGGCAGAAAAATCATAACTCATCCATATCTACCCATCATATTTAATTCATTGTGTCCTGTGGAAAACAAAGAGATGGAGTAGGGAGGTAAGATAGGCAGCATTCTCATTTACTATTGGTTTGAAGAGACGCCACAGATGGATGGATGACAGGCAAGAAATATTAGGATATTTTCCCAGCTGTATCTAATGAAGATGCTTTGGATACCTTGGTTATGGTTAAGCTATAATTCCTCTAAGTGTCTGGTGCTTTGTCCAGAAGGAAAGAAAGGAGAAAAATTTGGACTTTGTGTAGCCACAGGAGAGCTTCAGTAGGCAGGTAGAGTGTCGACTATTGAATGATAATGTCTGGTGGGAGTAGTGGGATGATATTGGAAAAAGGCCCCCATGATTTACTGTCTTGGAGTGTGGGATACAACCTAACTTCCCCACCCTTCTCTTACTGATCACATGGTAACTGAAGTCATTCCACATTATAGAGTTACATGCCCCCTTCTTGGCAGATCTAGGCAAAAAGTAATGCGTATCTGGCTAGAGGTTGTGTCAGTGAGACTAGATATGAGGGAACATATGAAATAGATGTTGAAGTTAAAATCTGTAAGACTTGACAAATGATGGGTTATTGTTGGGAGAGGGGAAGATTAAAAAGAAAAATCCAAGATGACTCTAATTAAGGTCTTGATAATTGGGAGAGTAGCACAGAGAGGAGAAAAACATAGAGGAGAAGCAGAGTTTGAGAGAAAGATCATAAGACAGTGTCTGTTCCTCACACATTTCACTTCATCTTTCATCTCCATGTTTTGGCCCTGTCTTTCCACATTGCTTAGAGTTCATTTATTCCCCTTCATTTCTTAGAATACCTTACTTCCTTTAAGACTCAGCTTGGGCTCATCTTCTACATGGAGCTTTTCCTAATCTCCCAGTTGTTACTGTCATTCCTCTCAAATACACCTTATATATTCATTTTCTGTGGGTTTTTGTATGCATGTGCGTGCAGGCACACATATGTGTGTGAAAAAAGAGGGAGCAAACCTTAGTAGATAGAGGTCCAACCTGGACAAGGGGAAGACCCTGGTTCAAGACTTGCTTGTGACACATATTGACTGCGTGACCCTGGGCAAATGACTTAACCTCTCTGTGCTCTTGGTAATATGTAGGACAGGTGTCAAATGACTGCATTGGTAGGGGGAGGTTGATCATCTCAGAGTTCCCTATACCAATAAGATCATATCTTATATCAGGAATCTCCATATATTTACATGCACATACTGTCTCACCCAATAAAATATAAATTCCTTGAGGCCAGTGTCCTTTCAGTTTTTTTGGTTTGTTTGTTTTTTTTCAGATCCAACGCCTGGCATGTAGGAGATACTTAAGTCATGTTTGTTGGTTGATTGATTAGTTTCTGGTCACAGCAATACAGGTAAACAAATGCAAGCAATAAATAGCACAGAACTAAACTAAGGAATAACCGTATCAGGAATCAGAAATCAGGATGGAGATCTTCAGGTGTGTGCCCAGTTAAGGTCAGAGGTTGTAAAATAGTTTTCCAATTCATTTTTTCTTTGTTTATTTAGTCTTTTTTCAGTCATGTCTGACTCTTTCTGACCCCATTTGCCATTTTCTTGGCAAAGATACTAGAGCAATTTACCATTTCCTTCTCCAGCTTGGAGGTGAACCGGATAAAGTGATTTGCCCAGGGTCACATAACTAGTAAGTATCTGAGTCCAGATTTGAACTCAGGTCCTTAATCTAGACCCAGTGCTCTATCAACTGTGCTACCTAGCTGCCTTTCCTCTTCATTACCCCACCCAAATAAAAAAGAAAATTAAGCAAAGAAGACACTCCAGTGACTTATCATTGTTGCCTAGTTAATTTCGTAAGGAATGAAATCTGAGCATCACTGCACTCAGTAGCAGAGGAGTTTTCCGAGTCCAGCTCAGTGAGGCCTTGCCTCTTCATTTCTAACTATCCATGCTGAATACCAGCCTCTTGGGGCATGTAGTTACTAAACAGAATCATTCATGGAAAAAACACAATTCGTTCACTCTTACACTTCAACCCAGACAGAAAAGAGAACAGACAACAGAAATACTATTGCTTTCTTACCCACTTTATCAAGGCTGTTGAAATGGCATGCAGAATTGAGTAATAGAAGGCTTAATTGTCAAAAAGCATTATACCTGTTCTTAATATGCTGGGGAGAACCAAGACACTTGAAACTGCCATCAACCATGATTGCCAGACGAGTACAAAGAGCTTCACACTCCTCCATGCTGGGAAAAAAATGAACAAAAACCCATTAAGCAGTTAGGCCATATTCTTAGGAACCTTGACTTTATTCAAAGTACTTTTAATTGATCTTTAAATTAAGCTAGAAACAATACAATACAGAAAGAGCTTTGATAATATTTAAGCATGGTTCCATTATATTGCGACAAAACGCAAATGTCAAACGACACAGATTTAAATCTGTAAGAAATTACTGGACAGTTAGAGCTCAAATATTTTGGAACATGGATGAGTGAGAAAAATATTCGCTGATTCTTCCCTTGATTTGTCAAGGCTGGAGGCAGAAAATGAAAGGCATTTCAGAATCATTAAAGTGTCTGTGTAGGATGACACAAATGTGTTTGAGGAAAAGGTACTCTATGACTAATAGTCCTAGTCTTTCGGAGATTTGAATTCTACTCATCTGCTTCTAGAGAGATAGGAAAGGTTCAGGGTTGCTCCTGTCCTTGTATTCTAGTCTTTCCTCCTTCCCTACTTCTCTACGATTTTTTGGTCCTCTTCCTTCTTAAAACCAAAGGTTAGGACACAGGTTTGGAGAACCATTCTTGTTTCTGTTATAAATAGAATTTCCCTGTACATAGAGTATTGATGAGGTGATCTGATGAGTTGTGAGCTATTTCTTTGTAGAGGAGAGAGTCAGACATTGCTGAATGGGCATCTGTTGACATAAAATTTATCAAGCTTATACTTTACCTTACTATTGTTGCTGTTCAGTTGTTTTCCATCATGTACAACCCTTCATGACCCCATTTGGGGTTTTCTTGGCAAAGATACTGGAGTGGTTTGCCATTTCCTTCTGCAAGTCAATTTGCAGATGAGGAAACTGAGGCAAACCCAGGATCACAGAGCCAGTAAGTGTCTGAAGCCAGATTTGTCCAGCTTGGCACTCTAACCACTGTGCCACCTAACTGCCTTTGCCTTTCTATTAGGAGGAATGAGCTTTGATACTTCAAGGAATGATCTCTGTTGAGTTCACAGCATCTTGGTTAAGCTTTGCCATACTATTCTATGCCCCAAAGGAGTTTCATAACATCCATCATTTGTAGCTAATTTATCACAGAATAGGTTGATACAAATTATGGAAATTAGGAGAGTTAATGACCATACCTTGATTTCAAAATCCATCCTAATACATGAATGTTAAGCATACAATCTGGTATGGTGGGAAAAAATGTTAAGTTGGAAACCATCAAATGTGAGTTAAAATCTTATCTGTAAAATATGTGTGTGGCAGGGCAGGGGGAGGGGTGTAAAGGTAGGGTAGAGGTAGATGAAATTGAACTTCTATAGTAGCTCTGAATATATAATTGCACTAAATGACAAGTATTTTAGATAAAATTCAGAAAAATGCACATTTTCCATTTCAGGTAACCATTGCCAAGTCTTTTTTTTTTTTTTTAATTTATTTATTTACTCTTAGTTAACAACATTCAGTTCCATAATCCCTTGAGTTTCAAATTTTATTCCCTTCCCCTCTCCTCACCGCCCCCCCATGGCGGCATGCAATCAAATATACAATCTACAAATACCTTCACATTAAACATTAGTCAGGTTGTAAAGGATTATAACCAGTGGAATGAACACTGGGAAAGAGGAAACAAAGCAAAACAAGAAAAAGAAAGAGAGCAGGTACTTTGCTTCAATCTGCATTCAAATTCTGTAGTTCTTTCTCTGGATGTGGACATCTCTTTCCATCATGAGTCTTTTGGAGTTGTCTTATAGCCTTACATTGCTGAGAGAAGGCCAGTCTATCACAGCCAGTTGTCTCACATACATTGTGTCTGTAATTGTGTACAGATTTCTCCTGGTTCTGCTCTTCTCACTCAACATCAGTTTATATAAGTCTCTCCAGGCTATTGTGAAGTCTTTCTGCTCATCATTTCTTATAGCACAGTAGTATTCCATTACATTCATATACCATAATTTGTTCAGCCATTCCCCAATTGATGGGCATCCCCTAGATTTCCAATTCTTTGCCACCACAAAAAAGAACTGCTATAAATATTTTTGTATATACTAGTCCTCTTCCCACTTCTATGATCTCTTTGGGATACAACCCTAGAAGTGGTTTTTCTGGATCAAAGGCCAAGTCTTTTCATTTCTACCTTAACAACATCTCTATTATATGTCCTATTTTTACCATTCACACAGTATCACCATTCTAGTAAAGGCACCAGGATCACTGCAAAAATCTGTCTGGTTTTTCTGCCTCAAGTCTCTGTACATTCTAATTCATCCTCCATTCATCTAACAACATGATTTTCCTAAATCATAGCCCCCTACTCAATACATGTCAGTTGCCCCCTATTATGTTTGGGATCAATCTCTTCACAACCTTGGCCCTTTCTATCTTCCTGATCTTCTACACTTGATTGTTCTCCTAAAATCCATCAATACCAACCTTCCTGTAGCTCCTCACACAAGACCCTCTATCATCCCACTCTATTCTGTTGCCCAAACCTGGAATGCTCTCCCTCCTTTTCTCTGCCATCTGTCTTCTCTGGCTTCCTTCAAGATTCAGCACAAACCCCACCCTCTGCACCTTAGGTATCTGTAAGAGGCCTTTCCTGCTTCTCCAATACACACTGTTAAGTATCTCCTTTCAGAGTTTACTTTCTACATACTCTGCATATGACTCATACATACATAGCTGTACACACGTTGTGATCATAGTGGAATGTGAGCTCCTTGAACCTAAAGGCTGTTTTTACTTTTCTTTTGCAGCCTCAACATTTAGCCCAGTGCCTGGCACACAATAAAAGCTTTATAAATATCTGTTCATTGACTGACTTAGTGGCACAGATTTTAAATATACTTAGGTCCACCTCTCATTGTAAGCTGGTATTCTAGAATTTGCCCAGATTCTAGAGGTAACTAGGGGATGTGGTAAATATAGTGGGAGACTTGAAAGATGGAAGATCTGATTTTGAATCCTACCTCTGAAACTTGTTATCTGTGACTGTGGGAATGGAACTTAACCTCTCTCAGCCTCAATTTACACATCTATACAATGGGGATAATAATAATAACACCTAACTCATCATGGTGTTGTGAGGATCAAATAAGATATTATGTCAAAAACTATGCAAACCATAAGGAATCATATAAATGTAAGCTATAATTATTATTATATCCTATTTCTTCTCTGGAGGCATGTGAGCACAAAATACATATACACACTTAATGCAGCCACAGCATTAATAACAATGACAAAACTTTCCTTGGGTCCCTATTGCCAACATAAATGTTAGCTATCATTATTCTAAAATGTCTCAACT
This sequence comes from Pseudochirops corinnae, assembly GCA_028646515.1. NCBI lineage: Eukaryota > Metazoa > Chordata > Mammalia > Diprotodontia > Pseudocheiridae > Pseudochirops > Pseudochirops corinnae. The sequence continues at coordinate 60,933,773 of CM053590.1, forward strand.
TAATAGTGGAAATAACATACCTGTGCGAGGTAAGAATTGCAGCGCATCCTTCCTGAACTTCCTTCATTATGGTTTTCCAGAGGTACCGCTTAGAGCCAGGATCCATGCCAGAGCTAGGTTCATCCTGAAGGTGAAAATATGGATTTATGGCACCTCAAGGAAAACCAAAATATTACAAGACATCAGATACTATGGAGGGCCGAATACATGGACTAATGTACAGGGGAAAGGCCATTGTTCTAGGAATCAGGTAGTGAGCTCCTGGTCTTACCCCTACCATTACTACATATGTAGGAGGGCTTATGTAAGTCATTCATTCTTTGTCTTTGTTTTTTTCATCTGAAAATGAGGAAAATAGATGAGAATACCTCTACGGATTCTTCTAGTTTTAATATTCTATAAATGTGGACAAAATTCTGGATTACGTAACTAATAGAAGGAAAAATATTATTCTAAGGAAAACAAATAATTTTCATAACATCAAAATCAAGTTATCAGAGATTTATAAAAAGGTATAGCTATTCATGGTGGGTAGAATTTTAAGCTAGGGGAATCTTTTTTTTTTTGAGAACTCTCTCAGTTCACACTAAAAATTTCAAACTAATTATACCTTTGATTCAACAATTTTATTGCTAGGAATATAATATTTTACACAATTATTTATATTTTATATTTATGTCATGATCCATATTATCATAAAAAGGAAAAACACTATTTGTTCAAAGATTTTTCAAAGTAATATAATTCATAACTTTAAACATTGGAAGCAAAAAAAAAGTTGGAGGAAGAAGGAGTATAACAACGTGGGCTTGGTGAAGAAACTTTCAAAGAAAGCTGTGGAGGCCTGAACACTGGAAAGATAAGAACAGAATTCACCTCTCGGAGCAAAGGAAATCAGGGCTAGAATCTAAGAATATGATGAGGTGGTGATGAGTAGAGTAAGGTCATAGAGAGAAGATTACAAAGATGTAGGGTAGAGGCCTTTGCTCTGACAACATACTAAGGAAGTTTGTCAATTGAAATTAAGATACCTGAAGTGGATTGTAAGTATCCTTAGACAATTATAAATATGTATAATTTTACACTCTGCAATTGAATTTTTATTATATTCACTTATTTTATGATTCGATTTTCCATATGTAGATTGAATTTTTCTGCTCTTCTAGATTTATTTCTTTGTAACCTAGAACATGATATGGTATTGGAAAAGTTTTCCATTCACTACGCTTCATATTGATAGCAAAGTCCCCTTTTCAGCACTTTTTTTTGTATCAAATTTCCCTTTTCTAAAAAATATTCTTGTTTGACTCATAATACTTCATTTTTGGACTCCTAAAATGATCCACTATGCCTTGCATTTTAGTTAACACTTTTTGTAATGAGTTAAAAATTTTTATATAAATTTAGTATCTATGGCATTATGCTTAATTTTGGTTAATTTTAAAATTTTCTCATTAGTAGTACCACTAAGCTTAATTTTGCTTAATTTTGATTTTTTCTCATTAGTGGTACCATTAAGCATGACATAATTACCTTGATAATATTACATAATTATTCAAGTTTGAATTCAGATTTTACAGTTTTCTAGATTTAGCTTAAGGATGTTATATTTTACAGAAATATGCCATCATATATTTAAAGATGGAAAAATCCTTTTAAGTCACAAAAATCCAAGCTCCTTATTTTACAAATGAGGAAATTAAATACAAAAGAAAGTAAGTGAATTGTACAAGGTCTCACAGATAGAGGAAAAACCAGTATTTGAGATTTCAACTCAGGTCTCCTCCCTTCAATATCAATCTGCATACCATTGTACTATAAACTAAAATATATAAGCACCTTTTGCTACTAAATGCATTCCCTATAGTCAACTGATTTGAGTTTTCAGATCTATTCACTAACTCTTATTTATTTTTATAGGGAAATCTATCAATTGCATTTAAGATTACAATTGTTAAATTGGTTATTATCTATTATACTTTTTTAAAAGTTATTTTTCTTGGAAGAACATGCATTATTGCTAATTTCACTCATACTAAGTATTATCCAACCTTCACATCCCTTAAACACACATCACTAAATAGAATTCTGATATTTAAAAATATTAAATTTTTTTGTAAAAATTAGATTCCCTGGTTCTTCTCCCTGTTTCAGATAGAAATTTTTCTGTGGAACTGATTTCCCCTTCTTCTCTACAAACGTTTTACTTGCCTCGTTTATTTTTCTCTACTTATTTAACGGCCCCAAATCAAATTACTCCTCTGTTCTCTTTTCTTCCATCATGACTATTCATGTCATTCAGTCAGTGGTCAATCAAAGCAATATTTCTGTTGTTTTTATCCCCCTTTAGTTATTACATTGAAATAGTAACTAATTACAGTCGTAAAATATCTACATGTATTGATTCAAGTATTGAAAGCCTGATGATCCTGGTCTGGCTCTGTTCCCTTATTAGTTTTGCATTTAAATGTTGTTTACTGGTTGGTCTTTATTGCCCTAAATTTCTCAAGTTAATATATACTTTAAAATGACAACTTTTCACCTTTAAAATGAATGCTTAGCTTTATTTAGGAAGCTTATTTTAGGGGAAAAAAACCAATATTTTTAAATTATATTTTTTCAACTTTCCTTCTGTCCCTTCTGCCAAAACAAAACCCCCATTATGAATATGAATAATCAGGCAAAGCAAATTTTTTCATGGATTATGTCTAAAAAAAAAAAACGTACGTCTAATTCTGCACTGTGAGTCCTTCACCTCCTTGTTATAGGTTTTTCCTATCTGAGGTTATCCCTATCTCAATCAAACTCCAGAACTAGGGTTAGTTATCCTACTGATTCTAATTTGTTTATTGTTGTTTGTCTTTACTATATTGTTTGAATTGCATCAGTTGTTCCGGTTTTGTTCACCTCACTCTGAATCAGTTCAGTCAGATATTACCAAGTTTCTCTGAAACTATCACCTTATTTCTTACAGCACAAGAGTAATGGAGTCTCAGGCTCAAAATAATGGACATTTTAATCACTTTATTTGTGTAATTCCAAATTGTTTTCCAAAATAGTTGTACCATTTCATAGCTCCACCAATAATGATTTAATGTACCTGTCCTTCCACAACTCATCCAAGATTTTACTATTGTCATTTTTGTCATTTTTGCCAGTTTTCAGGGTATGAGCTAAAACTTGTTTTGATTTGCATTTCTCTATTTTTAATGATTTGTAGCATTCTTTCATGTGGTCGTAAAGTTTACAAATCTTTTGAGAATGGTCTGTCGGCTCTCTTTGACCACTTATCTCTTGGGAATGTCTACTGTCAACTAGTCTGCCTCTGTCTCTCTCTGTGAGTAAAATAAAGATGATAAATTTGCACTCCTTACTTTGATGAGTTATTAAAATTTTAAACTGCTGAGTAAAAGAAATTTTATTTGAAGATAAAGATATCACTAAATATCCCTTCTCTATCATTTCTAAATATATTCATCGATAGAAGTACAGAATTTAAGATCCAGAAAAATCTCAGAGGCAATTTATCTGATTCATATGTGACTGAGGATCCCCTCCATGATGTCAATAATTGGCATTTTGCCAGCACTAGAAAACCTCTAATAGAGAGAAAGGCAATGGATTCCAGATTAAACCTAGTCAATGACTCTAATTGTTAGTGAAATCCCTTCCTCCATCAAGTCTAAATTTGCTCCTCTATAACTCCTACCAAACAAATTAAATTCCTCTACCATGTTTCAAATACTTGAGAACAATTAAGTTCCCCTACCATATCTTCTGCAAACTTACCATCACTAGGTTCTTCAGTGTGAGAAACACGCTTTTGGAGTTCACAAGACCTCCCAGGTAGGGTTAGGGAGTGAGGTCAGAGCTTCTGCTGCCCACTGCTTCCCTTGGGGGCCCTTAGGAAGATGCATGTGAGATGCCCCTCAATGTGGCTGTGGGGATCACAGGACTTCCAGGTAGGGTCAGGGAGTTAGCCTAGGACAAGCTTCTGCCATTCACTGTTTCCCTTTTTGGGGGACCCTTAGGAAGATCCACATGATGTACCCCTTAAAATGTCAAGCCCCTTCTCACTGAAAGAACTCAGAGTGTGTAGAGGAAGGTGTTTATTTATGCTTCCAGGGGACAAACCGAAGCAGGAGTGAGGGTCTACAAGTTCTGTCCTTCCTGGTAGACTTAGGGTTAGTTAAATTCCTCAAATTCCTTACTTTATTTCCCTCCCCTCTCCCTTTCCCTCCCTCCCTCCCTCTCTCTCTCTCTCTCTCTTTCTGTCTCTCTTTCTCCATATATAATATATATATAATATATTTTATATATTCCCTTAATACATGCAGATTATATATAGATTACAGAGGCATGGTAGTGAGGATACTTGAGACCAGACTGGGACCCGACCTCTTCTCTTCTAATGTCAGAGCTGTGTGACACAGCTTTCTAGTTTCCTCTGGCCATTGACATAGTTCCAGGAAGACCAAGGTTTTAGTAAAGTAAGATAAGCAAGAGCTTCCCCATAGCTATTGATTATCTTCCAATAACTTTTGTGGGAGTAAAACAAGATTCCATTATATCCCCTCTTACATTCAGACACTTCTCATACAGAATAATGGTATGACACATTTGGATTGCAGCGTCCTAAGAATTCCCATATGATTTTCTTTTTCATGTAAACCATGAACTAACAACACCTCCCCTCTTTGTACTTGGGAAGTTTGTTCTTTCCTGATTGTAATATTTAATGTTTAATATTATTAATTTTAATTTAATATGATTAACAATAAATAAATCATAATATATAATTTAAATATGATAAGACATTATAGCACACAATTGGGCCTTCAGCTTATCGGTGAATAGGAGGTTAGTCACATGAAGGAGTGGAAACAAATTTATTATTAACTCCACAGCCTTCAGCCACTGATTTATAAATGAAAAAACAACTCATTATATTTTATTAAGCTTTTTGAAGACATAACAATTAGATCTGATACAGAATCTTCAAGTTACCAAAAAAAAAAAACAAGGTTAAAAAACTTAAAGATTTTACCCCATTTAAGATATAACTCATATAAAGCAACCCAAAAAAAGTAGCTGATTAAACAATTCACATGTTAATTCTGAGAACTAAAAGGTTTTATGCAAGATAAATGCAACTATTTTTCCTATCACTATGATACAGCTTCAAAGTGGATCTTTAGTTTCTTATAATGAATTAAATACAATCATAAAAAATTTTTATTAAACATTCATACAAATAGTAAGACAAATGAAAAAAACTGAAATTCAAAGATAATGATTTTTGAATCAAAAAACTTCATTAAACATTACAAAATATATTTCCTCAGAATAATTCCTTTTAATTGAAATTAACCAGAATAATGCCCAGAACATGAATAAAGACAGATTTCTAGTCTGGTAAATCAATATTAGTATACCATATAACAAATAATCATATAACATTTATGGAATGGAAAGGGGTACTAAAAGATTTTCTTTTGGTCAGGTGAATAATTAGAGTTTTCTTATGAACTATCTCCATCAGATCATAATATCTTTTCCTTTAAACCTCATTTAAACAGTAATAATACATATAACGTAGTAGATGATGAAAAACCATAGAAAGAATATGCAGTGAGAATTAAAGAAGGATAGAATCTGTTGTCCAGAAGATCTGGCTACTGGTGTGTGCTATTTCCTAAAAGATTATATTTGAATACTGTTCTTCCTATTAATTAAAAAAAATCTAAAAGAAACTCTATTACTAACTTAATCTTGCAGTTCTGATTAAAATAAAATTATAAAGTCTGATTAAAATTATGAAATTTTAAGAATCAGTTTCCAAACATAGCCTCTCTTCCCCTGGCAGGATTGACTTCAATTGAATTATCTTCTCTACAAACAACTTTAACACACCTATATAACAAGCAGTAAGAGTTGCTCCACTGGAGACCAGTTGGCCCACACAGCCTCTTCTCTACTCTCCTGTCGCCTCCCCTCTCCTCCTTCCTCTCTTCCTTCCTCTTCCTCAGTCCACATAGGTATAATACCCTGACCTGTGGGTGCTTCACCCAAAGAAATGCACGTTTTGATCTCTGAAACCTCTCAACATATCTTGGTGTCTGCTATATCTAGATTTCTTTCTTAAGGACCAAGCCTTAGACTTAAATCACTAAGGCTCTCATTGACTAGTCAATAATAGGTCCCAGCCCAAGCACCACCCATTCATTGTTTGGGCCCAGATGGCTCAGAGTGAACATAAACAGCAACTGTTTCTGTTTTGGCCAGAAACCCTGAGGGTCTTCCCCTCCCAGATTCATTTTTTTTGTACTAGATATAAGAGGCTCTTCCTTTGCCTCATTTCTTACCTAGCCTTAATCACTGATTGGGTGTTGCCTCAACCAAACTGAAACCTGGCAAAGACTTTAACTTAAAAAGGCCAAAGTCGCCCACAGCATCCTGCACCATCTCCAGTCATCCTGACCTATATCTTGCCACTGGACCCAAATGGCTCTGGAGGAGAAACTGAGGCTGAGGACTTCCCACTCTTCTCCCTCACATAAATCCAATTCACTTAGAAGTCATGGCATGACCTTCCTGATGTCATCATCCTCTTTAAAGAACGAAGGACAAACAACATAGTAAATATGTAGATGTAAAATTTTTCTAAGGTATATGCCTTTCAGAATTTAAAAATAAGTCTAAAATATACTCTTAAAGCCACTGACACTCAAGAATACCATTCCATTCTTCCTGTTAATGACACTGACTGGTCACAAAACTGGCCCATTTAAACTAATTCACTTTCCAATTATTTTGGCAAACATTTAAAATAATCCTTCTTTCAGAAGCTTAACATTCCATTTAAAACTACCCAGAATAATTCTGAAAAAACTTACATAAAATAGAATGAAGACAGACCAGTTTAGAGTTATCAGTTTTTTCAAGTTTAATCTTATATAAAATGGCTAAATCATTTTTCACCCTTTCATGATGGCAGACAAATACTTTAGAGCCTCATTTTTCAAAAGGACAATTCAGTTTCTTCAATCATTTACCAAATACTTATAAACTGGTTTTTAACCAATAATTTAATTTATGTCTAGTTCAGGGCTGGCAAGAAGAGGATTATTTTGTCAAATTTGCTACTCCCTTCTCATAACATCCTAAGTTGTTTTCAATATTGGTATACCCAATGCAGGCTCAACTAAAGGGGAATGACATAATTCATGAGGAGTTTTACTAAATGAAGCTAAAAATTAAAATATTCACTGTTTATCATGGCAGTTAATCCATGCTTCTTTTGTTTCATTAGCTTTCTATTTAAAACAATGTGATAGGACTATATGTATTGAATGAATCTGTTTTAACCAACAAACCTGAGAAGAAAGGTGGCAGAGACAAAGCATTTGCAAATCTAGCTGATGGCTTCATTACATTTTAAAGCAGATGCATAAAGGTAGAACAGAACTCCTACAAGCATTTATCCTGCAATGTTGTAAAACCAAAGGACTATTTTATTAAATGAGTTCTTTTATACAGTATGAACATCAATATAATTACAGTTATAAAAGAAATTGTAACAAGGATGGACTGATTTTCAGAATTTCCAAACCAGGACTCAATTGTACATTTAGACAGAATCATCTTTGTATGAAGCCCAAAATGGAACAACATAAAAATGAGTGTTTCTGGAGCCACTTTGTTTTTACTGATCAACAGTCTGTTAGAAAAGCAGCTGCTTCAGATTTGTTACCTAAGGTATGAGTTGGTAAAGGAGTCAATAAGTGCCATAAATTCAGCTATATGATCATATTATTTCAACTATTTTTAGATTTGGTTCAACATGCTAGATTGCTGTGAATTTTTTAGAATCTCTCATCTAGTGTGTTGGCTATCTACTCCAGCTTTTCATCATTTGCAAAATTCATGAGTATGCCTTCAATAAAAGTACAATATACCCTATATTGACTAATCTTCTATGAGAAAAATGAGATTAATATGCTATGCCTTATTCTTTTCCATTCTGATGTCTTGTTCTCAATTCACCAAGCATGCTACATTGTATAAATATTGTTTTACCCTAGAACAACCATTCTTTTAATAATACATTATAAAATTTTGCCAAAAATCCAAGTCAAGCTTTTTGGCCTACAATCAGAGATTTCACTCTCTTCACTTTTTATGAAAATAGGCATAACAATTACTCATCTAACCCTATATATTCTGTACAAACTTCTTGAGAAGATCTCAGTTTTATAAACTTCTTCCTCCAGAGATGTGCACACTTATGAATGTGTTCAATGATTTGTTACAGCTGAGAACTACATAAACTCATAGTGAAACTGTGGTCCTAAAGACAAAATTGCAATTTATGTGCAAAAGATAGTATCCTATGTAGGTTGCTGATGGGTTCCCCTTCATTAGATGTTTCTAAGCAGAAACTGGATGCCTGAATACTATGGGTTTATGTTAAAATAGGGATTACTGGGGGGCTGGGGTTAGGAGGAGGTATGGGGAAAAGAGTAGTTTGGAGTAAACTAGGTAGTAAGTTTCCTTCCAACTTTAAAAGTTATTTTATTTATTTATTCCCAAGCACTTTTGAAAACATAGCCAACAATAGGAATGTCTATGCTGAAATAATGACAATAGGCCTCTAGGTACCTATAAGTCCCTTTTTAGGAATAAGATTATAGAATTTCCACTAAAGTATCATATTTAGCTAATAGATTTGTCCACCATCTTAACTGCCATTGTGAGTATATTTATAGCTATAGTCATTTTTAATTGGATAAAGAGTTTTTTATTTCTTCTTCTTAGAATCTCTATTTTCCCATTCTCTCATTTATTATGGTCAAGGGAAGCTTGTAATTACAGGATAGCAAAACACTAAGAATTTTCCCTTGCCTTAAATTACCACGGTGATCTTTATCGCCCTTAATTAATTTGGGAAGCTGAGACCAATCAAATTTGACATTTGGTTATTATAATGCACAAATGACAAGTACTAGCTAACTCATGTCATTTACCTGCACCCACTTGACTAAAGAAACTGCTTTCAAATTACCAACATTTTCTATTCCTTTGTGCCATGGTAGTGTTCTTAATGCCTTAGAAAAGAATAGTCATAGAGAAAGCCAGCATTTTTTCAATAAGGTGCAAAAGACCAAAGGAAATTTGGCATTTTTATTCCATATAAATAATGGAGTCTTTGGATATCATATTTTACATGTTTCTAGTTAAGTATAATAAAAGTTAAAGTGTTTAGGGGAGGGTGGGGCTGGTAATACAGGACTCCAGACAAAATATTTCAGGGAAATTTGCAAAGAAAAGCTATCTAGCACAGTATATAGCTTCAATGAATAGATGGCAGTAGAAATATATCAGAAGTAAGCAACATAGCAGTGAACAAAATATTCAATGAGTTATATATTATCATGCAGCATTCCTGCATAAGGAAAAATATGCCAAGAAAAGAAGAAGAACATGAGATTTAAAAGAGGAGAAAGAGGGAACAGGGGACACGTTGGTTATTGAACATATTCACTAATTTATGGGTTCACTTTTGTTTTTTTTGTAAGAAAAATAAAAATTGAAATTCATTTATTTATGTAAACATAGCCAGACAAGACGTATAACCATTTCTACTTGACAGAGGATTGCAAGTTAAATGGATAAGCCATTTTGAGTCATGTTTCAAGAACTTCAGTTTTGATGATATTCACACTTCTTACCAATAAGAGAAGTTCAGGTTTTCCCACCAAAGCCAGTGCAGTGGATAGTTTTCTCTTGGTTCCTCCACTGTAGGTATTCACCGATTTTTCAATATGAGCCTCAAGGTGTAGTCTATTAACAAGTTCTCCAGCAACCTAAAGGAAAGACACTTTGTAAGCTTTTCCTGTTGAATATATTATGGCTTGTATATTTTTCATTCAATGTAAGCTCACTGAGGTCAGGAACCATTTCATTTTTGTTTTTATATGGCCACAGTCTAAAGTAAAGGTGCCTTACACATAGCAGGAATAAGTATTTAATGAAATTATGACTTTTTAATAATTTTTAATAATAAGTATAATATACAATAAGTATAATATATTATAATTAATAATAATACATTAATAATTTTAATAATAATAATAAATTTAAATAAAAGATTTAAATTACTCATTGCTATTTCCTCTCTAAACATGAAATAACTATTTTCCAAATAGCAAAGGCATTTTCAAACGGTGTTAATTGTTATCAAAGGGAATCCAGAGCTGGCAGAAATAAGGCCATGATCTATTCCCCATTTCATCCTACTCTCCCACCTCCACACACTCAAGCATGCTGTCCCCATCACCTAGAGCACAGTATTTCCTCCTCTCCACATATCAAAAGTTATTCTTGCTTCAAGTCCCAGTTTAGGAGCCATGAAGTTCTCAGAGACCTCCTCCAAGACAGGTGAGGATGAGTATGATGATGCTAATAGTCAATACTTACAGACTACTCTAAGGTTTGCAAGTGTCTTACACATTACTTCATTTGCTCGCCCATATAAACTCTGACTTTCTCGATAGCAAGGACTGTCTTGCCTTTCTTTGCATCTACAATGCTCAGTACAGTATCTGGCACAGAGTAGGTGCTTGTCGATGGAATGATTGCTTCTCGCAACAAACATGTGAGGAAGATGCTATTATTATCTCCATTTTACAGAAGAGAAAATTGAGACTTAAAGAGGTTAACTTGCTCAGGGTGACAGAGATAATGTTTATCTGAGGCAGGACATAATTAATAATAATAATAATTAATAATAGCATTTATGTCATGCTTCAAGGTGTTTTGCCTTACAAATATGATCTCATTTTATTCTTACAACAGCCATATGAGATAGGTGTGATTTATACCCATTTTTCAGATGGGGACACCTAGGTTGAAGTTAAGTGACTTCAGCGTGGAAAAAACTGAGCCTGGAAGTGGGAAGGTTCACACAGTTAAGAGTTTGAGGCTGGAATTGAACTCACATCTTTCTGGCTCCAAGCTCATTACTATTCACTTTACCACCTAGTTGCCAAAGTCAGTTCTTCCTAAATTCAAATCTGGGATGGAAACCACTACACCATCTAGCTGTCTTCTGGAGAATGAAATAGTTTGGGTATTAAATATATAGCCCCCATTTAATTTACTTAATTAGAGAGGGGGTGGGGGAGACAGAGTGAGCACGAGCACATAAAATTCCCCAATGCAAAGATTCTGTTTGCAGCAAGCATAGTGACAATTTTTACTATGCATTACCACAGGTCCAACCTAGCCATGCTTCAAGATCAGGTTACAGATCAGGAGGGACTTAGCAAAGTTTAAAACACCTACTTTGATGTGTAGGGAGGGCAGAGAATATGGGCTAGGATAACACCATCTTTTAAATTAATCCTGATGCTTCTTCCCACTTCCAGGCTCTTAGTGCTAAACATTAACATGGAATGAGTCACATCTTTATACCATGGTGGAAACATAGTTGATGAGTCCTGCTACTTTGCCACAACCCTCATAGCTCCTTGGAGCAGCCTGTCCCAGTAGCTTCTGTATATCATTAACTATAATAGCTAAGATCTAAACCATATTTTCACCTATTTTTTTTTAACTGACTTTCTCTCAACAACCTATGAAGGTGACAAATTATTATTATCTTCATACCGCTAGCAAGTTACAGAGCTCTCAGAAACCTGTTTCTCAATCCTTAGATATGGGAGTGAAAGAAAAACAATTTCCCTGGGCCAGAGGGTCAGGTATCCTAACAGTAAAATGTGTACATATACTATATAAAGTCTTTTCTTCCTATTAAGTTTCTGGGCTCAGCTACCCTGCTTTTATTTCTTCCCTGAAGACTGAATAAGATATACCCACAAACCAGATGCTTTAGAAGTCTCTGGATAACTGGTTTTACTCATTCCCCCTTACTGATGACTTGGACAGGAAAGGCACTGGGTTCTGGAACTGGCTTGGCTTAAGATAGGGCAGAGTCTTTCTCTAAGATCAGACCTGATGGAAGAGAGGGACAGATATCAATTTCATGGTTTCATGGATACTGGTCCAGGAGCTTGAAATCTTCCTGCTCCCTTCTCTCCCTTCTCTAACATGACCCCAATACGAATTCATTTAGCTGCACAAAAATGATATGAATGATTTTGATTTATGTGAATGGCTTTGAAGTTTATGCTTAATTACCATGGGATATACTATACTAGCAATTATGTGTATCATTAAAGGAGTGTCTGATTAACTATTAAAAGTTTTATTTACATTTAACTGAAAACCATTCACTGATTTTCATCATAGCTTATTGTTCATGTGACATGGTCATCGGCTCAAAACTTTAAAAAAAATTGCAGGGAATGTTGGCAAGTGCTTGACCTACAAGCTAAAACTTTTCCTCGAATCTTGCCACAAATCAAGGCAGAAAAGAATAGAACTGTAATGTACTTCTCTGTTTATATGCTATTTCCACCCAGTAGAATATAATCTACTTTAGGGCAAGGATTGTTTTGTCTTTGTCAAGACAAGTCCTAACACATGACCTGACACATAACAAGCACTTAGTGAGTGTTTTTTGAATGAGTGTTTGAATGAAGTAAATAAAGAGGCTATATGATTCCAGTGCTATTTTAAACTGTCATTGGTGTCCTCTCCACTGAGGCAAGGAGAGAGGAACCTTGGATGTGCCCTCTCCCTTCATAACACCTGCCATCTTTAAACTAAGCTACTTTTTGGTATAAAATGAGTAGATACATCGATTCTTTTCTATTTAAATGCTATTCCTACCCTAGCAAACCTGCAAGGAAACCAAAGAAAAACAAAGTTGCCCTGTAAGCAGATATCAAATGGCTGACTCTTACTTGCTCAGCTGATACTTGGTTCCTTAGCTTCAAATGGGGATTTCCTGGAAAACATTTGAAATACCTACAGTCATATGTTTCTTCAAGTGAGAGAGAATAAGGGCAGCTACTTTCTACTTCAAGTAGAATTTATACCTATTTTACCCTATTTCCTTCTCAAACCAATAGAGGCTGTGATCATTGTAGTCTCTTTGCTATGTCAGGGGAAAAAAAAATAAACTGCCTTAGGATCCACACTGCTATTCTAAAGCCATTCAATGCAAAGTATTTGTGAATACATTATTTCATTGCAGGCTATACTGGAAAGCAAACTGGCTCTGAAATCAGAGTCCCTAGGTTCAGATTACACTTCTGGTTATTACTACTTGTAGAACCCTAGGAAAGTGATTTATTCTCTCTGGGGCTGAGTGCCCTCATCTACAAAATTAGGAAGTTGTACTTGATGACTCCAGAGGCCACTTCAGATTCTGGATTGTGAAGAAATAATAGAGGAGGGGAATAAGCATTTATATAGCCCCTACTATGTGCCAGGAATGACGTTAAGCACTTTACAAATATTATCTCATTTGGATCTCCATAGCAGTCCTGAAAGGTAGGTGTCTTGCTGTTAACTCCATTTTACAGGAGAGGAAACTGAGGCAAGTAGAAGTTAAATGACTTGCTAGTATCACATAGCTGGGAAGTATCTGAGGACATATTTGAACTCAGGTCTTCCTAACTCCAGGCCCACCATTCTATCTACTGTACCACGTAGCTCCCTTGTATGATCCAAACCTTAGGAGAGAAAAAACCCCAGTGAAGCTGGAAGCATACCATTATCTCCATTTTATAGAAGAAGATAATGAGGCTTAGAGAGTTTAAGTGATTTTTTTGGGGGGGGGTCATGGTGACCTACTGCAGAAATAGTATTACTAGCCCAAATTTCTAGTTTACAAGTCCAGCCCTTTTTCCTTATGCTAACATGGGTTAAAAGTAATTCTTATAGTAAAGGATTATGCCATTTGAAAATTTATTTTTCTATAACATATAAACTCTTAGTTTTAAAGTATGTTTTAAAAACATTAATTAGCTACTGTAAAAAAAGTCTACAGCAGAAGAGACACAATATGAACCAAGACTTGCATGTCATGAAAGCATGAACTTTTCTGGTTAAAGCTTGCTTATCAATAGGTAATTGTATAAACCTTGCCTTTTTTGCTCTCAAGGAACTTTTGCTGCCTCTCACCAGGATACATCTTGGAATTTAAAAGATGCAGATGCCTGGCCACAGGCTCTCAGCAAGTTGCTTATAATCCCAGTGTTAAAAACCTTTACAGGGCTTTCTCCTATTGCTCCCTAATTGAGTTATTGCCCTGTAAACTCTCTGTTGAGAGAATCTTATCTTTTTACTGCAGCAAATTTGTCTCAGGAATCTTACTTTGACTTTTCCCAGCATAGAAGAAGATTCTTAAGAAAACAACGTTATGCATATAACATTGTCTACCATGACAATAGTCTCCTTATGATCAAGTGGAAAAAAAATGTCTTTTCTTAGGAATCATACTGCTATTCAAAATCTATTCATTTCTCATTTTCCTTGTCCCAAGTAAAGAATGGTTGAAATATATGTGGAAAAACAACAAAAATAACTTTCTGGCAATTTCAGCAAAGGGCTTAACCTCTACACATTATCACCACCATCACCTTTGAAACCTATGTGTGTATAATCTAAATTGATAGAGAGATTGATAGATAGATAGATAAGGATAGAGATAGACAATGCAAATGTATATACACATATATGCTTCAATGCATATGTGAGCTCCTCAATAGCACAGACTGTCTTTTGCCTTTCTTTGTATCCTCAACATTTAGCACATTGCCTGACATGCATTAAGGTACTTAAAATGCTTGTTGACTAATTGAACCCTATATTTTTATTTATTTTGTAAACATTTACTACATGTATACATGCATGTATAACTGATACAACATAGAAAGACATACATAGTTTTGTGTATATATATATATATATATATATATATATATATATATATATATATATATCTCATCATCATCATTTCTCTGCTACTTGAGGTTTCTTGTTCAGAGGAATCTTATTTCTTTTAGGAAACTTCCTTTAGGAGATGGTTAAATGCCATAGATGAGATGCTGAGTCTGGAATCAGGAAGACCAGATTTTTAAATCCAATGTCAGATCCTTAATAGCCATGTGATCCTGGACAAGTCACTTTTCTGCTGTTTGCCACTATTCCCTCTACTGTAATATAGGAATTATAAATCACCTACCTCCCAAGGTTGTTGTGAAGCTCAAATGACGTAATATTTGTAAAGCACTCAGCACAGTGCCTGGCACATAGTAGGCATTTAATAAACGTGTTCCCTTCCCTCCCTTTCCCTTTTTAAATCTTGCTACATGTTTTATCTGTTCATCTCATTATTAATAGCTAACTTTATTTTAAAAGACTGAATCATGTGCTTTATCTTCCTTCTTTATTACACAATCAAATAAATCGATGAATGTGGGCTGTTCATACCAAGTACACAGATGATAGGAATGAGTAGAAATTATTAGACAGGAGAATCATAGTCAATCTCATATATTTAAGAAGAAAATAAACATCGATATCACTGTCTTTTATTATCTTCAGAAAGTAGCTGGTCATATTCTTTTACTTGCAGAAACCTATGATCATATGAAGGAGAATCTCTTTAAACTGTTTTTCAGTGAATGCCAAGTCAAGGAAAGGTGACTAAGAACTGATGTTCTGTTCATGGATGAGGCACAAATGTGTTGCACTCCTTTAGTACTCTGAAAATACTCTTTTTCAGAAAGTCAAAAGAATTGAAGTAACTTTAATCAGAAAATCCCAGTTTCCTACATTTCCTGACATATAGTTTTTTGTCACAGATAATAAGAAACACTGTACTTGAGCTGCTGCTGTTGAGGAATATCACCTAGGTTGTGACGTGCCAGAAAGGAAGGGAAATGCTTTGATTATTAGATATGCTTTTCATAAGAATGTCATAGTAATCACAACAGTAAAAGGCAAAATGATAAGAAATTCTATGGTAAAAATACAGTCGAATAAAAATAATGGATGGGAAATGGTGCCACAGGACCTTCTGTAATACTGTTAAACAACCATGGTCTTGTCAAGGGGAGTACTACCTCCGCCAACCCAGGTAACAGTGTCTGCATTCTTTAGTAGACAAATCATCCAGAGTGGCTGTGAACTAACATTTTCATCTTTCTCTGGTCAACCTAGAGATAAACTTCTCCAGACTTAATTAGTCTTATCTTCTGAAAAGGGATATGGAATCTATCCCTATGCCTGTTCTTGGAAGGACCTGCCAGATTTGTTCTCTCTTGTCATAGCCTTTGAGAACCTAAAAAAACCTTTCATACTTTAAGGTAGCTATGGAAGAGTATCTTAATGAAGGAGGGAAGAAGTATTTAATATACACTTCTTGATCTCATATAAATGGAAAACCAGAGTTCTATAATGTTAACCTCTGTTTGTGCTGTTTTATATATTTCCCATCAAAGAAATCCCTAGGAAGTATATTATAGATATAATGCCCCCTAAACAGTTGTGATACTTTGTTGAAATCCCTGCAGAGATGCCACTGTGAGCATGGGTAGCAATCATTGCTAGCTTCACATGTATTCAAAACAATGAAAGTGTCTTACAATTAAGCTTTATGAGGATGCCCTCCCATAAGCAGAGTATCATGGTATGGTTTCAGCAATGCCACAAAACCATGCCTTAAAAAAATTTTCCTACTATCAGTCCAATATGGTACTGCACTAACTCACAACCTGACCTGAAATCCCTATCATAAAAGGCAATCCTTCAGATTAGAAAATAAATATGGGGATATTGTCTCTTGAAGGGCACTAATACAACATACACATATTACTTGAAAAGAGAACAGGCTCAAAAGTATTTTGTGTATGTGATAAGGAGGAAGGGCAAAGAAGGGAATTATATCTCTTTCTTATCCTATTTGCTGATTACCACTGATTAGCTATCAAATTAATCAATTAATATCACCTCATCAAGTCAGAACAAGTCCTACGACTTAGGCTGCTGGAAGGAAATAAAAATTTGGAGGATAATTCTTATTTAATTTACATTTTCTTTTAGAATCAACACTGATGCCAAAAGTGAGGCCTTAAATTGGTGAATATGTTCAATATTCAACACATCCCAGTTCCCTCTCTCTCTTATTTTAAATCTCACATTTTTCTCCTTTTCTTGGCATTGTATTTTTCCTTATCCAGGAATACTACATGGTTATGTATAATATAGGCACTCATTAAATATTTGTTCACTGCTGTGTTGTTTAATCCTGATATATCCCTAGCGTCATCTACTCATTGAAGCTATACATTGTACTAGATAGCTTCTTTTCTCAAATTTCCTGAAATATTTTATCTGGAATTTTCCATTAGCTTCCTCCTGACAGTAATCATGCCATTTGTATCACTAATGTCTAACATAGTGCCTTTAACATTGTAAATGCATGATTTTTTTTTTTACTTCATCTAGTTGGCCCAAATTATCTCCACAGAATATGAATATGTTTTAGATCAAAATTATAAACAACGGGTATGTTGGAAGAAGCTGTAGCCAAAATAAGTGACCTAATTTCCCTCCTCCTTCCTCCCTTCCTTCTTTTTTCCTTCCTTCTCTCTTCCCCTTTCTCTCTGTCTCTGTCTCTGTCTCTCTCTGTCTGTCTGTCTGTCCCTCTCTCTCTCTCATTCTCCCTTTAATTTTCCTTCTGACTTTTATATCAGTGCAGATCCCCCTTCTCATTTACCATATGATTCTCACTCAAACTGAGAAAAAATAAATGGAAATCAGGACAAACTGTGATGAACTACAAAGAAAATTTAAACACACACACAGGTGGAGAAAAAGCTAATGGAGACCCATGTAAAGTGGTCATTCATGCATAACAGTACATCATCTAACAAACATTTCTCTCATAATACATTCACAATGTAAAGAAAACAACTTGGACCCTTTTCTGCTCTGGAAAGGGGACATATTAGCACATCCTAAGACCTCACCAAGCTCAAATACTGTTCTTCTGCAAGAGAGTGCCAACTTCTCAATTACATAACCACAATTTTTCTCTTAGGTTGCCTCAGGCCCCAGAGACAACTTTGTCCAGTAAATGGCCCTTTCATTTTCTGTTACTAATCACATTCTGGTTGATAAATTATTTTTAATCTGAGTAGGTGTATTTTCCAGACCATGCCTGAGGCTTTGGTGTAAACAAGGAAAAACAAACAACCTTGGTTACATCATGCTGTCAAGGTTAATGTCTCAGGAAATGACCAAGCATTGATTAAGGAGAAGCAGACCAGATGGTCAAGAAGGAGAAAAAATGGCAAATTTTAGAAGAGCTGCCTGGGTTTCCTACATCTCTTTCTAGGAGATCCTAATGTCTAGAGGGTGACAAGCAGAAGCAACATACATACATACATGTATATATGTATCTATGTGCACATATTATATACTCTTCGAGTCTGACAAAGCAAGAAAGGGGACTATAGGAAAAAGCTTGAGGTCAAGGCAAGGCATCTTAAAGATGGGGTACAGGGTGGGGACTTGGGAATGACTATAGGAAACAGCAGTAAAGAACCTCTCCTGTCTCCAAGTCTCTAGGTCTCTGGTTGCCTCCTCTTATTTCCATCACTCCCTACACACATCATTCAAGAAGTAGCATCTGCTCTCTTCTTAATCTTCCTCTTATAATTCTGCCCCCTCATCTCCACACTCCAAGATGACCTATCACCCTCCAAGAATACCACTATTTCACTCACTTAGTAACCAACTTTCCTCTACTTCCTCATTCCTATTGAGGGTGCCACCATCCTTCTAGTAGCCCAAGTTTAAAACCTTGAAATAATCCTAAAGTCTTCCCTCTCCTCCCTACCTCACCTCTCCACCTCATCTCACCCCACCCATATCCAACCAGTTGCCAACTCCTGTGATTTCTACACTTACAACAGCCCTCACATCTGCCCACTTCTCTCTAATCTCATAGCCACCACACTAGTTCACACCCTCATTATTTCTTGGATGGATTAGTGCAATAGCTTTTACAGTCAGGAGTCACTCTATCACTCCAAACTAATTTCACATTATTTCCCTTCACAGATTCTACATTCCTAAACTGGCACCAAGTGTTCCTTCCAACCAAGACCACAAAATGTGTGTTACATAATCTCAACAGATTCATCAATGCTGTACCGCTCTACTTCTGGTGAACCTCAGTCTGGCCATCTGTAAGATGAGTGTATGGAATTAGTTGATCTCTCAGGTCTCTTGTAGCTCTAAAATTCTATGATTTTATTGTTTTAATTTTATTTAATAGTTTCCTAGAGGGATAATTCCTACTATCTGATGACTTACAAAAAAAATACATGAAAAGTAGGAATATTACCTAAAAAAAAAATTCATTTGTTGTTTTATGAGCTCTGGATGAACCTAGTTTCTAGTTACTGTTCAATAAAAATTTTATTAGGTGTATTCTACAATAAAGCTATGCTATAAGGTGATTACCAGAATTGTCATTTGGTAGTGGTGACAGAAAATAATCACCAAGGCTTAATGTAATAACAATTATCTCCTAATATATTTTTCTTACAACAAAAGGACATGCTCATTGTGTTTGTAGAACATCTGACTTCCTTAATCAAAAGTTAATGAGAGGGGCTGACAACCATAAACACCTAATGAAAGACTTTCCAGAAGATTAGGCCTGAATATTAAACAGATATTGAAAGTGGGAGGGAATACTGCCTATGCGAGGTTGTGTGGTTATCCTTGCTTTATTAAAATGAGAGGCAATAGGAATTGTGGTGGTTCCATCCAAGGACCAAATCTGTCCTAGTTTCATTTCAATATTTTTTATGTGAATGAGCAATGGAATCTGAACCCTTTCTCCAAAAACACAAGGAATTCATTATCCTGGTCAGGAAGCAGAAGAAGCCTGTTCTGTTTGATGCTTGTGAGCCTGAAGTTGTTCTGGTTTTCTCCACATTTTAATTGGGAATGTTTTACATATGCCTCTTTATATTGCTTTTTTTACATTGAGCATCCCCGAGAAGTATATGAGACATCCCTAACTCTTAACCAGTGGGGTGATGAGAGATGAAAATAAGTCTTAAACAAGTATCATCCCAGGACTTTCTTGTTAAAATCTTTTTTTCTGACTCGTCAGTCAGGACTGTCTCGTCTGTTCTACTCTAGTGAGCACTGGTGAGCAGACAGAAATAAGGGGATGGGTAATTCCTTCTCACACCTGCCCACCTACCACTCTCTCTCAGACATTGAGTGGCATGCAGTCCAAAAGCTTCACTTTCATCATTCCCCTGAGACTAAAGAGAAAGGAAGAGAGTCAAGAAGCTGTCACTCCAGACACCAGGATGTTATATCAACAGTTTCACCTCCATGCCCATCCTTGTCTTTAGCATTCAACTAGACTTCCACCTTTCATAACTAAATCACAGAACAATAGAGCCTGAAGGAAACCTAAGGGTCATCTAGTTGAACCCTCTCATTTTATAAGCAGGAAAACTGAGATCTACAAAGGGGAAGTGACTTGCTAAAAGTCACACAGGAACATAGGTGTCAGAGTCAGGACTTCAAGCATGAATTTTTGACTCCAAAGTCCGTATTCTTTCCATTATATACATCATAGGCCACCATATATATCACCGTTATATAACTCCATAATCCCCCATCATTTCCTCAATATACATAGATATGTATGAGCATGTGGCCAAAAACAGATATGTATTTTTGCGGATTTTAACAAGGTAAATTTTCCTCTTCAACAGATGGTTTCAAGAAGAAAATAAAATTCATTTGTGAATTGAAAGATGCCCATGATGCCTTCATTAACTGTTCTTTTTCTCAAAGATTGCTTACCCTATGGATATCCTGTTTGGGAACTCCACGCAGACTGCAGTAATAATAAAGATGTTCCCAGCCAGTAAGAAACTCATCCAAGGCATCTTTCTGGGGACAGTAGCCAATGAGAATGCCTGAAGTACCAGAAGAAGATAAGACCATTTCATCCCTAGAAAGAGAAAAAGGAAAATGTGAGAATTGGTGTTAAATATACATTGAATTTGTCATTTTCAGAACGCTTTATCTCTCCTTTACCACATTTCTTGGTTTATTCCTGACCGATATTGGAGCTCCATGGGATCCTTAATATAGTATTATCTGAATTAACTCAATATAACTTTATATAATACATGCTGTGTTTGTAATGCTATGATAGTCATTTGACAAAAATGAAAAAAAAAATAGAAATCACTGCCTAAATTCTCCAAAATGTAAACACAGACAGAATTGTTTTCAACAAAACTTCTGTTAAATATGGTTGAAAGCATATTGAGCCAGACCCTGCTGAGTTAATGAGTTACCCATTAAGCTTTAAAGAAACAAAAGTATCACATTACCCTTTGGTAGATTACTACTTTGGGTACCAAGTATTAAGGAGGATTGGAGGGATGGGCAATGAAAACTTAACATGTATTCAAAGTTTATCCATGTAGAAAGTCTATGCCAGGGACAGAGGTGGGCAGAACATTACAGTAATAGCTTTCATTTACATAGCACTTTATGGTTTACTATGGGCTTTCCTTAAAACCACCCTATCCTGTCAGTAATAGTCTAAGTATCCCTCTTTTATAGAAGAGGAAGCTCTACCTCAGAGATGTCAGATGACTTATCTAAACCCAGGGGTAGTAAGTGAAACATCTGAAATACAGGCACCTCAAAATACTGATAAATCAAAAGCAAAATACACTCCTCCACCTGTACTACTAGGTAAAGTGAGTTTACTTTCAGAAGGGATATAGAGTAGGTACAGAGGTAGGAAGGTTTCCAGCAAGGAGACTGAGTCACAATATGCAGATAAATGCTATCCATTATCATTCTTCCCAACCACCAGATCCAGTCAAAATGGGGAGGGGCGGGGAGTATTTGTAGGACTGAATATGTTATTGGAATTCCCCTGTGACACCCTGCCTTACCTCATGAAATTTAGATCAAACTTCAAAGTGTGGGATTTGACACAACAAACTATCTTGAATCATGATAATAGAGTCATAGAGTGGAAAGTGGAGCTGTTTCCAACCATAGGATCACTTATTTAGAGCTACATAGGGCCTTAGAGTCTGTCTAGTCCGTTCCCCTTATTTTTTCAGAGATGAGGAACTGAGGTTCAGAGAAGTTAAGTGATTTTCCCAAGGTCACAGAGCTTATATGTGAAATATATTGGACTAAATCTCTGGCTCACAGACTCCAAATCCAATGCTCTTTCCACTACATGATGCTGACAAAAATATGTTCATTTATGTAGTGTTGGATGTCTTGTAATAGCAAAGAACTAGGAATAAAAATTAAAGTCCATGAATTTTTTAGGAAGCTAAACTAATTGTGGTACATGATGCAAAAGAATATTAATATAAGAAACAATAAATAGGAAAAATTCAGAAAAGCATAGGAAGACTTATACAAACTGATCCAGAGGGAAATACATAAGTTCAGAAGACAAAATGCAGAGTGATTATAAATAATGCCAATGGAAGTAGCCCAAAACAAAACAAACTGCAAGTTCTGTAAATTTGATAAACAAGAAGCTTAACTCTGAAGAAGAGTGTACATATGCTCTAGAGCAATATGTCTATCATTTAAATAGACACCATTTATACAACCCATGAATATACAAGTAGAGGAGACTTGGTTCAAATGGCAATGGCCTCAGAGATGCAGTGTAGATCCCAATTTATATCACACTTTCCCTGAACCCACTTGCTTTACTTTCATTATAAAGTATAGGCTAGCTTATACCAGCTTGGCTAAGGTTGGAGAGACATATTGCCAACTCACTTTTGAAGGAATTCTATATTTAGAGTAAAGAAACCTGATTCAGATCAGACACTTATTATTACCTCAGAGTCTCAATCTTCTCCTCTATAAAAATGAGATTTAAGACCTAATACTACTTTTCCTATGTATCTCACAGAAATTTTGTATAGAAATCACTTTAAAATGTTAAAATGCTACAAAATTTTAAGTTATTATTCTACATGCAACCAAGTCAACCCAGCTAAAATCTTTTGGTCTCATTTTCCTCCTATGTAAGGTCTTTCTTAAAGGGTAGGAGATACTAAGAATCATTATTTAGCTTTTTGTTCTGTCCACTAAACATGAGAGCTCTGATCAATAATCAACAATTTTACCAATGAGCAGTGGATATGCAAATAAATATGGAGGGACTGAATGTTATCTATTGTTTTTTAACGTAAAAATAAAACCATAAGAGAAAAGGAAGCTGAAGTTAAGTAGAATCCTTACTCTTAGGTTTTCCTTTAAGAGACAAATACAATAGTTAATAAAGCTAGTTTGGTTGTGCATGTGAAGAATATAATTTATGGACCAATAAACATCATTTGATAGGACCTTTGTATGCAGTTTTCATGATGTTACTACAAAAATACTACCACTAAAAAAATAATAGTTTATATGTCAATATTGCTCTCAAGTATTGAGAAGTAGAGAAATTATATAAAACTTATGAAAAGCTTTGAAAGTAAATGAATGTTATTGTACTTGGATTCTTGGTAAGTTCAATGCAAAGGTAGCCAAAGGGAGAACAGAGGAAAAAATAGAAGATATATGGCTCCTGAGTCAGAAAAAAGGGCATCTAGAGATTTGTATATTATGCAGAACCTACCTGTCCACAATATAGAGAGAGAATACTTTCCTGGAGAAGAAAATTGTTATGCAAAGGATATCACATATACATCAAAACATCAAGTGAAATGAAATTAATTTTATTTTAGCACACAAGAAACAATGTTTGGCTCTTGTGAGAGTGATCCCTACATCAGATGTCAGTACCATCACAGTGTCAAATTATTAGACTAAAAATAAAAGAATTAAAATAAGAAAAAAAAGATATGACAAATAATAAAAATAAGTCCACCTGATTTATTTAAAAGAGCTATAGCTACTCCTCAGTGGGAAATGGCTAAAGAAATAACAATAGTGTCTACGTGGTACTCTTAAGATTTCTGAACATCTCACAAATGTTAATGCTCATTTTATCCTCACAACCCTAAGAAGTAAGTGTTATTATCCACATTTTATACATGAGTAAAAAGACACAAAGTTTAAGTGACTCACTCAGAGTCTCATAGCTAGGAAGTGTCTAAGGCAGGATGTGAACTCAGGTCTTTGTAACTCCAGGGCCTTTATCCAATGTATTACTTAACTGCCTTATAGATATCAAAAATGATTATAATCATTTCCTAAAGAAGTCTAACATGTGAATACATTTCTGTATTGAAGAGACCAGAGGAGACAAGAGGCTGCATCACTAAGCAATCATTTTATCTCCTTTCAAAATACAGAAATATGACAGTCCAATTTAGAGCACAAAAGTTTTTGTAAAATCTTATGAAGGGTGAATGAAAATTATGAACAGTATTTTTCAGAAAATAACAAGATGTATTAGACGAACTTAAAAGTTTGGTAAAAGACTCAATTTAACAAAATCATCCTGAGGGGATTTAAGTATGAATTTAGAAAGAAGACAACAAACAGATGAAAAATTCTAAAGTTGGGGGCAGAGTCAAGATGGCAGGGTAGAAGCAGGAGAACTCCGCAGGTCCCCCCATAAGCACATCAAACACCTATAAAATATGACTCTAAACAAATTTTAGAGCTTCAGAATCCACAAGAATACAGAGAAACAAAGTTCCCACTGAAGGCAGCCCAACAGGCAGACTGAAAGGCTCATCACAGCATGCAGGAAGCTGAGACTACTTTTAGCCTGAGGGCAGCCAGGACAAGCTGCGGCTGCAGCACTAGGGAGAGTGGATCACCAGCAGCTGTGCAGTTTCCAGAATTATCAAGCCATAAGAGCTACAGACAAAGTAAAAGGTTAGAGGAACTCAGCTAAATTTGAGATAGAGAAGCAGGTCGGCTGCCAGCCCCCAGGGCAATAAAGCAGTGAAAGCAGCTCCTGTAGCCACTTACACATGGCTGCTTCAGAGCTCCCAGGCTGCAGATTGCAGGAGGGCCAAGCGATCATTCAGAGGCTAAGTGCTCTTGCCTTGAGCTGCCTGGATTGGCATCGTGGTCTTGGGTAGTGGTCCTGAGGTGTGCAACCAGTGAGCCAAATCTGGTGGGGGTTGCAGAGATGGCGGCCTCCTAATAGCTCCGGCAGCTGTGAAAACCCCAGCAATTTGGGACAAACCTCTCTCCTCTGGAAGCAGAGTTCTACTATGGCTCAAAAATCAAATTAATTGACTGGCAACATGAGCAGGCAAAGGAAGCAAACCAAGCTCTGCAATCCAACTATAGATTCCTTTTTTGGGAGACAAAAAGGATCAAAGCATGGAACTGGAGGAAGACAACACAGTTAGAACACCTGCACCAAAAGCTTCCAAGAAAAATGTAAACTTATTACAAGCCATAGAAGAGCTTAAGAAGGATTTTGAAAACCAAATAAGAGAAGTGGAGGAAATATTGGGAAGAGAAATGAGAACAATGCAAGAAAATCATGAAAAGAGAGTCAAGAACCTGACTAAAGAAAATAACACCCTAAAAAATAGATTAACTCAAATGGCAAAAGAGGCCCAAAAAGCCAATGAGGAGAAGAATGCCTTAAAAAGTCAAATTTGCCAGATGGAAAAAAGCTTTCTGAAGAGAATAATTCCTTCATAATTAGAGTGGAGCAAATGGAAGCAAATGACTTGATGAGGAATCAAGATACTATCAAACAGATCCAAACAAATGAAAAAATAGAAGGCAATGTGAAATATCTCCTTGAAAAACCACTGACCTGGAAAAAGATCCAGGAGAGACAATTAAAAAATTATTGGACTACCTGAAAGCCATGATCAAAAAAA
>CM053590.1:60960095-60995516 GCA_028646515.1 Pseudochirops corinnae
ATTGCCAAATAAATGATACTCCTTAAAATTATACTGGACCAAACAGAAGTTAAAGACTACATACAACACAAGCAATATTAAAAAACAAATTAAAAGACTTTCTAACCTTCTTTGCAGAAATATAGATCTATTCTATTTATGAAGCTTTATAGGTATTCTCAGATCTTTGTAACTTGGTTATTTTGGTGATTTTTTTCTCTTTTATTCTTTCCATAAGGGATGGTTTGGGGGGAGGGGGTCATGAGAGAAGAATTGCATAATTACATTGGGAAATCTTGATATAAAGTCAAAATATACAATAAAATTTTATTTCAAAATAAAAATCAAATAGGGATCATTTATTTGGCAATGGTTTAAGAGCCAGTCTCTCACAAAGCAGCATTGCCATTTTTCAGAAATCAGCTGAGAAACCATTGTCTTTGGCAATCTTCAGACATTTATTTAAGCAAGATGTTTAATTAGAGTTTGTTAAGGCAGAGAAAACACTGGGAGCTGTTCATTCTTTCATACCCAATAATTAGAGCACTGCCTGATTACTCTGCCCCTGAATGACCAGGCAGAAAGACTTCTGGAGAAAAAATAAATCCTTTCTTTTGCTGTTTGCGGTTTTCATTGTTTTTGCTGAACCATTATGGCTCATTTCTCCCTCATTTTCTGCTGCAAAACAAAACTCTGTTTTGAAGAAAAGTAGAAGAGATTGCTTTTTTAACTAATAAATACAACACATTTAATTTTGTAATTAGTATCCTGGGGAAAAATCATCTAAATTGTCTATTTTTTCCTATAGTGTCAAGATTTTTATATCTTTTCTGTTTTAATCTTTCTGTAATGGCACTTTCTGGGGGGAAAACGATTCAGATGTATTTCAGGTCCTCTGACCCGTATTAAAAGAGAGACTTCCTCATTTGTTCATTCTATATTAACCCTACTCAGTTACTGAAAAAATAATTCTCCTCTTCTAAAGTTAGAAGTGATTATGATAGAGCTCTATTGGGAAGGGGGGGTTGTAAGGTCATTTTATCCTGGGTCCTCTTTACTTATTGTCAAATTTTAAATGATGAGGCTCTAATCAAATTTAAAAGACTGTGTATTAAGATATTACTAGACAATGATAAAAAAAATTAGCAACTAAAATTAGTACTGGGTATATACATTCTATATCTCTTGAATTGAATCAACCAGTCAATGGGATTTTAGCTAGGACATATAGAGTGAGCATAAGTACAATATATTCTAACATTTGAGGGTATGTTATGAAGAGAGGTTTTAAAGGGGTAAAAGGGAAGAGTAAAAACTTATGGTTGAGATACAGGTAAAAGGAATAGAAGAGGGCTAGAGTAGAAGCAACATTTATCAAGCATTGATATTGATGATATTACCTTTTTTTTTTAATGCTTCTTTTAAAAGAGGAAGAAGAAGGCAAAAAGTGAAAAAAGTTTGAGAATAGAATAGAGGTAAATCAACATTAACAATTGTGAGTGTAAATGAAACAAATTCACAAATTAAACTAAATGGGATAGTAGAATTGCTAGAAAATGGAATCCTACAACATGTTGGAAGAAACACATTTGAAAAATAAAAAATTCCTAAAGATAAAATAAGAATCTATATAAACTATATTATGCTTCAGTTGAACTAAAAAAAAAAAACAGTGGGAGCAATCAAGATTTCAGATATGGCAAGGTTAAAGGTAGACTCAATTAAGAGACAAATAAACTATATTATCCTAAAAAATAATAAATAAAATTAATTAATATCAATAATAAACACATGCACTGTTGTACCCAAACCCAAATCCCAGGCCATTACACACCACCTGATTTGTGGCCCACCATTAAGCTCTTTTTACATTTCTGCCTTGTCTCTATCCTATACCTTGTCATAGCTTGAAATGGCTTAAGGCATATCTGGGCATTGCTCAAGGCATAGCTCCCTGCCACCTCCTTCCTCAAATAAGCATTCTGCATATTTTCCTTGAATCATTATGGTGCAAGGATCTTATGACCACCCTGTCCTATTCCACTGACCACCCTTTGCCCAGAACACGACCCCGGCCTGTTCTGGGAATTTCCAGTCCCCCTTCAGTTCCCCTTACCCCATGACCTTCCACCCTGTTCTGGAAAGCATTGACTACAATCTCCCATCCTGCCCTAGGAGGGATACCTGAGTCACAGTTGCACCATATTCCAAAATTAGCCTTGAACTATAGATCTAACCAATGGCTGTTCTTTGCTTCTGTACATCATGGCTTCCACTACCTCCCCTCCCTGATTGTGATTTTTGTGGTTTTAGCCTTTATAATCAGGCTGTCCTCCCAATAACTCCCTGCCAGTTTTAGTGGTGAACACTCTGGTAGTCACACATTTAATCAATAAATTCACACCTACATTTACCTTGAACCCAGGTCCCAGCTCGTTCTTATTCTCTGCACAACAGCACTAAATTCCATAACACATCTAAGTACAACAATTTAAAATTCAAAGCGGTCAGGGAGAAAAATAAAGAAATTATTATAGTAAGGGACACATGAATTTGTGGTGAATTTACAAAATCTACCTATGAATTAGGAAATAACACACACACACCCAATATAGAAAATCAGAAGTATTAAATTCATCTTTAAGTGACCACAATGAAAAAATATATAATAAAAGGCTATGGAAGAAAGGATTAAAAATTACTTGGAGAATAAATAACAGTGATAAGAAACTGGGGCATCAAAGAAGAAGCCAAAGAAACAAGTGTTACTTTAATCAAAGAAAATGTATATTGTTTGAAACATTTTCACTATATGCTAATTTTTCAAATCTTTAAAATGGATGAATTTTTACAAAAATATAAAATTTCTAGATTAAGAAAATGAGAGATAGAGAATTAAAATACCTGAATCTAAAAGAAGGGAATTGAAAACACAATAAATGAAATCTCAAAAAAAAAAACCCACAAGAGTAGACACATTTACAAGTGAATTCTAAAAAAAAATTCAAAGAATTAATAATTTCAATAAAATACATGGTTGTTGAAAAAGACAGAAAAAGAAAGGTTTTTGTGAAATTCCTCCTATAATACAAACATAGTATTGATACCTAAATCACAGAGAGTCAAAACATAAAACCATAGACTACTATCTAATGAACATTGCTGGGGAGAAGAAAAACCTATTAGCAAAGAGGCTATAGTAATGTCATAGATTATTCATTATGACCAAGTTAGGTTTATACCAGGAATTCAGAGTCAGTTTAATTTTAGGAAAACAATGAACATCATTAAACTACTAACAAAAAGAAGAGAGAAATTATATAATCGTATCAATTCTCAATTAGTTTGTCAAAAAATATTTATAAAGCACTTATTGGGTGCCAGGTATTGTGAAAAAAGCTTTTGAAAAAATTCAACACAGTTTTTGTTTTGAAAAAAACTAGAATACATAAGATTAAATGAATTCAAATTTACCAAATATGGAATAAATCCACATAACAATTTAGTATTTTTCTTTATTGCCAACAAGACACAGCAGCAAAAGATAAAAAGAAAAATTTCATTTGACACAACTACAGAATATTTAAAATACTTAGGAGTCTACATACCAAGACACACATAGGAACTCTATGAATACTAGAAATAAAAAATGTTTATTCTTTAACAAAAGAAAAATATTAATTGTGCATTGGAAGACCAAGCAAGAAAAACTGACAATGCTATGTAAATTAATCTACTTACACAATTTTGTAACAAAATACCAAAGGATTACTTTAGGAAAAATAACAAATTTCATCTTGAGAAACCCAAGGTCCAAAATCTCAAGGAAAATCATTTTTAAAAGTAAGAAGGAAAGAATTCTAGTAGCACAAGAGCTCAAGTTCTCCACCAAAGCACTAATCAAAACAATTTACTACTGATTAAATTATGAAGAAGTCAATAAGTGAAACGTATACAGTACACAACATACCAAAACTAAGGAACTTAGTATTCTAGTTTCTAAGAAGCCCAAAGATCCTACCCAAGAGAATGAGGACTCAACACTTTACAAAACTTCTAGGAAAAGTAAAAGACAGTCTGACAGACACTGGATGTAGATCAATACCTCATATAACATTCAGAGCTCCAAATGGATAGAAATTAGGGGAGAAAAGAAGAAATAGGCTTATGAGTCTATTGGTTAAGGGAAGAATTTATGACCAAACAAGGGTTAGAGAGAATCACAGAAGATAAAATGAACAGTTTTGTTTAGTTATATTTTAGGGGCTTTTTTTCTTCCCAAACAAATCTAATATAGTTGAGAAGGTAAATAGTAAATTGGAGGGAAAATCTTTAGAGCAATTGTTTTCTAATCAAGGTATAATTCCCAAAATAAGGAATTTATTCAAACATCTAAGAAAAACAGGCAAGTTCCAATTAATCAATAATCAAAGGATAAGAATAGGCAGTTTGCAAAGGACGATTATTTAAGCTTTCTATTGCCATATGAAAAAAAGTCCCAAATCACTAATAATTAGAGAAATGCAAATTAGAAGAACACTGAGATTCTACCTCATTTCATCAAATCAATATATTTGACCCCCAAAAAAGAAAATTATAAGTGATTGAAGGGCTGTGAGAAATGGAAACATTCATACATTCATGGTAGAGCTGAGAATTGGTCAATTTGTTCAGGAAAGGAATTTGAAACTGTGCCCAAAGTAATTAAATTTTGTATACACTTTGATCCAGTGACATAACTATTGGGCTTATTAGGTTAAAAAGAGGGAAAAAACCAACATATATTATTTGTATTTCCTTTTTATAGTAGCAATGAACAGGAAATTAAAGGGGTGCCTATTAATTTTGAGAATAGTTGAACAAATTATGTCATATAAATGTAATGAGATATTTAGGTGTTGTGAAGTGATGAAAGAGATAGTTTCAGAATGACCTGTACAGATTATACAAACTGATGCAGAATAATACAAACAGAACAAGGAAAATAATTCATATGATAACAATACTGAAAAGACAAACAACTTTAAAAGAAATCTAAACAATACCATGACTAACCAAGATTCCAGAGGGCAGATGATCTATGGATACAAGATGCAAAATGAGACATAAATTTTGGAGCACAGATAATATGGAAGTTGTTTTTGGTGGGTGTATTCATGCATATGTGCACGTGTGTGTGTTTATAAGTGTGATTTAATTTTGTTTTGTTTTTTCAAATTAGGGGTGGTAGGCAGGAGAAGAAAGAAATGCTTATAAATTGAAAAAATAATAATTACAAAAATTTAAATACAGTGTATTAAATTTACTTGTCTGAGTATACCAAGTATCCCTCTTCCCTTCACTCTCTACTTCTACAACTATGTGAGAGAAGGAAAAAGCATTTACTAAATGTCTACTGTGTGTCAGGCACTGTGCTAAACATTTTACAAATATTGTCTCATTTTAAAGAATGCAAGCTCTAAAAGTACAGGGTATGCTTCATTTTTATGAATCCCTATTGTCTACCATAAAGCCTTGCTTACAGGCACTTAATAAACATTGGTTTAATTGAGTTGAGCTTATATGTGAAATAAACTCCCCGATAAGTTGAAATCTAGCCTTACCTTGAAGATCTCCAGCAATGAGAAATTTTAGAGGCATAATGTTCTTATTTTTGGGCAGTGGTATCTGGGCTAATTCAGTAAGGATGGTAGATTTTGGATAAGTAGACAAGGATGAACAACATTGGTGGGGATTGGGGCAGGGTGTTAGGATAGAAGATTCTTGTTCAGATCTAGATTGCACTCAATGGTCTTTGAGGTTCCTTCCAGCTCTTAGATTCTGTGTATATGATTCAGTGAAAGGGTTAGCCTCCATGATCACTGAATGACAGTATAACTTACATGAGTCTTATGGAACAGCTCATCAGCAATCAGCCAATAGTGACTAAGCTGACTCATCTTAATTGAATAATAAATTTATTATGGTTCTAACTAATGTACTTACTAGCATTTCTAAGTGTCTACAAAGGAGCTTAGAAAAATAATCAGCCTTAGGAACAGATTGGATTTGAGTTGGCAAGTATATTATTTCACTGCCAGGCTCAAAAAATATTCCATTCAGTTGTGCTAAAACACAAGAAGTCTGAATAAGAACAGCATCCATCAGTTAAATAAACAAACCATAAGACTTCAGTGCAGAAATTTCAACAGAGATTTTATCTTCTGATGTTCTGAATAATGATGTGCAGCTGTAGGTTGATAAACATTTATCACATCATATATATACAAAAATAGAAGAGATAATAATAGGGGAAGGGGTAAAATATACTAAAAATAAAATTTTCCAAAGATATATTTGCCTCAAAAATATATCTATTTTATAGAAAGATAAGTAAAACACTTGATGATCTGACCTAAGATAGTGTCTGAACAAAATTTACTTCCTGCAAGATATTCTCTTTACTGTAAGAAATAACTACATACTTGGAAACTCTTATAATCATTGTAAATTTCCTAGAACAAACACATTGCATTGAATCACTTTTCATATTAATGATTAGATATTATATGCATGTGTACTGATATATGTATATATATATTCCATTAAATATACCATATAACATGTAAACCACATACATTAAATAACCATCTAAGGTATCCCTAGGAAAGAATTGATGCCAAAAGACAACTTAAGGTCTGTCCATCCCAAGATGTATATATCTCTTTTCTATACTTATCTCTTAGGCATTAAGAAAACAAATTGGGGCGGGGGCGAAGGGGGACAGGGCTGGGTGGCTAGATAGTGCCATGAATAGAGCATCAGCCCTGGAGTCAGGAAGACCTGAGTTCAAACCTGATCTCAGACAATTAGCACTTATTAGCCCTGTGACCTTGGGCGAGTCACTTAACCCCAATTGCCCTGCCTTCCCCCCTCCAAAAAGCAAAACAACAACCACAAAAAAAAAAAAAGCAAATCATTATGGGACATTAATCCCAATGTTTTAATGTATTGATTTTTGGACTATAATGCTGACTCAATGCATAAGGTTAACATTAAAGGAACAAATTATGTGGCTGTGATCAATGATCAAGAATTCTGATTAACCACCCATCAATTTGTCTTTAACTAGTGTTTAGGACATTAGAAGAAGAAAAAGGAGAAAAATAAACTGTTCTTTACCATAGAAATTTATGTACAACCAAAAATAAATTCAATATATTATTATGAATGTGGCTAATAATTTCTTAAATTTATAATTGTACACAGATGAAAATTAGATGAATAGGTTCAGAAGATCCTAAGACAAGTTTCTTACATGCATCTTTGTATGGAGGCATATACTCTCATTGTGTATAGCCTCCTGTGACATGAAAAATTTATACTGCCAAAATCAATTCACCTCTCATTCTTTGTTAATTTTACGAAATGCAATAATTCATGCAATAACTCTTATGGCTCTGATTTCAAACAACTAAAAAAGTTTTGGATTTGGAAGCAGAAAAACTGGATTCTAATGCTGTCTCAGCTACTTAATAATATAATCTCAGGGGGGAAAATAATATAAACTCAGTCAAGTCATACACACACACACACACACACACACACACACACACACTAGGACTCAGCGGAATTAGCAATAGAAAATGGAGCAGCCAAAAAAATCAAAGTTCAACTTAAACAAAGATTTCTTATTTCTCTGCCTTGCCTCTATCATCTCTAGGCCTTCTGACTTTTTTTTATCCATCATCCCATTTTAGAACAATTGATACTAATGACTATATTTGTTCTCACTAGCACTTTTGATTCAATTTTTTCTATTGTCTTTTCCATTCCTTTTTCTTCCTATTCTTACTTCCCTTCTCCCTTTTGTTTATTCTTTTTCTCTTTTCTCTCTCCTACTCCATATCTTCCCTCTTTTCCCTCTCATTCATTCATATTTTAATTCTCTTTGTCTTCTTTTATATATTCTTTTTTCTTTTTTTTAATCTTCTTTCCTTACATTTCTCATATTCTCTTAGCTTTCTTAACCTGCCTTTTTCTTATTAATTTCTGAGTTTGTGGAATATCTGTCGAACTTTTTTTGTTTCTTCTGAGATTTTTCCTCCATACCTTTGCTTTGCTTCTCCCCTTCATTATTTCCTTCTCCTTCTCTCTTCCTCTTCCTTCCAGCTTCATTACTATAGTCAAATCGTTATTTTATGGTCTTTCCATCATCTTTTTTTTGCTCCTCAGAATTCATTCATATCTTCACCAAATTATTTAATGGACATACAAACATAGAAGCAAAACTGACACACAAACAAACACATATACACACTCATAAATACATTTACATGTTCCTTTGGATCCTTATTCCACTTAGTTTGTCAAAGAAAATATGGAAAATTAGAAGTGTCAATAAATCAGGATATTTGGAAGCACTGTCATAGATTCTCTATGATAAACTACTTGGATCAAAGCCAATTCACACTTTTGCAACGAACCTGAACTCTAGAATTTTTGTAAAGGCATTCAATTTTTCTTTTGAACCATAATCCCAAATAAATGTTTAGCAAGCATTATTTTGAGCACACTCCACTTTAATTAACAGATAAATGTGGTTTTGCAAACATGTTCCAATGTTAGGGCACTTTATTCCCCTACTCAAAAATTTTTGCCACAAAATGTTAGTCAGATTTCTTGTACTTACTCTGGTCTCAACTTATTTTTTCAGTTTTATCTCTCATCATGCCCATTTCACATATTTTGTACTTTAGTCAAACTGAACCACTGTCCATTTTCTCAACAATTTCAAATTTTCCTGCATGAATATATTTTCTCTGAGTTTTTGCTCCTCCTGGTCTTGCTCCTTCCCCCATATCTGCATGTATAAATCCTTAACATTCTTCAAAACTACTTTTTTTTTCCCTTGTGCTTTGGTTTTGGTAGGAAACAGAGTGACAAGATGCTGCTGCATCAATACCTCTGGGGAACAGTCCATTTATGGAAGCCAAATATCTAGCTAATTGAAAGGAAGTCTGTGATTCTCAACGCAACTGACTTCAATGAAAGCTGTGATGCTCTGGAGTGCAGCCAGAAGCTGATACAGGCACACCTGGTAGGGAAAAAAAATTCCCAAAGAAGGCTACTAATTAGATGAAGCTATTACATAAGTTGTACTTCAACTCTTCTGAGGGGACCCAGGGAATTTACTGATAGGGAATCTGTAGAAAGGCAGTTTTACCTCTTTGGACTCTAGACCTATCAGTTTTTGTAAAAAAAAAAAAAATCTGTTATGTAGCTACATCTTTATATTTAATAAGTTATATAATTTGTTTTATCTTTTCATGTGCTAGTGTTGCTTTTGTTGTTGTTCAATCATTTCAATTGTGTCCTCCTCTTTGTGAACCCATTTGGGGTTTCCTTGGCAAAAATACTGGAATGGTTTGCCATTGCCTTCTCCAACTCATTTTACAGATGAGGAACTAAGGCAAACAGATTTACATAACGGATTTGCTAGTTAATTCTACCAAGCATTTAAGATCAGCTAATTCCAATACTAAGTAAATTATTTGGAATAGTAGGCAAAGATTAAGTCCTACCAAATATGATGCTTATACCTAAATCAGGAAGAGCAAAAACAGAGAAAGAAATTTATCATCCAATTTCATTAATGGAAAAAATTCTAAATAAAATACTAGCTAGTAGGCTACAATAATATATCACAAAGATTATACATGATGGCCAAGTGAAACTTATGCCTGGTATGCAAGGATGATTTAAAATAAGGAGAATTGTTAAGATGATTGATTATATCAATAACAAAAGTAACAAAAATAATATGATTACATCAATAACTTTTGACAAAATACAACACTTATTTCTATTAAAAATATTCAAAGGTGAAATGCATTTTTCCTTAAAGTGATAAGAAATATTTACCTACAACCATCAGCAAGCATTTTTTGTAATGAAGATAGGCTAAAAGCCTTCCCAATAAAATCAGTAGTGAAACAAGGATGCCAATTATCAACATTATTCAATACTGTATTAGAAATAATAACAAATAAGAGAAGAAAAATAAATCGGAAGAATCAGAAAGGGGATGGAGGTAATAAAACTATCTCTTTTTTCAGATCATATGATGATAGTTGGAAAATTCTAAAGATTTCACTAAAAAGTTAGTTGAAACAATTGATAATTTTAGAAAATTTTCAGAATATAAAATGAACTCACACAAATCATCAGCATTTTTATATATCACCCACAAAACTGCAAAAAGAGATAGTGAGATACCCCATTTAAAATAACCAAACTGTATTAAAAAACCTAGCCATATAAATACCAAGACAAACTCAGGAACTACATGAACATAATTACAAAACACTTTTTATACAAATAAATTCAGGTATAAATAACTGGAGAAAAACTAATTGTTCATGGGTGGACAAAGTCAATATAATAAAAATGACAATTCTACCTATACTAATCTACTTACTCAATAACATCACAAATTATGAAAAAAAAATTTTGAGCCAGAAAAAAATAATAAATCTTGACAAATGGTCAAGAATATCAAATGAACTGATGAAAAATATAAAAGAAGGAGGTTAAGCAGTACCAGACCTTAAAATTTATAAGCAGTAATTATCAAAACTATGTGATACTGGTTAAGAAATAGAAAGATGGATTGGTGGAACAGTGTAGACATACAATACACAGTAGTAAATGACTATAGTAATCTTGTGTTTGACAAATGTAAAGATCTAAGGTTTGAGGGAAAGAATAACTTGGTTTTAAAAAGTTGGGAAAACTGGAAAGCAATCTGGCAGAAATTGGGTATAGATCACTATTTTCTACTATTTTGACCATATGTATACACGACCTAGATATAAAGATACCATAAGAAAATTAGACAAGAATGTATTACCTATCATATTTATGACTAGGAGAAGAATTTATTAATAAACAAAAGATGGAGAATATTGTGAGGTATAAAATGAATAATTTTTACTATATTAAATTAAAAAGGTTTGTACAAATAAAACCAATGTAGTCAAAATAGAAGGAAAGCAGAAAATTGGACGAAAAAAATTTTATAGATAGTTTCTTAGATAAAGGTCTCATATCTCAAATATGTAGATTACCTTGTCAAATTTACAAGAATGAGAGTCATTCTCCAATTAATAAATGGTCAAATGATATAAACAAGCAGTTTTTGATGAAGAAATCAAAACTATATAGAGTCATATAAAAATGCTCTAAATCATTAGTGATTTGAAAAATGCAATTTAAAACAGCTTTGAGATATCATCTCACACTTATCAGACTGGATAAAATAACAGAAGGGAAAATGATGAATGTTGTAGGTGATGTTGAAAAATTGGGACATTAATACACTGTTGGTGGAACTATGAACTGATGCAGCCATTTGGGAGAGCAATCTGGAATAATGCCCAAAGAGTTATAATGCTGTATATACCCTTTGACCTATCAATACCATTATTAGGTCCTTTCCCCAAGATGATCAGGGAAAAAAGAAAAGAACCTATATGTTCTAAAATAGGTAAAGTAGTTCTCTTTGGGTAGCAAAGAACTGAAAATTGAGGCAATGTCATCATTGGGGGAATGACTAAAGAAGTAGTGGTATATGAGTGTGATGGAATACTACTGTGCTATAAAAAAAATCTGATTGATTTTAGAAAACCATTGAAAGACTTGTATGAAATAATGAAAAAGTGAAGTGAGCAGAACCAAGAGAACATTGTAAACAGTAATAGCAATCTTGTTTGAAGAATAATTATTAAAAAACAAATTTATTTTGAGTACACTAAATACTCAAATCGACTATAAAGGACCTATGAAGGAAGGTGCTGTCTGCCTCCAGAAAAAGAACTGATAAATGGAAGTACACATAGTATGATTTTACATATATTTACAAATTGGTGCCAAATGGTGGCTTTCTCTATTGGGAGTGGGGAGGGAGGGAGAAAAACAATTTGGAACTTAAAATGTAAAAAAATAAATAAATTTTAAAAATAGAGATTTTTTTTTGGAAATAAAAAATAATAAAAATCACCCTAATGGCAATTGAAAGAAACATGAGGTTTGGGGCGGTGGGTGGGGGAAAGAGGGGGAGAAAATATGTAACTCAAAATCTTGTGGAAATGAATGATGCAAACTATAATAAAATTTAAAAAAATAAATAAATAAAAAATAAAAAAAATAATAAAAAAAAGAAAAGAAAGAAACATGAGGAAATTTAGTAGACTGTAGCACATTACCCATCATGACTCTCTCCTCCTTAATCTCTGCTTTTTGTTTCCCATTCTCCCTTTAAGTTTGAGCTGAAGTCCCACCCTCTGCTAGAAGCCTTTCTTGGTCTTCTACAATCTTGTGATTTCCCCCTATAAATTATGTTTGATTTATCTTGTATATGTCTTATTCATAGATGTTGCATGTTCTTTCCCCCATTGGACTGTGAGAAACTTGTCAGAACAGATTTTTTTTTAATGTTTCTTTGTATCTTGAGTATTTATCATTGTGTCTAACATACAGTAAGCTCTTAAGAAATGTTTATTTACTTAACATAAATGCCAAAAGTAGTATAAAAGTGCACATTTTTAAAGACTTGCAACTCAAACAGGAATAGGTAGTTATATAAAACTATGTGCAAATTAATTAGGACAAACTTACATAAATAGATATCTATAAAGCCTTAAACTTTCTACATAATCTTAATATGCAATATATCTTCTTTTCTTATAATTACTGGTTTTACAAATTTTGATGAGGTTCTCAGGATTTTGACATTTCTTTCATTTTTCTTTGTGAAACCACTGTTTCATCATATTAGATATTGGACTCTGGTATTTTTGCAATTCCATCCTTGATTATGGTCAAGAGGTTTTCAATGGGGTTTAAATTACATGAGTTCCCTGGTCATTATACCATTTTTATCTTGATATCTTGAATTAATTTCTTAACTTTTTTTTTAAATAAATGGCATGCTACAAGAGTGTGGTGTCTCTCAGTTTTGCAATTTCTGTGATTCTAAAGCAATTTTGTCAGTACATAAATATATTTATCAGAGTACATGTTATTCTGTCAATTTGACAAAGCAACTAGGCCCACTGAAAATTTTAAAAAATCCTCAAAACATGGTATATATGCTTTAAATCTGATGATTATTTCCCAATCTTAACAGGCCACTTGAACTTTTGACAAAGGATGTGACAAACCTTCAATAAAAAAATTAATCTCATCAGTAATAGTTCCCTTGGTTCCAATCATTATTACTTTAGTCATTATATTGTCTTACTCATGATGAGCATTTCTTCCCTTTTTAGCAATAATAAGCAGCTTTAAAAAAAATTGATCTTCTCACTATTCTTACAACTTTAAAAGCTTTCATTACACTGCAAAGTCAACTACATGGCAAAGTGGATAGAGAGCTGAACTTGGAGTCAGGAATATTTTAATTCCCATACTGTCTCAGAAAGTAACTAGCTGTGTGACCACAGACAAGCAAGTTAGCTTCTATAAAACTCAATTTTTTTCATAAGTAAAATGTGGCATAAGGTCTTTGGGAGGTTTAAATCAGGTCATATATGCAAAGCACTTTGCAAACATGGTTTTATACTGTTGCTATAAGATGCTATTATTACTATCAGTAACAGATTTTTCACTTGCCAAGCCACTTTGAAGGTTTCCACTTGTTTTTCGTAAAGATAAGCTATTTAGCAACAATAGTCTGTCAGTTCTTGAATTTGCTCTTCATTTCCAACCACTTCTTCCTTTCTATTCCAGAGCAATTCATCCTCTTTTATAGTATGTTTGAATGAATCTTAAAGTACATGACTTCACCACACCAATAACCACTGCAACAAAACTAATAGTTAGTGAAGTGTGCTTTCTAAGAGATAAAATGCTTGTATATTTACTTGGAGAAATATTTAATACTAAAAAAAAACCATCAAATTTTTTAAAAACACAAGAGAGCAATGAAATATGTGTTTGGCCTCAAAATGTATTCAACTGATAGAAACTAATCACAGATGGTGAAACCAGATCAATTGGATTTCATCTGTTCAAAATCAGACATAGTGATGAAGCCTAGTATCATGGGAGTTGCACAGGCATGACCATTGTTGTCATTAAAAAACTAATCAAAATTATTAGATAGTCTAAGTAATTGATTCATCGGTATAATCAGAGCACAGGATCATAGTTTGATGCATTATTATTTATGAAATATCAAAATATCCAAGTAAGCTTTTTAAAGCTTGAGACAGAGTATCTAAGGAAGATTTATGAAAATTCATGGGCAAGAATGACACAAGATAAGAAAGTTTGGATGACTAGCAATATGCATAGTTTGAGAGAGTACCCACACTAAGGAGATCATTAAAGCATTGAATCATTACAAGTATAAAGGTAATATAATTACGTTTTGATATCATAGTTTATTCTTTTAAAACATAACTTCTCAGAGGAAATACAGTAAAGTACGAAGAGTGGTGAACCAGCTATAAGACTGAAATACTAGTCTTCATTCTGTCACTACCTAGATATACAATACTGAGCAATAAATATCTCTGACTCTGAGGTTAGTCAATAGTATGAAGGATATAATAATCCAACAAAGTAGGTGATATGAGTAATGATAGGAGAATCACATGAAATAAAGTACTGGTCATCAAAGTGTTTTATATACTAAAAGATGTTTTAAAAATAAAAGGTGTTGCTGGGGGTGGAGCCAATATGGCAGAGTAGAGAAACATTCAGCCAAGCCCTCCCAACATTCCCCCTCTGAACAACTTTAAAATAATATCTCAAATCAAGTTCTGGAGCAGCAGAGCCAACAAAAAGATCAGAGTTAGACATTCTTCCACACCAAGACAACATAGGAGGTTGGAAAGGTAAATCTGTGACAAGAGGAAAGAGTCTGGACCAAAGCTCACATGGATGAATCACAAGTGGTGCGAATAGATGATGGTGACGGAAGCAGCAGAAGTTTGTAGGTAACTGGTCAGAAAGAGATACTGGCTAACCCTATGCTAGCACTAGATGCAAGATCAGATACTGTTTGGCAACTCCATAGACTATACCTACTTCTAGGACATAGGTCAAGGGCAGAGAGGAGCACTTTCAGTCAAGAGGGAGAGAAGTCAAGCCCTGAGAAGTATCACTTCAATCCCTAAGGGATCAAGGACTCTGACAAACCATATCACTTATGATCCCAAAGGATCAAGGGTCCTTCCTAAGTAAAGTGACTACACCTCTCCAAAGATCATACAACCTTTGAAGCACTAAAAACTTCCTAAACCCCAGAACTAGTTCTGAAAATAGCAATGGAAAAAAGCCTGAAACAGAGTCTCTTCCCCTTCTTCCCCCAACTTTAACAAAGTTCCAAATCAAGAAATGGGGTAGGAAAATGAGCAAACAACAACAAAGAACTTGACTATAAAAGGCTACTATGGTGACAGAGAAGATGAAGACACAAACTCAGAAGAAGACAGTGAAATCAAAACAGCAACAATTAAAGCCTCAAAGAAAAAAATGTTAACTGGATACAAGCCCAACAAGAGTCTCTGGTAGAGATTTTTTTTAAGTATTTGCAAAATCAAATAGTAATAGAGGAAAAGAAAAGGTAAAAAAAAAAAAAATGAAAGCCAAGAAAGAAAATTATGAAAAGATAATCAACAGTTTGGTAAAAGAGTCTGTAAAAATAAAACTAAAGAAAATAACACCTTAAAAACAGAATTGTACAAATGGAAAGAGAGATACAAAATATCATTAAAGAAAATAATTCCTGAAAAATGAGAATTAGGCAGGTGAAAACTAATGACTCTATAAGACATCAAAAAATAATACAACAAAGTGAAAAAACAGAAGAATATGTGAAATATCTCAAAAGAAAAACAATTCACCTGGAAAACCAATCAGGGAGAGATAATTTAAGAATTATTGGATTACCTGAAAGCCATGATCAAAGACAGAACCTAATCAACATACTTCAAAAATAATCAAGGATAACTGCCCTCAATGTCTTAGAACCAGATAGTAAAATAGAAACTGAAAAAAATCTGCCAATCACCATCCAAAAGACATCCCAAAACGAAAGCTCTTAGGAACATTATAGCCAAATTCCAGAGCTTGCAGCTCAAAGAGAAAATACTTCAACAGCCAGAAAAAAAAACAAAACAAAACA
This sequence comes from Pseudochirops corinnae, assembly GCA_028646515.1. Classification (NCBI taxonomy): domain Eukaryota; kingdom Metazoa; phylum Chordata; class Mammalia; order Diprotodontia; family Pseudocheiridae; genus Pseudochirops; species Pseudochirops corinnae. The sequence goes on from CM053590.1 coordinate 60,976,249, forward strand.
TTCAAACTGTGGAACCATAATCAGAATCACACAAAATTTAGCAGCTACTATGTTAAGTACCAGAAGTCTTGTGATATGATATTACAGAAGGCAAAAGAGCTGGGATTACAATGAAGAATAATCTACTGAAAAAAAGGAGAGTATAGTCCTTCAGGGGAGAAAGTTCATATTTAATGAGACAAAGGACTTTCAAGCATTCATAATGAAAATACCACAGCTGAATAGAAAATCTGACTTTCAAATACCAGACTCAAGAGTAGTATAAAAAGGGGGAGGCGGCTAAGCGACACAGTGAATAGAGCACTGGCCCTGGAGTCAGGAGGACCTGAGTTCAAATCAGGCCTCAGACACTTAACACTTACTAGCCATGTGACGTTAGGCGAGTCACTTAACCCCAATTGCCCTGCCCTTCCCCCTCCAAAAATAAAATATGTAAAATAAATAAACAAATAAATGAATGAATAAATAAAATTTTAAAAGTAGTATAAAAAGATAAATAAGAAATAGAAATCATAAAGGTCACAATAAGATTAAGTTGTAATAATAAGGTAAACCCTTTCTGTTTGAGAAGATGTAGCTTACATGAACTTTATCATAATTAAAATAGTTAGAAGGATTCTACACAGAAAAAGGGCATGGGAGTCAGTGAGTGAATTAGGTTGGAATGATTTTTAAAATGGATAGTTGAGAAAGAGAAATGCCTTGGGAAAGGGGGAGAGGTAATGAAGCAAATTATCTCACATAAAAGAGGCACACAAGGAAGAGCTTTTACACTAGAGGGGTAAATGAAGGAAGGAGAACAATGTTTGAACCTCTTTCATATCTAATATAAAGTGATACAAAAGGGAAATATAAACACACATTATCAATTGGTAATAGAAATCTATTTTACCCAACAAGGAAGTAGGAAAGGAAGGGGATAAGAAAAGGAAGGAAATTATAGAAGAGACTGCAAATGGAAAAGACAGTGGTCTGAAGCAAAATAGAGTTTAGAGGAGAGAAATGATGAGAGAGAGAGAGAGAGAGAGAGAAGGATAAACAGAAGAAAATAGAATAGAGGAAATGCACTGTTAGTAATCATAATTGTAAATGTGAATGTGAGGTTTCACCCATAAAATGGAAGCAGATAACAAAATAGACTAGATACTAGAATTTAACAATATGTTGTATACAAGAACTATACTTGAAACAAAAACATACACACAATTAAAATAAAGAGTGGAACAGAATATATTATGCCTCAGTTGGAGTTAAATAGGCAGAGATAGCAAAAATAATCTCAGACAAAGCAATAAGAAAAATAGATCTAATTAAAAGGAATATGCAGGGAAACTTGAATCCTGCTAAAAAATACAATAGACAAGGAAGAAATGGAGCAAAGAACAAATAATAGAAACTATCAATAATTTTATTGTTGAAAATAACAATAAAGTAACATTCCAAAAGTGGTGGGATGTAGCCAAAGCAGTACTTAGAGAAAAATGTGTATCTCTAAACATATACATCAATAAAAGAGAGAAAAAGCAGATCAATGAATTGGACATGCAACCAAAAAAACTAGAAAAGAACAAATTTAAAGCCCCCAATTAAATACCAAAATGGAAATCTTGAAAATCAAGAGAGATTAATAAAATTAAGAGTAAAAAAAATTGAATAAAAAAATCTGGAGCTGGGTTTATGAAAAAATAAAATAAATAAACCATTGGTTAATTTGATTTTAAAAGAAAGGGAAAAATTACTAGCATCAAAAATTATAAGAGTGAATGCATCACCAATGAAGATAAAATTAAAGCAATTATTAGGAGTTATTTGCCCAATTATATGCCAGTAAAACTGAAAAAAATCTAAATAAAATGGATGAATATTTAAAAAATATAAATTACCCAGATTGATAAAAGAGGAAATAACTTGAATAACAACGTCTTGGAAAAAGCAGTTGAACAAACCATTGATGAGCTACCTAAGAAAAAATTCCTAGGACCGATGAATTTATAAGTGAATTCTTCCAAACATTTAAGGAACAATTAACTCTATTATTATATAAACTATAAGTAAAAATATGTAAAGGAGGCCTACCAAACTACTTGTATGACATAAATACAATTTCAATACCTTAACCACAGAAATCAGAGAGAGAGAGAGAGAGAGAGAGAGAAAGAAAAAGAGAGACAGAGAAAGGAAAATATAAAACAATTTTCCTAATGAATATCAATGCAAAAAATTTTAAATAAAATACTAGCAAGGAAATTACAGCAATATATAACAAAGATCATACAATACGACCAGCTAATATTTATCCCAAGTATGCTGGGCTGGTTGAATATTAAGAAAACTATCAGCAAAATTGACTATATCAACAACAACAAAAAGCATACGATTATATGAATAGATACAGAAAATCCCTTTGAAAAATACAGCACCCATTCCTGTTAAAAACACTAGAAAGCATAGGCATCAATGGAACCTGTTTTAAAATAATAAGTAGTATCTAACTAAAACAAAGAGCAAAGATTATATGTAATGGGGGAAAACTTGAAGCCTTCCCAATAAGATCAGAAGTGAAATAAGGATATGCATTATCACCACTATTATTCAGTGTTTTACTAGAAATTCTAGCTATCTCACAACAAGAAAAGGCAATTGAAGGAATAAAAATAGACAATGAGGAAACAAAATTATCACTCTTTGCAGATGATATGGTGATATACTTAGAAAATCATAGAGAATTAATTTTAAAAACTAGTTGAAACAATTAACAACTCAGCAAAATCACTGGATATAAAATAAACACAGATAAATCATCGCCATTTCCATACACTGCCAACAAAACCCAGCAGCAAGAAATAGGAAAAATATCATTTAAAATAATGACTAAAAATATAAGGGAGTCTATCTGCCAAGACAAACGCAGTTATGATTATATGAACAAATTTCAAAACATTTTCCACACAAATACACACCTAACAATTGGAGAAATGTTAATTGCTCATGGGTAGACTGAGACAATATAATAAAAATAGCAATTCTACCTAAGTTAATTTACTTATACAGCATCATACCAATCAAACTACAAAAAAATTATTTTACTAAACTAGGAAAAATAGTAACAAAATTCATCCGGAAGAACAAAATTCAAGAATATCAAGAGAATCAATGAAAAAAAATGTTAAAGTTTCCACATTTCAAAGTTCTATATTTCAAACTATATTACAAAGCAGTAATCATCAAAACAACCTTATACTGGCAAAGAAACAGAATGGTGGATCACTGAAATTAATTAGGTACACAATACACAGTAGTAAATGACCTTAGTAATCTAGTTTGATAAACTCCAAAATCTAAGATTTGGGGGCAAGAATCCAACATTTGACAAAACTACCTAAGAAAATTAGAAAGCTGTTTGGCATAAACTAGGCATAGACCAATATTGCACCCCATACCTCAAGATGAGGTCAAATTGGATAGATGATTTAGACATAAAGAGTAATGTACTGAGTAAATTGGGGAGGAGGGAAAAATTTACCTGTCAGATCTATGAATAACAGAAGATTTTATGATCAAAGGAGGTAGAGGAGATTACAGAAAGTAAAATAGATAGTTTTGATTTGTTGTTTTTTCTTGGTCAGTGATTCAGTTATATCTGACTCTTTGTGGTCCTATGGACTATCATATGTCAAGACCTTCTATCCTCCACTGTCTTTGGAAGTCTAAGTTCATCTTCACTCCTGCACATGATGTTTTCTATCCATCTTATTGTCTGCTGTCCCTTTTTCCTTTTGCCTTCAATCTTTCCCAACGTCAGGGTCTTTTCCATTGAGTGGCATTTTCTCATTATGTGCTCAAAGTGTTTAAACTTCAGTATTTGACCTTTCAGTGAAGAGCCTAATTACATGAAAAAACTTTCACACAAACAAAACTAATGTACCCAAAATTTGGAGGAAAACAGGACACTTGGCAGGGAATTTTTGAAACAAGTTTTTCTGACAAAGGCCTCATTTCTCAATAAACAGGGAACTGAGCCAAATTTATAAAAATAAAAGCCATTCCCTAGGTGATTAATGATCAAAGGATAGGAATAGTCACTTTTCAGAAGAAGAAATTAATGTTATCAATAGTCAAATATTTTATATGCTTGAAATCACTACAAATTGGAGAAATGTAAATTAAAGCAGCTCTGAGACACCAACTATCAGATTAACTAACATGACACAAAAGAAAAATGCTAAACTGAGAGACTAAGGCACTGTTGATGGAGATCTGAACTAGTCCAACTATTCTGGAGAATAATTTAGAACTGTGCCCAAAGGGTCTACAATTGTACATACCCTTTGACCCAGTAATACCACCACTAGGTTTTTATTCCAAAACTATCAAACAAAAGGGGAAAGTTCTATTTGTACAGAAAAATATTATAGCAACTTTCTTTCTCTAGGCAAAGAATTGGAAATTGAGGAGACACCCATTAATTGGGAAATGGCTGGACAAATTGTGGTATGATTGCAATGGAATACTATTCTACTATAAGAAATGATGAGAAGTATGGTTTCAGAAAAACCTGAGAAGATTTATATGAACTCATGAAAAGTGAAGTGAGCAAGACCAAGAGTTAATTGTACATAGTAACTGCAATATTGTAAGGACTGTGAAAGACTTGGCTACTCTGATCAAGATCCATCATAATACTAAGGACCCTGGATGAAAAATACTATCTACCTCCAAAGAGAATGAACAAACTTATTCAACAAAATTATTTGTTATTTATCTTTTTATTTATCTTATTCTTTATTTATCTTATTTGCAACACAGATAATATGGAAATAAGTTTGGCAAGACCTCACCTGTATTATCAAAATCAACATGCTTGCCTTCACAAGGAGGAAGAAGAATTTTTAACTAAATTTTTAAAAAATGATTGTTAGAAATTTTCCACATAATTTGGAAATACTTAAGAAATTTTTTTTTAATTTAAGGAAAACTACAAAAATAAAATATATTTTATCTCATCTAAATTCTAAGACTTAGTTGTAGTGATTAAACACTGAAGTCACCTTATTTAGATTCTAAGATTTCAATTTCCAATATGAGATATGAAGAAGTAGAAAATAGCATTAAAGAAAACAAAGGTGGGTGAAGCAGCTTGGGAAGACCATTTTTTTAAAAAAAATTGAAGAGGGAGGAAAATTCTATGAAAAACTCAGTAAGACTATAAAAATTAAATTAATGTACACTTTGACATTGACCTCAATGTAGAGGTAAGTATATGTAAAGGGGGTGGAAAATGAATTTGAAAACATGGGACAAGAGTCTACACAGGAGCCATACATCTCTCTTTCACAAATGCTTTGAGAATATATTTAACAGACACTAGCCATAGAGAGCACTGGATAACACTACAAAGATGAAATTAGATATATTTTAACAAAAATGAAATTACTCATTACAAGTATGGGAGGCATTCCTAACAGCTATTTGAGGACAATCAGCTGTTAAAGCAACAATCAAAATTACTGCTAGACTAAAAGGAAGAATAAAAATGAGAAAAGACATGCAATTAAAACTTTATCTTGCTCTACATAATTGTTATTGATAATGAAATACAGAATATGAGCAAAAGGAAGGACATTGGCAAAGATTACAACAGTTTTATGTAGAAGCTAAATGGATAGAAATAAATTGCCATACTGAGACCAAAGCAGTCTAAAAACTTGACTTAATGGTCATTTGACTTACTTGTCAACTAGAAAAATACAATAACAAAGTGCATTGTGAGCTTAAAATATTAACTCACTGGTAAAATATTCTGAAGGATAATGGCATATTATGTGCACTAATGATTCATAAAATAGAAGAAATGGAGAATAAAAACACTTTAAAGAAAACTTGATGAGGGCCACAAATAAGCAATGTAAGTCCAAGAGTATTTAAAGGTAAAATCAGAAAGATAAAAACAAATAGGAAAAATATAGAAAATAATCTGAACAAATTCTTTTATTACAAATCTTTTTCATTAACAAGAGTAGAAGAGGCACATATTTAGATTCTAAGATCAGTTTTAAGCTGTGCTAAAATAGGAAATAAGAATGGCCCTACAAAACCAAAAACTGGAAAAATGGCTACATTAGAAGACTATAGCAAGAGCAGGGATGGGTAGCAGCTGGATGTCATATATAATAAGTAAAGAAATGTGTGGAAGAATGAGAATAAAACATATCTTCAATAAAATACATAATTGAACAAGAAAACAGGCAAGTCATGTTTCAAGAGGCAGAGTGCTGGGATCAGATAACCAATGAACAACTTTTGTATGTTACTATTACCTTTTCAACAGAATGAGAAAGTAAGAACTATCATAACTCATTGGTTAGATCCTCTGTGGCAAACTGATAGAAGAACATGGAAAAGAGTCATATAGGATTAGAAGGAATGGATGGACTTTATTCTTTGATGGAATATCTAAATTGTTGATATAACAAATCCACTATTTGAGAATCTGTGTACTTATTGTACCCATTGGTATTTGAGCTTTTTGAGAGGGAAAACTTTCCTGTTTTTGTTTTTCTATGTTCGATGTCTAGCAAAGTGTCTTTTATATATTGAGTATTTTATGCATGCTTATTGAATTTAACTGAATCAAATTGAAATGTATGATAGATGACTGCAAACTGAATCATAAAAGAGAAATTTGTGTTATATTGAGTTATGGCCGAGGTTTTATATTTCTTCTGTTCTTATATCTAGTCACATTGAGTTGAAACAACAAAAATTAACTCCCTAAAATTGCAAAGAATTACAAAGTCAAGTTTCTAAACATATTAATTAATGTGCTTATTGGTAGGTCATAATGACTGCTAGGGAATCACAACAAGGCATTTAAAGATTCTCAACAAAGCAAGAAAAAACAAGTATGCTGTACTTATGCTTTTCCAACAGCTTAAAGCTGCTGAAATTGTCTCTATTCATAAAATTAGAAAAATTATCACACAATAATATTTATTGTCCTTAGAAGAAACCAACTATGCATCTATCAAGCACCTCAGTTTGGCTTTGCATTTAAACACCTGGAGAAGGAAATTGTTGTCTAAGATACTGATTTTCCATGAAAATTATCCAATAATTAACAACATGTTTAGGGGTATGGCTGTGCCAATGGAATGCCTGTTTTTCTTTTAATTGCTTTATAATGAAAGAAATAGATTAACTGAAATGATCCAGTTATATGTGAATATCCTTATAAATTCCAAAGATACTTTGCCATTATGAGGGACAACATTCAAGAGAGAAATAAATCACACCATATTTGTCCTCTATATTCATGAAATTAACATTTCCAAATATTCTGGGACTATCATTTATTCATTCCTCATAATCTTTGGTCTAATCTATGTGGTGAAGAGAGCATTTTCAGAGTTGGAGGTGTATCATTAACCCTCTTGTTCCCAAGAAGGCATGTAAAAGAATAATAAACATCCCACAGAGTGAAAAATACTATGCTTGGTTACCTGCGAACATGATGTTTCAACGCAAATACTGTGAGGCTGCCATCCTGCTACTGTGTTTCATTCTGCACAAAGCAATGTCATATCACTTATGGGGTAACTGTTTTAGAAATAGCTTCTTTGTGATTATTTTCCAGGCACAATTGTATTCAATGCTACCTGGATGGTGAAGAGCATCACCCATTTATGTGGCAGCCATCCTTACAACAAGATTTGGGTTCAGTTTTGGGCACCACATTTTAAGCAAGGACATTAATAAATTGGAGAGTTTTCCACATAGGATATCTGTAAGATTAAAGAGATCCTATTTAATAAGTGTATCTCAAAGAGTATGCTTGGCACAAAGAGTATGCTTGGGAATGTATATCCTATACAAGAGAAATCTTGGGAGTCAGGAGGAGAGGAGGGAATACTTCCAGTCATTAAGTTTTTAAGAAATGTCACAAGGAAGAGTGATTGGATTTGTTTTGCTTGGTCGAATGTTTTTTTAAAAAAATTACTTTTCCTACTCACGGTCAGAGAATGGAATTAGTTTTGTTGGTTTGTTGATCCTATCTTCCACCCCCTGCCTTGGTGTTAGTATTTTCAATTGCAAAAAAGAGATGCTCATCTATGTGTCTTTATCAAAGGAAGGATCAAACATGAAAAGGAAAAAGGAATCATTAATCTTGAGTTAGTAGACCCTTACCACAGCATTAGGACGTAAAAAGAATATTGAATTTGGAATTAGAAGACCTAGTTTTGAATCTTGGGCAAATTACAGAACTTTCCTGAGTTTCTGCTTAGTCATTGACAAAATGAGTTAGACTGGATTAGAAATTGAGTGGAACTGGATGAAGTAAAGGATTTGAAGGGCTGTTCTACAGAAGAGGGGTTAGACTTGTTCTCTTTGGCTCCAGAAGGCAGGAGCACTGGGTCAATGTTGTGAAGAGACCAATTGAGGCTTAATGTCAGGATAAACTTCCTAACAATTAAGAGCTGTCGCAGCGGAGAACAAGCTGCCTCAGAAGGTGGTAGTTAGTCTCCACTTTCCTAGAGGTCTTCGATCAGAGGCAGGTTTTTTATTTGATGAGCATATTAGAGAAATTCCTTTCATCCTGGGTTGGACTAGATGTCCACTGAGGTCTCTTCCAACTCTAAACTTCTTTGACTAGGGATCTTCACAATCTTATCATTCAAGTGGTAAAAATTCTTGCCTTGGAAGTCAGGAAACCTATATTTGCATTTTTTATCTGACTCTTTCTAGCTGTATAAGACTGCCTCACAAGAAAAGAGCACCTTTAATACCACTCTAAGAGAGAGGAGCATAGAGCAACAGGGCAACCATACTGAAGCCCAGTCAAGTTGTGATCCTAGGTAAGTCATTTAATTTCACTTAATGTTTCTGAACCTTGGTTTCCCCATGTATGCAAAATGGGTACTAAGGAAGCAATACTCAAAAGTTTTGGGTTTTCTTTCTTTTTGTTTTTCCCCTCACAATATAGTGTCCTTTGTTTCAAGGAATTGCTGCTCACTGAAAGTTTGAGTTAATAACAATATTTGGGGGTGAGAAACTGACACACATACAACTCCTCTAAGAAGAGCTGCCATTTTGGCATATTTTTCATATATGATGGCTGCTGGGATATGTATGCTGAACAAGTCAAAAGTATATTAAGACAACTATTTGTAAATTTTATTTCTCTGCAATGATATTATATTCAAAATCTCTGGCACATCTGGAGAAACACAGAAATATTTTGAGAAATATTTTTCCCATCATATGATTCTCAGAAATATTGTACAACTGCTTACTTTATCTAAACTGTATGGCTATTACAAAGTTCTTTCTAAACCTTAGAATGTGGTATAAAGGTGAGCCACTATTATTAAATGAGAGTTATGATCCTATATAAAAGAGAAACAAACACTGGTACAGTAGAAGTAGAACTAGATTTGTAATCAAAGGGCCTAGGTTCAAACCCTAAGTCTCTACAATACATACTGTTTGTGTGTTTTGGGGCAAGTCACAACTTCTCAGAGCATCCTTCTTCCACATCTGCAAAAGAAAGGGGAGTCTCTAATGCCCTGGTTCCTATGATCCTCTGACTTTTATCATACATTCAAAACTATCACCATCTGTTTGAGCATGAAAATTATTCCTAAATTTGAAATTCTGTGAATCAAGTCTAGTTAATTCAGCAACTAAATATAAACTTGCATCTTTTTTCTCATGGTACATCACACTGACGGTGTACTGAATTCTAAATAATCTCTGACACCCATTTGTGGCAATGAAAATGAGATGGAAACATTTTGGTTTTTTGAGGCCAGGTCTTCTGATCTGACCTGGTACAGGTATTAGTGGAGTTACCAGATTAGTTTTCACCCTGCTGAAACTCAGTATGCCCGAGCCCAAGCCATTTATCAGCTTTAGCCTCCCCCAGTAAAGGAATTGGACTGGCAGGCTGAATCTAGCCTATATATATCCATCACCTTTAATTATAATAGACTTCCTTTAGCTAGCATTCTACATGTATAAGTAACTGTCTAATGTGCGCTTGTTGACTGATTAATTATGAAGTCCTTTAAATATATTATCTTCATTGGAGCCTTATTAAACCTAGGCTTCAGGTTCCCCATCTGGGAAAATGAAGGGATTTAATTCAATGATCTCTAAGGTCTCCTCCAACTCTAAATCTATGATATATCCTACTATTAAAAAAAACTATATCCATTTCCACAAATGAGAAAATTGGCTCAATAATTTCATTGACTCAGTTAAAGTCACAGAGTTCTTTAGTGATTTTAAGTGATAGAACAAGGAGTCTGACTTTTTTTTTTTTAACTCAAAGCCTAAAGCACATTCCACTTACTGGGATACTCTGCTTCATGATGTAGGACTTCTTTTAGAAACATCAACCTTCTTCCTATTTATGATATGCAACAATCACCCTGAGATCAATGCCTTTGTTATTCATCTCTTTTGCTTCCCCTCTCATTGTACCTAGCACCTTGACTTATACAAAGAAAGCAATCAGTTTGCAGTTCAGAATGCTTGAGAAAATAATGTAGTTATAGCCTTAATAATTCAATTCAATAAATGTTTATTAAAGACTTGCTTTGTGAAAGGAAAAGACTAATTGGGTACTTAAATGAATAAGCTTAATTTTACCTTGGATATTAAAGGTAATTAATATGTGTTTATTGAATTGTTGAATAAGACTTTAGTCATATCTCAGGGAAAGGAAACACAAATTAGAAAGTGTTATGTTATCCCTAGGAAATAAATTTATACTTCAAATAACTCTACTTTCTTGATTTTTATGTGGCATAGAGGAAAATAAAATGTTTAGGCCTCTAAAAAATAGACATATATGTATATATATTCATGGTGATGAATTAATATGTAGAACTAATTTGTAAAATTTCAAGTCATATGTCTAAAATATTTTGCATTACTCTTCACATTAATTCTGTGATACTGAGATCTTAATGGAAAAATAAATTAGAGTAAAGAGAGGTTAAAAGTTTCAGGTACATGTCAATCAACATAACTGATCGCTTGGTAAAAAATCCTGAATTTTGAGGCTAAAACTGAGATTTATTGCTAAGAATCACATAGTTCTTAGAAAGTCTACAGTTGTTTATTCAGCTATAGGTTGGTGCTATAGGTCAATGATGTTAAATTATAGTTCTAATGTAGACATCTATTATCTCTATCTTCCTAGTGCATTTGGCTAAGGGAGAATGATGCACCTAACAAAGAAACAGGTAAGTGACAATTCTATGGCTGTGTTAAGTTCCTTTCTCCTCAAATTGGTAGAAAAGGTGTTCAATTCTAGGGAAACAGTATAAGTCAGACTACCAGACTGGGAGTTAGGAGGAGGTATGTTTGAATTGTGCTACTGACACTAATTGTACAACCACACGCGAATCACATAAATTCTATGACTCAGTATTCTTCTCCAGAGAATGGAAGCAATAAAAACCTGTAGCAGCTCCATCACAGAGTTATGGTTAAAAACAAATGAGAAAATTCATTTGAAAGTATGTTTTAGTCCTTAAACAGCTATATAAATGTCAACTAATAAATCATTATCATTCTAGTAGTACAGTGAATTCCTGAGACCCTTGTCTGCTCACCAGCCCATAAGCTCTGGTGCTACTTTTAGTCCTACTTTATGTATATTTGAAGACTGATAAATTAACCAAGAAAAGAGAAAAGTCATCCTCATATTGGCATTCAACTTGAAAAGAGAAACAGGAGAGAAATAAAGGCTCTGACTCAAGCAAGATATGACTGACAGAAACAATGAGATTCAATGAAGTGGCAATAAAAATTGTACTTTTTAAATAGTAGAGTAGGCTACGTCTCTCCAAATAGTTAAAAATGCCATTGTGCTTCTAATTACCCACTTAATTCAGTGAATTCCAATGCCCAATTAACATTACAAATAATCAAGGTTAAAAATATAATTAATGTAACTGTGATTTTGTTATAATTAAACTAATTATACTGATATGCAGCACGATAAGGGACATGCAGGCCATTATGTTAATGAAGATTTTTTTTTTCTTCTTTCTCTTTAAGTAGAGCTATTTGATTTACATTTTAAAATTATTTGGCCAAATAATGAAATGGAATCCTAAGGGAGAGAGCTCAGCTTAGGAGGAAGAAACCAGCAATATGCTTGCTCTTCCTTTCAAAGGTCTCATTCCTTTATCTGCATGAATTATCAAATTGGATACTTTACTTCCGTGCATATAGGAAGAGATCCCACAACCTTAGATAACTATAACATAGCCTAATTCCATTTCAAGATGTTAAATGGTATCTATACCCACACAGGGGTGTAAATATACACATAAAAACATGAAACACCCAAGACTCACAGCAATGTCTTTCCTATTATTGCTCCTGAACAGAACCTTAGAATCCTAGAATAACAAAATAATATCAGTTGAGAACACCTGAGTTGCCATCTAGTCCAATCCATATCTAAACAAGAATATCTTTTCTTGCACACCTCAGAAGTCATCTGACCTTCTATGAAGGCCTTCTATGAAGGGGAATGCATTTATTTCCTAAAACAGACCAATCACTTTAGCATTTGTGTGTTTGGGAGTTCTATTTTTCCCTTATAGACAAATTAAATTTGCTTCCTTGTAACTTCTATTCATTGTTTCTAGTTTTGTCTCGTAGGACTAAGCAGGTCGAGAACAATGTCTCTTCTAATAGACTGCTTTCCAAATTCTTCTAGGCCATTTCTGTGCCCTCCTTAAGTAATCTCTTCCACATTTGAAACATCTATAAATAGTTCAACCAATCCTTATTTGGCAAGAACTTGAGGCCCTTCCCCAACCTTATTGCCTGCCCCTATAATCTTTCCTGCTTATCAATATCATTCCTAAAATGAAGCATCATTAGAATGCGTTCTAAACCAGGGCTAAGTATTGGTACAGTATTCAAACTGCTAAAAATATTTGTGTACTTGTCATAATTATAATGCTTTGCCAATATGGTGGTGGTATAGTCATTTTCAAACATGTCTGAATTTTTGTGACCCCTTTTGGGGTTTTCTTGGCAAAGATATTGGAGTGGTTTGCTACTTCCTTCTCCAACACGGTTTACAGATGAGAGAACGAAGGCAGAGTCATGTGATTCAGGTTCACATAGCTACTACGTTTCTGAGGTTAAATTTGAATTCAGCTCCTCCTGACTCTAAGACCAGTGATTTCATTGGGATGCCAGGAGAGGAAATTCCTTTACCAATGCAGGTTGATACCTTCTCTGTAACTTATAGATATGGAGAATTGCCTAGGGTACCGAGTAGTAGAATGAGCTCCTCAGGGTCATGCAGCCAAAATATAGGACATGAAACCAGGTCTTACTACTTTCTAGTGAAGCTGGTAGCTCTCCGTTTCTTGCTTCCTCATGGGAAATTTTTCATAAACTCACAAACCACCTTTCTGAAACTTCATTCCAATGCTTTTTGTTCTATCCTATAGTCAAAAGCAAAACAATCCATCTTCCTCATGACAGCAGACACCACCCCCCATTCATCAAAAATCTTTTCGGTTCCTGCTATTTCCAAAGCAAAGAGGGCAAATAAGTGGTGCAGTGGATAGGGTACCCGGCCTGAAGTCAAGAAGACTCATCTTCCTAGGTTCAAATCTAGCCATATGGCCCTTGGCAAGCCCCTTAACCCTGTTGGCCTCAATTCCTCATTTATAAAATCAGCAGGAGGAGGAAATGGCAAACCAGTCTAGCATCTTTGTCAAGAAAACCCTAAATGGGGTTAGGAAGAGTCGGACCCGACTGAAACAGCTGAATAACAACAACAATAAAAGAAACTGGAAGAAGTGGTCACAGAAACACACCTTACATGTAGACAACAGTTAGGATGCACAGTGGAGTGAGGAAGACCTCAATTTGTGTACAATCTCTGACACAAGCTGCGTGACCCTGGCCAAGTCTCTAAGTAACAGAGAAGGTGCCAACCTATACTGGTAAAGGGAATTTCCTTTCCTGGAGAGTTCCCTATGCAAATGAAATCACAGGTCTAATTATCCCTCTCCCTAGAACATACAAAAGTAGAAAGAACAGTCACAAGAGGGAGTATGTTCCTTCTCATTTGAAATTTTCAAATAAAAACAGAATTGCCCTTTGTTATGAATATTGTGGGGCAGTTTTTCTGTCAGATACCAGTTAGCCTCAAAAGTGTCTCTAAGGTCCTTTCCAACTCTGAGCTTCTATGATCCTGTGAACTGAATGATAATGATAGAATATTTAAAAACAGCTTTGCTATAGAAAGCACTTCCCCACAACACCACTGTGATATCAGGAGTAAAACATCATTTTTCATTTTAGAGTTTTAAAGAGATCCACAGAAATTAAATAGCTTGCCTGGGATTATATAGTTAGTCCAGTGATCTTTCCACCAAACACTCATTTACATAAAAATATAGAATGTTTTCTCCCTCTGAAATAGGGAGCTACTTGTTTAGTAGAAGAAAATAACATGTAAAATTTAGCCTGATCCAGAATGAATGATCACAAATTTCAAATTATCGTGGTCCAAATAAATGAAGTTTTCTAGTGCAAGTACTTGAACAAACTAGGAAATAATATGAGTTAAAATTAACCTAAAAATTAACCAGTCTTCTCAGCTACAGCAAGTTACTTTCCTAAAACACAGATCTGTCCATGTCAACCTCTTGCTCAATACACTCCAGTATCTCCCTATGACCTGAAGAATCAAGCACTTTGCAACCTTTCTAGTCTTCTTAAACTTTACTCACCTTCACCTCCCCAACAAGCCAGGGGACACCAGCCTTCTTGTTCACTTTTCCTCGCGCACAGGAGTCCATCTCTTCTCTCCCAGCCTTTCCACTGTCTGTACTCCATGCCTGAAATGCTCTCCTCCTTACTTCCTGTTTCTGGCTTCCCTGGTTTCCTTCAAAACTCAGCTCAAATATCACTAAGACCTTTGCCAGTCTCCAAACACCCCTACTATTTGCCACCAAACACCCCTACCATTTACACTGCATGTATCTTGTATATACACAATAATTTGCAAGTTGTGTCCCTATTAGAATGTGAGCAACTAGAGGGCAGGAAGGTAGCCATGTTTTTGTCCTTTTTTGTCAATCTCCAGCATTTAACATAGTTTCTAGCACACAGTGAACCCTTAATAAAAATGTTCGCTGATAATAACAAATTGCCAAAACATTTTTCTAATCTGAAATTTAATTTATCTGCATCCTTCTATGAGAAGGAAAGGAAATCTTCATCATCTATTGACTGATTGGTACTTAATGCAGACACATTGGCAGGGACGGGTAGGTGGGTGGATTATTCATTTAGTTTCATTAATGTAAAATAATTGCTTTGGAACATCTTTAAAATTCACCTATTCTGGACTGCAAGTTATGCTTATCAAAGAATCAGCAAAACCTTCACAGCACCGGGCAATTAATAACCTACTCTCCAACATTCCATTAACAACTGGGAACCAAGAAGAACCATGTGATTGATGACAATGGAAGAGAAAATTAATCTTCGGAAGTTACAAGGAACCTGAAATGTGATTGCCCACAAAAGAGAACAAAGGATACTGATTGATTTTAGTTGTCTTTGTTCTTAAATGGCATGAGTGTAAAAATATATTTAAGAAAGATAACAGTAATTCTTTTGGCATTGTGAGCTTTATCATAAAAGAAAGATATGTCTTGAAATATTATTTTTAAATTTGATTTAATGTGTGTTAAATTAAAAATTTAGGAATATATGAGGGATCAGTGATTGCCTCAGCATTTGGAGAGAATTTTTTCTATTTATGCAAATTTCTTATCTATTCATTAGTAGATCATAGAATTATAGATTTAGAGCCTAAAGGGGCCTTGGAGGTCATGTAATACAATTACCTGATTTTATAAAGCAGAGAACTGAGGGAGAGGTGAAGAATCTCTTTTCTGAGACAATATAGGTAAAGTGTGGAGTTGGAATTTGAATCCAGTACCTTATTCAAAATCTGTTGTTCTTTGATGAGTCCTAGGAACTTGCTTCAGGGTCAGAGAAGTTAAATGACACCAGCCCTAAGTATGAGGCAAGATTTGTACTTATATTGACTGATGCCAAGGGCAGCTAGGTTGTGCAGTGGATAGAGCTCTGGGCCTGGAGTCAGGAGGACCTGAATTCAAATCCAACCTCAGATACTTACTAGCTGGATGACCCTTGGGAAGTCACTTTACTCCATTTGCCTCAGTTTCCTCAATCATAAAATAAGGTGGAGAAGGAAATGGCAAAACCCTCTAGCATCTTTGCCAAGAAAAATCCAAATGGGGTCACAAAGACTGGAATAACTAAACAACCACAAAATGATTGACTCCAAAGACAATAATATGCATTATTCTGTTGTATTAACTAATAATTTATGAAGGACTTTCCTTTTTCCCCAAAAGTACTTTATAAGTCATACAGAGATATAAAATGTATTGGGCATAATGCCAAATTATCTAGGTGAAAATTTTTGAAATCCAATCTTTTTTTCTAATGTTTTGTTTACGTGACAGCTCTCTAATATAATTTGCAAATATTGAAAATAATTATCAAACACTGAGGATAACTTTAAATATGTATATGTCTGTCATCACTTAGACAAAGCAATATGAAAATTAGTATTTTTACCCCAAAAAATCTGTTGAGGATATTTGGTATTATGGAGACAAGGGCCTCACCCTCTGGAAATCTACTGTCATAATGATTTGAATCTGTTATAACATGATATTTATCAATGAATATATTTAAGAGATTAATGAGGAAAATCTAAAAAACTATAAATTACAGATGCAGTGGTGCTTAGAATAAGTTTTTTAATACTGCTTCTGTTTAGCCAGAAAAGGAACAGCCTACTGATCTTTCATGGTATATTAGTCTTACCTAAATACTTAAAATAACTGAGGAAGTAAACTGAGTCATACATCATTGTTTAGTATGACAATTTTACTCTGATACTATAACTTACAAGTCAATTTGGAAACAACAGTCCCTAAAGATTTATAAGAATCTTTTAAAAACAAACTACAAAATGATGACTGAAAAAGGTGTTAAGTACCATGTGTTCACATTTTCATTTCCCAACCTTTCCATTTAACTTGGTGAATGTCTCCCTGCTATAGTCAGAGACTGATAAACAAGAAAATCTAAATCCGTGGTCTCCAGAAAAACCTAATGACTCAGGTAACAATACTCATGGTATGACTTAATTCTTATTCTAGGAGATGCCAGCAGATTGAACAATGTCTAGAGTGTTACTTGTTCCATCTCCAAGCTAGCTACTATTTCTAGTTCCTTTTCTCTCACACCAGTGGATTTGTCTCTAGAGACTCCTGTGATCAGTGCCTTTTTCCATACATACTAACATGTAGTCACCTCATAATTATAAATTTAGAGATCCTTGTTTTCTACCTATTCTCCAAAATCTACCTTTTCTTTTCTTTCTTCCTTCCTTCTTTTTTCTCCTTCTTCCCTTCTTTCCTTCTGTACTTCTTTTTCTCTTAATTCCTTTAAAAAATAATAAAATGTCCTAGTTAATTAGCATGTGTGTCAGAGGGGATAAAAAGAATGTGTGTGAGTCAGGAAAATATGGTAAAGTTCAACCTCTGGCAAAAACTGTAGAACCTGGTCAAGTTGTTTAATATCTCAGTGCCTCAGGCTATAAGATATAAAGTACGTAATAATCAGGATTAAGAGAGGGAATTCCTTACTCACCAGTAATACTAGACTTGGATGAAATCACAGAACTGATAGAATGAAAAAGAAATTGACACACAGGTGATCCCTTTCAATAGAATGGAAACTTCTTGTGACCCAAGATTATTTCATTTTTTTTCTCTCTGTTATAGTCTCCTAGCATAGTACATGCATGGTTTGCTCAGTACCTAATGAAGGCTTGTTGTTCACTTAATTTTAAAGATTATTTTTTGGGGGTGGAGCCAAGATGGCAGCGTAGAAGCAGGAAAGTTCTGCAGCTCCCACATAGCCACCTCAAATACCCATAAAATATGACTCTCAACAAATTTTAGGGCTCTAGAACTCAAAAAAAAATACAGAAAAAGCACATTTGCTGAAGGCAGCTCAGCAGAAGGGCTCATCACAGCACCCTGGGAGCCAAAACCAACTCAGCCTGAAACTGTGGCTTGGCCCCACGGCTTGGCCAGGACGAGCTACAGCTGGAGCATTCAGGAGAGTGGATCAAAGGCAGCTGTGGCAGTTTCCAGAACTATCAGCCCATAAGAAACAAAGACAAAGTGAAAGGTCAATGGAACTCAGCTAAATTTAGGGGAGAAACCTACATTCAGAGAAAGATCTAGAAAGAACAGAGTTTAAATGGAGACTGAAGCAACCTACATGCTATCACTCTTTTCCATGTTTGGTTTTGTTCCCTTTTTCCCATTGTTCACTTCGTTGCTTACAACCCTTCTATACAACCAGACTAATGTCCAACGTGAAAGTATTTGCAGATTCTATACTTGACTACATGCCACCAAGGGAAGGAGGGGAGAGGGAAGGGAGAAAACTTGAAATTCAAGGGACTCTGGAACTGAATCTTGTAAACTAAAAGTAAATAAACAAATCAGTTTTTAAAAATAAAAAATAAATTTGGGGGAGAAAAGTAGTCCGGCTGAACTTCCTCCAGGGCAACGAAGAGGCAGAAGTGGCGACCCTGCAGCCGCTTCCATGTGGCTGCTTCAGAAGCTTCTGGCTTACAGATTGCAGGGGGGCCAAGCAATCATTCAGAGGCTAAGTGCTGTTGTGCTGAGCAGCCTGGATCCAGATCGTGGTCTTGGGTGGTGGCCCTGGGGTTTGTTTTCAGTGAGCCAAACCTAATGGGGGCTGCAGTGGCCTCCTAATAGCTCCGGCAGCTGTGAAAACCCCAGCAATTTGGGACAGAGCTTTCCCCTCTGGAAGCAGAGTTCCACAGAGCTAAAAAATCAAGTAATTGACTGGCAGCATGAGTAGGCAAAGTAACAACAGCAACTGGACTTTAGATTCCTTCTTTGGGGACAAAAAGGATCAAAGCATGGAATGGGAGGAAGACAACACAGTCAGAACTCCCACACCAAAAGCTTCCAAGAAACAAGAGACTGCCTAAAAGCCAGAGAACAGCTTAAGAAGGATTTTGAAAACCAAGCGAGAAAAGTGGAGGAAAAATTGGGAAGAGAAATGAGAATGATGCAAGAAAACCATGAAAAGAGAGTCAACAACCTGACTGAAGAAAATAACAC
>CM053590.1:60996016-61017821 GCA_028646515.1 Pseudochirops corinnae
GGGGTTAATCATCTCATATAGAAGAGGCTAGGGATAATTGTTACAATGGGGGGGAAGAACAGGAAGGCAAAAGGGAAAGGGTCAACTTACTCTCATTGAATCTGGCTTAGGGAAGGAATGACATAAACTCTAAACTGGGTATCTTGCCACACAAGAGAATAGAGGGGATGGGGATGAGAGGGGGGGGATGATGGAGGGGAGGGCAGGGTCGAGGGGAGGGTTGCTGGAAGTACACACTTCTGTAAAGGGACAGGGACAGGGTAGAGAATAGAACAAGGTGGAGGTGGGATAGGAAGGAAGGACATATAATCAGTCTTTCACAATATGTCCACTGTGGAGATGTTCTGTGTAATTACACATGTACAGCATGCATTGAATTGCTTGTCCTTCCAGTAGGGGTATGTGATGAGAGAGGAAGGGAAAGAATCTAGAATTTAAAGTTCTATAATCAAATGTTAAAAATATATGTGTATATTATCATTATTATTATTATTATTATTATTATTATTATTATTATCATTATTATTATTATCTACATGCAACTTGGAATTAAGTTATATAGGCACTGGTGTAGGGACATCCATCCTGCCCTACTGGAAAGTCAGAGCGGTGAAGGGGGAGGACATAGGAGATAATAGAGTGGGGGAGGGGTTATACAGTGTGATGGCTGTTTTGAGGTAGTGGGTAGGGGAAAGCTGGGGAGAAAATTTGTAACTCAAAATCTCGTGGAACTGAATGATGTAAACAAGAAAATAAATTAATTTTTTTTTTTTTAAAAAAATAATGAAGATTATTTTTCCTATTTCTTACAAGAAACTTTTTAACTAAGATGTTACTTGAGTCTTTTTTCTTTTAGAGTTAAATTCTTTTTGGAGGTATACCACTACTGAAAAAAGAAATACACACATAAGACAAAAAAAACAAGATAACCTCACAAGCTGGCATGGTGGCAACATTGGACAGGCAATCTAAAGACCCATGCTCTAGCCCACCTTTGCCAGTAACAATTTATGTGATCTTGGCAAATGATTCACTCTCTCTAAATCTTAATCCCTCATCTATCATATGGGGAAGCTACAAGGACTACCTACTTTACAAGGGAGTTTTGTTTTCTCTCTCTCTTCCCCCCCTTCCCATTTCTCTGTATCCCTCGCTCTTAAGAGAGTTCCTGGCACTTGGTTAATTTTCCTTCTCATGTGGAGTTGTTTCAGAAAACACACACACACACACACACACACACACACACACACACACACACACACACACATACCCCTGTAGTGGCAACCACACTGGCATACTCAGGATGGCTGCTAGCACAGGTTCTTAGATCTGCTGTACTAGGAAAGATAACTGTTTAAGAGGTCAACAATCTTTTTTAAAATTACAGGGACTAGTTCAGGGGAAAAGTCAGAATCTTGAACTTTAGAGAAAATACAAGCAGAGAAATAAAGACCAACAGACAGGGCTCTCACTGCCTGAATCAACTATACACTTTACATACATTCCTGGATTGAGAGAGCCTTTACATCTGAGCAGTAGGGGAGCTCTGAACATAATAGCCACTCAGATCTCTATCAGGGAATCACAAGGTCCTTCTCATATGGAGGTCTAGCTACTGGAGGATTCCTGTTTGCCTGTGTCTACACTGAACCACGTGGTGATTCTCCAAGAGAGGCACTGTTGGTTCCCCTGGCTAAGGCATGGTGTGTATGTGTGCATGTGTGTGTGTGTGTGTGTGTGTGTGTGTGTACTTTTCAGAGTCATAAGGCATCACAACCCTCCTGACCCTGTGCCTAATTAGAGATTCTCAAAAGGTGTGAAAGCCTTACAACAAGCAAGCCTCCCCTAAGCAAGTTCCCTTAATGGGCTCCACTTGAGGGCCATTAATGGGCGGGAGAGATCTTATATCCCATTAACATCACAACACTCCGATAGAATCTAAGCTCCTAGAATTGAGGTCAAACACTGTTTTGTCTCATTCTTTGTAAGCCCAGCACTTCATATAGTGTTTGGCTATTAGGGTAGCCACTTAATCAATTTTAGTTGATTAATTGGTTGATTTATTGATAAGATGGAGGAACAAATCTTTCCAATTATGGCACTTATAATATGGTCGCTCCTGCCGTTCATTTTAGATGTGTATTTAATCTATATGCCAACTACATTGTAAGTTCTTTACGAAGGAGGCTGTCTTGTGTTGCTGTGGATTTGTAACAGTACCTACATAAAACTTTTTGCATTGGTACTTAAGTAACAAATATGAAGTGTTTCTTATCTTAAAAGGGCTACAAATGTAAGCTCTTATTCTCATATTTCATAATCATATTTTCTTGGACTCTTTTTTTTAATTCAATTCTCTCTTCCTCACCATTGCCACATTTCCCAGATTGTTCCATCTTCTTCAGATGTAATTAGCTCCATCCTGAGGTAAGTGAAAAGTTGCCAGTGCCTCTGGTCCACAACTGAGTAAGTGGAAAAGAGAGGACTGGATTGCACTTGGGAAAACATATACTGCTTTTAAATCTGACCCACAGAACAAAAGTCCATCTTTTTTAACACTGATGGTTTCCCAATGTTGTTCCATGGCTGCAGATGCTAGTGTATCAAAGTCTCTGAAGAATTAAAGTATAAGGTCACCCAAATACTAGTAGAAAAATGCCAGGTTGGTACAAGTAGATTACAACATATTTATTTTGACTCACACACAGTTAATGGATACCATCAAGGAAATGTGTAACCAGAAAAGGAGTGAGGGGTGGAAGTGAGTGGTAATAAAGACACAGAATAAGTATTACTTCGATCCTCATGAAATGTAAAAAGTGCAATGGAAAACCTCCAACATTGATAACACTTTTGAGTTTTGCAAAACAATTTAACTTATTTGATCCTCACAACAACCCTGGGAGATAGGTATTATTATCATCTCTATTTTCCAGATAAGGAAACTGAGGCTGAGGAAGGTGAAGCCACTTGCCCATGGTCACATGGTCACAGTAAATGTCTAGAGCAGGATTTGAATACAGGTTTTCAGTCAAACACTCTATGCCACCTAGGTCCAACACATTGGGCGCATCCTTTGTGAAAGAGCTATGGGAAAAAATAGACATAGGATGAAAAGACAAAGCTGGATTAATTACCCATAGCAAGAAAATATCTATCTTAATGAGATTCCACATCCACTGAAACATGATAGTGCAAGGCCCTTGGTGGAATGAGCAAGAAACCATAACTGCGAAAGTGAAGAAGGTATTTAGGTTTTGCTAATTATTAATCAAATTTCAGAGATTATACAATCAGGGATCATGGCTTTCATAAAATAATGTCGATATGCAGGTGTTTGAAATCTTTACCCCCGTCTCCTCAGAAACATACAACTTATTTGTGCTACAGTAAACATAATAGCGCATATCCCAGTGGCTTTTATTGTGTTTGTGGAAATGATAAAAGAATCCATCTGACTCTTTCTCACAATATTAGTTCAAGATTTGGGGGTGGGGGGGAAGGGGTTGGTGGGGAAGAAACAAAGGAGAGGTAGAACAAGGACAAGTTTCTCGATCTGCTCCAGGCTAACCTGGGATAATTTTACCCAGTGGATAGGTTTACCAATTGGTCTTAAGGTTGTACTCTAATGACTTGTAAAAGAAAACATTTCCTCTGCTCCTTCCCACAACATTACTCTGGCCCTTTTCCCATGGCAGGCATGATGAAATGATATCAAATAGCTTAATCCATTCAAGTTTGAAAGCTCATTTTTCTCCCTGAGACTTGAAAATGAAAAAAGAGGCACACAGTAAATTCTGAAGAAAAAGCCCTTCCTAGACTCCATTTAAAAGGATTGAGAAGGAGGTAGGGCTTCTCTGGTCTTGACCATTAGCATTTTTTGAACAGATAAATTCAAGGGGAAAAAAAAAACCTTCATTTACCCTCTTGGATTCCTGATGGCAGCATATCCTGAGGATGGAATGATATCACCAGTCAGCATTTTGAATGTTGTGCTTTTCCCAGCTCCATTCACTCCCAGTAGGCCAAAACACTAACCATCAAAAAGGTGGAAAGGAAGGAAAGAAGAAAAATAATCAGAATTGTATTAGACAATTGTACTTATTTTTATTTAAATTTCTGGGCTCTGGGCTTTATTAACAAATACCAAAAAGACCATAGGATAAGGGATCTAGGCCTGGAAGAGACCATAGAAATCATTAAATTCAACTATTTCATTTACAGATGGAAAAACTGTGGCCTATCTCACAATAATTGAGAGGCAGGATTTGAATCCAAGTCCCTTGACTCCAAAACCAGTACTCTTTCAACTATATCACACCCCTTCCTCTAACTTCTTCATTTTACAGATGAGGAAACACAGCCTTATAGAGTTTCGATGGTTTGCTCCTGGTCATAGATCATATTTTATAAAGGTGGTTTTAAATTCAGATCTTCTGACATTTGCATGATATAAGCAAGGCTTAATGAATTTGGCATATGCTTGTATCTTACCATCACCTTCCACAGTTCCATGATTTCAAGATTTGGCAGAATGCCTTAAGACCTTTGTGTGCAAGAAAGTAGAAGTAAATAAGCAGAGTCTGTCAGTAGAAAGAAAGCAGAAAAGATAGGTAATTAGATTTTATTAGAGTCTTGCTGGCCATTGGATCCCTGCTTGAGATATGTGCACAGAAGAAAACCTCAGGCAACTGCTATTTGCATTAGGATTTGGCAAAATGTGCTAATTACTACTCCAAAGCGGTTGGGTGAGTTAGCATGATATTGTGTATGGTGATGGCAAGGGGTAAACTTAAGACAAATAAATCAAGTCTTGCTCATGATCTGAAAGTCTGATGTTTGCCATAAAGACTTCATCACAAAGCTACTGATAGAAGTAAGTGAATATACTAATTATAACGTTGTAGACATGGATGTTTTGGTCATCTAGATCTAATCTCCTCATATTAAATATAAGAAAACTGAAATGTGCTTTTGTTATGGTTTGCCAATGGACACACACCCAAAACCAGAGGGTAATCCAAACCTCTGCCAGTAGGATAGAAAGTGGTATATGTGACAAAGACATGGGGGAAATGACTAGACATTTAAAGCCAAGTAATTGCAATAAGGCTCTTTCTTTCAAGGAGGAAGATGGATATTCTCCAAAGGAAGAAGCTTCTTGTACTCCAAAGAATAATGACGTGGATTAAAACTCTATCAGGAGACAAGTTATCCAGTAATAATAGGAGGAAGAAGTGGAAGTTGGTCACTCTCTGATGAGCAATACAAAGCAGTTATTTGTCAAGTTGACACAAACAATAGAAAGAGCTGTTGGCATGTATTCAGGATTTGGCAGAGAGCCTACTGAGACTTGTCAAACTTTATCTGATAATTCATACAGGGACGAGCAATACTGGCAGAGAAAAAAGAGATAGAGAAGCTAGGAATTTGAAATCCTGGACAAAAAAGGAAAAAGAAAAAGAAACAAAATAGAAGCCTTGGGAGGACAACTGGTATTATCCTTATTGTTGCTGACTTCAGAACAAATAAAATGGTTTGAGGAGTGAACATCCAGTTTAAAAATATGTGTCTGAAAATGGGATTTTTAGTGGGTAGACCATGTCTTTAAACTTAGGGGTTATGTGTTCTTGGAAAGGAATGGAGTACACCTAATGAGGATCAAAAAATGAGGTCAATAAAATATATTTGTCTTGAATCTTTTAAATCTTACTCATATGGTTTAAAGTTGAAAATGGAAGGGAAAGTAGAAAGCTATGCAATTTTAGGTACAATAGCAAGCTAATGAAATACGGAAAGAATGACTAGTAATTCACAAGAAATAATATACTGGAAGAAAGACGACAAAACAACTCCTTGCCTCCAAAAATCTTTAGACACACATTTCTAAACAAATGCACAAAATATTAGTAATATTCGGGGTAAACTAGACATCTTCATTAAAGTAGGCATATTTTACCTCATGACTGTCACTGAAATTAGTTGGAATGTTATTGATAACTGGGAAGAGTATATGTCATTCAAAAGCATAGAAAAAATTAGAGTCCGGATGAATACAAAATGCACGTTGAAAAGATATAAGGTGAAAAAAATTCAAAGCTAATAGACCCATTTTGATAAGACCCAGAGAAATTAAATAATCCACCTATAAGCACACATCTAATAAGTGTCAGATGCTGGGTATTAACCCAGTCTTCATCTGACTAAAAGTCTATTGATTTTTCTTCCTCTTCTGCCAGCTTCCGTATCTCTGTGCACGGTAGACACTTTTGGGTGAGGCTCAGTGAAGGCAGAAACAAAAGCAACATTTTTTGTGAGTATGTACCCAACCATCTGGACAGGAATAAATAATCTAGGAATGTACAAAGCAAATGTGCCAAAGAGCTACATAGTGATGGGATAGGAAAACTCAATTATCCAGAAATCTCCTGGAGCTCTCTATGGCAAAAACAGGGTGTATGATAATTTCTTGACTTTTCTTAATGGCAATTTTATCTTTCAATTCCTGAAGAGATCAATCAAATAATGAGCATTTATTAAGCTACTATGATGTATCAGAAATGGAGAAATTGCTATTCAATGCCAGATTATAACTGACAAGGAGGAAATAGTTATTAAAGTAGAAGAGGCAGTGGATAGAGAACTAGGCCTCAAGTCAGAAAGATCTCAGTTCAAATCCCACTTCAGATACTGATTGTGTGACCTGTGCAAATTATTTAATCACACCTTCAGTTTACCTGACTGTAAAAAAGGGATGATATAATAGCACCCACTTTCCAAGATTGTCTTAAGGATCAAATGAGATATATGTAAAGTGCTTACCTGTGATTGTCACATAGTAGGTGCTTAATAAATATTGGTTAAAAAAACATATATATGAATATAACCTAAGGGAGAATTTGAACTTGTGACAGAGAAGAGTCTATCAGGTAAAGTCTATCAGGTACCTTATGTCTTTAAAAATACGTTTAATGGAATTGGATGACCCCCCATAAGAATAACATCAAAACCATCAAAATTCAGAATGAATTGAGGCAATGATAAATGCTAAGTAAAAATTTCCAAAAGGTTTATTTTTGAAATAAAAAATATTTCTATTAGAAACAAAAAGATTATCATAAAGGCTATTGGAATGCTGCTCTGGTAGGATGGGAAGATGATCAAGAACAATAGTCAGAAGGCACAACTACTCAACCCTTGTTTTACTTCTGTTTTCTCTGCTCAAGAGTGGGAAGGACTGATAAAAAATGACTGCCGGGAAGCTGAAACTAGACATAAATATGGAGTTGCTAAGACAACCACTAGAAACTGAATTCAATTGATTTCGAGTCACTAAAGTTAAACAGCTTTCAGACATTCCCTAGTAGTCACTCTACTGCCAAAGATCACACTTGTGGACCAAACCCATATGCCCTGGTTCTCAGATTTTTGTATTTCCCTTCAGTTTCTACAGTGATGTTACTAGAAGGGTGGAAAGGAGAGCATAGGCTGGTGAGTCACCTAGAGACAAATTCTATTTACACATAAACAAACAAAAAATGAATGAACAGATAACTGAATAAAGAAATAAATCAATGAATCCATACATAAAGAAATAAAATGAATAAATAAATGTCACTGAGTAGATAAATGAATAGATAGATGGATAAATAAAGGAATGTCAATGAATAAACAATAGATAAGGATAATTTTTTCCTACAATCAATCACTTGGACTAGCACAAAAAACAAGGCCTTCTTTGATGAAACAGACTTCTATTCTATTCCCTCCTACTCTGCCAACTCTACCCATCCTTTGAGATATAGCTTGAATTCAACCACCCTCATCAAGCTTTGGTTGACTACTACAACCATCTTTCAACTGACCTTACAATATTAAATTCTTTTTTATTAGGTACTCATTAGGCATTTAATCAGAATATTTCAGAAGTCCTTCTACTTTGTATTTATGTCCCATCTCCCTGAACAGATTGTAAGGTTTTATTACTATGATTATTATTATTATTTCATGAAACCTGAGTACAGAGTAGACAGTCACCAAATATAGGTTGACTGATCAGTGGGCAATGAATACATCATTTTGGAAAGATTCTTTTTTAAAAAGTAAAACTCCTTAGTAAATAATATTTTGGCAAATGATTTCTATCTTCCAGGCCTCAATTCCCTCTCCTCTAAAACAAAGGGATAAAAGAGCTTAAAGCACCATATCTTCTAGAATCCTGCAAGCCCACAGCTAGAACTGTACATCATTTTATTTTTATAGCATTTTTATATGAATTAACTTCAAGCATTCCTCTTATGCTTTAATATTTATACCACTACAATTAGGAAAGAGTGAAAACATATTGTCTATTTTTCATAAAGGAATAGAAAAAGTGAAAAAAAAAAACATGGTGGAAACCATATAATTGACCTCTAGCAGAACTAGGTCCCTAAGATAATAGTGCAGTAACTAAGCCCTTTATAGAATGTAAGCTGCTTAGGGGCAAGGATTATTAAACTTTTTTTTGCCTTTCTAGTACTAGTGCTTAATAGTAGGCATCTATTCAACACTTGTTGAATAGAATTCTCTTTACTGTCATTTCTGTCTTCCTGTTAGAAGATTTTCCTCTACATACCCAGGTGATTGCATTACATTAGGTTAGTCACTTAAATTTTTATGTTTTAAATTTCTCATTTTTAAAACAAAATACAAGGTCTGCCTCCTACTTCACAAGCATGTTGTATCTATTAGCTGAATAATGTCTGTTTGGTACTTTGAATTCCTGGGGAGAATAGAAATGAATGCGAGGTGTTTTCATTTTTAGCCATCATTAAGAGCAATTATTTTCAGAACTGATTTTCCTTTACATTTGCAATTTAAGAGCAAATCAGGAGCAATTTATGATACTTCTGTCAGCTTTGATTAAACATTTCAGCAAGATTTAGCATCATATTTATGAAAACATCTCCCAGTTAGTGTTATAGTATGTGTATTTCCTTTACCTTCCTGGTCTCATTTGACTACATATATTTAATTGGGCACTTAAAGAGTATTAAATCCCAAGTAAGAGTTGGAAGCTGTTTCCTTAATTAATCTAATCCATAAAATATTCCTACTCAATCAAAAAAAAAAATCTGTTTTACAACCTAAACAAACAATCATTAGGACTCTAATGTCACGTGTATTTTTAAAAACTAAAGTAGGCCATGAAAGAAAATGAACAGTATCAATCCTGGAAAATGTATTCACTGCATAAATAGCCCCTAGCTTCTCTTTCTGAGTTCACATACTACTCATTTCCTAAAAATTGCTGCAATCGAAAGGTCCCTTTGAGCGTGATTTCCAACTCTCTGAACATAACAGTACATATTTGAACAATCGTTCATGATTATACAATTTTGACCCCAAATGAGTCTGGAAATAGAATCCATTTTACCTCGCCTCTTGATATTCCCAAGCTAATATCATTCACAGCAGTGTTCCTCTTGCCAAAACCTTGATAACTTTTCTGGAGATTCCGGAGCACAAGAATGTCATTGTTTGTTCTTCCAGTCCAAATTCTTATTTGTTCCTCTTTAACATCCATATCTTCAGAAGGGGTGATTGGACCAAGAATGACTGGGTGACTCCTGAAGATGAACAGTGAAGATGAATGCAAAAAGGTCAATTATATGGGGACAGATTCTGAGTGATATGAAGGACAACATTTTTTTCAAGCAGCACAACATTTTTCAAACTTCTATACAAAATTCATTGCCCCATAGCCCATCTGTACTCCCATACTAACTAATGGTGACATGCAAGGCCCCAGCTTCATTTGTTACAATGAAACTCCATTAACCTTCCTAATTAGAACTGGAATGAGTTGACATCAGATTAAAGCTATTTTTCAATTGGATGAATAATTATTAAAATCATTTTAGAGTACTAAATCAAAACTGTGAAAGAAATTCTTCACAATGTTGTCTTAAGGGGCAAACTCAACTAAAAAGATGCAATCATAGGATTGTAGATTCAATCCTAGAAGGTACCTTAAAAGTCACTATGTCCAACCCTCTCATTTTGCATATGTATAAACTGAGTCCCAGATAGGTTAAATGGTTTGCCCAGGTTACACAAGTATTAAGAATCTGATTCAATATCCAAACTCAGACCTTCCTAACTCCAAGTCAAGGGCTCTTACCCACTATAACATGGAGCCTCTCTAGTTACTCAAATAGGTGGTAAAGATCTATTCATATGAATTGTACATAGATATATTTATCTGTAGATATCGATTATAGATGAAGATATGGATATAATTATTGATGGCACAAATACACAGGGTGTCCCAAAAATCTTAGTGCAGTTTTAGGTTTGTTTTTGTTGTTGTTTTGTTTGTTTGTTTTTGGTTTTTTCTTTGTTTGTTTGGTTGGTTGCTTGGTTTGGTTTGGTTGTTTTTAAGAAGCTTTAATAAACTTAAAACTTGATTAAGATTTTTGGGATATCCTTTATAAAATTTGATTTCACTTCAGTTTCAATTTGTTTTAAATGAATTTATACTTTTCAAAATCTTTTTTATTAACAAATTGCATTTGGTATGACTTTGTTGCCTTTTTAGCATGTGCAGGATCATAAAAAAGAAAAGAATGGCCCAGCTTCCTCATAAATATTTCCAGATGATGATATATTCCATAGCTCCTTTTCTAATTCTTATTCCTCTATACTGGGCCGTTTCTTTCTCTGCAATATTCTGCCAATCCACACCTTTTTCTCTCTATATAACCTTCACCTAGAGGCTCGTCTTGCAGAAGCATTATGGCACAGTAGATAGAGATTTGAACATGGAGGAAGTTAAAGCTTAATTTGAATCCTGCCTCAGATCTTATTAGCTATATAGCATCAGACAGGAAACGACATTTCTTATCTTTATTTTCCCCAGCTGTAAAACAAGGATACTTCTCTTTGCGCTACCCATGTCACAGGGTTATTGTGAAGAAAATGTTTTCAAATGTATGTCGAAGCTCTTATCATCTTCCCTTACCCCGGTTATTTGCTGCATTCTCCTTGTGACCTTCCATAATGTACCATATCCTTCCTAAGTAATCTGCATCCATAATAGCTCAAAGTATATTGACCCCATTTTCACAACAGTTTCCACATAACTCTAACAGTTTCTAATTGATATACACAAAAATATCTGACTGTAGGTCTCAAGTCTTCCATCAGGCATTGCCATTCCTCTCTCAAATGACTTCATGATCTTTTTGTTCCTAGCAATTGGAGCAAGGTGATAGAGGAGCTAGAGGAAATCCTAAATATTCATCATTTTCCTGTTCCAGACTCTTCCCAAATGATCTAATTTTCAACACTATGTGTCATAACC
This sequence comes from Pseudochirops corinnae, assembly GCA_028646515.1. Classification (NCBI taxonomy): domain Eukaryota; kingdom Metazoa; phylum Chordata; class Mammalia; order Diprotodontia; family Pseudocheiridae; genus Pseudochirops; species Pseudochirops corinnae. Next base: position 61,007,364 of record CM053590.1, read on the forward strand.
TCTACTTCTTCCTTTTCCTTATGCTGGCCTTTATCTAGATATGCTACATTTAGCTATATGTCAAAAGGATGAAAATGGCATGCAGAGGATGTCTTGGACATTTTGCCTGTCTGCATTTTCTTTCACTTCTTCAGGGGAAGAGTCTGGACCCTATTAAACTTTATTTTTCCCCCATTGAAACATAAAAGGTTTGTGCTTGAATTAGTATGGGTATTCCCTCAACCAAAGCATATTACAATCCCTCTGACTTGCCAGATGGTATCTAAAAGTTATAAAAACAAATAAATACAGAATTCCAAACTAACCTGATAATGAGCTCAGGCTCATCCTTGGTGAGCAGCTCACCTGTTCCAACATCAGAAAAGGCCATGTACATAGGAAGAAAATGTTCCCTCCACTCTATTATTCAGCCCCAGAAGTCATTAGCCTTTACTGGCTTTGAGTAATCACATTATTTTTTAAATCATTAAAGTTGCTGCTTCTGTTTTTTTACTCCCCAAAAAATAAGTGGAATCACGTTATTAATCCCTGAAGATCTTCAGTGGAGGCAAGGCACATAGGTATCAACTCTATTTTACTTAATCAGGGTGGGAATGAGACATGCAAAATTAGTCATCCCCATCCACATAAACCTTCAGAAATTTCTGCTTTCAAGTTAAGCCCATTCGAACTCCTTCATCCACTTTCAGAATTACTATAGGGTCATGTAAACTGTAAGCATTCATTAAATTCTTTTTTTAATTGATCAAAGAGGGGAAAATAAGTTATAAGGACTTATATCTTCTATAAATTAAATTCTTAGTTATAAACTCTTTTCTGTTCTCTCAAATGCTTCTAATAATCAATGAACTTAATTATTTAGAGTAGACTAGTAATTATTAGGACTAATCTGGGTGAGTGGGTATATTCTGCATTATATAATGCCTGGTAAATATTTAAATATTATTACTAACAATAAAACGTGCATTATTTCCATTTTTATTTATGCTAATATTGCAATATGTCATGAGTTTAACATTTCATTGATGGAACACCCATGCAGATAACAGCCCATTTGTAATTTACAGATTTAGAATGTCCTGGGGCTCTTAGCATAGGATTGAGATGATCATGTACAGTTGTTCAATCTGTAAGCATCAAAGGTGGGATTTATACTCAGGTCTTTAGGAATCCAAATCTACCTTGCTATATTCTACCATGATGTCAAAAGATAGCTCATAGGCTTTTAAGAGCCTCAAATTTATGCTGATAACACTATAAAAATAAAACTCAAAGGAAACATTATTCTGGGGTTCTCCTCGAAGAGACTATTTTCTCACAACAACAAAATGTCACTTCCACTATAGTTGCAGTTACATGCTTTAACTAGGTTTAGGGTTTTTTCAACAGATTACCAATGATAGAAATCTCTTAGTTTCAGAGATCCTCTGACTTGTCACATGACTGCTAAAGATGGGGTGGGTATGGGGGAGAGAGCCCAGTTGACTGTGATTTTGACATCTTAGAAATATTTTCTCATGTAGCATTCCACCCATACAAATCACAACCTTTTCAAGACCTTCTTATACATCCTTTGTGGTTTGTGCTTCCATTTACCCATAAAGCCTTTGAGATCAAAGGATTAGACACTTTAGAGATAACTTAGACAGGCAAAAGGCTAATATGCCTGTGGGCTACATTAAAAATGGTAAAACTTCTAGGAATAGGAACTTGATAGACCCATTGTACACTGTCCTTGTTAGACCTTGACTGGAGTAGTGTATTCAGTTCTAGGCACCATAATTTAAGAAAGATATTGATAAGATGGAAAGTGTCTAGAAGAGGGAAACTGAGACATTGAAGGTCCTTAAATCTTTGTCATATGAGGATCACTTGAAAGACCTACTTAGTGTGGAGAAGAGGAGACTCAGGGGAGACATGATGCTGACTTCAGGTATTTGAAAGACATTCATATGGGGAGGCATTAGACTTGTTCTATTTGGTCCCAGTGCCAAGGACCAGAACAACTAGAAATTTTACGTAGGCATATTTTGGATTAATGTCTTGAAAAAAATCCACATTTGGAGTTTTTCAAAGTGAAATAGGTTGTCTCAAGAGCTAATGTTCCCCACCCCCTTCCTTGGAGGACTTTCAAATAAAGGCTAAATGCCCATATAGGTATGCCATAGTAGTCATTCCTTTCATGTATAGTTTGGATTAGATGTTCAAGATTCTAATTCTCAATTTCTATAACTCTGTGGTAAAGTGAACTCATCATTTTATAGATGAAGCCACTGAGGCTCAGAAGAGAATACATAACTAGTGCAAGAGATCTTCATCCTGCTCTTTGTATCTCAAGAGTATTAGTGGAAGATTAAAGTAGTTCATGCATAGTCTTTCCCTCTTGACACAGAACCACCTCCTTTTCTAGTTGTACACAGTACAGGAAGTATTGCATCTTTGTCTTCCTATGCTAAATATGAATGCTGGTGATTTTATTATTATTATCTATTATCTTGGTTGTTGCAAGGATCATATGAGACAGTATATATGAAGCATTTTGCAAACCTTAAACTCCCATGTAAATACTAATTCTTCCTTATGTCTTCCTAAATCCTCCTTTATATTTTAATATAGCAAAGAAAGAGAGCACTGGATTTGCTAAGAGAAAGAGTAATAACTAGAAGATGAAGTATAGTTGATTGAATTCCAGTGAACACTATTGCCTCCAAAGGTTAATTATAGCAACATTAAACAATGAAAATGATATGATGTGCTATCCACTAAATTCACTTTAGATGCTACAAGTATAACCAACATTCAAATTCAAGTATTTCAAAGCAGCAAACAGATTAAAAGTCAATTAAATAATTAGAGAGATTATCTCAGAGGTTTCAGACTTTATCTTTTGAAGTTGTCTTTCCCAGACTCGGTGACTTATACTGACATAAAAATAGAAAATTGCAAAGCCTTGGCTCATTAGAGCTATATATATTAATGCTCAGATAATTTCTTATCTTTTAACTTTTAGAAGAATGTTATCTTACTCTCCTGCTCCAGGAAATAGAAATGGGTCCCTTGAAAAGTAAACTCAAAGGAAAACACACCTTGGTTTCTGAAGTAAGTCCCAATGCAGCAGGATTCTCAAGAGAAGAAGAGTTGTGCCCTGCAGGGCCATTGCCACGAAGATCCAACCCAAGAAATTCATTTCAAAAGGACTCACATAGGAATCAATGCCAAAGTTGTGGGTTAGGTCAAACTTAATCTGATTATAGCAAAGTTCTATTAAACCTTGGCCCAGGCAAAATTGAGGGAAAATGGTAAAGACCCATTTGAGGACATTGTAGATATCCTGCAAATTCTGTAAGGTAAAAAAGAAGAGACACCATTAAATACCTACACAAAGAACAATCACTATCCTAAATAGCTACATTTCTCCATAAATCTCTTATTGCTAATCAGAAAAAGAGTTTCAGTGTGGCCATCAATCTAGGACGATCCAACCCCAACTACAACTTAATTAATGTAACCATCTAGAGCAGCGGTTCTCAACCTGTGGGTTATGTTCAATTTGTAACAATGAAAATACCTCCTGCATATCAGACCGATTCATAACAGTAGCAAAATTACAGTTATGAAGTAGCAACAAAAATAATCTTATGGTTGGGGGTCACCACAACATGAGGAGCTATATTAAAGGGCCACGGCATTAGGAAGGTTGAGAACCACTGATCTAGAGAAGAGTTAGAGGCACCCTTGTATGAAGGAAGCACTATGTTGCAAAGCAAAAAATGGGAAATTAGTTAAAAGAAAGCATAGTGCAGATGAAAAAACCCTGGATTTTGAGTGATGAAAGGCCTGAGTTCAAATTGTACTTCTGACACTTTACAGCTTTATTATCATTCTGCATCACAGTACCCTCATCTGTAAAATGGTAGTAGGTTTATTGTAAAAATTAGTTTACATAATATATGGAGAGCAATTTGTAGACTTTACATAGTACTTAAATGTCAGCTTTTAATAATTCAATCTATTTCAGAACGAGAGTATTCGTAGGGGTTAGGAGATAGGGCGGGGAGAGAAGATAAGAGAGTGATTTTTACAGAGAACCCTACTCATATCAGATCTGGGTCAAAGAGAACAATATACACATTTAGAAGGGAATAAATTTAGAATAATAAATAAATTTAGAAAGAAATAAGAGGCCAAGAGAACAGGATAAGGGGGAGTAGGATACAGAAGGGTGTCTAGATTAATGGGAATGGGATAAAGAGGGAAATTGTGTGTGTGTGTGTGTGTGTGTGTGTGTGTGTGTGTGTGTGTGTGTGTGTAAGGCTGTAAATCTTCTAAATTCAGATACAAACAAGAGAGTAAGGGGAGAGGGTATGGGGAGATGATAAGGAAGAGATCTTTGAAGGGGGGGGTAGGTTAAGTAATAGGAGGGCAAGGTAGCAGAAGGGATAGGAAATAAGAGATATAAACATAAAAGAAAGCTCAGGAGTAGAATTTATTGGGGAAAAACAGAGTAGTAATCATGATCTCAAAGTTAAAGCTAAAATAGATTTAATCAAAAGAGAAAATAGGGAAATGACATTATATGTCAGCTATGTTAATCAATATTGCTTTAGACTATTTAAAATAACTAGACAGAATAAGGCTGGACTATTGCTGTGATATAGGAAATAATGAGTTGGTGGACTTAGAAAAACATGGAAAGACTTGAACTTATTAAGGAAGATGTTATTCACCCTCAGAGAAAAAGAGGATAAACAAGTATAGTATGATCTCACATAGATGCATATGAATGTACCTGTTCTACATATTAATATGATTATAAATATCTACATATATATTTGTGTATGTAAATATATGTATATAGGTATACACGTATGTATATGTGTATGTGTGTATATATATGTTTGCATGTCTATGCGTATGTGTGTGTGTTTCTCCATGTATACATGTAGCCTTATTGGGGGAGGAGGGGAAAAGAAAAGAGAGGGGGCAGAGAACAAACTAAAAAGTACATAGAGAGAACAAAAAACTTACAATGAAGCAAAGATGGATAGTTCGGAATGCAATGTGTAATATTTATAATATAGGCTTTCTTGAAGTGGAAATTTATTGTTGTATATTTCGAATCTTCTCTTATATTCTACTGTGTGCATGGCAGTGCTTTTTTTGTCATTTCTAATTTAGTATTTAAGTTTGTGTTTCTTTTTTCCTTTTCTAATTGCGTATTAAAGTTTAAAATAAAAAGGAAATTTTTGAAAATACTGGCAAGGAGATTGCTGCAATATATCACAAAGATCCTATACTATGACCCAACAGGAACATACGGCTGCCTCAATATTAGAAAAACTATCAGCATAATTAACCATATCAATACCAAAAATAACAAAAGTCATATGATCATCTCAAAAATGTAAGAAAATCTTTTGACAAAATACAACACTCATTCTTATTAAAAACACTAGAAAGCATAGCTATAAATGAAGCTTTCCTTAAAATAATAAAAAGTTAGTTGTTATCCTTCATTCTCAAAGACAACCAAAATGACATCACTATGTTGGGGTCAAGGTACAATGGGGGAGTTTGGCTGATCAAACCAATATGAGCTTGGAAGGCTCTACCACAGGTCGGCTACAAATCATCTAAAAGAACATTTGAAATAGAGATTTCTACAAATGTTTGCATCTCACATTACTTTTGAACTACTTCAGTTCTGCTTTACTTATAGAGTACAGTGCCTTCTTTGATGCAGGTATGACATGCTGGGCAGTCCTGTGCTAGTGTCTCCCATGTCTCACAATAGATTCCAAAGTTCGCAGTTCAGTTTCCTAACATAGTGCTAGTGTGCTGTCTAGGCGTCTCAGAGAAACAAGGATGAGGTCAGCACGATGGCTCCATGGACTTTCAGTTTAATAGGTAGTCAAACACCTCTTCTCTCATACTCTTTTCTTTGGTACCTTTCAAACACTGAGCTAGCTCTGGTAACATGTCCATCAACTTCATTGCCTCTATGGACATCCCTGGAATGTACACTGCCAAAGTAAGTGAACTTATCCATAGCATTCAAAATCTCTCTATAACCATATTTGTTATAACCAATTGTTCCACATATAAATGGTGTGGTGCTAGCTGTTAGAGAACCTCTATTTTCTTAGTGTTCACTGGTAGGCCAAAATTAGCACAAGCAGGCGAGAATTCATCCACACTTTGTTGCATCTCAGCCTCAGAGGCTATCATGAATGTACAATCACCTGTGAACAAACATGATGCACCAACCCCCCTGTACTCTAGTCTTGACTTGTAGGCTTTTAACATCAGTGCTGTATTGACCTTGATGCCATTTTTGTCTTCCTTGAAGGCATCCAACACAGCTGAAAACATCACGCTAAAAAGCATGGGAGAAAGCACAGAGGCCTGCTTCTGGTGACCAAGAAAGCACAAGAGTACTGTCCATTATCTAGAACCTGTGCAAGTATGCCATCATGAACCTGATGTACAATAGTAGTGAACTTCTCTGGGCAACCAAATTTTGCCATGATTTTCTGATATATTACATATTACAGCATATATCACAAAGATCATACACTATTACCAGGTTGGAATGTAGGGCTAGCTCAGTATTAAAAGCATAATTGACAACATCAATAACAAAAACAATAAAAGTCAAATGATTATCTCAATAGATGCAGAAAAGGCTTTGACAAAATGCAACATTCATTTCTATTTTAAAAAACACTAGAAAGCACAGGAATAACTGAAGCTTTGCTTAAAATGATAAATAGTATCTATCTAAAACTATCAGCAAGCATTATCTCTAATAGGGATAAGCTAGAAGGCTTCCCAATAAGATTGAGGTGAAGCAAGGATGCCCATTATCACCGCTATTATTCAATATTGTACTAGAAATGCTAGCTATAGCAATAGGAGAAGAAAAAGGAGGAATTCAAACAGGCAAGGAAGAAACAAAACTATCGCTTTTTGCAGATGATATGATGGTATACTTGGAGAATCTTACAGAATCAATTTAAAAACCACTTGAAGTAATTAACAACTTTGGTTAAGTTGCAAGATATAAAACAAACTCACATAAATGATCAGGATTACTATATATTACCAACAAAGTTCAGTAGCAAGAGATAGAAAAAGAAATTCCATTTAAGATAACTGTGTTCAGTCATTTCCAGTCAGGTCAACTCTTCATGACCTCATTTGGGGGATTTCTTGGCAAAAATACTAGAGAGGTTTGCCATTCCCTTCTCCAGCTCATTTTACAGTTAAGAAAACTAAGGCAAATAGGGACAGAGTTAAGTGACTTGCCCAGGGTCACACAGCTAATAAGTGTCTGAGGTGGGACTGGAACTCAGGAAGAGGAATATTTCTAATTCCACATCCAGGGTTCTATCCATTGCATCACCTAGATGCTCCCCACAAAAAAATGTGGACAATTAAAAACTACTTTGGAGTCTATTTGTCACAAGGATATAAACAGGCAGTTTTCAGATAAAGTAATCAAAGCTATCTATAGTGACATAAAAATGTTTAAAATCACTGTCGATTAGAAAAAAGCAAATTAAAACAACTCTGAGGTACCACCTCACATCTATCAGATGGGCTAACATGATGGAAAAGGTAAATGATAAATGCTGGAGAGGACAAGGAAAAATTGGGACACTAATGCACTGTTGGTGGAGTTGTGAATTGATCCAACCATTCTGGAGAGCCATTTAGAACTATGTCCAAAAGGCTATAAAGCTACACATACCCTTTGATCCATCAGTAGCACTACTATGTCTATATCCCAAAGAAAGGAAGGAAGGAAGGAAGGAAGGACGGAAGGAAGGAAGGAAGGAAGGAAGGAAAAAGAAAAAGACCTAGGTGTACAAAAATACTTATACCAATTCTTTTTGTGGTGAGAAAGGATTGGAAATTGAGGAGATGCCCATCAATTGGGGAGTAGCTGAACAAGATTTAGTATAAGATTGTGACAGAATACTCTTGTACAGCGGTTCTCAACCTGTGGGTCATGACCCCTTTGGGGGTCAAAAGACCCTTTCACAGGGGTTACAGGGATGACCTAAGACCATCGAAAACCACATATTTCCAATGGTCTTAGGAACTGAGACACTGTTCCTCTATCCATCTCCAGGCAGGTTCACCCACATGCAGATACGCCCACATGTGAGTATTAAAAGGTCACAGCATTAGGAAGGTTGAGATTCAGTGCTCTTGTACTATAAGAAATAATGAACAAATTGTTGTTGTTTATCCTTTGTTCTCAAAAAAGGACCAACGAGCAGAACAATTTCAGAAAAACCCTTAAAAAAAACTTACATTAACTGATGCAAAAGGAAATGAGCAGAACCAGGAGAACATTACACACAGTAACAGCAATATTGTGTAACCATCAGCTGTAAGTGAATTATCTAGTCTCAGCAATACAATGATCTAAGACAGTTTCATATGACTCACAATGAAAAATGCTATCCACCTCCAGAGGAAAAAACTGATGGAGTCTGAATGTAGACAGAAACATACTTTTTTTTTACTTTCTTTATCTTTCTTGGGATTTTTTTTATCTTTGTTTTCTTTCACAACATGACTAATATGCAAAAATATGTTGCCTGATTGTGCATGTATAACCTACAAGTTGTTTACCTTCTCAAGAATGGTGGAAGTGAAGAAGGGGAGCAGAGAATTTGAAACTTAATTAAAAAAACAAATGTTAAAAAAATTTATATGTAATTGTAAAAAATATTTTTTTTAAAAAAGTAGTCTTCTAGAAGAACAAATTTAGGACAAAGAGATTTTGAGTTTCATTTTAGACATATTGAATTTGAGGTGCTGGAAGACCACACAACTGGAGATATCCAGTAGGTATGTGGGACCGTCAGACTGGAACTTGGAAAAGATGTCAGAGCTGGAAATGGAGATTTAGGAATCATTTGCATGGAGTTAATAGTTGGAACCCTGAGAAGAGAGGCAATCACCAAAGGGAAACACATGGGGAGAAAAGAGAGCTAAGAGCAGAGCCTGAGGGAATGTTTCGATTTAGAGTATGAAGGATTAAGGGGAGCAAACTAAAGAATCAGAAAAGGAGACATTGAATAAGTCAACAAACAAATCTAGAATTTCATCAGTGATATTTGGAGTTAATGAAATGAAAGCAAGACAAAAATGATTTTTAAAAATTACCTAATATTGTTTCACACTCTCAGGAAAGCATCATTCACCATCATATGAACACAGTACAATCTGAATGAGTGTTGTAGCCATACATTTTATTCCCATTCTTCTTTGATTTTGGTTAATCATCACCCCCAAATTTTTTAAAAAAGGTTTCGCTTAGAACACAGTAAATGGATATAATATGTAAATATGATTCACTGCACTATATATGCCAGGACTTAAATACAAAAGAATGGACTTGCAATTTATCCAGGGAATATAATTACTGGGAGAGAAGTGATTAAAATACAAGTCTTTGTTCATGTTCAAAAGAGCTACAGTAAACCTTGTCAATATTATTGAAGCTAAACACCATTCCTTTTTTTTTAAATGGTGGAAATATTTGTTACTATGGGTTTTCATATGAATCATCCTGTTTGTGGGATACACGCTATATAACTAAAATGAAAGAGATGAAAATAATATGACTATTATTGGAAAACAAAACTTACAAAATGTATACAAATCAATGAAAATGATTAGGGACATTTATTACTCTGCTACAATGACTTATTACCAGTCTGAATAAGGATATATGATGTTTGAAATAGCATTTTTTTTCCACAAATGCTCAAGGTAGAATCAGACTAGCCATGAACTATAGCAATTAGAATAGGTACAACCATAGTTTATAACTAAGTGCTTATTTCACTGTGAAATATTCATTGTTGGTAGGGACTTGCTAGCTCCTTTGTAAAAATTATTTGAGTCCCACCGTCAATAGTTATAACTATCAACTACTTTACATGTTAAGAAGACACTGTCACTGAGTTGTATATTTGGAGCCTTTGGACACTTGGCTAAGTATTGCCTAGATAATAACCATATGAGTATCTTGGTTTATAATATGCTTCTGTGTATGTAGGTCTATGTTCAATGCTTCAAGAATCTCCAATTTCATTGGTGAAAGTACATACAGGTGCACACTTCTTCCACCAGTGAAAATCTTTACCCCTTTATAATTGAGCAGATAATTTTTAAAAATAAGTTGTGGGAGTGAAAAATATCTATCAATCAGTAGTCAACTTCTGATGATGAGTCTCTTGTCAGTGAGACTTCCCACTCTAGGGGAAATGCTAGCTATTACTACTACTACTACTACTACTACTACTACTACTACTACTACTATGACTACTACTGCTACTACTACTACTACAACTACTACTACTACTACTACTACTATGACTACTACTATGACTACTACTACAACTACTACTACTATAACTACTACTACTACTACTA
>CM053590.1:61018321-61042477 GCA_028646515.1 Pseudochirops corinnae
AAAAATAAGGTATTTGGAAATAAGAAAAAAGCCAGAGGAACTTGCTGTTTATTTTCAAAGAAAAGACTTAAAGGAAGTCAACAAACTACTCCTAATTCCATCTGTTTATGAATTCACTCTAAAATGGCATTTCAACTTACATTTTGTCTTCATTCAGTAAGGTTCCTCCATATGGGTGGCTATACAGTGTTATTCCTATAGAAGAAATATCATAATATGAGTATTATTACTATTATATGTGTATCATTGAGTTTTATATGAGATTATTTGCAACAGAAGAGGCAAGCCAATATAGATTCCAACATCCCTAGCCCTTCCCATTCCAGTGTGTGATTCTTATCTCTCATAAATCCTCCATGGAAGGTCTGCCCAATGTGAATGATGCCTTTCTGTTATCTCTTAATGTCCAAAGGTTATCAATACACGACTAAGATTGTCATAAGGAAATTATTAGTCCTCTAGAATATTAAAATAAGAGACAAATAGCTGTAATCAAATGACATCAAAATTTGCTTCAGTTTCTCTGGACAGAAATTGTGCTCTGAAACCCAATGGAACACAAAAGTATTGGACATCGGCAACATTTTGATAGAGACTAAGTTTGCCTTGATAACAACAGCCTCTCTTTTCAAGTTCACCAGGAGCTGATAAATTAATCTTCCCTGAGGTGTTAAATGGATGATAAATTGTTTAAGGTGTTATCCTTCCAAGGATATTTGCAAATTAAGTTTGGAGACAAAAATAATTTAGCACAAAAAAATAGAATATTACCCTCAGGGTAGAAATTTAGACACTTTGACAGGCTATTGGAGACTTAATGGGGGAGAAAAGAAGAAAAGAATGAGGGGGGGCTCACACAAATTACATGTGTATTCCACTGTCATTTTCATTGATCCTCATATAGAAAGGTTAGTAAATGAACACACATGGAGTACAACACAGAAAGAACAGAAAGGGAATCTGACAAAATGGAAAAAATAGATCCACTAAGAGATCATGAAAACACAAAGTTAAGGGTAGGAAAAAAAAAAACTCAGTAGGGTATACATTTCTCAATAAACAAATTTCCATTTGAAAAGCCATATCCAAGAAGAGAGTAGATTCTTACTGCATTGCCCCTCATTCCTTAAGAGTATTCCAGTCAACTTCATGGATTTCCACAATACCCTTTGGAGTATGTACAGATATTCACTGCCTATTCCCTAGAGATTACATAGAATCTTGACCTTCTGAATGACTGAGAAGGATGAGAATGATGACAAAAATGATGATGATGCTGATGATGACAACCCTGTGAGTTAAAGTGCTATTTTGATTCACATATTATAGATAAACCATCTGAAATTGAGAGTAGCTAAGTGATTTGCCCAGGATCACACAGCTAATTTCTGAGGCATAATTTGAACTCATGTTTTCATAACTCTATGTCTAGCACTCTGTCCCTTAGGCCACCTAGATAATCATCCCCTTCCTTGATAATTTCTGACCCAGAAAAGCTGATGACGCAGGGTGCTGTACCAGGGAAGAAGAAAAAAGAAGTAGCTTCTAGCTAAGGGTCTCTTAAGATGGAGCTATCAAGAAGGGAAGATGTGACTTCAATTGAGGATGGAGGAAGAAAGGGCTTTCTCTACCTTGGTATAATGATGGGTCAAGGGCAAGGGGGTCAGGTCTGTGTCCCTCCTCCCCACTATATGAAACCTGAACTCAACTGGCCAGGGTTATACTGCAGACCTCTGAATGTTTTGTCTCTCTTTTTGTGTTTCCTTTTCTTTAGCATCAGCCTTATATATATATATCGAAAGGTCCTGGAAAGCCAGGGGGTATTCAAAAGAAGCAATAGTAGTTACTGGAGCTATGACAAATGCAACAGTTACAGGAGAAGACTGGTGACAAAGAAAGAGTTATGATCAGAAGGAAAAAGGGGCCACTGGAAAGGAGGCTGTGCTTGAAGTTTGGTGTAATGGCGCTCAGCTACGTGAAAATGTTAAATAGCTAATTAACTACCTAGCAAAGAAACTATTTGTTTTCCCAATGAGGCTTGAATTGTACTAGTAATCATGTTCCTGGATTCTGTTCTAATTATTTTATGATTCTTTATTTTTGCCTTTGCTTTCCTGTGTAAGAATAACTACATGTTTTATACCTCACATGTTATCCTTGACTTCTCCCTTTGGAAATGGGGAACCTTAGCCTAGAGACTAGAACCAAAAGTGAAATTGGTCCTGAGGTATCCAAGGTGGGGGCAGAATGAAGTGGAAGCTTAATTCCCTTATTGAGAAGACAACAGAACTCAGAACAACGAAGCCAGTGCAAATGGCAATAACCAGCAAAGAGCAGGGATTGCTGCAGGTGGTTCAGCCAAGCACTTGTGTCCACATACTGAGGCCCCAGGCTATAATCTAGCCATGCTACTAACATTATAGAATGGCCATTATGCTTCATTCTTGTCAAGTCTCACATGTTCCTATTAGAAGTACTTAAACTCTATTAGGATATAAAATGGCAACTCCCCAATTAATACTCTCGCAAGAAGCAAATCAAATTAATAATACTTCAAATATACACAATTTCAAAAATATGAGTATACCTGCACCCTGACAAACTGCAATTATATGACTGAGTAGATGATGTTACTGAAGGGGAAAAATAAGCCTCTAAAATTTGTCTACCTGGCCCTCAGCAATAGATATCTAGTCTACTGCTGGGCCTACACTAAAGGATTTCCCATCTTGGTAGAACTCACAAGAACTTGCACTCTTCGGGAACCCCAGGGTCCACTAAAGGCTTACTGCCTAAGAAAGAGTAATATCTTTCCCAAGGTGATACCTGACTAGGCCTACAGGAAAAAAATAGAAATTCTGCCTCCACTATACATTCAAATTAATGCTTCTTAATTCTTTCAGTCTAAACTAATCTCTTAGGAGATCCTAAATCAAGATACAAAACCAAAATACGTGAATAAAAAAACCAGCCAAATCTAAAAAGTCAATGTGATTCTGCCCCAATATCATAATGAAGATATATACTGTATTTACTTTCCAAAGATGCTATGCCCATTTTTCTGGTGCATGTAGCTCCAGTTGGTATAATCAAAAAAATTCCTTCATCATTATTCATATCCATGAGGTAATGATAATGAAGTTGGTATACTAAAATTTTAATTATTTCTGGTCCCACAAGATCTCAAAGATCCTTTGTAAGTTACACTCTGAAATTAAAGCCATTTAGAAACTTGGCAGAGATGCAAAAAGAGCTACCTAAAAGAAAAGACAAGATGTTGAAGGAGCACTGGCGTGTGAGTTAAACCTGGGTTGTACTCTCCACTCAGCTATTGACTTGAGTTAAATACTGGGAATGTCTCTCATCCTTTCTAGGACTCCACATGTTGAAGGAGTGAGAATTGTTTTAAATAATCTCCATGGCCTTTTTAATTCAAGTCAACAAATATTAAGAATCTATTATTGTCAAGTCACTGTGATAAGTAGTAGAGACACAAGGACCAAAGTAATAATAAGGAGGAGGAACAGGAGAAGGTAGAAGAGGAGGAAAAGAAAACTAGAAATAGCTTCTGCTTTCATGGAGTTTACGTACTACCATTAGCCCTGGACACTTTAAGTATGCTACAGGTCAATATGTGTTAAATAATAACTATTTTTCACTCATAACATTTATGAGTAGCATATAAACAAAAATATAAATTCATTGAACTGTCTGGTTTTTTTTTATTATAATTATACTGGGCATCAATGTATTTTGAGAAAGGCAGCGTGCCATAGCGGATAGAAAATTAACCTCAGATTCAGGAAAACCCAGATTCAACTTCTTCTTTCTCTAATACATACTAGTTGTGTGACCTTTGAGCAAAGTCCTGGCAACTCTCTCAGATTTAAAGTTGCAGAGAAGGTACTCATCTACACTGGAAGAAGGAGTTCCTCACTGAGAACTCCCTATACCAATGGAAGTATAGATACATGCTACTACACATATCTGTATATATTCATGCATGTATAAATCACTTTGTAAACTGTGAAATGTTACCAAAATGTTAGCTCCTACTTCATAAATCTCGGATCATAGGAACTTAGATTGAGATAGAAACAACCTTTGACGTTATCTAGTTCAACCCCTTCATTTTCAATATGTGGAGCCGAAAAGCCCAGGAAGATCAATGGCACATACTAGACATTTAATAAATGTTTACTGTAGGACTGGTTTGTTCAAGGTCATACAACTAAGTTAGTGGTTGAGACTTGCATCATATCAATCAGAGTAATGAGTAATCAAGATAGAATATAAACATCCTGAAGGCAAAGGACTGTTTGGTGGTTTGTTTAGGGTTTTTGTCTTTGTATCCCCATAATTTATCATAGGATGTTGTGCATAGTAGGCATGTGATCAATGTTTAATAACTTTAAAAAAGGATGGAATCATAAAACAGGTACAGATAAATGTATAAAAAATATAATTTGATCTTAAAACTGTCCTGTGAAGTTAAAATGTGTGTATCATTGACGAAATTTACTCAGGACCACACAACTGGCATTCAAACTTAGGATATTCTCACTCCAAAAACTGATACTCTTTCTATTATACTACAGGTTGTGTCCTAGCAAGAAATGAAATGCCAGAAAATTCACATGGTCAGTTAGCCCACCAACCAAGAGAATTAATTTTTATTGATCTGTGGCTAAAGGAAATCACTGAAAAACATTTATACAGATAACGTTTTTGTTTTGTTTTGTTTTTCTGTTTGGTACAGGATCTACTCCATATGACATTATTCTTCATTCTATTACATTGTGGCATGTTATATTATAATATGCCAAATAATATTGTGTCATCTAATATCATACTTATTATATTTTGTGACCTGATCTATGATTTCATCTGTGTTCCCTAATCCAGTGAAAGGATCCCCTCAAACAGTACAGATCAGCTACTTATTTAAAATTTAGATTTGAGATTGGAGATGTGATGGGTTAAGTGCCTCACTTATGATCATACAACCAATAAGCTAAGTCAGAACTTGAACAGGATCTTCTTAACCCCAAGGCCAGACATCTGTCCCCTATGCCACATTGCTTCTCTTATGTATTAAATGTAAAATTTTCAAATTGCTATTATTTTGAGGAAGCAAAAATACTCTGTCTTCTTTCTACTTCTTCACATTTTAAGCTCCACAGAGAATAAATAACAATATTGTACTGTTTTCCTGAATTGTTTGTAATCCCTATAGAGAAAAAAACTTTAAAATTTCATTTTTATAACTGCCATTAGAGAAAACATTCAGCGTCTTCCCATTTGTATGTTGTTGTTTTTTCTTACTACAAATATAAGCAATGCTAATTAGAATTTAAGATAAGACCCAGGGAATGAAATCAGGTTTTGTTACAGTTGGTCAGAAGAGCTTGATATCTTAGCTTTCTCAAGCACATCTTTTTTTAAAATCCTCTAAAGTACCATAATTCCAAGCACGTATCAAGGATCTACTATATGCAAAGCACTTTAGGAGAAAGGGTTATAAAATTTAAATAATACTATCCTTGCCTTGAAGAAGCTTATAGTTTAGTAAAAGTATGACACCAAACCAAAAAGCTACAATAAATATCACAAGATTAAAGAAAAAAAGAGGAAAGTATCAAAAAGCATGGAGTCTGAGGGAGGAGAAGACCTCTAGTCAGGTGCATCAGGGATGATGATAAACATGTGAATGTTGATGGCAGTGCCTCAAACAAAAATAATGGAGGAAAAAGGAAAAGTAGGTTAAGGAGAAAAAATTATTAGCTTAGTCTGGGACTTGCTGAACTGGAGGCTTTGATGAGTTTCTCAGGAAGAGATGTCTTGTCAATTACATAGAAAAAAAATTATGATGTGACTTAGAAACTTTCAAAATTTGCAGGGGGTGGGACACCTGGGAAATTTTGAGTTTCTAGGCAGAAGTTCAGTTTATTACTACGTTGTGTTTTTTGAGAGCCAATTATTCCTTTGAAGTCACAGACATCCAGGCTGACAAATCAAAAGAACTTAGAAGTCCTTCATGAACTTCAGAAGTCCTTTATATTTGTTAGTACTTCCTCAAAGATAAATAAGAAACAGTAGAAATAAGCAAACACCCAGATGAGGAATTGCTGAGTAAGAGGCTAGAAGCAGAGATCACACAAAATAACTTCAGATAAGAATATTACAATGCTGCCTTTAAAATTTTAAATATCAGAATTGGGAGCAAAATCCAATTTCCAAACTGCTTTAAACTGGCATTGAGGCTGCATTAAGGAAGAAATATGAGGCAGTGGAAAGCATTCTTTACTTTGGATCAAGAGACTTGGGTTCACCATCTTCCTCTTCTACTTATTAGCTCTGTGACCCTGGGTAGGTTAGTTAACTTCTCTGTGACTCAGTTTTCACATCTATAAGTGAAGATGCCTACCTCACACTATCCTTTCAGAAAAGTTCTTCATGGAACTTGAAGTGTTATGTAAGTACAAGTTATTATTAATCCTTTATACCAAAAAGAATTAAACTTTTGTTTGTCAAATGTTTTTATCTATCTTGTTGATGAATATATACACAATTGATGAGATTGGTGGTATAGTCAATATGATCCACTTACTAAAAAGAATAAAAATCTCAAAGTCTTGTTCAATCTGCTATCTTTTATAGTGTAAGCACAGTTCTAATATTACTAGCAATCACATGGGGAAAAGTACTACAAAAGCCAGTGGACAGCAAGTTAGGAGATATGGAGACATTTCTAGCTTTATATGACTAGGAGTCATACAGCCTTGGTCAAATCATTTCCCTTCTCAAGGCCTCAGCATTAGAGGAGTTACAGAATTGTATATACAACATTGTTTCATGTCTTATATTTTCATACATTACACTCAAAAAAAAATGTAAGTAGGAGGGACTTCCATCAAGAGCTAAGATGTTACTAAGTGGGTCAATAGGTCCTATATATCTCAGTGTCATTACAGTCCTAACTTAATGATCTCGAAGGTCCCTTTCACCTTGAAATTTTTATGAAAGACCTACCCTAAAGTTCTAAAAACATAGTAATTTTCAGTAATTTAACTGACAATTATAGTAGCTCAGTGATCCAAGGAAAATATTTAGTACTAAGACTATTAAACATGTACACATATCCAACAGTCCACTTAAAAACTGGGTTATATTTAACATGTGTTCAATACTATATTTACTATAAATTCATTAATTCTCTTGATTTTTCCATCCCCTCTAACTATCATCCTCTCTCTTCTCTTTCATGGCTAAACTCCTTTAAAAATAGAGCCTACAACTGGTGCTTTTCACTTCTGTTCTCCTCACTCTCATCTTAACTCTCTGAACTCTGGCTTCTAATTTCATCATTCATCGGGAACTGCTCTCTCCAAAGTTATCAATGACGTCTCAATGGTAAAATCTAGTGATCTTTTCTCAATCAGCTTCCTTTTTCAATCTCCATAGTCTTTGACTCTTTTGATCACCCTCTTCTCTCTCCTTGTCTCTATAGGTTTTTGTAACATTACTCTATCTGAATTCTCCCTCTGGCTTTCTGACCACTCATTCTCAGGTAACTTTTCTTATTCATCATCTAGGAATAACTATCTAAGGATCTGTTCTGGGTCTTCTTCTCTTCTTCCTCTGTACCCTTTCATCTAGTGATCTCATTGGCCACCATAAATTCAATTATCATCTCTTGTTAGTCTTCATCCTTAACTCTTCACTCTCATTCACCAAATCCAATTATTATAAACTTCCTGAGTAAAGTACTGTAATGGTAATGAAATTTGAAGATCCCTTTGTATTGCTAAGCTGACAGGTACTTAGCACCTAGTTTCAAATTAAGCCTCTGTTAAAGAAACAGAAAGTATGATCCCCTACTGCTGACATAACAGGAAGGGGCTGAACAGGGAACCCCGTTGCTGACGTAAAAGGAAAGGGCTGACCAGGGAGAAGCTATACTGTATTTAAGGAAGAGCACAAGCTGGACAGTCAGAACTTATTGGGATAAGCATTGTGGAGGCAGAACAACGCTGCTGCTGGACTGAAGACAACTGAGAATTGAGAAGAACTGAGAAGAATGAGAATTGAAAACTGAGACAGAATTTTTTGGAGCAAGCCATGTGGAGGCTGGATAAAGTGATTGTAACCACTTTCATGAACAATAATGGCCATTCTAGTGGTAAGTTGTTGAGCTGAGACATGTCTAATGCTGTATTTTGATTTTCTGTGATAAATTTTAACATTGTGATAGCTGTACCTTGATTTTCTGTGAATGTTTTACTCTGCTTTGTTATTGAATAAATAGAGAGTTTGACATACTATGTAATCAGAACCTTGAAAGCTGTTCACAGCAGCAGTCCTCTGGAAAGCTGCTTGTGCATGGCTTTACATAGTCATAATTAATAAAATGATTAGTTACCCAGAAATTATATCTCTCATTTTATATATCACATGACAATTTGAAGGGTATAGGGTGAAACCTTATGGGATTAGTATTTCTCTTATTGTTAATGATCCTGAGCACTCTTTAATATGGTTATAAATACTTTGAAGTTCTCTTGAGAACTATTTGGAACCTTAGCATTAATGCAGCTTTATTTTTCTCATTTTTCTGAAGATCTGGAAGAGAATTTAGAAATCATCTATTTGAAAACCTTCATGGTGCAAGTGAAGAAACAAGTAGCATGACTTACACAAGGTAGTATATCTACTTATTAATAAAATGAGAAATAGAACCAAGTATTCCAAACTATTTTGAATTCATCTTCACATTGTGGGTAGAGATCTGGTCTTGGAATTACAAAGATCAGTGTTCTAGCTCTGCCTCTGACATGTTTTATCTATGGAACCCTGAGTAAGGCACAAATTCTCCTATTTGAGGCAACATTCTAAGGCTCTAAACTGAAGAGAAGGTGCTGATCTGCATTGGTAGAAGGGGTTCCCTTTTCTATTTTCCTTTTTGTCTTCTACTTCTTATAGTATGGACAGTCTTCTTTTAGGATTTTTTAATATATGTTACTCAAGTTTTTTCTTTGGTCAAACTTTTGGGGAAATTTGGTGACTGCTAAATTATCTCTGCTCAATTTGTTTTCAAGGACAGTGATTTCTAAGAGTATTTTAAAGATTTAATTGGTTTTTTAGTATTTTAGCATTATTTTAATTTTTTTATTATCTCGTGGACTTATTAAATTCTGTACACTACTCAAGTAAGATTTTTCACCTTTTGTTCTAAGGTTTTTGCCTCCTTTCCATTTTTTGCCCCTTTGAGTTCTAATTCTATCTTTTTTAATTTCTTGTTTCATTTCTTTCTCCACATTTGAAGTCTTTCTGGTCAAGCTATTCTTTCTCTGTGGCTTTATTTTTGTTTGTTATGTGATTACACTTTTGTGGATTTACTTCTTGACTTTCTCCTAACCTTTATTTTTTCTTCATTGTATTCTTCTGTTTATTCCTAGATCTAGTTTCAGTTCCTGGGCTGAGACTTTATGTCAGAGGAAATCTCTGGTCCCTTCACACTATTGAATAGGGTGGGTAGGCCTTATTTGGTCTATAGTAGCTGGGTAGTACAGTAGATAGAGAACTGTTGGTCTGAAATCAGGAAGATCTGAGTTAAATCTGGCCTTCAAGCCACGTACTAGCTGTGTGACCCTAGACAAATCACTTAACCTGTACTTACCTCAGTTTCCTCAACTCTAAAATGGGATTTCAATAACATTTGCCTTTCAGGGTTGTTATGAAGATTAAATGAAATAATATTTGTAAAGTGCTTAGGACAAGGTCTACTACATACTAAGTGTTATGTAAATGTTCACTATTATTAGGTATCAATGGCCTCTCTCTAGACTGGACCTCCTGCTATAGCTGTTGATTGGGTGGGTGGTGACTACCCTCTATCACAATCCCTGACTTCTATCTCTATCTTCTGGTGGCCTACTTTGAGTCCTAGACTCAGTTTCATATATGTTTATTTTTTATGGCCCTCTCCACACCTCTATTATCCTTCTTTGACCTAAAATAGTGAAAATTTTGCCTCTTCCTTAATAAAAGGAGATTTTTTAAAACAGAAATACAAATTATAAATGACAATTTGAAAACATACTAAAAAATTACTACTAGGATAAAAAAAAATGAAAATGAAAGTAAGCATAACCTAATGAAAAAACAGAAAATACATATGTTAGACTGTGGCAAGACCATCACACAAATATACTTCTGTTAAGTTTGTCAATATATATATATGTGTATATATATTGAAACATATTAACTTATATTTATGGTGTAAATTCTTTCATATTCAGTCTATTTTGACTTAATTGTAGTATATGGTGTAAGAGGTTAGTTTAATTCTCATTCTTACCAATTGCTTTCCTGTTTTCCCAGCAGTTCATGTCAAATGGAGAGGTCTTCTCCAGGTGGTTGGGTTGGGGAACTCAATTGATTAAGACTTTTCCCATCTAATATATTCCACTGATTTACTTTCTTATTTTTTCAAACAGTACCACATAGTTTTGATGATTGCTGCTTTATAAAAAGAATGAAGTCTGCAAGGGCTATTCCTTCTTTATTCCATTTTTCCTCATAATTTCCCTTGAGATTCTATATCTTTTATTCCTCAAAATGAATTTTGTTATTATTTTGTCTCACTCCATAAAGTCGCCTTTTGGTAGTTTGATTGCTATAGCACTAAATCTGTAACTTAATTTAGGTAGTGTCATTTTTATTATAGGGGTACAGACCAACGATTAGTATTACATCTCTCTCCAATTATTTGTCTTTTAAAAAATTTCTTTAGAGCCTGTTTTGTGATTTTATTCATATGTCTGGAGTATGATATGGTAGATTTATTTCCAAATATTTTAGATATTTTATTATTATTTTGAATATAATTTCCTGTTCTATTATTCCCTCCTGGATTTTGTTATTACTATGTGAAAATGCTATTGATTTGAGTGTGTTTACTTGCATCATGCTACTTGACTATCTATTCATTGTTTCAATTAATTTCTTTCCTGATTTTCTGGGGGTATTGTAAGTAAACCATAAAAAAATAGTGATAATTTTGTCTTCTCTTTGGCAGAGAGACAAATTTTAAAGGAATTGCAAACTATAAACAACAATTTTAAAACATACTAAGATGACTAATAAAAAGAGAAATAAAAATTAACACAAATATTACCCAATAAAAGAATAGAAATTTCCAATTTAGAGGAATTCTGGGAAGAATGCCACATGAATATATTTTTGATATGGTTGTGAATTGCTCCAATAGTTTTAGATATCATGTTAGAACTATAAAAGAGACAAGACTAAATTGCCATTATATTGTAATCCATTGGTACTACTACTAGGTATGGAAGTGAGATACAGAGAGAGAAAGAGACAGAGACAGAGATGACAGAAAGAGATCAGATACAGATAGGAATATTCATATCACATTAAATGGTGTAGTAAGGAAGTAGACAAAAAGTATGCACTGTCCAATAGAGGAAAGCTGAAAACTGCAATGTATAATGTAATCCATTATTATTGTGCAAAAAGAAATGATAAACATGAGGGATTCAAAGAAATCCCTTTTCTTTGGGAAATTTTCTTTGGGAAATGGGAAAATTTTTATAAACTTATGCAAGATGAAATAATCAGAGCCAAAGTACAAGTAAGCATAATAATTACAATGATGTAAATTGGGGGGTGGGGGAATCCCTAAAATGAAGCCCAATTCTAAGTAAACAAAAAACACTGACTCCACCAAAAAGCAAGGTCTGAGACATATTTCCTTAGAGGGGAGGAAGGGCCTTTTTAGGGCAGAACTTTGCATTCATTTTCAGATATAGTCACTCTTTCAGGACTCTTTACTAAGCTTTTGCTGTTACAATGGAAGGTTCAATGGCTAGGTTGGGGAAAGAGGAGAAAATTATTTTTTCCCTTCTATACATGTGATATAGAGACAAAAGATGTAATTTTAAAAGTTTAAACAGCAGTTTAATAAATGAATAAATTGGTCACAGTTTATATAGTATCAATATTTACATAGTGTGATGTGAGTATGCTTATTTCGAGCTAACTGGGGACAGTGGGGGTTAAATTGCCTTAAATAGCATCTGCCTAGAAGCCAACTGAAAATGAATGAAGGAATAGATAAAGAAGATAAATTTAATGATCCTATTAAGATATGTCTGTCTACACTTCTTGTCCATCCATGTCTCTGTCTCTAACTTTCTGTTTTCTTCGTTCTCCTCACTTCTTTGGTTATTTTATTTTCTGAGCTCCATACTCCATTAATGCCCCATTATAATACAGATGAGACCTGGGGTTCTCGACAGCAATTCTTCCTGGCTTTAAGCTCTGATAGGCCCGACAAACTATTTGTTGGCTGAGGATTAGCACAGCTTTCCTCACAGGATCACTGCCAGAGGATTGGCCACCAGGTGATGGTATTTTTTTCAGCACTTCATTAAACCATCTAGTAAGGCATGGAGAAGTTGTGATACGCATTCATAGAGAGAGTATTCATGTGTATAAAATTATAGATCCTTGAAATATCAAAGTGGTAAAGTAAGAAACTATATAAACCTGACACATTTTTTAAAATAGCACACCCCAAAGATGCATTTCATTAATCCAGTCAACTAACTCCAGATTCTAAGATAGAATCTGCATTCTTCAATCACATAAAATAACACAGCTAGTTTACGTTCAACTTTTCTATCATGGTGACATTAGTAGAAAATCTAGTTTGCAAGTATACCGTAACTCAGAATTTATAACTCACCTTTAAGAGTCCTATAATGAGATGATTTGTGTTCTTGTCAACTAATAAATAAAATAATGATTGCAGAAACAACTCATCTATAGAAAGTAGACTCATCCCAAGTGCCAAAAAGTAGTAAAATTGTACACTCATTGAATTTTTAGAACTTGAATGGACTTTAGGGAGTATCTATTCTAAACCTCTTGCTTTAGAGATGAGTCTTCAGAGGTCCTGGGAAGTGGTGACTTTGCCCAAGATGAGTAGCAGCCAGGTATAGAGGACCCTTTACATTTAGTGTGCCTTTACTCATTAAGAGACCAAGGTAAACATCCTTCTGGCATTTCTTGTTCATGTTGAAAGAGTTTGGAGGTTCTTTTTCATTTTAACTTGTTATCTTTTTAAATGGAAAATTTGTTCTATAAATAATTACCGTACTGTCTCCAGTTCACAGAAGGTGGTAAATACTGCCACAGAATTAGGTTGTTTAGGTGATTTAGATAAGATGGTAAGGCATGAAACCCCTTCTGATTATACCAGACCTAAAAAGGAGAGAAATTTCAATGAACTTCACATTACAAATTCATAGTGTTATCCCCAAGTGGTGGAAGGAGCACTGTACTTGGATGCAAGACATCCAGATTCATATCCTAGGCCCAACACTTATTGGCTTAAGACTCTTGGAAAATCATATAACTTCTCTGAGCTTTGGTTTCCTTATTTTTAAAATAGTGGTAATAATACTTGTAGTATTATTACAATAATAATTATTATAATAATACTTTATATATAATATATACTTTATATATAATATATAATAATTGTAATAATACTTCTTCATAAGTTAAAATACAGAAATACTGTTTTATAAACCTTAAAGTGCTTTTAGTTCTTATTAGAACTGAAATGTAATCTAAGCCAACGTGGAATTCCGTAAATATACAGGTTTTTTTTTAATGGAAATTCAAATGTAAGTGGTGGTCAGGTCTAGAACCTGGGTCTTCTGCCTACAGACAGTGCTCCTTCCATTCTATACTGACTGCTTCCTTCAAACCTTCAGATTTCAGAGTTCCAGACACTGAGCTCTGACAAGAAGGAATAGATTCCAGCAAACTTTCTTCTTATCTTAAGTAAAATTTACCACTAAGAATACATGTTTCCTAGCTATAACTGAATGTAGCTTATAAGTAGGTTCTCAAAGTAAGTATGAATTCCAGGCATCTTTATTTTTCATTTTTATGCAAATAAAATTGGACTGGCAAATTAATAGTGCATGAGAGTATCAGAAAAAAATCTCTAAAACAGATATATATTTCACATTAAGCATTGTTTTTTAAAATAAACATTTGCAGAAAGTGGCAAAGGGAACAACATGCCACCATTACATGTGACAATAATGAAAGAAAATTTGCTAGTTTGAAGGGACTGCAAGAAAGGGTTTAAAAGTTGGATAATATGCATTAAAGAGAAAGTTTTTTTTAATTGGCTATGCCTGAAATGAGATAAAAAGTAAAAAACAAAAAAATAATAATTATTCAGCCTTGAAGTTTTTAAGTGTTTTTAAGAAGAGTAGTCAATTTACTCAAGTCTTAGCCATAACTTAGTTAATGAAACTTTTCACTTCTCTGGTTGACTTGTTGTCCTTTAAGCCAGTGTGACAGAACTTTGAATTGACAGAACTATGCACAGATTCCTGTAAATAGAAATGTCCCTAGGACATCCTAATTCAGAAACTCCTTTATATGCCCCAAAATACAGAGACCTAGAATCACACAACATCAGCATTTTGGGGGCAGTTTCCTTCTTTACTTCTATCTCTTAGAATATTGAGCTTCTCTAAAGGCTTATTTCATATGACATCTCCTATAGAAAACTCTTTTTGATTTGCTGTTGATGCTCTTTCCTTTATTCTCAAATCAATATACATACATGTATGTATGTGTCTGTGTGTGTATGAATATATGTCTATGATAGTACCTTGTATATAGTAGATGCTGAATAAATGTTTGTAGGATATGATTAGACTAAACTGGAATCCAGACTGCAGATCAATCTATTACTACAACCAAGTGGGAGGGAACAAAGGTTGGTGACACCAGAAGCAAGATGAAGATCATCTTAGATGTAGCCAAATAATTCCCAGCAGACATGAATAGCTTCTAGGTTGGATTAATCCCTTTCAACAAAATGAGGATGACATTTAAGATCCTAACTTCATGAAGGGAGGTAACTGGTGACTACCAAGACTACCATCTAGTTGATAACACTACAGCCGAAAAAAGTAGGTCTATTATCTCCTAAGGATTTTTGACAAATTTCTATTTTACTAATAGTAATTGTACAGCTTCTTCCCACCACCACAAGGGGTCATTCACTCCAGTAAATCTCACTATCACCAAAAATTGGCAAAATTTTAGGATTCAACTCATTACACAATGTGTAATATACTCAGGTTGTTTGTTTTTTTTTAAAGAGAAATTATGGGGGAAGCCAATAAAAACAAGATTTAAGAAAAGAATCCTAAAGCAGCTTTACTATGCATGGACATGCATAGTACCTTCTTAAAATTTAGACTAGATCTGAGGAAGAGGTTTTGGGTTTTTTTTTAAGCGTGAGATAGCTTAAGCATGGAAACATTTTAGGAAAAGTCTATTGAATTTACTTCCCTTTAAACCTAAATTCCATAAAACTTAATGAACATTGGCCTCCATATACAAGACATTCAGTACAGCACCTCAAGGCAAAGAATCATGGGCTGTCCATTTGGATTGCATTGCAGAAATATGTAGTCTTGGGTAAGTATTCCTAAGAAGGAGGTGCTGAATAGTTAAAAGCAGAAATTTTCCAATTGACACTGAAGCTTAGAAAACCAGACTTAAGAATATAGAGCAAAGAAAATATAGTCAGGGTCTTGCAATCTAATAGACTGAAGGATGGTACGATGTATCTGTTTTCATGAGGAGGTGATTCTCCTACAAAGCCAAGAGGTTAAATGTTTCAACATATTTCAATGTTTTATGGAAGGTGTATACTTTTCAGGGCAGATGGGACATTGATTAGTGGGCTCATACAGTCAACAGCTGAATGAAATAACTTTAGGGGCCTCAGTGGGAGATTTCCTATAGTATAATGAATCATACACTCAGGGTATTCATATGCAAATTTTCATTTTCTCCTCAAAAAGGCTATGTAAATTGTACATTGTATGTCTGGTGAACAGGCCCTAAAGGTTGAAGTAAAAGACTGGTCATTAATTACTGAAAGGTTAATGCAATAATTTGACATGACATCAGCCAAAAGCAGCTTCCAGGAGGTATTTCAGATAAGAAACTGCCCTTTCTGAGTCTAATGTAACATTATGAGAATGTTCTACTATGAAAGGAGGCACTTTCTCACTGATCATGCAGTTATAATTTATTCTCCTATTCACTGCTGAGAAAGGACATGCCAAATAACACTAGAAATACTGACAAAAGCCAGTACACAAACATGTCAACACAAAAGACTAATCTAATCAAAGACAAAAAGGAGCAGGTGTCAGAGAAATACATAAATCATAGAACACTCTCATCAGACAACCAGTGATGTAGCCAAGGGCTCCATGTGAGATGTACAAGTGATAGACAAAACAGGAGGAGAGGCTGGTTTCTAAAGTAAAGACATCACTATGTACTTTGAATATATGGGTAAAATAGAAAACTAAGTTTTATATCTCAGAAATTAAAATCTAAGCATAAAAATAGCTTCCCTCTAAGAATCTACACCACTGGAGGGATTATCTACATTGATGAGGTTAGATCTACTGAGTTTTTTTATGGTTGCTCTTCTCTATCAGTCTAGCTATGATCTGACCAGTGTAGGAAACTCCTGCTGTACAAACTCTTTTCACTGACTCTATCTATATCATTCACTCCATATAGTTACTGTCCTCCTGATATGTGCTGCCCTCCAACATACTGACCTTCCTATCTCAAGTTCTAAATCACAGTCTTTGTCTCAATACAAACTCAAATCCTCATAATAAATATCTCCATTGATGTGCCCTTGAACCTCCTGATCTTCAGAATCATCGATCTCCTTTTCTCCTTAAACCTATAATTTGCCTCTAGTCAGGCAGAAAATATTTCTTAAGTACCTACTATGTGCCTAGCACTGTGGCAAAAAGTAAAGATACAAAGAAAGGCAAAAGACAGTCCCTGTTCTCAAGGCTTACAAGTTAAACAATCTAATGGAGGAGACAATATGTTGACAACTATCTACAAACAATATACATGCAGGACAATTAAAGGCAAGAGAAAAAAAACATTTATATAGTGTGAACTAGGCACTAGGCACTAGGCAAAGTGCTTTACAATTACTATTTCAGTTGATCCTAACAATAACTCTGTCCATTTATTATGCCTATTTTGCAGTTGAGGAAACTGAGGCAGTCAGGGATTAAGCCACTTGCCCAGGGTTACAGAACTAGTAAGTGTCTGAGGTGGGTTTTGAACTCAAATCTTCCTGACTACAGGTCCACTGGTGCTCTGCCCACAGTAGCATCTAGGATAAGTTAGAGGTTATCAACAAAGGGAAGGTAGTAGCATTAAGAAGGATCAGAAAAGTCAGCCTTGCCAAGAGGTAGAGACAACAAGAGAATTACAGGCATGAGGGGCAGCAAGAATGGCCATAACTTATTTATTATAATCATTGCCCATCATAACCATTTGCCAAAGAATGGCCCCAACACTAGCAGGAAGCTTGGCATCTGTCCCTACACTCACCCAGTTGCTGCCGTCACCCCTGTCAGGAAGCATTGAAAGAGCAGCAGGAACAGAGATCCTTTTTGTCCAGTTCCCACTCTCAGCTATATGTGACCCCACCACGCCCACCTCTATGTCTTCCTGAAGCCATTCAAAACCCCATTCTACTTCAACTTCTGGGCTCACTATACCTTTCTCAAAAGTCATTGGCCAAGTGCTCTCTGCCTTACTATTATGCCACAAATTCCAAAGGGTTTTACTGTTTACCATGAAGTCCATCATGGACTGTGAGGTCCATGAAAAAGGAAACTCTCCAACTTTTCTATTTATATTTCCAGAGCTTAGCAGTGTTCAGCACATAGCAAACGTTTATTAGGTGCTATACTCTTCCATTCCATACCACCAGCAAACATGTTCAGGTCTTCTAGATCCTTAAAAAAAACTTAACTTTGATGTTCCTTCAAACGTTTGTCCAATATCTTCATTTCTCTTCACAAGTCTTCTCTCTCAAGTCTTCCTGACTCCAGATCCTTGAAAAAGTCAACCTATATACTCACTGCCTTCACTTCATCTTCCATTCACTTCCCAACCAATTAGAAAATGGTTTCCAAACTCTACATAAAATACTCTCCAGCTTACTAATGATATCTTAGTTGGCAAATCTAATAGCTTCTTTTTCCACCCCTTCTCCTTTTTAACTTCTCTATAGCTTTCAATACTTAACCCCCACCTCCCCTCCCTGTATAAATTCACCTCACTTGATTTCTATGACATTATTCTTTCCTAATTCTTCCCCCTACCTTATTTAACCACCCCTCATTCTCTTGGTCATAACACTTATATCCTATCTACTAATATAGGAATTTTTTAGATTCTGTTGTGAGTCCTTCTAATTTTTTCTTTATACTTCTTTTAAGTAATTTCATGTCCTCCCATGGAGACAATGATTATTTCTATATAGATGGCTACCAAAATACATTTTTAGCCCAAATTTCTCTTTTGAACTCCTGTATTACTTGCTGCCTCCTTTACATCTATCTACTAGGGTGTCCCATTAGAAATAAAATAACAGTTCCATTCAGAACTTATTAACATACACACACACACACACACACACACACACACACACACACACACACCTTTTCTCCAAACTTGTCCATATCTGTTGAAAGCATTTTCATCATCCTCTATCCTTCAGGTTAATAACCTCATCATCTTCCTTGACTTATCATCTTCTTTCATTCCCCAAATCCAATCTATTTCAAAAGTCTTGTCAATCTTACAAACACAGTATCATTTGAACACATCACTTTCTCTCCAATCACACAACCATTTCCCTAATTTGATCATCATTGCTTCTCACCCGGATGACTTTGATAACCTCCTAATTGGTCTTTCTGTTTCCAGGCTGTCTACCTCTCCTATTTACCATCTATATAGCTTCCCAAATAATATTTCTAAGTCATAAACCTAACCATATCACTTCTCTGGTCAAAAATTTTTAATAACTCTCTATTATCTCTCCATAACATACAAATTATTTTGTTTGACTTTCAAGACTCTCCACAATTTCAGCCCGTCCTCTTCAACCCTACTGTTAATTTCCTCACTCTCACAATGAATACATCATTTTCATTCAAGGCCTTCAGGCCATTGTTCATGTTGTTGCACCATGAATCCTTCCTTGACTACTTCAGCCCTCGTCTCTCTTTTGATATCCTCCAGCAGCTATAATCTTTGGTACTAGCATCAGCATTTCTTTCCTGAAGATTGTTTGTCTGACAACCACATGTTTCTAGACTACTCCCCTAGGAATTCGGAAATAACCAAAATAAAATAAGGGAGGCTTCAAAGCAGATGAAACCTGCTTATAAGTCCATCAACTAAAGCCAAAGTACTTCATTCTTAGAACTATGAAAGTTTTTGCCAATTTGTGCCAATCAATCAATTCATTAATCCACATTAGGTAAGTACCAACTACATGTCAAAAACTGTGCCTGGAGATAGGGATATAAAGATAAAAATTTAAAGAATCCTTATTCTCCAAGAGCTTATATTCTATCTATCAAGGGAAGACAACATATACAAATAGAATATACATATATGTCTGTGCATACATACATACATATATACACATTTATACATACACATATGCATATGTATATACATACATATATGTAATGACAATGGGATTGGAAGATCTTCCATGCCCCTTGAAGTTGCTGATGTAGCAGGAAGGGGTGTAGCAAGAGAGAAAGCCAGAGCCAAGCTAGAGTCTGTGCCATGGTAACTGGAAGCAGCAGCAGTGGCAGTGGCTGCAGTTGCGTTGCAAACTTCTTTCTTGTTGAGCCAGCCAGAATCTCTGCTAAGGACTGCCACAGATGGGAACTGTGGGGGGCTGGAGCGGCTAGGAGGAAGCTGCCTGGACACTGAGCAGTTGTTGTGAGGAGAGGAGGATCTTTGCCTGAGGTAGCCTGTCCTGTTTTGAAGGCTTGTGAATATGGGTGTTTTCTACATTAACTACATGTGCAAACTTCATAAGTACTGTGTTGGCTTTGACTTTCTGGTTTGGGGACTCAGTTTTCTGGTATTTAAATAAATGTTCTAGCTATATTTCTTATGTAGAGAGCCTATTACATTTTGTGATTAATAACCATATTAGCATACTTATAGTTACTGTAGGCATTGTGAATACTGCATTGTTGATACAATATATATACACATACATATAACAAAAAGAGGTTGGGGACAGGGTCTAACAGGGAGATGAGAAAAAGCTTCATGTAAAAACCAATAATTGCATATTTAAGAAAATAAAAGTTTTTGTGAGAGTGGAGAAGAAGGTCATTCCTGAGGTAAGCAAATGGTTAGTGCAAAGGCAGGGAGATAGGAGATGTAGTACCATATGTGATGAACTGAGAGAAGACCAGTTTGGTAATATTTTAGAATGCAGGAGGGCAGTAATAAGGAATCCTCTTAGATTTTTTTTCCTTCTAATATCTCATAGTATTATAATAATAAATTATATTAAAGATTTATAAAGCACTTTATGGTACCCTATGAGTTAGGCAAGGTAAGGACTTTGGGATTTTTTCCATTTCATACATAAGGAAATTGATGCTTCAAAAAATTTAGTCTAGAATTATGCTAATAATAATAGTAATAATTGGCATATACATCCTTACAATCTTTTACTGTTTGAAAATTCTTTTATCCACAATAATTCATTTGAGCCTCACAAGAACCTTATGAGATGGGTACAAGAAGTAGCATTATCTTGATTTTCTAAATGAAGAAACTGAAGCCCACAGATATTAAGTGATCTGCTCCAACAGCTAGGATCAGAATTTGAATTTGTACCTTGATTCCAAATCTAGTACACTTTCTATTACACTGCAATGCCTCCCTACCTGGGTAAATTCCTTACATCCTCAAAGCTCAGTGCCACTCTACTTCCACGAATTCTTCCCCGACTATTCTGGTCATTCATTGGTGTTCCCTGTCGACTGAGCTCCCACAGAATTTATAGCCTGTGCCACACATTTTATGTACTCAGAGTGAGTCTATTAACTCTTCTTTTAGACATAATTCTAACACATTTGGGTATTTGTCATCTCAGCCTACAATAGACTAGAAGCTGCAAATCAGGGAGAGAGAATTTGGTACAAGAGGCAGACACAACAGCAATGTAAATTCCTTAAGTTCAGGGGCCTTGTCTTATTCTTTCACTGTAGTCTCAGGATCCCTAGAATTGTGATGAATGCAGAATACGTCCTGAATAAATACAAGCTAATGGATTAACCCTTTCTCTCACTGAGACAGATGCTCAAAGGCTTTAAGCATTCAATGCCATTAGATATCCACCTCTGAGATTTGAATGATGGAATACAGGAAAGAATGCTCAAGTGGAAGTTAAATGAAAGCTAAGGGAGGCAGATTATTCCAGCTTGTATTTTAAATATTAAGTACTCTAATTTAGCCCAGTGTTTACATTTACTGAGAATCTAAATGTGTTGGTAAGTTTGAAAACCTTGGCATACTGTCTCTACCTTTGAGGATATTGAAAAATAAATTAGACAAACACAAACATTCAGGGCACATAAAAAAAAATGTGATAGGAGGCCAGATGCTGAGACTGGGATTTAATCAATAGTTCTGACTTTTACTGATAGAAATACCTTTCTAAAGTTTAATTTCCTTATCTGGAAAATTAAGGTAATGAGATTCTTCTCATTTTTACATAAGGATCAAAAAGAGTGCATACATGTTTGTGTAAACACTCAATAGGGCCTTATTTGGATGTGTCATCACAAATGGAAATGACCCTGAGTTCTCAAAGACTATGCTAGTTGAGTGCAAGTTCTAGAAGTTTCTATCATGCTGAAAAAGTTTTGATTATTTTCCTGACAATATACTGTATCTGCTTTCCAAGGAGAAAGTGAGGTTGGTGACTTAGTACAGCCCTCCCTCACTCAAAACAAATTCAATTGCAAGCCATGTCATCATCTCCCTAATGTCATGGTCCTCTTCGAGAATGAAACACAAACCACAAACCTACCAAAGTTCAAAGAGGTTTATCACCAGAGGCTGGCCACTTGATGAATTTTTTGGCCACAATAAACCATTAAATAAAGAAACAAAATGAGATTCGGAGGTAGGTGGCCTTCTTCTACTTCTACAGCACCCACAGCAGCATGGTAGAAAAGAAGAATGGGAGAGATTTCATTTTTAGGCCATCAGTCATTCCATTTGACAATGTAAGTTATTGTCGAATGATCAATTAATGGCCATATTGATGGAGAAACTAATTTCAAAAATTGTAGCTTTATTGTTATGAGTGAAACTGGAATAAAGAGAAAAGATGCAGCAAAAAATAAGGATGTCTCATGGGTTTTCCTTGAAGAGATCAATAAAGAAGTTATTGAAGTTGATTTTCCTGTGCCCAAACACAATAGGAAATGTGATTTTACTTAACATTTCTTCATTTGGGGGGCAGAGTCAAGATGGTGGCACAGAAGCAGGAAAACTCTGTGGCTCTCCTTAAGGAGATTAAGGAGATATATAAAACACCTCAAATACCTATAAAATATGACTTTAAACAAATTTTAGAGCTATAGTACCCACAAAGTGACAGAGAGAAACAAATCTCCCACTGAAGACAGCTCAGCAGGCAGACAGGAAGGGTTCACGGCAGCATGCTGGGAGTTGACCCCAGCCCTGCACAAGCCCAAGGTTTTAGCCCCATCGTGGCCCCAACCAGCTGCTGCAGCAGACTTTGGAAGAGTGGATCACAAGCAGCAGTGGTGGTTTCCAGAATTATCAACCCATAAATGCCAAAGAAAAAGTGAGAGATTAGTGTAGAACTCTATTGGAACTGGTGGGGATGGAAGAGTGGGTCCAGCCCCTGCCCCTGGAACTAAAAGTGGCAGAGGTACAGCGGGCCTGCAGTCACCTCCACATGGCTATTTCAGAGCTCCTGACCTGCAGATCATACAGGAGCTGAGAAGCCATTCAGAGGGTAATCACTTTTGCTTTAACCTGCCTGAATCTGGATCACTGTCTTGGATAGTGGTCCTGAGGTGTATGTCCAGTGAGCCAGAGTTTGTGGGGGCACAGAGGTGGCACCCTCCTAATAGCTCCAGTAGCTGCAAAAACCCCAGTGATTTGGGACAAAGCTCTCCCCTCTGGAAGCAGAGTTCTACTATGGCAAAGAGCTCAAAAGTCAAGTATGGCAACAGAAGCAAAGGAAGCAAAGCAAGCACAGCAATCCAATTTTAGTTTCCTTTTTTGGGGACAAAAAAGATCAAAGCATGGAACAGGAAGAAGACAATGAAGTCAGAACTCCTGCTCCAAAAGCCTCCAAGAAAAATATGAATTGGTTACAGGCCATGGAGGAGCTCAAGAAGGATTCTGAAAATCAAGTAAGAGAAGTAGAGGAAAAATTGGGAAGAGAAATGAAAATGATGCAAGAAAATCATGAAAAGAGAGCCAACGACCTGACTGCAGAAAATAACACCTTAAAAAATAGATTAACTCAAATGGCAAAAGAGGCCCAAAAAGCCAATAAGGAGAAGAATGCCTTAAACAGCTGAATTTGCCAGATGGAAAAAGAATTTCAAAAGCTTGCTGAAGAGAATAATTCCTTCAGAATTAGATTGGAGCTAGTGGAAGCTAATGACTTTATGAGAAATCAAGATACTATTAAATAGATTCCCCAAAAATGGGAAAATAGAAGGCAATGTGAAATATCACACTGGAAAAACCACTGACCTGGAAAATAGATCCAGGAAAGATCAGTTAAAAATTATTGAAATACCTGAAAGCCATGATCAAAAAAAGAACCTAGAAATCATGCCTCAAGAAATTCTCAAGAAAC
Organism: Pseudochirops corinnae; assembly: GCA_028646515.1. Lineage (NCBI taxonomy): Eukaryota > Metazoa > Chordata > Mammalia > Diprotodontia > Pseudocheiridae > Pseudochirops > Pseudochirops corinnae. Next base: position 61,042,188 of record CM053590.1, read on the forward strand.
ATTGCCCTGATATTTAGAACCAGAGGACAAAATAGAAATTGAAAGAATTCACTGATCAACTCTTGAAAAAGATCCCAAAAAGAAAACTCCTAGGAATATTATAGCCAAGTTCCAGAATTCCCAGATCAAGGAGAAAATATTACAAGCAGCCAAGAAGAAACAATTTTAATATTGTGAAAACACAATCAAGATAACACAGGATCTAGCAGCCTCTACATTAAGTGACTGAAGGGCTTGGAATATGACATTCCAGAGGTCAAAGGAGCTAGGATTAAAACCAAGAATCACCT
>CM053590.1:61042977-61081463 GCA_028646515.1 Pseudochirops corinnae
AGAGGCAAGGGATAACTGTTACAATGGAGGGGAAAAACAGGAAGGCAAAAGGGAATGAGTCAACCTTACTCTCATTGAATTTGGCTTAGGGAGGGAATGACATACACACTAAATTGGGTATCTTGCCCTACAGGAGAGTAGAGGGGAAAGGGATGAGAGTGGGGATGATGAAGGGAGGGCAGGTTGTGGGGAGGGTAGCTAGAAGCACATATTTGAAAAGGACAGGGTCAAAGAAGAGAATAGAACAAGTGGGGGGCAGGATAGGATTGAGGGAAATATAGTAAGTCTTTCACAATATATCTGCTATGGAAATGTTTTGCGTAACTACACATGTACAACTTATATTGAATTGCTCATATTCCCAGTAAGGGTGGGTGACAAGGGAGGAAGGGAAAGAATCTGGAATTTAAAATTGTAAGATCAAATGTTTAAAAAAAAGTATTATTATTATTATTATTATTATTATTATTATTATTATTATTATTATTATTTACATGCAACTGGGAAATAAGATACACAGGCTCTGGGGTATGGAGATCCGTCTTGCCCTACCAGAAAGTGGGAGGAAGGATGGGGGAGGATATAGGAGAGAGCATATTGGGGGAAGAGGTATACAGTGAGACTGTTATTTTGGGGTGATAAGTAGGGGAAAAGATGGGGAGAAAATTTGTAACTCAAAATCTTGTGGAAATGAATGATGTAAACTAAAAAATAAACATAAAATTTAATTTAAAAAAAACCATTTGTTCATTTACAATGAATACTTGTGATAAACATTTATAAAAAAGATACCATTGGGGCGGCTAGGTGGTGCAGCGAATAGAGCACTCGCCCTAGAGTCCTAGAATCTAGGAGGACCTGATTTCAAATCCAGCCTCAGACCCTTAACACTTACTAGTCATGAGACCTTGGGCAAGTCACTTAACCCCAATTGCCCTGCCCTCCCCCTCCAAAAAAAAAAAAGCAAAAAAAAAAAAATACCATGAAAATAATTGTAGCTTATATACTGACATCTATTGCAGAGAATAAAGAGCAGAGAAAATTATCCAAATTAAAACAACACATACTTTAATATTTCACAGCTTTCATGCAAAAGTGAACATGAGAAATGCACCAAAAATATTTAGGAAACTAAGGATCCGAAGTAATGAATGAGATAAGCCCAAGACATATAAATTATACAAAACCCTAACAACCTATCAAACATAGCTGTTCCATGGGAAAACAATTGGAAGGCACCAAACACAGCAAAGAATGATATCATAAAAATAAAAAGATCATATTCAAACAGAGAGAAAATAAGTCATTTCTTGCGTGAGAGTAATTTCTGAATCAGATATTTGTTTACAATTTCATTATTCACTTATTTGAACAAAGATCAATATATACTCAAATGTAAAAGAATAAAATTGTGGAATAGAAGCAACAATTAAAATAGCTATGACCTCACTTATATTAAAAGTTATTGATAGGGCGGCTAGGTGGCGCAGTGAATAGAGCACCGGCCCTGGAGTCAGGAGGACCTAAGTTCAAATCTGGCCTCAGAAACGTAACACAAAAACTAGCTGTGTGACCTTGGGCAAGTCACTTAACCCCAATTGCCCTGAATTATCCCCTCCAAAAAGCAAAAAAAAAAAGTTATTGGTGACAAAATTTGAAAAATGGATAGAATAAAAGATATTGAATTAAATTGATTAATATAATTTCAAAGAAGTTTGACTTCATACAGAAGGTAAATTCATAGAAATCAACAACAAACAGACTGAAACGACTGAAAAACACACCTTAGTCAACAGATGCCACTTATTTGCCAAAGAGGTGTACTAGATAAAGACAATGCCAGTTTAGCATGGAAAGTTGTTTATAAAACCTTATGGTGAAAGTGGGTTGATTGTGAACAACAGAATTGCCTCCTAAGACAATATAAAGCAGTGATAAAAAATGGTTTAAGGAAAACTTGGTGAGAGAGCTAAATAAGTAAATCGTCCTGAGAATACTTAAAGACATAACTGGAATGAAGATTTTGAAAAAAAGATTAAATATCAAAAAAGACCTGTAACAACTTTATAGCATATATTTTGTAATGAAGAGCGGTGACGCAACCCATGTGGATTCTAGTATCACAGCCCTCAATTTGCTTAGAGAAAAAATGAATATGTCACTGTCAACAACTAAGATGGGAAAAGCATCCGGACTAGAAGAAATAAAGAAGAAGGAGGCCCACAGTGAAGGGAACACAGTTTTGAAGGTATGAAGGATTGATTTACAAAGTCCTAAAAGAAAAGAAGATATCAATCAATAAACATTTATTAAGTGCTTACTATGTGCCAGGCACTCTGCTAAGTGTGTACAAACAAAAAAAAAAAAAAGCAAAAAATGGTCAGCTGGGGTAGAGACTAAAGTGAGTAAAGCATGAACTATCCAGCATGGAAAGAAGTTGAGAAGCTTTGAGATAAATCCCCCAGGGAAACCACAGGAATCAGAAAGTGAGCAACAGGAGAAAATTGAGATGGAAGATGGGAAATGAAATGACTAATGATTTCAGGAGGTAGAAAACTCAATTAAAGACCCTGAACATAAACAAGTAAACCAAGAGAATTAATAACAGAAGAGAATGTGGCCCCAGGTGAGGTAAGAGATTTCAAGCATACACAAACAAATATTTCAAGACAAAAAAAAATGTATTAACACCTCATGAGGCAGAGTACCTTGTGGATGCCCAAAAAAGCCTGGAAGTACAGTAGATGTTCCTGAATGGTTTTTAAAAAAAAATAAGAACTATAAAAGAACAATTAATGGCCTGAAAAACAAAAATAATTGGCATAATAGAAAAACTTCAATCCATAGCAGTAAGGCTCACAAAAGAAATAAAAGAATTACTGATTAGGAATTCAAATACACAGAAATAAAAGCCAATCTGGAAGAAAGAAGCAAAAAAGCAATGACATTAAAGGAAAGCATGATCTCTATGCAAGCATAGCATGTTGATCTCCAAGACAGGATGCGTAGAAATTTAAGGATTTAAGGATTATAAGTCTCCCAGAAAAACACAATACATCAAAAAAAGCCTAACAATATAACACAAAAAAATAATATAAGAAAATTGCCAACAACTTCTAATCACAGAAAACAAGGTGTCAGTAAAAAAAAAAATTCCACAGGTTGCCTCCATTGTATTGAATTGAAAGAAAAACAAGAACAAGAACAAAAATCAAACCCAACACTGTAAATTCTGAGACACATAATGGTTAAATTTAACAATTCCACTGACAAATGACAAATTCTTCTCTCAACCGAAAGAAAGACTTTCAAACACAAAAGAAAGAAAATTTGAATCTCATAAGACTATTAGGCACCCAGCAGAAACAGAGAGAACAAAATAATGTATTCTGAAGAACAAAGATCAAGAAGCAAAACAAGGTGATCTGCCATACAAATCTGAGTTTAACCATTATTGGGGGAAAAAAGATGAACATTCAATTTATTTAAAAAGCATTTGAAACATGTCTAGAAAGGAAAGTAGACCTGAACTAATTATTTGCTTTTCAAACACCCCAGACAACAGAAATAGAGGAAGAGTAATCGAATACAGCAACCGAGAACAACAACAAAATAATACAAAGAGACCAAACTTTCTAAATGTACCAAAAAGGACAAGAATGGAAGGAATACCGAGACTAAAAAAGGACTAAATAAGAATAAGGGCCACGAATCAAAATGAAATATCTAGAATAGACAGAAAAGAAAGATAAATAATGAAGAGAAGGAGTCAAAGAAACCATGGAGTGGTTATATGAATATTTGAGATGGAAAGCCCAAAATGAGGGGATAACAGACATATTTGAGCATTTCTGAGCAGTAGATTAGTGTAGTAGTAGATTAGAAAGAACTTTGAATTTAAGGTCTACCCATAAAATGGATTCTAATCTGGAGAGAACTTATGTCTAAATGATCTCAAAGAAATGAGAAGATGTGCCTTGAGTCACCTGTTCCAGTATCCAACAATTGTAATGGTCTACATGTTCTTTACATCTAATCTGAAGCTCTCCCATGGCAGGCCAAGTTCTGTTCCTTTTGTTTGGTCATTTGAGGTAAATGCATGGCTAATCAGCTGGATCTAAGCAACTAAAAGGAGAGTCAAAAGAAGTGATAGAGGAGGAAAGAGGAAGAAGAGAAGTACTTGCTGTCACCTTCCCAGCACTGAGTCCTCTATTTTAGAAAACTACAAAGGGATTGATTATGGAGAGAAAGAGTAAATGAGAGTTAAGCCAAAAAAAGACCTGTTCCTGCTCATTCTCTATTAATTCTAGTTCTCAAAGTAGTATTAGGGAGAGGTAAATGCTGGTCCTGTATCACTCTGTCATATAGCCTCCCAAGATCCATCCTGCCCTACCGGAAAGTCAGAGGGGTGAGGGAAGAAGACATAGGAGAGAATAGATTGGGGGAGGAAAGATACACTGGGATGGCTCTTTTGGGGCAGTGGGTAGGGGAAAGATGGGGAGAAAATTTGTAACTCAAAATTTCATGGAAATGAATGATGTAAACTAAACTAAAATTAAATTAAATTAAATTTTAAAAAAACATATAGCCTCCCAAAGGTGAGATGACTTTTAAGCAACATAGTGGATTGGAGAAGTGGAACTCAAAAAAGTTTTGATTTGGTTACTTAAATGTTACTGACCATAACTATCTCAACTTCTCATTTTCATGATCACACTTTAAAAGTTAACAAGAAGTATCTTACTTTCGCCAGCGTTTGAGGTTTTGACATGTTTATATTTGTATCTTGACCTTGGTCAGAGATCTTCACTCCAAAGGACCAACCTCCAAGCCTAAAAATATTAAACATAGCATCAGGTACCTAGGCAATACAGTAGCAATACAACAATAAAGCACTTTCTTAGAAAAGTTCCCAGCCTAAATTGACACAATTGAAGGAGTTTATAATCGTACATTTTTGATCTATCAGTCTATGCCAAGACATATACATAAATGGAAGTTTTGCACATGGTAGGTACCTTTCAACTGAATTCAATTTTATGAGCATTTGGGGGGCATCTTTTGTACCAGGCACTGTGCTAAGTGCCATTCATGCCTTGAAGGACTTAAGGATATAATATATGAATATATTTTTAAAAGGCATGATGATATAACACTAGTACTATAATAACAGAGTTAGCATTTATATACTACTTAAAGGTTTGCTAAGAATTATACAAATATTATCTCATTTTATCTTCACAACAATCCTGAGAGGAAGGTGATATTATTAATTCCATTTTACAGCTAAAAAAACTGAGGCAAACATCAGTTAAGTAACTTCCCCAGATCACATAGCTAGTAAGTAGCTGAGACTGATTTTGAATTCAGGTCTTCCTGAATCCAAGTCCAGTACTCTTTTCATTATAACACTTAACGGCCATTTAGCTCGAGGGGGAAGAAAGTCATAAAAACTAGGAGAATCATGAAAGAATTCCTTAGAAATTGGTACATGCCTTCCACATACTAGGTCCTTAAGTCTGTGGATTTGAAATTGTCACTTTGAATTGCTACAGACACAAATAAGGCATAGCATATGTAAAATGTACACATTTTGTTCAACCTGAGTAGAAATCTATGCTATTTTAAGAAGTCATGAGGGTCAGCATCCAAAAGTTATTAGTGTCCAAGGACGGGACTTCCCAACAGCTTTCTTTTTTCCCCAAGCTGAGGACAGATCAGTTGGGAAAAATTAAAGAATAACCACAGACTACTTTTCAACTTTACCTGCCCTTATTCCTGCTACTTCTTGAAAGATATTCTCTTCCAAGTAGGAAGTGATGAATAAAAAAAATGAAGGATGAATAAAAAAAATAACCCCTGTGTGTGGAAAAATTCAATAAAGGGGATTCAAGAAATGGCAGAGACTACTTTTTTTTCTGTCTTCTTCATTTAAATTTGCCACCTTTGATAGGGGTAATTCAGAATAAAGCAAAAAATTTTCATCTGAAGGTTATTCACAAAGGGAAAGAAAAAAATCGTCATGGGTAGAAGCCTGATCAATTGAGTAAACATTAATTATTGCTATGTAGTTTTAGGGAATTTTATCATTCTTTGTGAATCCTATCATTATTCTATCACGTTCTTATCACATATGAACACTTATACCCCACTGATGATTGTCCCCCTTATTTCCACCATAGTTAGTGTTGCTGGATGCTATTAATAGAACCCCTATCAGCAGTAACAAGAGTAAGCAATAGGGTACTATATTAGACCACAAAATATTTCAGGGATTGAGTTTGTAATTATGCAACTATTTGTTAAAAACTTGGGATTCCCAAAACAACTCAAATTTTTTATATACTATTTTAAAGTTACCTTGGTTTTTTTGAAGGCCACAATAAGTACTCTTCTACATCAAATGCTGAAAGATTAAACAGAGTATTTCCCTTACTATTCTTCAGATAGGGAGCACTGGTGTTCTCTTTTGGACATTTCTGAAATTTAAAGGAAGAAATAAAGAGGAACTCATTTTTAAACCAGAAATCTGCCAGGTTAGCCAACTGTTTAAGAAAACCACTCCTTAAAATTTACTACTATACGTCTAATTTGGATTTGACTTTTTTTCTTTATCATTTTAAAATAAATTGGGGTGATGTATATTTCAGATAACTAAAATCTTTATAAGGATCCCTTGAATTTCAGAATTTCTCATTGCAAGTTTACTAATTAGCTGTTGCAAACCTTTTTATGCATGTGAATCTGGAATTATAGTAAAAACTGAAAACAAAAACTCTTTTCACAGTCAAGGTGATGACTTTAATGAAAGGGAAGGGAAAACAATGTCAAAATAAACAGAGACAGACAATTATTCAGTTAACAACAGGAGCTAGAACCCTACAGATGAATGAGTACATGTTCCTCCTTGCCAGGCTTTAGTCTTCAAAAGACATACCAAACAAGCACAGGAGTCCTGGAATTCTCTGGGTGCAAACGGGTCACTTCGCCAGCATGAAAAGTTTTTTCTAATGAAGCAAAGAAGAAAGTAAGAATGATTATAAAAGGTAACTCACCTATGCTATTAGTATATCAATGTATCACATGATTAGGACACTCTTTACGAGGTAATGGTCTCCCACTGGTTAGGAGGCAAAATTAGGATATTTATTTTCACAGCTTGAGCTATTGATCTGGTGACAATGTTTTTATTACAATGACAACATCTCCATTATAGGAAATAATGTTCATTTTGTTCCCCATACCTAATACAGTGTTAAGTCACTCCAGGGTTTCCATTAGATGACTGTTGGGGCTGCTGTGAGCCATAAGGCACAAGGAGAGGAACCTTCAGCTATATTAGGAAAACACCAAAAGTTCATTAACAAACACCCTGTGTTGCTCATTCCTATTCATGGTTTGACACTATAATTTAATCATCATTTTAAAAAAATTTAAGGAGAACGGATTCTGGATTCTGAGAAAAAATTTATGCATACATCTTATTATAAAATATAGCTTATAGAAGAAAATAAGATAAGGAAGAAAAGATTAAAAATGTAATGTATTATGCCAAATGGCATTTTTAAAATATTTTCCCCCAGCTCAACAGATACGTATTAAACATATTTTAGATAGAAAGCACTCTCCTACATACCAGATGCTAAGAAAATAGAAAATAAATAAGATGTCACTTCTGCTCTATACATGCTTACTGCCCTGGTAAGGAAGTTAAGACATACACAAAAACCTATAAAAACCTATTACACTAAGACTTTCAGCACTCACTTTAATATATATATATATACATGTATAGTAAATGAATACAAATGGTACTGCCAAGTACTACAGGTTCCCTGGTATGGGAGAGAATTCATTTGATCCTTCCACTCCTTTAGGGACACAAAGGAAAAGGATTATTTGGGGCACCAATAAATCTAATTTCCACTTTTCTAAGAACTAGTCACCATGGTGAGTTTTCTCAAATCTTAAAATTCCTCAAAATCTAACTTTTAAAGTTAAAGACATATATAAAAATTGTGAACTATTATTTATGCTCTGAAAGACATTCAGATCCAAACATGGGGATGAAAATATTTTTCTTTTAAATTTGAGTAGGACTCTTTATCAAGATATGGTCAATTTCTTATGAGCTTCTACTCCAGACTCTTGCTTGATTTAAGGTTCACAAAATAACATGAAAATATTTAAATCTATCAATTTGATGTCTTCTAGTACATTTTAGAATTTGCATCTTGCACCATCATACTTGAATGTGCAAACTCATATTTTAGGACAGATCTATAAAGCAAAAGAATTACTGGAATTTTTTCCCACCCATTACCTATCTAGTTACAAGTGAGCAAAGTAAAAGAATCAGTTGTGATAATGGACGGAATCTTCTGGTATCAAAATCCTTCTTGTTACATGCTAAATTTGTTATATAGAAATACATGCCCTGACTGACAATGAGTGCAAGCTAGCGTCTCCAGTAAGGAACAACAATTCACAAATCAATTAATTGGATTTGTTGTAAGCTTTGATTGGCAAGTTAATTATTTGTTCCAAAAAAAGTTTCCTCCTGTCTGCTTTCCCCACACTTTGGTTATATCCATGAGTAAACAGTGTTATGCTTGGCTTTTCACATTTATATTTAACTTGTATTTCATACCAGAGAGTGAGGTTCAGCAAATAACTCTAACATTGGAGATGTTACTTAAATCTTCAAATATAAACAAAGTAATATTGCTGATAGAATGTTAAGTGAAATGTCAGTGATTATATGATGCAATATGTTATTCCTAAAATTTCACTCTTTATGGGATTTTAAAGTTTATTATTTCAAAGCAGCTTCATTCAACTATAAAACCTAGTGCTTAGTTGTGTGTGTGTGTGTGTATGTGTGTGCGTGTGTTATACTTATCCTGAGAGATTATAAATTGTTAATGGGTAGGAACACACATATATCTTTGTGTTATATGAGGTCACAGTATCTATTTTGAACTGAGGAAAAAAGTAACAAATGCCAATTATGAAGGAAAAAATCCTTGGTAAAGTTTTGAGTTGGAAGGTAGTCATTTTATTACAATTTTAATCACTAAAAAACTATACAATAAAAACATGAAAATGCTAAAGGCCCCAAAGGTCTTCTGTAGGCCTTTCAATAAGTCTAGAGTCAATCTCTTTTTTATGTACCAGTATTCCATAAGGGTCAATAAAACTTAGTACATTTTTAATGTTTAATGGATATCTCACTGTTTTTGGCTCTTGGCACTTTGAAGAAACTAAATGTTAATATTTTTATTAATTAATCAGTGTTATATTAGCATACATTGTGCATTTACCAAAAAATTGAAAATAGTAATTACGTTGTTTGTTTTCAGTTCATAAACCATGGTAATAACCATTAATCCAAGTCAAGAATAATTTAGCTATTTTTAAAAATTTCCATTTCAATGACCAGAATTCACAGCACAGAATAGCTAATATGGTCTGGAAAAGAAGCAATAATGGTTTTCTATTCATACTTACAGATCAGGCCTAAAATTTGCACACAATGGATCTTGGACACTGAAGCTTCTCAGAAGTACACTAGAAAGACCTGTATCCTCACTTTCACTGCCATATGGGAAGATAACAAAAAAGAAGGTCTGTTAGTATCAGCTTTTGATCTTAAGCACAGCAGCAGTTGATCTATACCTAGTTTCTTATCTCCTTCTATTCTACCCTTGGCAAAAGCCAAGATGAAGTCAGCCAGTTACTCAAAGAAAGTTCTAGGGGCGGCTAGGTGGCGCTGTGAATAGAGCACCAGCCCTGGAGTCAGGAGGACCTGAGTTCAAATTCAGCCTCAGACACTTAACACAAAACCTAGCTGTGTGACCTAGGGCAAGTCACTTAACCCCAATGGCTCTCCAAAAAGCAAAAAAAAAAAAAAAAAAAAAAAAGTTCTGCAATAGAAGCAGTTTAGATTGTTGTTTCTACAGGTAGTGTGGCAGAAAATGAGACCATTTGTGCCCAGTAAAAAGTTACGTTTTAAATACATCATGGGAATCTAGACTTTGTTTTCCATCCTACTTATATCAATTTTCTGATCAAAATTTTTTTTCATATATAATACAAAGATAAGCTTCAATTCAATCATTGTCCAAGTTATTAGAAAGCCCAAACCTAATGAGGTGCAAATTAATTTACTCTATCCTCAAAGCCTGAGATTATAAGTATAAAGTCTTTGTTGGCAGAAAGTGGATGATATATATAGTTTAGCCTTCAATATGTTTATTTGCATTTGGTTCTGTTAGCATAGGAATTTTCCATTATGGAAACTCCTTCTATCAATGTAGACCTACCATTCTTCTGGAACTTACACTCTTAGAAAGATATGTGAGACATTAATAGGTTAAGTGGCCACCCAATTAGTATATGTCAGAGACAGGAACAAAACCTAACTCTTCCTGTCTCCAGGGACAATCCTCTATCTTCTTTGCCAGGTTGCTTCTTATGATTGATTTAAACAACTTTTAATAGTGGTATTGTTATATCAATTGAGTATACCTCATACTTCATGAGGAACAGCCCTAGTTTGGAAAGTCTACTGTGAACAGCTAGAAAAGTATATGAATTCTAAAAAAACAAATGTTTTACATAGTAGGAAATAGATATTCAACAACTATTTTCTAAACTATAACTGTACATTAGTACCCTAAGGCTGAAAGAAATTATTAGTTAAAGAAACTCTTTCTGTATTACATAAAAATTCAAATAATTTTAAAGAATTTAAGATTTTTCTGGTAACACGGCAGGCCTATTATAGATTCCTGGCCGATATGGTTAGCCATATACGAAGTTAATATATATATTGAAATATGCAGTAAAGATCATTCCTGATAACGATGCAATATTACCTGTGAGCAACAGTCTTAAACTTTATAGTAAACCAGGAGGCATTTTTATAAGTGAAGAGAAATATTATCTCCTAAAATGTTGCTTATGCAAAAAGGAGGTGTTTATTTGTGGCAACCATCTTGTGAAATGTTCTGGAGCTGATTTCTGAGAGTCATGAATCCAAAAGGAAATTTCAAAAAGGGTTAGAGTTTCATCGAAAGACATTTTGTTCTACACAACGTATTTCATCTAAAATAACTAAAAGCAACCACAAGAAAATCAATAATCTTTATTTTTTCATAATGTCAGAGACTAATAACAAAAAGTTTTCACTAAAAGGGGGATGTGTTCTCTTGAAATCCAGTTTATTAAATTAAATGTTTGTGAGGTTTGAGTAGGAGAAAGAAGCTTCAAAAGACATAATAATCTGAAGACTGTCCTTAGTTTTCCCTTAATGAACTTTAGGCATTTAAAACATTTAATTTCAGTTTCTAAGGCAATCTGAAGAATTTATATCCAATTTAGTTCAATAAACAGCTATCAACATGAAAGCTCTACATATAATACCAGCAATATCGGTTTTTATCAACTAGACCCTAGTTACTAGAGATTGAGAGTTCAGAGTTTTAGAAGTTCAATGTAGATTGTCCTCCTTCCCTTTCTCCATCTGTTGAATTCCTACCCATCCTTTAAAGTGAAGCTAAAGTGATACCTCTGTCAGGAAGTCGTTACTACTATATTAATCTACTACTATAGGAAAATTTCAGAAAGATAAGCCACATAATTTGTTCACTTTTTCTATACACATACACACCAGCGGTGCCATAACTATCTATATGTACTTGTGTGGTCAGGGACACAGAGAGACGACAGTCTGAATCTTGTGTCTGCTTTTGCAAAGAAATAAAACTGCCCCTCTCCCAGGACCTGACCTTCATGGTGATGCATCGTACCAAAAAAGATACAGTAGTTACTAGAAGGAGGAAGGAATCCATGGCTCTTCCCTAACATCTTCCTAGAGGATCGAATCAACATCATGAGGGAAAAATCCATTTGATCCACACTAGTTATGACCATGTCATATAAATAAGAATAATTTAAGATAATGATCAGCTCCCAAGAGCCAATTATTAAATTTTCAGCATCTATACTTACACCTTAAAAATTTGTGAATATCACAGATTAGGGCTTGATTTAATGTTTTGTTGATTCCCTAGACTTACAAAAGTGATAGAAAAATATTAATAATACAGATTAAACTGAAAAGTCTGTTGTGTGTACATTTTTTCCCCTGAAAGGTGGTTGTTAAACATTAACCAGTACATCCCTACTAGGGCAAGTTACTCCTACTCTCTATACTTCAGTTAATTCATCTGTAAAATGGGAAGAGTTGACTCTGTAAATTCTGTGGGCCCTCCAAACTCTAAATCCAATGTTTTGGTAATTCCTCATGAATCACAGTGAAATGGACAATGTGAATAATTTTACTGCTAAAGTTACTTGGCTTATATTTTAAGAGGAATGTCCTTTCCCATCCCAGAACTAGGGTGATGCCCTGTTCACAGCAAGCACCAGTTGTCTGCAATAGTCTAATTAAGGAATCTGTACATACTAGATTTGACTCCCTAGACACTGCAGCATAATTTTAGAGCTAAATAAGATGTTACAGACCATCATCCGTTTTCCTATCATAGATAATTCTTGCTGAATACATGCTTGTTGACTGACACAGACGTTGTAAGTAAGCTGGAAGTGCTAAAGGATATAAGGGTTTTTCAAAAGTATTAGCAGGGTTTTGAACTTCAATAGCATAAAGACCTATATCTGATTTGTCATGTGCCCAGGTTCTGCCAGGTTTCATTTAAATCTGTCTAATTTGAGTCTATGAGTATCAGACTCATTGGACCATTCTAGAGTTCAAAAATTGCTTAGAAAAATCAGACCTACTTCTTTTTTCTCTGGTTCATGGAAGGCTATAGATTAGTATTCATTGTTATTTTATACTCAAATATTTCTATTCTCTTAGTTCAGCAATGACAGCAGTCCCAGAAATTATTGAGAGCACCCAAGAAGATAATTAGTACCGACAAAACTCAGCAGGTTCAATGTATATTTTAAATGCCTAATCTTTTTTTTTTTAAGAATTAGAAGGACTGTGCAGTTATCATTAGGAAATTATTATAAGGAGAATAACAATAATAAAAGATTTTATACAGGCATATATATTACTTTGTACTTTACATACATCATCTCAATTGACACAGAAAACCTGGAATGTTGATAGTACGACTATTAACTATTATAACTTATAAAATGAGAAAGCTGAGGCTGAGGTGAATTGATTTGTCTAAGAACTCACAACTAGCAGGTAACAAAGTTGAGACTCTAACGTAAGTTTTGTTATTCTGAATACAGAGCCCTTTGTATGACAACATGCGGTATCTCCAGTGTTAAACACTGGATGGAGAGATGAGAGATAGATATATAGACACATAGAGAGAGGTAGAAAAATGGAGAGAGAGAGAGAGAGAGAGAGAGATGATGATGATGATGATGATGATGATGATGATGATGATGATGATGAAGAATAGATGATGGATAGATGAATGGATGGATGGAGAGATAGACAGACAGAAAGATAGACAGATAGATAGATAGATGGATAGATGGTTGATAGACAAATAATCTTCAACTTAAAACTATGGGGCTTTTTCCATTTGAATATATTTTTAAATGTAGATTTCTATGGAGCTATCAGAAATAGAAGGAATATCTCTTAGGAGATAACAAAGCTTATGTATGATGTACTAGTGAGAAAATTTCTCCAATTCAATGCAAGTTTTTGTTTCCCACAGAATAATGAGTTAGAACAAACTAGCAAGCTTGTATGCCAAGAAATCCTCATTGTAAAAGGATTGTCATGAGACACACAGGGTGATCAAAAACTTTCCTGGTTGAAACCAAGCTCTAATATGAACATTATCATAGAAAAGGTCAAGATTGGGGGAAAGAGATAAGAATAAATATTTAGACAGCACCCACTAAGTGTAAGATACTGTGCTAAGCACTTTACAAATACTATATCATTTTATCTTCATAACACAACCCTGAAGGGTAGATGCTGTTCTTATTCTCATTTTATAGTTGAGGAAACTGAGGCAAATAGAGTTTTAGTGATTTGCCCAGAGCCTCATAGACTTAGTAAGTTTCTGAAGCCAGATTTGCACTTAAGTCTTCCTGACTACAGGTTCCTTGCTCTAATCACTGTTCTGGGTAGTTGGCCTAAAAAGGGGAAGTAAAATGCTAGATTAAATAGGGGAAGCACTAAGAAGATATCACTTTCTCTTATGTTTAGAAAATAATAATAATAATAATCTAACCTATGAAACAAAGACCAAGATTTGGAGCAAAGCTAAGCTTTTTAAAACAATGCTTGGAAGCACTGGGACCAAAGATGGGGAACTAGGGATATCATAAGGAAAGTTCCTAATTCTGATAGGAGCAGGATTATATAAAAAGAACCTATTAAGAGTTCAAGCTTCAGGAGATGTATATTCAAACGCACTAGTATGCTTTTATTTTGTTTATTCTATCTCTAAAATGTTACTTCCTTTACAATGCTATATAAATATCTGCAAAGACTATCTAACAATTATTTTAATATTTAACTAATAAAATTATACGTGGTTGAATACTTAATATTTTTGAAAATATTTAATAATTATTTTTATATTTCGATTCCATGAGTAAAGATTACATTGATAAAGATTCCACCCACTTTATATACTCGACAATACTACAGCATTCAAATGTTTCTAGACAGTTACATGGTGTATTGGATAAAGTAGTAGACTTGGACTCAGGAAGACTGGAGTTCAAATCCTGCCTCAGATATTTACTTGCTCTGGGTACATGACTCTGGGTAGGTTGCTTAACTTACTGGCCTCAGTTTTCTCAACTATAAAATGGGAGGAAATAATGACATCTACCTCCCAGGATTGTGAGGACCAAATGATAAAATATAAAAAAGACTTTATAAATCTTAAGAGTATTATATAAATGTTATTTTGCTATTTCTAATCTAATTTAGCACAGAGTAGTAATCTCTCTGATGCTAAGGTTTTCACAACTTAGGTAGACTGTTCCTAGATTACAGAAATACAACCTGAACTCTGTTAAAGTTCCATTTTCTTTAGACCTTCCCAAAAATGTGCACCCCAGGCATAGCTTTTGAGAACTCTTGAGTCACCTTCCCTCAATGATGAATCATAAGAATAGGATATTACTGGAAAATCTAATAATTATAATAATAAAGAGTATTTCATGGACAAAGAAGCAATGACTAGATTATGTTCTATGTATATACTCAGTATCCACACCTAGGGAAAATTTGATCAATTCATTTATGGATTAACATAACCAATTCCTTAGCAGCAGTTACCCAAATTGAAAGTATGGCATGTGGGAGGAAATAATCCATTAAAAAAGGAATTATTAACCTTTTTCTATTAGATATGTGATGAAACTTATGAACTCCTTCTTTGGATAATATTGGCAAATACATATAATAAAATGCATAAGATTGCAAAGAAGCCAAACATAGTAAAATATAGTTATCAAAATATAAAAAAAAAACCCTTGAGATCATGGGCCTCAGTTTAAGAACACCTGCAAAGTTCAATGATATAAACTCATAGAACACATCACATAAACATTTTCAAATGTTTTCTAAAGGATAAAAATTCAAAACCCATAATTGCTAGGCATGAAGACTAATATGATTCTCACCTAAAAAAATATGCTTCTTCACTGTCATAATGCCCTGGTGTCAGTTTGAGTGAAGGGTAATCAGTAACTAATGGCTTCACCATGAACAAGCCCATTGCTAAAGCCACAAAGAGAACAGGCAACACCAGATCTGACAGTGTTCCTTTCCAGCCCCTTCTGGTGTGGTGAAACCTTTTCATGAGTAAAGCAGCCATCTGCGTGAGAAGCAGCATGCCTCCTTGATTGGGCTTTATCTTCCTATGGGAGTTGTCTGAAAGAACAAAAGTACAAGAAAAAAATCAGGATGTAACTACAAATGGAAACAAAACTCTTCCCTAATGCTTTGTTTATTCCTTTGGTTTAGTCATAACAACCCCACTGTTGTGAGATAAGATCAGAGCATGTATGAACAGAATGGTAAAAAAATATATATACGTATATATGTATATATGTAACAGATTTCAAAAGAGGAATAAATACTTCATTTAAGAAAAAACAAGTAGTCTTTCAGGGGTATCTGCTCATTGACAGCATGATACCTAAGTCTTAAACTCATCCATAGGTTAAGCTTTGGAGGTGCTCCACCCCTGGCAAGTGTGATGTTATAAAGAACCAAGAGAAGGAGGACAGGAAAGTATTTACTATAGAAAGTGTTTGTCTCAGATTCCAGACTGTTTAACCTTGAGAACTGTTCGTCCAGTTCCCACTGTTAAGGGGAAGACAGAACCAAGGGAGGTGCAAAATCAAGTTGAGGTAAAACAAATGTTGATAGGGAGATATCTTTTATTTTATTACTGTGAATGAGATAATTCCCTCTGTCAAAACATTCTGACAGCTTTTCTTCAATTTATGGCCTCACAGAGTTGACTAGAGCAGAGGTATTTAATATATCCACCTACAACATGCCCACGTGTGGCAGGAAGCAGATTAAAATACAATTGGGAAATATTTAGCAAAATACACACAAATATTATAGAACATAGATAATGTTAATATAGGTTTTTCTATGTTAATATGCAGTGAATAGGGATTCTTATGTAAGGTATAGTGGACCCAGTTCTACTTGAGTTTGACATTCCTAGCCTGGGGCATTGAAAAGGATAAGTGTCTTGTACATGGCCACAAAGCCAGCATGTGTCAGAGGTAGGATTTGAACTCGTCTTCCTGGTTGGGTTCAACCTTTATTGGGTTCCAGCTGTTTCATTTTCTCTAAATCCTCATTCCTATAGTCACAGAGAAATGCTGATGCAAAGAAAGAACGGAAAATGTACAGCATTGGCTATGGATAGAATTACCACACTATTGCTGGAGTGGCCAAACAGAGAACACTAAAGAATGATACAAAAAAAAGTAAGCCACCCTAAATCTTCACTGCATTAACTCCAAGAGATACAAATAAATCCATCAGAAGTAAATTTCAGGCAACATCAGCAAAACAAGGGTGAGCCACTGTAGATGAGTATTGGCACAAATTATGTCTGAAACTCAGAACAAGGCATGATCTACCATCTGTATCAATACCATTTACCCAGTGGTTCTTTCTAGAATATTTCAGAAAATCCAATAAAAACTATATTAAGAGAAAAAGAAAATTGACCCAACAGAAAAATAGACGTGCTAAATTGATTGTACAGTTCATATGTACTAAACTGAAAATATATTTCATTTAAAAAAGCAATGTTCACCTTGGATGAACCAAGTTTTTCTTGAAGACATTTTAAAAGAAACAATTTTGTCCCTTTAATAGAGATATTATCTATGAAAGCATAGCCCGAAAGAAGCCTCTATGGCAGGCT
The DNA here is from genome assembly GCA_028646515.1 of Pseudochirops corinnae. Taxonomy (NCBI): domain Eukaryota; kingdom Metazoa; phylum Chordata; class Mammalia; order Diprotodontia; family Pseudocheiridae; genus Pseudochirops; species Pseudochirops corinnae. Next base: position 61,060,401 of record CM053590.1, read on the forward strand.
CTAGGGACATACTTTAGAACAAAAATGAATCCTTGAGAAAATGAAAAGTTGAATTTCAAAAGGGAGTCAATCATTAATGTGGTGAAATGTGATGTGGTTTAAAAGTTTTACAAGAGCAGATTACATTTTACATGAGATGTGATCCCCTGGCTACTCAAATACAAATAAAGATTTCTTCTTGTAACAGAAATGTTAGTCCTGAATTCAAGTCATTCTGGCACTACTCTGAAATAATAATAAATAACTTGTGAATTCAAAAATTTTGTAATAAACCAATAGGGAAATACGTTTTGCATGACTACACAAATATAACCTATATTAAATTGCTTGCCTTCTCAGTGAAGGTGGAGGGAGGGAAGGGAGGAAGAAAAATAATGTGGAACTCAAAATTTAAAAAAAAATGTTAAAAATTGTTTTAAATGTAATGGGGAAAATAAAATATTAAAGAAGTAAAAAGGAGAAATAAAAAGAATATTTGTTATGAAAATGATAGTACTGAAGATTGTGTTGGGGAGAAGAATGTTGGTAATAGATAAAGGAATTACTTGTATTTTATTCACTAAAATGAATTAAGTTAAGATCACTATTGATAGTCAATATCGTTTTCAATAAAACATTGAACTTTTTTAAAGAATTGAGGAAGATAGAGAACACAAATTTACTTAAAATTCACTACATAGCCACATCTAAAAATACAAAAGGAAACAGAGAAGGTAATTTAATCTAATTTGAACAAAAATTAATCACTTAAAATTCCCACCTCCTTCATCTGAATTGCTTAGATAATTATCCCAATTGTCCATTTTATTCTCGCTATGGAAAATCATCTCTATCATAGTATGCTGTCCAAGACATAATCCTACAGATACATAGATATACACATACAGATATACAGATAGACAGACAGATAGATAGATAGATAGATAGATAGATAGATAGATAGATAGATAGACAGACAGATAGATAAATATAGAGCTGGAAGGCCCCTTATGGTGCATTTAGTCCAACCTTTACAGATGAGGACACTAAGGCAGAGGATTGATAAGCAGCTTGCCCAAGGTAATAGCAAGAATCAAAAGCAGGACCTGACTCCAGAGTCACTATTCTTCTAGCTGTTCCATACTGGTTTCAGAAAGACAGACAGTAATTAAGCTTCAATCTTTTCTTCCTTCTAGAAATTTGATAACTATAGTTAAATTTTTCCTTCTAATTCCGGTTTCTCAAAAATTCCCATCTCATATCCCCAGAAATAACAGTCAGGAAGGCAATAACAGAGTCTCTTGGCCAAAGAGATGTTAACTATGGGGAACGAAACTGAAGGTCCAAGTGGTAGAGATTCCTGGATACCTAAAGTGACCCTAAACCCAATATCTTCAAAACTGAATTTGTTATCTTTCTTCCCAAACCCTCCCCTCTTCCTTATTTCCCTATTACCATTCAAAGTGTCACCATCTACTCAGTAGCTCAGGCTCCAAAACTAGATTTCATCCTCAACTCCTCACTCTCTCATTTACTATATCCAACCTGTTGTAAAATCCTAGAGATTCTTGGAACATTTCTCATACACACCCCCTTTTTTCCCTCTGACATTGGCACAACCCTGGTGCAGATCCTCATCACCTCATGCCTGAACTATCACATTACCCTTCTGATTGGTCTCTCTGCTTCACATCTTTCCCCACTCCAGCTATCAAATTGATTTTCCTAAGGTAGAGGTCTGACCACATCACCCCATTATTCAACAAACTCCAATGGCTCCCTATTACCTCCATGATCAAATATGAACTACTGTTTACCTCTTAAAGCCCTTTATAACTTTCCTAAAGAGTTCTGCCTACCTTTCCAGTCTTCTTTCAATTTATTCCCCTTTAAATACCATGCAATCCAGTGACACTGGCCCCTCTGCTGTTTCTCATTTTAGACACTCCATTTTGCAATTGTGCACAGTGGGTATTCCCCTGTACCTAGAATGCTCTATTTCCATGTCTCTACGTCCTAAATCCCCTGGCTTCCTTCAAGGTTCAGCTAAAATCCCACCTTTAATAAGAACCTTTTCCAGTTCTCCTTAATGTTATTGCCTTCCCTCTGAGATTACTACCATTTTACTCTATCTGTACCTTGATTGTACACAGGTACTTGCATGTTGTCTCTCTTATTAGGAATGTGAGCTCCTTGAGATCAGAGATTGTTTGTTTCTGCCTTTCTTTGTGTCACCAGCACTTAGCTTACCTGGGACAGGGCAACTAGGTGGTACAATGAATAGAGCGCTTGGCCTAGAGTCAGTAAGACGCCTTTTCTTTAGTTCAAATCTGGCCTCAGACACTTACTAACCTGCATGACCCTGAACAAGTCACTTAACCATGTTTGCCTCAATTTCTTCATCTGTCAAATGAGTAAAAGAATGAAATGGCACACCACTTCCATATCTTTGCCAAGAAAACCCAGAATGGGGTCACAAAAAGTCAGACACAATTAAAAACAACTGAACAACAACATAAGAATAATACTAAATAATCACTTAATAAAATTACTTGGCTCCCTTCTGAAAGAGTGGAGAGAGTACAAAAAAAAAAGCCTTTAGTAACTATCTCTTCCATTTCAGCTCTGCTCTTATTTCTAAGCATAGTTCGAGGGCTACATCTTAGATTTGACCTTCTTGCTCATACTTACTCCTTCCATCATCATGTTTTCCTCTACCAAGGAAAAGCATATAACCAAAGTCCTGAGCAGTGGCCTTATTAGCCCTTTTACTTCACCAAGATAATCTGGCTGTCTTGATCAATCCTCTACACAAGTTCAACGCCACTAACAATGGGGCTTGTAATTTTTGAATAGCCCTATAACATAAAAGTCAGGCTGTTTCCTTGAAACAACAAGATGGTCAGGGTAAACTGGGAATTACAATTATGGATATGACTGCAGTCTGTGAATATAATGGTGATCATAAGTCAAATAAGACAATTTTTAACAATTAGTTCAGTGCTTTAATTTTATAAGCTAAATTATTCATGAGGACATTTCTATGAATTCTAGGCATAAAAATTTGATAGAGGGCTGATTCATTATCATAAACTCTTCTAGCCTTTTCCTATTTACATGTATGACCAGTTAATATATTTAGGAGGCAAATTACATTCTTCTTCTCCAAATATGATGCCTTTTCCTACATAATATTTCAAGGAAACTGTGGCTGACATCTGCTAACATTGAGGATAAACATTAATCACTATAGATTTAAATGTAGCATGAAACTTGTTAATACCTTCTATGAAAAAAGAATGATACCTACAAAGTTAAACAGTACTCACCCCTTATGCCCTTGGACCTTCTCCTTCTCTACGTTCCTCTATTACAAACTATTCACACAAGGTAGATATTTAAATAGCCAATATATACATTAATAATAACAACAATAATAGCACGATGAAAAACTAGAGAAAATATTTTTGGAACCTCACATGGCTACAAACATATACCTAGTCAGTCATTTTGATGCAGATATGGTCAGGCAGAGGATGGCAAAAAAATCTATATTGCAAAAAATGATTCCAAATAAAGAAATAAAAGAGGACAAGGGGTTGGAAGTTACTATGAAGCCTTATGCTTCTTTACCATGAAGACTTTCTGTTAGAAAGACTTGGAAGGGACTAGATGCGACAGCCTCCAGAACAATACCATTGAAAAGTGAGTTAAGACAGGACTCAACTTGAACTAAATATAGCAGTTATTATGTATTCAGTTGTCCATGTTTTAAAATAGTGAAAACAAAGGTTATCATAAATGTCAAATTAACAGACAAAATAAAGATGAAAAGACATCAGTGTATCCCATCACGGACAGCTCCAACCCAACTTGTTTCAAGAAGTTGTTTACTCCAAAAAATGGGAAGTAAACAACATAAACATATAAACATTGACGCTATCAGCCTTTTTGGATGCATTTCACCAGGATGAAGCAGCTATTATAAGAAACAGGTCATAAGCGTTCAAAATGATCTCAAAAATACAATCACCTTTGAAGCAGCAGAGTCAAAGATAACCTTCATTGAGAGCAAAATCTAATTTGCATAATGCTAAATAAGTACATGTACAAAAGTGCCAAAATCACTTTAGTAGAAAAAGAGCATGCCTTGGCATGAGACAGCTTAATGTGATCAACCCAAGAATATCTGGAGGTGAAAAATGAGAAGAGGGCAAAGAAAATATGGAAGAAATCTGCTGGTAATCCTATAGCAATCTATTTACATTAATAGTAAGTGGAACTACCATATTTGGATTCTACATCTTTAGCAGCCAATGTGCTATAAAAAGACATTGATCTAAGGAATTCCTCTTCTTTGTGAAATCTTTATGCTCATAGTCTATGAAAGGCATTTAGTTGGTGAAATAATGAGAAGGGAACAAGTAGCTTTTGCATATTATTTTCTACAGTAGATCATATGATAGTCCTTTTATTCTTCCAAGATCTAAACAGAAAGCATGAGAGGAAGGCAAAGGCAAGAGTACTGATTGTATCCCTAGACAAAGAGTAAAAGAAGGAAGGGAAGCCACGGAGGAGAAGATGTAGAGAAGTTTAGGTAGCATTTCTGGATTCTGGAGAAATGGTTGAAAGAAAAGAATTAAGGAAAATTAATAAATTAGGATCTAAAAAGAAAGGTTCAGAAGAGGAAAAGAAGTAGGTCGTTTGCAAGCCATGCTAACTAAGAAAAGGTTAAGTGGAATATATCTGTTAGAAATGTTGAGGACATTCGTTTTGTAGTGCAAATAGATGAAGGGAACAGGGAATTGGACAAAGGTGGGGAAGATAAAGTAGGGTTATAGAATTGTTGCTGAGTTTAAAGATTGGACTTTAAAGGATTGTTGTTGTCATTATTACTACATACAATGAGACTGTGCTACTATTTAACAGAAGAGATGAGGATCAACTAAATTTTTGAAATTACAAAACTCAATGATCACAAACTATTCACTGCTGCAAACTATCTCATTAAAACATTCTTTTAGGTATATTCTATAACTGTAAAGCATGAAACACCATTAGGAACACCTATGTAAGATGCAAAATTAAATGTAATAAAAAAAGGCCATGGTAAGATGCATGTTGGATTAAGTAGGCTAGGAGGTGGACAGCCCAATGGCTATGTTAATACTTGAAGTTATTAAAATAACTAGTATGTTGGACAGAAGCCTTTTGAATGATTTCAGTGAAAATACAAGGAGGAATTAGAAAGATTAAGCAGGTATGGAGGGACTGTGACTTGTAGCAGTAGAAGGAATCCCTATATCAATTTAGGTCCACCTAAATACTGAAGTAATAAAATGAAGATGTGTCTAGGATCAGTATTATACTAACTAAAGGATTTGGATATTTAAGAGATATCAAAAATAGGATCAAATTATTTACATATATTCCATCCTCACAAAATCAATCCATAGATTGATAAAATTTTCTTCACTGCCCTCTATGTGCTGGGAATTCAAAGAAAAATACTAAGCAGTTCCCATGCTCAAGGAACTTACTTTCAGTTTTTAAAAAATGCACATGATAATGTTGTTAAAGAGGAATGTGGATGTATAGATTTAGAGTAGAATTCTATCTCATTGAACCTTCTCATTTTGATGACAGGAACACTGAGACCTATGATAGAATAAACAATTGATTCACGATTATACAGGTTGTGAGTAGCAGAGCCAGGATTTGAATTCATGTCCTCTAACCCAAAATCAGAAGTCTTTCCACTGTACCACATAGCTACATCCCTACTTCAAAATCTGCTTTCTGTATGTTCACTTTCTTTAGAACAAGGACCATATCCTCCATCATCCTGCACAGTTCCAAATCTCAGCACTAAGAGAAAACATGAAAATATTGCATGTAAAAGATATTTCTTACAATTATGGCAAATTGTCATAGACACAAAATAATACATACAAAAAGAAAAATAAGCAAAGTTTTCATATTACATTTTTTTAAAATCCTACAGGGGAAAAGCAAAAAAAGAGGTCTACATTCTTCTAAATTGTTCCATTTACTTCCTTATACCTTTCCAAGTCCCAAAATGTGACACCCAGATTGTGACAGATGCATCAGCGTGTTATAATACACTAAATATATTTGCTCATCGTTTGTCTGCAAAAAGAAAATAACCAGTTGAAAGAGAAATTTTCCAGGTGTCATGAAACCATATACTGTTGATTTGCCATTGATTTGAGCCTTTGGAAAGTACTGCAATTACAGCACCCAAAACGTTAAAACACCCACTGTGTATGGCTTTTAAGGATGAAGCTTTGGAATAGGGCCAGTCCTATGCATTGGTGAAATAGTTAGACAATCATGTGGTTGAGAGGTGCTGAAAGGCCCACGTGTTTATAAGTAGCTTAGAGAGGCAGTATGCTGGAGTGGAAATCATAATAACAGCATCATGAGACCTAGATTAGATCTCATGCTGGCTCTGCTGCCAACCAGCTGTGTGACCTTAGACCAGTCACCTCACCTCTCTAGGTGTCAGTTCCCTCATCTATAAAACAAGATTGTAATATGTGATTTCCAGCATCCTTCTGATTAGAAAATTCTTTATTTTCTAATCTTCAGACAAAGATGAAATAGAGGAAATTTATATTCTCAAACATAGGTACACAAATAATATTCTTGGAGATATTCTTCTATTAGTTCCTTTCTCAGAAAAATTAAGGAGTTAGAATAAGTAACCTACAAAATTCTAGCCCAAATATTTTCTATTTCTCTATGTTTAATGTGATGAAGTGACTGAAATGTATATATTTTAGATACCTTTTTGGGCCAAGACTTTATCATTAGGATGTCCCCGTTAATTGTAAAAATGCAAATATAAAACATAGCAGAGGCTACCAAAAATTCATGCCAGGTAACATCAACGGGGCTTTCACTTTCGGTCAGCAAATCTCCCACTGTGTCGACAACTCACTTCAACAGTTCACAAGCATTACTAATGTGCAAGGCATCATGCCAGACACTGAAGGATACAAATACAAAAAAGTCAAGTCTTCAATGAGCTTACAGTTTACTAGAGGATTCAGCATGTACACAAAGAAGTCTATTATAAAATCAAGTGTGAGGGTGCAAAGAAGAATTGTAAGCCCTGCCCCAAAGTTACCATCCTACATCTCTCTCCTTCCCTTCACTGCCAAACTTCTATACCTATCATCAGTAACTCCACTTCTTGATCATGCTTCACTCAATCCCATATCCTCATATTCTCAACATTCTATCTAAAACCACACCAATAATTTTCACATCACTGTATCCAGTGGACTTTTGAAGCATAGAGTGATGGATTCAAGTCACAAGGGACCACAAAAATAATTTAGTCCAATTCACTCATTTTTCATAAAAGGAAACTGAGGCCCACAAAGGTTAAGTGACAACAGTTCATAAGAAGCATGATCAGGATTTCAGCCCAGGTCCTTTGCCTCCAAATCCTGCACTTTTTGCACTATGTTGCACCAGTCTTCATTCCCATGACTTCTCAACTGCACATTGACATTGTGAACCACTTTTTTCTTATTGAGGCAATCTTATCTGTTGCATTCACCAGAACACTGCTATACTGAAGGGACAGTTAGTATTTCCACTAATTTCCATTTTAAACTAGTGCAAAGTGAGGACAAATGACTGGTATGGGGTCAAAATAAAGAAAATTCTGTACCCATTAGGGCACTCTACCTCCTAGAGATCACAGGAGGGGGAAAGGCAGCAGGTGGCATGAACAAAAGTCTGATAATTAGCTGGAACTGCCAGGCATAGCTTTCCAACCGGAGGCTCCCTAAAGTGGCAGTCTTAATCTTGCCACACTTAGCAGGTCTTCTAAATGCCACAACTGCACACTTTGAAGCAACAGCATAAGAACTTTCATTATGAGACTAAAATTGCAGTAGTTTGATAGCCTTTCTTTCTGGCTTCCTTCTTGAAAATCAAAAACATGTGGATACTGAAGGAAAATTTCTGTATTTCAGGAGAATGCTCAAAGGATAAATGATAAAAGGTTATGTCATGAAACAGCTATCGTGTTCTATGCTACAACACAGGCATGTTCCCAGTTTCTTTAGAGATTCCAATTTTTGTTTAGCTGATTAAATCAAACAAGACCCATCCACCCCCAGACCATGGAAACAGGCTTGTGACTATAGTGAAATTATATAGGACTGATACTCAGGAGCTTAAAATTTATATCTCAGTTCCATGACTTTGCTACCTATGTGGTATCCTGCCTCTCTATGACTCAGTTTCTTCATCTGTAAAAGGAGGAGTTTTACCAGATGACTTCAAAGTCCCTTCCATCTCTACTAAATGGTATGATTCTAACTTTACTGTGGACTACAACAACAAGGGAAATCCACTCAGATTTCTAACACCATTTGATCATTATCACAAGTCAAGATGACAGAACTCATAAAACTAACTAGAAATATATTTTTATTGAATAATCATTGATTCTCCACTCTTGTTTGGGAAAAATAAATATTTTCTTGCCATTTCTAGATAGATCAAATACTAACTCATTCGCTTTCCCTTATTACTGGTAGTGGCAGAGAATGTTATCTTCCCAGACTTGGAAGATTTGCAAATCCTTTAAAATCATAAATTGCATTTGCTAAGCATGATTTTTATAACATAGCACATATTGGAATGAAATGAGTTCAGTAAGTGCTTTTGATTATTTCTTACCCCTTTTGCATTCCTTAATATATGTTTTAAAGTGTGATAATGTTCTAGTTTAACAATCAAGAATCTGACCTGATGTTTATTACCTTCTGATTAGCTTATTCTGGTTACTGTAATTTGCTCTTTTTTATATGAGAACAAGTTTTTGTCCCCAGTCTCCCAAAATCCCTTTCATTACTACTCTCCCATCCTTGCCAGAAGTGGTCACTGGGTGAAAGTTGTCAAGGCCAAATGTACTGTCCAAGCCTATTCTTGTTCTATTATGTTTTAATAAATTGAATTTGAAGAATTCTCCCTGTAGTATGCTCTCCATTGATTTGATCTAATATGGAAAACAAATCTTCCTTGACATGTAGAATTGGCAGAAGCTAGCTTTCCTTAAAAGTAAAGGAATTTTTGAAGTTTTAAAGGGACAATGAAGTTGAGTAAAGGGAACTGACATTGATTTTATTAGAATAATAAATCATGCATATGGATATCAATAATAAAAATCATATGTGTGCATATATGTGAATATGGGAACTGTGCTGCCTATATATGGGGATAGGGACTGTCCCAATGATTTCAGTGATATAGGAGACAACTAGCTTTAGAAACTCTCTTTACCAATGCAGACCTTCTCTGAAATGTATAGTCTTAGACAGTTTTCTAGAGAACTGAGAGGCTAAATGATTTGCCCAGGATCCCACAGTCAATATGTGTTAAAAGCAGAATTTCAAACCATGATTTTTTGGCTTTAACAATGCCTTTATATCTATTATGCCATGCTATCTAAAGAGAGAAAGCATTGTGGCAGTAAAATGGATGATATTTTTGTAATACGTGCCCCATGCTACAAAAAAAAAGTTAATGATTTGATGCTAACCATTTGAAATAATCAGGGATAAGATTGTTCCATAATATCAAGATAAGAAGCAAGTTAACTTAATTTTTAAAAAGTTAAAGGAAGTGATATTTTTACACTTACAAAAAAAGCTGAACTATTCAAATCAGATCTGAAAATTTAAAGTTTAATTTTATCTTCTATGCCTTGATGTATTGGCCTTGTTTCCCAATGAACATAATTATAATTACAAAAAGGAAGGTATGATGTTTTCTGTATGCATAGAGAGATGCAAATATGGTTTTCCAAGTTTATACTAAATTTGGTTCCACTGAAATGGGTCACACAACTGAAGGAACTCAGGTAGGTATCACAAAAGAGAAAACAGAGAAGATGCTACCTGGCCACATAATCTTCTATGGCCATGGATTCATTGGTATATAGAGAAAAGGGAATGGCTAAAGGACATGTACTATATTTATATCCTTATGATAATAAGAGATGTCAAGGATGACCTTCCAGCACATTGAATGGACCGTCTATGGTGACTTTGTAGAAGACCATGACTGAAAAAGGCAAAGAAGGGGCATGAATGAAGGAGTTGCTTTCCTCATCAATGAAGAGGCTATCCAATTTAATGAGATCACAACTACTTTGAAGCACTGGAGTACTAAGGGAGTGATGAGGGGGATGGGGAAAGGAAGGTTTATTTCATTTGATTTTGTCCTACATGAAGTTAGTCACTGAGGAGTTGGAAGCACAGGGTACTATGCAACATTCAGAAAAGCTCATCATCATCACGCATTTCTCCTTCTAGCAAGAGAAACCCTATATTCCTTTTAGCATTAGCTTTCATCAGATGTTCTTAATATTATGATCTGTATCTCCCTACCAATCCATTTTAATAGAAAACATAATGCTGAACTTTAAAGAAGGAAGAAGCTTTAAATACTGGTCATTTCATTTATTTTTCCTAAATGAAGCAAAGTTGGCAAAAGTTTGCATGTAGAATTAATCAACAAAAATCCATTAGGGATATTTAATATGCCAGGCAATAGAGCTAGAAAGACCAATATGGAACAGTCTCTGCTTTCCCCCCAGGGGACTGCATTCTATCTATGTGTGGGTGTGTATATATATAATAAACATATTATTTGTATATATATATATATATATATATATATATATATATATATATATATATATATATATACACATATATATTCATGTGCATGTTTATATGTGTGTTTATATTGTTTGTATGTACATACATGTATATATACACATATATATTATATATTCATTACGGATAGAGAGAGAGAGAGAGATAATTGGGGAGGGAAGAGGAGAAGGTATTAGCATCTGGAGAAATAAAGAAAAGTTCCATTTATTAGGTAGATATTCAGATGACTTTTGAAGGGAAAAGGGAGTCCAGAAGATAGAGGAGGGGATAGGAGGAAAAACTATATTCTAGGTATTATAAGCAGAACAAAGGCCAAGTGTGAGGAACAGTATCAAGACTGATTTGATTGAATTATACAACATGAAAAGCGAATTCATGTGTAGTAAAAGTAGGTACATGGCTCAGGTGATAGAGTACTGAGTCTGGAGTCAGTAAGACTATGTGATCTTGGCAAGTCACTTAACCGCATTTGCCTAGGAGGCAGCTAGATGACTCAGTAGATATAGAGCTAGGCCTGGAGTCAGGAAAATCTGAGTGCAAATCGTACCTTAAATCCTTACTTGCTGTGTAACCCCTGGTCAAGTCGCTTAACTTCTGTTTGCTACAATTCACTGGAGAAGGAAATGACAAAAGCCATCTTTGCCAAGAGCACCAAGTAGGAGGCTCCGTGGAGTCACAAAGAGTTAGACACAACTGATCTACTGAAGAGTAACAGTAACAAGACTACAAAGAGAAGCAGGTTGCCAAGTATTTTAACGTCAAACAGAAAAGTTTACATTTTATTCTAGAGGTGATAAAGAGTCACTAGAGTATATTCAGTAGGTCAGACCTCTGCTTCAGGAAAATGGTTTCAGTAACTGTGTATTAGAGTGAGACTTGAGGCAGGGAGACCAACTACAAGGGTGTGTGAATTACTTGGAACAAGCAATAATTTTGATAATCTTTCATTTTGTGACTACAACAGTCGTGTGTGCATGTGCATGTGCATGTGTGTGTGAACCTCTCCTAAACAACTGGACATTGATTTTACATGTGCAATGACTTAGAAAATCTGACCTTAACCAGGTAGGACTGAATTGAGCTGTGAGCTGGTTTCTGCAGCTTTCTTGAGATCATTTTCTCCCAACTGAACACTAAATTCCATGCCACATACACATATTTCACTGATTTTTTTTGTTGTGTTTTTAATTCAGTGGATTTTCAGAATGGATATTCCTCAAAAAAAAAAAAACCATGCAAAGTATGCAACTCTTAAAGAGCACATTTCAATGATTTTTAGAGATATTAACTCAACTATTATTGTGGGGAAGTCAAATATTTGATGGATCATTCAAACCTACAAAGAAGCAGGATTGGTAATGCCAAAGCACCAAGGAAAGTACAACCAAATATGTAAAATGATACCAAGAAAAGATAAAACATGGCTGAAAAACTGACCAAAGCTTAGAAAATAAGGAAAGATCCTCAGAGAGAGCTAGAAGTCACAAGAGTTGAATTGGCTTCTACTTTGAGGATTATCTTAAATGAAATAATAATAAAGTACTTAGTCCCATGCTTGGCACATAAATAAGTGCCATACAAATATTAGCTATTATTATTGTCAGAGGAATACAGGTTTTGTGAAGTTGGAATAACATAGGGAAAACCAGTTTTTAAAAAAAATGAAAACACAGCAATTACTTATCGTTGCCATGAAGAAAAAAAAAAATGTTCCTTATGTGCAAACCAATGTAAAGAAAAAAAAGGAAATTTTTAATTGATGGAGCTTAATTTTCATTCAAGACTATATAAAAACTTGTCATGAGGAGTGCAGGTAAACCTATAAGATCTAGGAATCATTATCAGGCTGTAAATTAACCACCAAAAATGATCCAGAGTCTGTTTGTTTTTTTACTTCCAGTGGGCTTAGAGGATTTGTTCTTATTAAGAAAATTATGAACTTTGTTAAATATATATGAAGCAGAATCACAGAAATTCCCAAATGAGGATAGAATGTTGAAGAAAAAAGCCATGTACCATGATGCACATCACCAAAAAAAAAAAATAAATTTATTCAATAGATGAATAGTCTGATAATTTGCTTGACTTAAACACTATTGAAAACCTATTGGTTCTGATCATGGCTAGACTGGAAAGATGAACTGTTCATAAAAACCCATTTAATATTCAATATGGTAAGCATGGTTTTTTCATGAATAGCTAAAAAATATATGTCAAAATCTTATGAACTCCTCCTAACTGACAAATGGACAAAGGCTATGAATAGACAGTTTTCTAAGGAAGAAATTCAAATGATCAATAGCCACTGTTTTTAAATAGAGAAATTGAAATTAAAGCAGTTCTGAGATTCTACTACACACCTATCAGATTACAAAGTTGACCAAAAAGGAAAATGACAAATGTTAGAAAGGCTATATCAACAATAATTCAATACTGGTGGAACTGTGAATTGGTTCAGTCATTCTGGAAAATAATTTGGAACTATTCTCAACAAGTTACTAACCTGTGAACAACCTTTGACCCAGAAATGCCACTAGTAAGCCTATTTCCCAAAGATTAAAGAAAAGGGTGAAAAAATCTGTATTGCAAAAATATTTTTGTGGTGGCAAATAACTGAAAACTAAGGGGGAAGAAGCCTATCAACTGTGGAATGGATGACTAAATTGTGTCATAAGAATGGAACAAAATAGTAAAAGGTGAACAATTTTGCAAGACTCAAGCACTTTGATCAGTGCAATGATTGACAATAATTATAAAGCACTTAAGAGAAAGTATGCTATTCACTTGCTGATATGGTGAAGAACTGAGGGTACAAAATGAGACAAATATTTTTGGGGCATGACAAATGTGAGAATTTGTTCTTCTATTACTATACATATGTATTTGTTACAGAAGTTTTGTTTTTCTCTGTTCCCCATGGGAAGTTGAGAAAGAGAAAAAAATTGTTAATGGAAAAACATAAAACTAAATTCAAAAGAATTTTGATATTCAAATTTGATATTCAAAAATATTGCGAAATTTGATATTCAAAAATATTGCGAAATCAGTGTCAAAATGATTGTGTAAAACAAGTGATTATAGAAAAAGGGCCTATTTCATATTAGAAGTTTTTTCAACATGTAACAATTGTAAGGTTCATTTATAATCAATAAATTTTCTTTTATCCCAGTTAATTAGCATACCACTGAATGAGGTTGTAGAGTTAGAAGATTTGGAAAATGATCAGATCCTGGGGTTAAAGGACAAAGAGAAATACAAAATAACACATGTTGCTAACTTTGATGAATGCTAACTTAGACTGGAAGAATGGGGGTACCCTTTGACAGTAATGGGGAAGCTTGGAAGTGGAATGTTTTTGAGTGTAGGGAAGAGGGAGAGAGACAGAAGAAGTCTTCTTTGGGAGTGTATTGCCTTTGAGATGCCTTTGGGACATCAAATTCAAATTGTCATAGTTGCATGGGACAAGAGCTCAAGGGAAATTCTATTGCTCTATGTAGGGACCTGGGAGTCATCTGTTAAAAGATATTAGTTAAACCAATGAGAGCAGATGAGGTCACCAAGTGAGAGAGTATGGAGAGAAAAGAACACAATAAATTCAGCCACTTTTCTTTAGAATATGGTGCATACAAGTCACATGGCAAATACTAAATAACCACAAAGATCTGTAATTTTATAAGGCTACATGGTCTTTGAGAGTTTCTAAGGTTGGAAAGTTCAGTGCCCTACAATCAACCTAGCAAAGAATCTCTCCAAACATAGCTAGACAGGTGATGAAAGAGACCTGTAATACATGACTTTCCAATGAGTAGGATCTTTCCACCTTTCTAACAGGGTATGATCCCTTTTAGCCTTTAGTTCTCTGCGAACCCAGTCTCACCAGTACGCCATAAGAAGGCACTTGAGTATGAGAATGTAGGAAAGTATGATGAATATTTTATCTAAAACACTTGGAGAAACTTTTCTACCACCTCTCCTGAACCTTCAAAGGTCCCATTTTGATTTTTTATGAGATACTATGTGCATTATGTGACCAGTTTTACAAATAAGGGTAATTTCACTCCAGCTTTGCCGTAACGCATTCTGTGCTCTTTTCCAATTTCACAATGGTATATTTCAATTGATTTTCTAAATGACATTTTTTCCAGTTACTAATTTGTGATTTACATGACAAATAAACACTGTGCCTTTCATACCAATGTTTTACAATGGTCATTTTAAATGCTATATACTTCCCATTGCCCCCACCTTCCTGAATTCAAACATCACTCCATTTTACATAACATTAGCTTTTATTACAACTACTTTTTTTACCCTTACAATATTTTTATTGTCTTTGATAAAGTAAACTAAATTTAGATTACTAAGTTGTGATTTTTTTTTAACTGATAGATGAGCCTCATAAAAGCAGCAACTAGCCATAGCAGGCTGTTTGGTATTACAGCAACATGCTAATTTACCACTTCTCAAGGAAATGTTTGTGATATTTAGCCCAATCTTACAGATTTTTGATGAAAAAAATGTGAACAGTTCCCTTATCATATAAGAAATGCTGAAGGATAAAGGCTCATTAGAAGTTACCAATCATCTTTGCCTGAAAGTTACTCTCATAAATGAAATCAATCAAATGAAGCTAAAAATTAAAAGCAAGATAAACCTTTAAGTAAGAAAAAGAAGTGATGGCATAAAAATGGTCTAAATCATCTCTCTGAAAGCATTGTTTATTTTAAAATGTAAAATGCAAACTTATATTTAAAATGGCAAGCTAAATTAAAAATAAGAAGAGTATTCTCACAGAAAATCAGGTTTCCTACCCATATCTCATTTGAGTCCTATACTCCTCTGTTGTCCTGTTTCTGATGCAAAAAAAAAAACAATTTTTAATTATGCCTCTTTAGAGTCCAGAGATGGGGACAGCAGTAGGTAGCAGGTTTATAGGTTCTTCCTATTAGCATGAAAAAAGTACTCTGCAGACATACTTCAATAATTCAAGAATCCTTGATTTAATCAGGGTAAGGCTCTCTCCATCAATCTCCATCACAATACCTCTATCCCTTTAGAAACAACTTCAAGAGTTTTATAGCCAAAAAAGAGATTCAGATGGATTATATGTAATGTATATCATATGGACATATGTGTGTATATAACATTTACATTGTATTATGTATGTGTGTAAACACCTATGCATGTGTAGACACACACACACACAAGAATAGTCCACTAGTGTTTATCACAATACCTCCATCCTTTTGAAGACAGTTTCATGAGATTCATAGCCAAAAACAAACAGATAAATAGGTCAGCTCAATAGATGGCATGTTGACAGAATGATACATATGTAAGTAAATATGTGTGTGCATATATGTGATATGTATGTGTATATGAGCACATAATATGTATGTGTGTACATATGCATGCACTTTAGGGGAGACACAAGAACATGGAGGATACAACTGGACATGCAGTATAATCATAGCTATGGTAGAATAAAAGATTTTATTAATAATTAATGAATAACAGAATGGAACTCTTTGACCAAGACAAAATATCATTACTGATTCAAATTATGACCATGTTTCTGGAATGACTTTATGAATTAGACTGGTCTTAATTATCATAAAATGGCATTAGGGGAAATTTATATTCATTCAGTTTGGGCTTTAAATGTATCCCAATTAATATTAATAACTAAAAAAACTCAATATGGTGGAAGGCACAAGACCCTTTCTTCCACTCTCTTTTCTTATGATCCCTTCCTTGCCATTGTTGAACTGATATGCATATGGCAGCTCTCTCATTCCATGCACAGACACCCCAGGGTCATCTGGAAAGACTGGCAGGTTAGAACACTGAACAGTACACTGACTATGGAGTCAGAGACACTCGGTCACCATCCCACATTTTGAGCAAGTAATTTCACTTACCTAAGCCTAAAGCATCTCATTTGTAAAAGGACCACTATATGGCCTCTAAGTCCCTTCTAACTCTATTTCTACAATACCCATGCTTCTCTGACAGCTGACTAGTTCCAGGTTTTAATTGTGGAAAGTGATAGAACCAGAGACAAAATAACCAAGGTTATCCAGTGTTCTCATCTTCATTCTGACAGATAAGAAAAGTGATCTAAGACAGAGATGCTGAATAATTTGTCCAAAGTTACACAGCTAGATAGTGGCAGAATCAGGGTTACTACCTGTGCCTTCTGATTCCTAGTCTAGTGTTCCAGGTCAGGAAGACATACCCAGTGCAGCCCCTGTGAATCAGGATAATTTCTCAAATAGAGATATCCTGGGAGAGAATTCATACTATCTCTCATTGCTCTTATATTTTAACGAGGTTACCCTAACAAATATGAAATAGAGCTGGGATCTCTACATTGCACAGTGCTGAAATTCCAAATTGATTTCTAGTACATTTTAGAATCAGACTCAGACTACTAAAACAATCCATTTAAGTAGAGAGATTAAAGAATAGGTGGGAGGAATGCCTAAGTCCTCCTCTTCCCAGGAAATGCCATTGAGTTAACATTTTGCTATACTGCAAGGTTTAACCAGGATTATTGTAGCTTTGTGTGCTACTTTGAGAGCTAGGTCAGAAAAGGGTAATTACTGTAACTTTTGAGTTCCACTTGATTGTTTTCACCCCTCTGCCGTGATTCTTCTACTTCAGGTGCTTCCATCAAATATGAGGGAAGAAAAGTAAACTTCTTCAAATTCATCCTTCTAATAAAGAGGTTTTTGGGGGTTATTTCAATTAACCTCTCATCCTTCATATATGAAGGTAATAAGGTTGACCTATCAGCAGTAAGTAATGCAGACTGAGCTGTTTTTCTGGTCAAAGAAAAGAATTTGCATGAATCCTGCTCACCTAGAATCTGCAGGTTCCTATTGGATTAGAGTAGAAGTCTGGAGTCCCTAAATGAACAAAGCTAGGTGGTCCATATAGAAATCACACCTGTTGGAAGTCAAAAGATTTGGTAATACAGCACATGTGAGGACTTTGTGCAGGTGTATTTGCAGATGAGGAAACAACTTTAACTAAGCAAGAAACCAGAACTGGTATGCATTTGTTCCAGAAAACGGGCTGTAGTTGAAAAGGGCAGCTGATAATATATTTTTGAAAGAAAGGGGACAGGAGGGCAAACTGGGTGAATGTTCCTGATGCTACAGCACAATTACTTCTATGTTTTAGGAATATCAGTTTGAAATGGCATGGAAGCTTCATTGAAAAAAGGAGAGAGAAGAAGCAGGGATACCAATTAGGAGGACATTGCATTAGAAAAAGAAGGTGATGTGACCCTAAACTAGAATAAATGCTATGTGATTGGAGACAAGGAGATGGAAGTGAGACATGTTGGAGAGGTACAATTGACAAGACTTGGCAACATTTTGGATATGAAGGTTGATGGAGAAGGAAAGGTCAGTAGTGACACCAAGGTAGCAAACCTGAGTGACTGAGTATATAGTGATACTGTAAATAAAAAAGGGTATTTTCAAGAAGGTTTGAGTTTCTTTTAGATTTTAGAATCCAAGATACCTATGGACTACACATATAGAGATGACCAGCAAACAAATGGTAATGAAGGGCTAGAGTTCAGAATAGAGAGGGGTAGGTAATTTCTCCTGTATAATGTAATAGAAGCCACTTTTATGTTTTTATCTTTATATACTCATTGTCTGATATATTACCAGGCACAGAGTGGGTTCTTGATGAACATTTATTGAATTAAATTATTGAGTTGAAGAAATCAAGGAGCTGTAAGATCAGAATATTAGAAGGGGTGTTAACGTGAATATCTAGGGAAGGATTTTCAAAGCCAGATTAAGGTAAAAGAATGAAAGAACTGAAAACATGACCTGAAAATTCCTAGAAGAATGGAGCCTTCTATGAGCAATATTTGAATCTCATTGACCCAAAGTTTCCCACTGTCTTTTGTGGAAAGTCGCAGTCATATTGTAGATGAAACAGGATTGTTCAATTCAGCTCAACAATTTCAACTCAACAAATAACAAGTGAAAAAATATCACCATGAACACTTCAACAAAGCTCCTTAATAAAAGGATCTCTTCTGAGAAGTTTGGATTCAGTCAAAGGGTTACACTGAAGGACCTGGAGGGCCACATGTGACTTTTAGGTTCCCCATCCTTAATTTAAACTTATCATCGTTAAAAAGACTTTTAGGGTAATAGAACCTTCTCAATGCCATATTTTGACATAATACATTTTTAAAGTTTTCATCCATTTGCTTGGCAAGTTAAGTTTTTGGTAAAATAGGTTTTTATTAAAATTATAGGTTTTAAAGTCAGTGTATTTGGATGAATAAAAATATCCATTAATTAGCTATTTTATTTCATCAAAATGTGAAAGCTAAAGTCATTTTTAATCACTATATATTCAAATAATCATTGATGGAAATCTCAAAAGTGTCCTGAGGAAAGCAACCAGGATGATTAAATGCCTTGAGTTCATCCAATATAAGAATGATTTGAGAGAACTTGAGCTATTTAGGCTGGGGGAGAAGTAGGAAGGATATGATAGCTGTCTTCATGTATCTGACAGGTTCTCCAATGAAAAAGGGGGAAAGGATTAGACATTCAACTTGTCTCCCAGATATCAGAATAGGAGAAAATGGATGTAAGTTACAAAGAAGTACATTTAAGATGAATTAAAAAGAAAATTTCCAAACAACTAGAACTATTCCCCCAAAGGATAGCCTCTTTGATGGATTTTTTTTGTATAGGTCAGATTAGTGGCCCATTGATGTCCTTCCCAATGCTCTGATTCTGTGAAAACTAAGCATTCCTTAAACAACTATCAAGTTACCTTTTATTGGAGGGATCTCTTTTTTATTGTATCATTTTATTGAATTTACTGAGTCACCTGATTAGTGGAATCAACTCTTCCAAGTCGATGCCAACAAAAGGAACCCATTGATTAATTTAATAAATTATATTTAACATATAATTTATATTATATATAAATATATTTATATTTGATAAATATATTTTTATATATTTAATATTATATATATTTAATAAATACTAGACTAAATTGGGGTATCAGTCACAGTCATAATAAAAGAGATCTTAGTCATTAAGAAAATACCCATTTTCATGAAACCATTGTGCATTTGACTTATATATTATTCTGCTCATAAGTAAAGCATTGATATTAAGAAGGAAGAGGGGGAAAAACTTTTAATAGTAAAATAATAATAATAATATCCATAAAGTCCTAACATCTTATCTGTACTCACAAAGATGCTCAAGATTTACTCAACTTAAGAATCTATGAGGGGCCTTACAGGTTGCCTCAATAAAATATTATTTTTTCTGAGTCAACACCCCCTCATCTTTTTATCTGTTGTCATTAAGAAAGTTTGGGGGCAAATAAAAGGGGGATGAAACCTAAAGAAATGTCAAGGGCATAGGAGAGATGTCAGACTCAAGACAGACTTAAGAATTATATGTATAAAGTTGATAATAATAACTCAGTTTCGCATATGTTTAGAAGCTTTGGGTAAAAATGAATCTGCCAAAAAAAAAAAAAGATTGTAGATTTCAGAAATTATTTTTTTGTTAAAAGAACAATGCAAATAACTAATGACATACTTACTGTTGTCATGGAGTTGTTCTGTGCTTCTCTCATATCGAGACTCCATGTCTATTGTATCAGGACTATGTGGTTTGTTTTTGGAGTCTTGCAAAAGTTTCAAAAATACCTTTTTAGAGACAAACATAAGGCTACGATTATTATGGATATGATGATAGTTTGCATTTATATAGAATTATTGCAAATATGCTGCTTTTTATGAATTTTTTCTTTCAAATTGTTTTCCTTTCAATTCCTGGAATTTATGGACTAAATTATTCCTAGGATGCCTTCCAAACATACTATATTCATAATATATTCATTTATTCATTGTACTTATTAGGCATATACTCTTGCAAGGTACTTTTCTAGGACAAAAGGAAGATTCAGCAACTGACAAAGCTTGATTTCTTCCCTCAATAATCTTTGTATAAATGAGGCGAAGAACCAAATACCTACCATAAATAACTGCAACACAAAACAATAAATAATGAATACCACAAGAACATCACATGAAAAGGTATTGGAAAAAAAGAGGAAGAGATTCCTTCTAGCAGGAATGCCCAGAGAAAGTGCCATAGAGAGAGGTGGGGTGATGGAGGGGAGGGCAGGGTGGGGGGTAGGGTTGATGAAAGTACACACTTCTGTAGAGGGACAGGGACAGGGACAGGGTAGAGAGTGGATGGGGGGGCAGGATAGGAAGAAGGGACATGTAATCAGACTCTCACAATATGCTCACTGTGGAGAGGTTCTGTATAACTAAACACGT
>CM053590.1:61081963-61159769 GCA_028646515.1 Pseudochirops corinnae
TAACTACATCCAACTGGAACTTGAGATACGCAGGCACTGTGGTAGGGAGATCCATCCTGTCCTACCAGAAAGTCAGAGGGGCGAGGGGGGAAGACATAGGACAGATTAGATTGGGGGAGGAGGGATACAATGGGATGGCTGTTTTGGGGTGTTGGGTAGGGGAAAGATGGGGAGAAAATTTGTAACTCACAATTTCGTGGAAATGAATGATGTGAACTAAAATTAAAAAAAAAATAAAATAAAATAAAAATTCTAAAAAAAAAAGTGCCATAGAGGAGATATCATTAAAATAGATAGTCTAGTAGGTCTCCCTATTCAAAAAGAATTACTAGAAAATTAGGAAAGCAGTTTGGCAAAAATTAGGTTCTAATCAGTATCTTACACTAACACAATAAGCTACAATAAATTCTGAATAAATCTATAATCTAATGGAAGAGATTTTTTCATTTTTGAAAAAAAATTGAAAAGAATAAGAATTATCTTGAATAACTAGGTCAAGGGGGAAAATTATTAATCAAACAAGAGATAAAGATACTCACAAAAAAAATCAAAATTGTGATCAATTTAAAAGCTTTTCAATGAAAAAAATTCTACTAACATAAGAAGGCAAGATAATAAGAAAAAAAAAAATCTTCCCAGAAATGAGAATAGGATGGGAAGAAAACAGAGATTTTATTTGGGGCCTCCCAACAAGGAAATTCTCTTGACCAGTACAGATTGGTATTTTCTCTGAAGTAAGGTCTTCCTGACTCCAAGATAAGCTTTCTATTCACTATGGACCCTGACACTCTTAGAGAAAACATAGAGAGAAAGAACGTATTAGACCAAGCCATCCAAAAATATTGTAATGAGAAGTAGTGGACAATATGTTGAGAATAAAACATATTATCAAACTTGGCCAATATGTTGCTTTTCTTGTTGGTACCTTTGCTTAATGATACACCTATCATTTGTGCTACCACATGATTGTGGTAATAATAGGAATGAAAATATTTGGTGATGTTCAGTCATTTCAGGCATGTTTGACTCTTTGTCAAATCCCATTTGGGGTTTTCTTGTCAAGACACTGGAGTGATTTGTCATTTCCTTCTCCAGCTTATTTTACAAATTTTAAATTTTACAAATGAGGAAACTGAGGCATATAGACATAAATGACTTGCCTAGGGTCACGCAGCTAGTAGGCATCTAAGACCAGGTTTGAACTCATAAAGATGAGTCTTCCTGACTTCAGACCAAGACCCAGCTGCTCAAATGAAAATACAATTAATTGAAATAAACATGGAAAACCACATTTGCAGTAGTAATGAGAATGAAAAAGAATGGGCAATAGTGGTAGTTAGAAGAATTAGAAAAATCAAAGATGACACAAATTTTGTGTCTCTAGGACCAGGAAAATGGTAGGAGACAGAGAAATCTTCATGTAAAAGTCCTTCTTGTAGAACTTGATCTGAATCTTGAAGGAAAACAGGGTTTCCAAGAGCCAGAAGTAAGAAGAACAAAGGGGAAATGAAAAGTCAGAGACACATGAGAGACTTATAACGTGTGCAGAACAGTAAATAGACCAGTATGGTTGGAGTGTAGAAAACACCATTGTATAAGAAGGGTGGAAAGGTAGGAACGGGTCAGCAGTTTATATTTGATTCATGAAGCAATTGGAGGTACTAGTGTTTGAAGCAATTGGGTGACAGGACCAGACTTCCACTTTGGGGAAGTTGCTTTGGCAGCTCGGTGGAAGATGGATTGGAGCAAACAGCAGCTTGAGGAAGGGACTATTGCAACAATTAATAGACTATTGCAACAATACAAGCAAAAGGTGATAAGGGCCTGAACAAGGGTGGCAGCTGTCTGAGTGGAGTGGAGGTAGTATACGCAAGAGATGTTGGGATGAAAGAAGCAAAGATTGGAACAATGGTGGGAATGAGATTGAAGGATTAAGGATGATGCTAAGCTTGAACATTTGGGTTACTGGGAGGATGATAGCATTCTCAATGGTAATAGGAAAGAAGAGAGGGTTTGAGGAGAAAGATGATGAGTCAAACTTAAATCTGCCTCTCTGCAGCTATTAAACTTTTCTCCTAGACTTGGATTCTGAGAACAAGACAGATAGCAAACCCCCAACACAGATAGCTAAAATGCCCAGTATCCCTTGGTCAGGGTTTTAGACAATGATAAAAAAAGACCCCAGATTGCAGAGGGTATTGAGTGCCAGGAGGGTTGAAAGTAGGACAGAGGTGAATGTCAATGGCAGTGATACTGAGTAGGCATAATTTTGTTATTAAACAAGTTGGGCAGGATGATTAGCCCATTTTCCAATTAGATTCTGGTGTGACTAGGGTCTTCTTTTTGAGATTTTAAAAGGCCCAATTTAATTGACACTCTTGCTTTCCCAAACAGCCAAATTGTCTGATAGCTTTAGCAGAAAAACAGGTGACAATGATTGATTCCATTGTTTTATACATTATCTGGACTGTGAGAGATATTCCCAACCAAAAAATGGGAGAAGAGAGAAAAGGGTCTGGTGAGCAGAAGCACTATACTCAGTGCGAGAAATATTTAGTAGATGTAAAAAGTCAGGCTTCTCCTTAAAGACAAATTAGGACAGACCAGAAAGAACCCTGGATTTAAAGTCAGAGGACATAGGTTCAAATTCTGGTTCTACTGCTTACTTCCTGTGTGGCCTTGGGCAGGTCACTTAACCTCCCTGTGCCTGAATTTCATCATCTTTAAAAATAAAGGGGTGAAACTAGATGTCTTCTGAGGTCCCTCTCAGCTCTAGACCTATGATTCTATGATACTAGGAACTTCCCTGGGCCTCATTTATCTGATTTATATATCTAACTGAAAATTCTATGAAAACAAAAGAAAATCAAACCATGGAATTGAGTGGATCTAGATGAATTCTATCTTTTCTCAGTTTGAAGTTAGCTAATTTAGATTTGAGTTCTGAGGAGAGCTGTAAAAATGTCTAGATCACCTCAGCACTTGCAATGAAAAAGAGTGGTTCTTTTTTTTTTTTTAATGAGTTAACTGATATCAATACAAAGGAAACTCCTGCTTATCTGTAAAATGGGCCGTTGAACTAGGTGATTTCTAAGGTCTTTCCTGTTCTGGGTCTCATTATCTACAATACCAGCAACAAGCAAGGGCTGTATGGCAAACATAAACATCAAAGAAAACCAGGAGCTAAGTACTGCTATTCTACAGACTTAATTATAGAGAACAGAATTAAAGAAAATTGAAACCATATCAATTAAGAAGTATCATTTGCACTAAGCCTTTGCTACTTTGATAATCCAAAAGGAATTTTCTTTCTAAGCACAAGTGAAATTATGATTATTTTTAGTCTTAAGAATAAACAGATGTGCACATATTTACAACCAATCATATTACAGCTTGGTTGTAAATATGTGCACACCTGTGTATTCTTAAGCCTCCTGTCTCCAAAAGGTGACTATAATCCATCAAAATAAATATGAGGCCCCTCCAGTGGTGAATGCAAACTGCGGGCATACATTTCCTTGGGGACTACAGAAACTCTAAAGAATTATATCAAAGAATCATAGGGTCATAGACTTATAATTGAAAGGGATGTAAGTAATAATCTAATCTATTCCCTTCGTTTTAGAGATGAACAAACTGAGACCTCAAAAGAGTTGTTGACTTATCTAGTATCATTGGTAGTAATTTGCTGAGTGAAAATATGAACCAACATCTCAGTTTCCTCATTCATAAAATGAAAAGATTGGCTTACAAGATATCTAAGATCCCAATTTATGATCCTAGATCACAGGGTCCAGGACTGCCCTCTCTTTATAATCTGATCGACTCCTATGGATGCAATGATCACTTCGATGAAGATATCTCCTCATTATCTTGCTCCTTATCTTCAGCAACATCAACTAACTGCCTGCTAGAATTCTCCACCTGAATGTTCCATAGGTAGCTCAAATTCAACATGCTCCGAACATTATTCATAAAATTTTCCTGAAACTCACCCCACAGAAATAAGGCTTTTCCTTACCCTATTAGTCTTAAGGCCAAACTTCTAGTTACCCATGTTCATAATCTGGAAGTCATCTTTGACTCTTTACTTTCCCTCACCTCCAAAATCCAGTCTTTCAAACATCTCTCTAGTCCATCCCCTTCTCTTGACTCACAGTGATCACACTCATTCAGGTCCTCATCATTTCTTGTCTAGATGACTTAATGGTCTCTAATTGTTTCCCTTTCTCCAGTCATCCCCTCTCTAAGTCAACATCCACAAATTGGGGGTAGCTACCAAATTGTTGTCTCTAAAGCACAAACCTGACCCTCATTCCTGTGCTAGTTTCATTTGTTCTCTATTGCTTCTAGAAGAAATACAAACTCCTTTTTGGTATTTAAATTCTTTCATAATCTGACTTTATAATAATCTATCTTTCCAGACTGACTTCAAATTTTTCTCCTCATACACTTGATGTTTCTGGTAAAGTGGCTTCTTTGCTGTTCTACCCACAGGATATTCTGAATTTTCTAGTTTGTACTAATCAGTCTCATGCCTACAGTGCTCTTGCTTCTCACTTCCACGTCGTTGACTCTGCATTCCTCCAAAATAACACTTAAATTCCAGCTCCTACATTAACCCTTTACTCATACCCTTCCTCAGTTGTTAGTACTCTCCCTTAGCCAAAATTATTTTATATTTCAATTCAATTCATTAAATATTTATTAAGTGCCTACTATATACCAGACACCGTGTTGAGTTCTAGACACACACACACACACACACACACACACACACACACAAAGACAATGCCTGCCCTCTAAGACTTCACAATCTAAAGAGGATGAGGAACAGAGGGACATCATGATGGTAGAGTCAAATCCAAGGGATGCAGTTGATGGGAAATGGCTGGCCTGCTCTCTTTACATGGAGGCTTTGGGGAAGTTCTGTGCTCTACACTCCAGCCTAGCAATCAAAGGAGCCAAAACTACTGAGTGTATTCATGAGGGGTAAGTATCAAAGCTGATACAATTTCTGGGATTATGAGATGTAATAGTAATGGGAATTTGAAGATCTTCCCTGCCCCTTAATAGGTTGAATATAATCACATGGAGCCTGTGGTGAGAGGAGTTTGATGAATGGGTGGAACAGGAAGGGTTGGAGAAGGAAATGAGTCAGAGCTGTTAGAATGAAAGGAGGAGAGGAAAGCTAGGATTGTGAGTGTTTGTAGGAAGGCCTGAGCAGGGGTAAAGTTTTGGGATGGTGTCGCTATTTGCATTGTTATTGTGTATAGATTTATTTGTTGCTATGACGAATTCAGTTTTCTGGTATTGGGATTTGGCTTTCTGGTGTCCAAAAAATGTTCTGTGTCTGTCTTCTATATGGAGAGTCTGTTATAGTTTGTAATTCAAGACTACACTGACATATTCATAGCTGCCATTCACTGCCATGAATATTGCCTTGGCGATTTTCCTAGAGATGAACTTTTCCTGGAAGTATGATGATAGTGGGATTGAATCTAAGGAATGCAGCTATTTTATATATACTTACCAGAATATGTTTTGCTTACTTCCTACTAGAATATGGGCTTCTTGATAGTAAGGACTGTTTCATTTATTTTGCCCTTGTGTTTCCAGTGCCTTGAAAAGTGTCTGACACACAAGAATCTTTAAGAAAACTGGAATTGAACTGAAAAGACCTCAGAGGGCATAAAGTAATAGCAAATGTTGCGCTTTTTAATGGAGCGCTATGATGACGGTAACTTTCACAAATGCTTTAGATTCCCACTAAATCATATCATACTCAATAGTATATGCTGCTATTTCCATTTTAAGTAATATTGTGGGACAACCATTATGTAAGATGCCCCAGTCCAGTGGCTTAGAGGTATATCAGCAAGCACCCCGGCATACCCAGGGTGGCTGCTAGCACAGGTTCTTAGATCTGCTTTTCTAAAGGAAAGCAACTCAAAATGGGTTAACAGTCTCACTTTAATCAATCAAACACATATCATTTACCTAGTTCAGGGGAAAAAGTCAGCACCCTGAACTTCAGAGTATGCAAACAAAATACAAGCAGAAGTTACAAGCAGACAGAGAAACAGATCAGCAGACAGTCTGACCATTACATCCATACCTAGTTAGTTACCAGAGAGGGAAGCACCAACATCTGGGTTTTCAAAGCCAGGGGGGCTCAACGGCTTCCCAGAGTCTTATCTGGCCAAATCACACAAAGTGATTTCCAAAGTGAGCCCCAAAGCAGAACCTCACATCAGGGTATACATAGCCTTCTCCTGGATCAGAGAATGTCACAGCCCTCTTGACCCACTGCCCAAGGCAACAAGGCCCGGGCATTCCTGAAGAACAAGCCTCCCACCACAGGCTCTGTGTGACCACATTCAGCCTATTAGGGAGCAGAGTATCCTTTCAAATCAGGGAAGGTTCTCAGAGCCATTTAAGCCTATCAAAGGGCCTAGGGGCAGGGAAGATCTTCAGATTCCCATAACAAGAGGTACACATTAGATCCAAGATACAATATTAATAATGTCTTTCTGGAAAGGTATTTTATGTAAAGGTCTATAATATTCTATCGGTAATATTTTTAAAAGGAGGAATTTTCACATTATGCCCTTAATACCTACTCATACATTCTTTAAAATTTGAAGAAAAAAAGTCACTATCAAACCTTTAATCAGCATTCATGCTTTCAGGGCATGTCTTAAATGTTTCTGTTAGATAACTGAACTGAAATGGAAATTTAAACCCTGTTTTATTACGGCAGAGATAGGAAGGAAATTCAGTGTGTTTCAGAAGTTCATATAACAAATGACTTTAAGAAGCTTCTCCTTTTAAAAAAATTCTCCAAATATAGCAAAGCCAATCTGACCAACTGAAATAAGAAGATATGTTTAACAAATACAGCACATGCAATCACCACACTAATTATATTGTGAAAAGAAAATTAACTATGATTTCTTTGAACAATTTCTTGATGATGCCAAGGTATTGAGGATAGACTGAATACATCATTCTTAACCTGTCTGTGCCTCAGTTTTCACATCTGTAAAATAGGGGGAATAACAGATAATAAACAACAAAATATAATAATAAATAACAGAGTTATTCTGCAAATCTTAAGGCACAGTATAAATGCTAGCTGTTATTGTTATTCCCTGTTAAATTGTGTATTTAATTCACTTCTGATCAATAGCAACAATTATATATTGACTTTTTCTTGAAAATGATGAGAAACCAATGAGATAAGGAATGGAAGGGTGTTGGCTTTTTGTGTTGTTGTGTTGCTTTATGTCTGGTTTGGTTTTTTTAACCAAGCAGATTTTAATTCGTTGAGCCTTGTGGGGATTAACAGGCAGCTTCTTTAAGTCAAAGGAAATTTTGAAAATGTGTAAACAACCTGGTTCTTAGTTAAATAATATTATCCTATTAAAGAATCGAAAATAAAATAACAGATCAGGAATTGACATTTGTGTAACTTTACATTTTTGTTTCTATTTTTTTCTTGATATCCCTGTTCTGCTTCCTCACAAAAGATGCGTTCAATGGACATTATTTTGCCATATGCAGTCTTTTGGTCTTTATTGAGGAGCTTGGAAATTTAAAAAAGCTCCTAATTCCAAACATTTATGAGAACTCATTGTTATCTAAATATTGATTGTGCTATTAATTGCTCAGGCTTGCGGACTATACTTGTCTTTTGATTTCCCTTTTTAAAAGAGCATTGTGAAGTATTGTAGACCCTCTGATTTGCCCTACAGTTAAAATGTCAGGTTGATGAACTGTGTTCTAGAGATTTCCAGGGCAAGGTGCCCTTCCATTTAGAAATGAGAAAAAAGAAAAAGATGAAAGCTAACCAATATACATATACCTACAAGTCAATGAGCAACACATTCTTGATGATGGCAACAAGACAAAAAAAAATTCAGTTCACATTATAAAACCTACATTACCATGGTCAATGTCCTATTCCCATTACACCCTCTTACCTCTGAACTGTTGTTCTTGTCATTCACCTCTTCCCTGTATCCCACAACTTTCAATAGCTGACATAGTTCTCTTCCTTCAAATTATGATTTTTTTAAACTGGGTCTTAGTTTCAAAAAGTATGAATTCATTGGGAAAAAAACTGTACAATTTTCCAAGTTGTAACCCACCATACTCCCCCCTTCCTCTTTAATTCTGTTCCCAATTGTAGCATCTACCTATGATATATGCACCGCGGTATAAGTTTTACAGACAATTCATCCAACTAAACACCGAAGTCTGGACGATAAACATTCTTCATCTAGTTGGTTTCCTATAGGTAAACAATGTGCAGAATTCATAAGCTGACACATAAGTGTGGTCGAAATCACATCACAATAAGATCTATCTCTCCTCGTTACCTTTACCACAAAAAGCAAACTTTCTTCCATGAAGGCACCTTTCTCTTAGACATCAGCTTTAGAGCAGGCAAATTTCATATGGCCTACAATCTTCTCCCAACAGTCACATATCAACAGTACCATAGCAGTCTGCTATTAGGTTTAGAGAGTACCATTTAGACCAGATTCAGTTCGGTGAAAATGCCCAAACTATGATTTGCAGCTACAGAAGCAGTGAAGTTAATTGTCAAGCCCTCCAAAACCAATACTAAAGTCATCAGGAATAATGCAGATGAACACAGAAGAAAGCACGTACTGCAATAACAACCATGTTAACCTTAGATCAATAGAAAAACGTAAGAAAGAAAAATCAATATTTGTTTTAAAAGACAAAATTGGTCGAGA
This sequence comes from Pseudochirops corinnae, assembly GCA_028646515.1. Taxonomy (NCBI): domain Eukaryota; kingdom Metazoa; phylum Chordata; class Mammalia; order Diprotodontia; family Pseudocheiridae; genus Pseudochirops; species Pseudochirops corinnae. Next base: position 61,090,732 of record CM053590.1, read on the forward strand.
TAGACACTTTACAGGCTTTCACAAACAATGGAAAGTTTTTGAAAACTCTTAATGTTCTAATCCTTAAAAATACTTGTTCAAACTGAATTTATGTTATTTTTTTGATGTTGGTTACCTCTCATTTCTGATTCATTTAAAGATGCCTTCAGACTAACTGTCTGCTGATGCTTTACAAACTAAGACTTCCCTTTTAGCAGGTACTGAGTATAGAAAGCAAGTGAATAATCCCTTTTAGATGCCTACTGTGGGCATAACAGTGTACTGAGCACAACAATGTGCTGAGCATTAAGGAGGTAGAGTTTGGGAGAATCTAAAATAAATAAGATCTTAGTTCTAAATTTGAGGAACACCTGATCAAGGCCTTGAAGGAAGAGAACTATGTCAGCCATTGAAAGTTGTGGGATATAGGGAAGAGGTGAATGATAATAATAAAGGTTCAGAGGTAAGAGGCTGTAAGAGAAATGGGAATTTGAAGATTTTCCCTGCCCCTTAATAGGCCTAGGGGGAATGTGAAGACCTTCCCTGCTTTGAAAGTAAACTCTTCCCCCTAACAGGCTGAATGTAGTCATATGCAACCTGTGGTGGGAGGAGTTGGCTGAAGGGTTGAGCAGAGACCACAGGAAGCTGGGAATCAGAGCTATACTAGACAGCTGGGGGAGAGGACACTCTTTGTTGAATTGTAGTAACACCTACATTCCACATAGATAGAGGTATATATATATACATACATTTATACATACTCATATATTCCAGCATATGCATGTGTATGTACTTAAACATATGTATTAATATATTGTGATATATACAAGCCTATACATATATAATGTTGCAAAATATTTGAAAATTATTAAATGACCAGGGATAACTGTTACTGATGTAATAGTTGAAAAGATACCAAAAATGTTTAGTTCTATCAGCCACTATATTTCAAATGAAGAATATGGTTGAAAATTTTTCAAGTTAAAATTTTTCCTTATTTCTGCAACTTAAGGCATGATTTTTTTCAGTTCTATAATTCACATACTGTTAAAGATTAAGTTTTGTTCCATTTGGATATAAATGCCTTCAGAAGAGGCAATGAAGACATTGCAAAGATGTCTTTCCTTGAAGGAAAAAAATGAGAAACAAGAAAAGATAAAATGGTTATCTTCTTAGAACTGCTCACATGCTGGAAAGGTTCCAGTGGATCAGCTAATATAATGGATTGTCCTCAACTGTGTTGGACTCCCCTGTCCTATTCTGAATAAGAGACTACCCTATAATACAGTGAGTTCTCTGTCACTGAAAGTGTTTAGATAAAGACTGAAAAACCAATTATTGGGGATGCTAGGGAGGAAATTCATGCTTCTGGTAGAGGTTTCCCTAAATAACATCTAAGGTTACATTCAGTTCTGAAAGTCTATGATTCAATGGAAATCCAAGCAACAATTCACTGCAGAAGAATAATATAATGCTAGAGCTAGAAGTCAGGCTCAAGAATGAAGCCTGGAATTAATGGATCATAATATTGAGTTTCATGTCTCAGTTCCAACATTTCCTAGTTGTATGAATCTGGGTGACCAATTTAATGTCTCTGAGCATAAACTTCTTCCCCTCAAAAATGATTATACATAATAATTACAATGAGAAGTAAAATAGCATGATGGATAAAGATCTAGTTTTGAAGCAAGAAAGTCCTGAAATCAAATTCTGCCTTTTATACACACTGGCCTTGTGAGCAAAGCAAATTGTTTAATTTCTCCCCTCTCTATTCAGCTCCCTAAGACTGTAAGTTTCAGAGAAGACAACAACCTGAATTGCTATATGGAGTTTCCTCACCCAGCAGTTCTCTATATCAATGAAATCACATATCTAATCCATGTTCCTAATATTTACTTGATTTACTTCAAAGGATTTTGATGTGGAAAACATGAAGTCTGTGTAGGTATTGAAATAAGCCCAATCATAGAAATAGGATAGATAACCTTGACATGGTACTTCTGATCATAGTATCTCAAATGATTCTCAGAACAACCCTGTGAGGTAGGTATTACAGTTATTAATCCCATCTTGCATCTGGGGATGTAGAAAAATTGGGACACTAATTCATTGTTGGTGGAACTGTGAACTGATCCAACCATTTTGAAGAGCAATCTAGAATTATGCCCCCAAAGAGTTATTAAAAGACCTATACCCTTTGACCCAGCAATACCACTACTAGATCTGTTTCCCAAGATGATTAGGGAAAAAGGAAGAGAACTTATATGTTCTAAAACATTTATAGCAGCTCTCTTTGTGGTAGCAAAGAACTGGAAATTATGGAGATGCCCATCAATTGGTGAGTGGCTGAACAAGTTGTGGTACATGATTGTGATGGAATACTACTGTGTTATAAGAAATGATTAGCTTGTCAATTTTAAAAGTATTGAGAAATTTACATGAAATAATGAAGAGCAAAGTGAGCAGAACCAAGAAAAAATTATATATAGTAACAACAATATTGTTTAAGAACACCTTTGAGTGACTAAGTCATTTTGACTATTATTAAATACCCAAATTAACCACAAAGGATCTATGAAAGAAGACACTATCTGCATCCAGAGAAATGACTGATAAATAGGAGTATGTCTAGAATGATTTTGCAATACATACTTGTTCTCATGTGTGCATAAAATGTATATCTAATGGTAGCCATTTCTAGGAGGAGGTGGGGGAAGGAAAAAAAGAAATTCATGTGATAACTTTATTACATATTTAAAAGGAAGTTGTACATGATGGATTTGCAGCTTCATTGCAATCATCTTTTTTATTATTCAATGCTATGAAAAAAATGAGTCTAAATGACTTGCCTAGACTCACACAACTAGAAAATGTTAAGGCTAGTATTATCTTGACCCCATGCCCAGGTATCTCCTCACTAAATCATGCTAATTCCATTAAAGCACTAAATAAATGTAAGTAAATAAAAAAAAATTTTTATCAAGGTCCAGGTACTTAAGAAGTTATTCTTATTTTTTTTATTTTTACCATTAAATGTAAAAACAATTTTTAACATTCATCTTTAAAACTTTGAGTTCCAAATTATCTCCCTTCCTCCCTCCCCACACCCCCTGATCAAGAAGTGAAGCAGTTCGATATAGGTTAGGAAGTTATTCTAAGAAGAAAACTGTCTAGTCTCTTAGGTCTAAGACTCATAGATCAATAAAGCACCACAGATTTAAACCTGAAAGGGTCATTGGAGTTCATCTCATCCAATCCCTTTCTTTTAAAGGTGAGGAAATTGTGACCTAGAAGTGAAGTGATTTGCCCAAGTTTAAACAAATAGTCATTCTTTCCCCCAGGATTGGAATCCAATCCCTCTACCTCTAATACATCACTCTTTCCATTGTACCCCCTGTCTCTTTTGACATTTATTTAATCATTGAATAACATTACCTCAGACAAGTTATTTCATTTCTCTGGGTCTAATTATCTCTTGTCTATAAAATGAGGAACTTAAATTTAATGTCTTCTAAAGACACCACCGGAGAGTTTTAAATATGGAAAAGACATTGGAAGTCATCTATCACCAGATGCTGGGAGACAAAAATAATGTGCTAGGTGTTGGAATCAAAAACCAAATGTCACTAAGCTCAAATGAACAGCTGAATTTAAATCTAAAATGATCAAGTTTAAGGTGGATCACTGCAAAATCTTTCATTTATATTTTTTGCAAAACCTGTGGCATAGGCACAGGATGGTGTGAGGATTAGAGAGCCATTTCTATGAAATTGCCTCAATGTTTTTGTGGACAGAAAGTTCAATATGAGTCAAAAGTTTGATGTGGCAGCCAGAAAAGTTAAGACTCCTTTTTAAAAAAATCATGGCCTAGGGGTTACCGATGATGATAAAAGTGAAAAAAGGCAGCTAGCAGAAAGAGAAGGCTGCTGAGGCTGCTCAATAGAGATTATAAGATCTTTGTGGGAATTCTGTTACCAAGTAGGCAGATATAAGAGGCATAAAATGTATCGTAAAGGGGCAGAAAATTGCTGACTGTCTGGTCACATTAAAAGAAACCACTGAGCAAGCAAAAGGTAGAATCTAGGGAGGCTATATTCTAGTGAGCCTAGACTGGGAAGAAACCTTTTCCTGAATTAGCCATGAATTGCTATCCAAGATTACATGAAATTACAGTTTCAGACAAATTGATTAAATGTCTAAAGACACTACAAATGTCAGTAGTATTTCTCTATTAAATGGGTAGGTTAGAAAAGAAATTAAAGTTACCAGGGTATTAAGGCAAGACTTTCTATGCAATATGTTGCCCGTTTCATTTGACATCACTTAATAGTTTAGAAGACTGGCTCAATAGGTTGGTGGAATTTGGCTTGCACACAACTGGTGAATGAATGGTGGCTCCTTGGTTTGTGGTTACATGGGTCAACTGGTCTTCTTTTAATCAGATGATTTTCTTCCAGTTCACTTTAGCAATTCATTCAACTCTCTGTGCTCTCCTAGGGAAATCTGAATATTTAAAATATATAAAGAAAATGAAAAAAAAAGTATAATATAATTGCCAATGACTCCTTGTGGGAAAGAGCAAAACATCCATCGCTCAGTAAATGGACAAAGTAGACCAGTTATGTATTGAGTGAGGGATAAGAGACAACTGTTACATCAGAGAAATACCCAGAGGACTCTGATATATTAGGTAGATAGAAGATAGAATTTACGGGAGGACATGAGTGAGAATCATGAACACGAACAAAGATTGAAATATATGAATGGGTTGCAATCTGCACCCTATATGCAGGGGTGCATATTCAAAGAGAATACACTCACTTCCCTTCACTTCAAAGAGAATACAAATTGATTGAAATGTTGAAGTTTATGTTTAAAAAAAAGGAGAGATTTACATTAGCATAGAGAGTAGTACTGTTTGTTTTCCTATAAAAATAGGAGGAAAGGAGAACTGGAAAATGGTGGAAGAGATTGAAAATGTATTTTGAATAGATTACTGATACCAATGATAGAAATGAGAGGTGGTATAGAGGTAATAGACAAAAGGCTGACCTTGGAGCTATGAAGACCTGGATTACAGTCCTGCCTCAGATATATATTAGGATATGTATTAGGATATGTCTTAGGATATGTCTTAGGATATGTCTTAGGATATGTCTTAGGATATGTCTTAGGATATGTCTTAGGATATGTCTTAGGATATGTCTTAGGATATGTATTAGGATATGTATTAGGATATGTATTAGGATATGTATTAGGATATGTATTAGGATATGTATTAGGATATGTATTGGGCAGCTGGTGCTACACTAGATAGAATACTGGCTCTGGACTCAGAAGGACCTGAGATCAAAATCTAGCCTCAGACATTTGCTAGCTATGTGACCTTGGACAAGCTATTTAATTTCTGGCTGCCTCGGTTTCCTCATCTGTAAAAGGGAGAAAATAGCATTTACATTCCCAGGGTGGTTGTGAGAATAAAATGAGATACTGGCTCAGCACTTTGTGAACTTTAAAGGGCTAAATAAATAGCAGCTATTAGTTTTTATTAGCTTTGTGATTATTGGGAAGTGTCTAAGCAAATCTCTAAATTAAGCACTAGCTTACAGGTGACTTGCAGATCCACACCAGCCCAGGGAGTTTTTTGCACAGACATTTCCATCTATCAGAACAAATCCTTCATTTTTAAAATCGCCTTGGGACCTTTGCATTATTCTTTTGTTTGTTGTCCTTCTATCTTAATCCTTAAATACCTTTGGCATAACTTTATTTAGTTGAATCTCACACCAAGCTTTCTTTTAACTACTTTAACCACCTCTCAGTTCTTCTTGTTTGATGATGTAATAGTATAATCATATTCTATAGGACTTTACAAATAATTCTATGTGTTAAGCTGGTTGTTCTAAGCTGCTAGATTCTATAGCTACGGCTATAGATAAAGCTATAGACATTAGATATAGATAGATATGCTGGGCAGCTAGGTGGCACAGTGGATAAAGTTCTGGCCCTAGAGTCAGGAAGCCCTGATTCAAATCTAGCCCCAAACATTTACTAGCTGTGTGACCCTGCACAAGTCATTTAACCCTGTTGGCCTCAGTTTTTTCATCTACAAAAGGAACTGGGGGAAGAAACTGCAAACCACTACAGTATCTTTGCCAAGAAAATCACAAAAGGAGTCACAAAGAATCAGACACGACTGAAAACAACTGAACAACACAGATAAACAGATGGATGGATGGATGGATAGATGGATAGATGGATGGATGGATGGATGGATGGATGGATGGATGGATGGTAGGATAGATAGATAGATATATAGATAGATAGATAGATAGATAGATAGATAGATAGATAGACAGACAGACACAGATAGAAGATGCCTCTGTGTCCCATGTAATGCAATTATTGCTGCCTGTAGGCACATCATGGAATTTACTTTGCCAGTCCTTTCATTTGCCTCTCCTGTGGCCATCCTCCCAATTAGCTGCTTCTTCCTTCTGACTTTTTATTTATAATAAGGATATTAAGAGGTATATGATGCAAATATCCCAGTAGTATGTCCCTAAATCCAAAAAGGGACAAATGGGGCTGAAGACCACTTTGTATTTCCTTATGTTTCATAGGTTGCCACGGCCAAAAAAATCATCATCAAGAGACCACCTGTAATGTTGAATCTCTTCCTACTTAGCTAGGCTGATACTTGAAAAGTAGACTCAGAGACTGTGACTGGGAACATAACTGAAGTTTTCTGGAATGGCAGAACATATCAGACTTTACACTATATTGATATAAACTTTGAGAATTCATGATCACCTCTGTGCTACAATAATGTATCGAAGCAGCACTCTGTGGAAGACTAAAACTGTCATTAGGGTAAAAACTATATGAGAAGTCAAGAATAACAATTTGTGAAAAAGTGTAAATGTCAGCAAATATTTAATTCTGAGGGCTATGCATGCAAATTGAAAATATAGGAAGAAAAGAGAAAAAGAAACAAATTTCATTTGCAAAGAAAATGCATAAGGAAGAAAAATGGGCACTTGCAAATTAGTTTTTATTGGGAAGGTGAACCAATGTGTGAAAATGAAAGAATGTAAATGTGTACACGAGAAGTATTTTTTTTAGGTTCTCCTGGATATCACACTGGATATTGCATTCAAATCTTTCCTGTCTTTTCCAAATTTCATTAGCTTCCTGACCATGAATACATCAAGTAAACTTCTTTGGTTCTCAGTTTCCTCATCATAAAGGTGGAGATAATAATAACAACATTACCCACATCACTGATTTGATATGAGGAAAGTGTTTTATATACAAGGTATGCAAAAAGTCTTAGGATAAGTTTAAGCAATAAAAGCGAAAGTTGTTGAAATTTCAGAAGCACAAATGCTACAAACTTACAAAATCATTTGAAATGTTATTATTTTTAATATATATTGATTTTCCTTATTAAAATTCAGCATAATCATTGCTTTGTTCTCTATATCACTCTAAAGTTTTTACAAAGTTGAAAAATCAACTAATCAGCTGCCGCTCAGTGACTAAAAGGATTGAATTTGTAATCCTAGCTTTAAGAACATCAAAGAATGAGGTTTTGGAGCATGCACAATAGTTCTGACATAACCCCTTCTCTAAAGGAAATAGATCAGGTTATTGTGGTTGCCAAAGAAAGAATCTTCTCTACCCAACCACCAAGTGTCATCCTGAAACTCTCACACATGTAATGCATAGTGACAAGATGCCCCATCTTACTAACATTAAGACTAAAAAAAAATTTTCAAAATTCACAAAACAAGTATAAAAGAAATATAATCAAAATATTTAAACTTTTATGTGATTTTCATAAATATGTAGAATTTATGCTTCTGAATTGTTAAAGCTTAAAACCTCATTAAAACTTTTGGAATATGTTATATAAATTACACTTACAGTAAATAAAATATAAATGTTTGAAGTACTTTTTTAAAATTACTTTTATCTAAAAGCAAAGACATTTTTAACTTTTAAAACATCTATATTTGTGTAAGACTACTGTTTTCAATAGAAACAATCTAACTCCAAAGAGATTTGATCTCTAAATATCTTCAAAAAGATAATGCACATTTATCTACATGGTAGAGGCCTTCACTTGACTAAAGTCAAGACACTAGATCACATGATCTCTGGAGGACCCTTTCACCTCTGCAATTTCAAAGTTAATAAACATCTGGTAACAAGGAGGTGCTTTATAATTCATAATTATGATTCCTTTCAGGAGTTTATATGACCTATATATGTATTTAGTATAAGTAAAAAAAATTATAACCTTCAGTAGGTGCTTATGAAAAATTTTTGATGCCAATTAGTTTCACATAGAGGCATCTGTGAATAAATAGCGCTTCTCCTTTATTACAACTCAAAAAGCAAAGCACTCACTAATTCTGTCCTGCCTTTCTAATGGGTCCCAGGAAGTTGAAACATTTTTAGGAAATGATGCCTAGCAGCCACTTCAGAAAGTCAATGATTTATGCCAACTGAGATGTATCAGATCTACAAACAGAGAGCTATTTTGGCATTGTCTCCCTACTTGTTATCCACACATCAGAAACTATGACAACTGGTGTCTGACAAATATCTATTCAGGACCAATATTTTAATGACAATATTGGCTTCTCTTGGCAGCTGATCTTATAAATCCAAATTTATAGAGAATTACAAAACCTTCTGAACCCAACCACAACAAAACGCAATGGCCTGAAGCTGGTATGCAGACTGCTTCTACACTGGAATAACAAAGCATATTTGCAAAAACCTCTGGGGAATTTCACATTAGCCAGGGCATTGTTCTAGTCTAACTTTTGCCTGGATATATATGTGCTTTAAGCATTCTGCTTTGTATTATACTCATTTCTATACATGACTCATCTTTCTTCCTGGACTCTAAGCCAGAGATTCTTATCCTTTTCTCTTTAATGTCGTGGATCCTTTTGGCAGTCTAAAGAACCTCATGCACCTCTTCTCAGAATAATGTTTTGGTTTTTTTGTCATACTTGAAGGAAATAATTTCAGTTAGATAAGTTAAAAAAATGCAAATTTCTCCACCCAAGCTCATGTACCCCAAGTTAAGAATTCTTATGCTAAGCCCTATGGGGGAAATGAACTACCCCTCTTCTAAGTTAATCTTATCTTTGTGAAATATGAAACTTTTTGTGCATGGTTCAATCAATTGAAATGTTCTTGTCTTCCACTAACTACAATGTAAAGGTAGACATAGGGGAGAATATAAATGTTAGAAAATATAGTTCAAGAGAAAAAAGAAAGAAACTAAAGCCTATATCACCAAAGCATGAAACCTATATATTGTTTAATATTTGTTAATATTTTCTTAAAGAAGATTTAAATCAGTGGTTCTCAATCTTCCTAATGCCGCAACCCTTAAATACTCGTATGTGGGTGTATCTGCATGTGGGTGGACCTGCCTGGAGAAAGATAGAGGAGTGGTGTCTCGGTTCCTAAGACCATGGGAAAAATGTGTTTTCTGATGGTCTTAGGTGACTCTGTTCAACCCCCAAAGGGGTCACTACCCACAGGTTGAGAACTGCTGATTTAAAACATAGACATAATGATTGGATATAGTGAACACTAAATGCAATAATAAAAAGGAAATGGATTAAATCTTTTTTTATACCAAGCCTGTGATTTTATTTCCATTCAAAGGTCCCAGTAAGGGACTACCAAAGCCATTTGCATTTCTCATCTGCAATTTGTAGTTTAATAAATTTGTCTGGGCCACTGAAAGGTTAGAAAATTTGCCCAAGATCACATAGCCCAAAGGTGTAGTAGAGAGTTGTTTGGGTAAGGGGAAGAAAATGAGTTCTGTTTGACTTTGATGAGACATCCACTTAGAAATTTCCAACAGGTAACTGGTAGTATGGGAATAAAACTAAGGGGAGAGTCTGGGGTTATGGATATGGATATAAGAATTATGAGTATGGGAGTTATTAGCATAGAGGCCATAATGAAATACATGGGAAATGATAAGGTAAACAAGAGTGAGAATGTAGAAGAGGAAGAATAGAGAACCTAGGACAGAAAGCTGGGGAACACCCTCAGTTAAAAAGCATGATCTATATGAACCACCAAAGTAAAATTAGAAAGGGAATACAGATAAGTAGAAGGAGAACTTAGAGCAGCAGTTCTCAACCTGTGGGTCGCGACCCCTTTGGGGGTTGAACGACCTTTTCACAGGGGTCGCCTAAGACCATCAGAAAACACATAATTCTGCTGGTCTTGGGAACCCAGACACCGCTCCTCTATCCGTCTCCAGGCGGATCTGCCCACATGCAGATATGCCCACATATGAGTATTAAAGGCTCGTGGCATTAGGAAGGTTGAGAACCACTGACTTAGAGTAATGTCATGAAACAATGATAACATAGCATTTATATAGCACCTTAAGGTTAGCAAAACAAATGTGATCTCATTTTATCTTCACAACAACCCTGGAAGGTAGGTGCTATTGCTATTCCCATTTTACAAATGAAGAAATTGAGAGAGACAGAAGTTAAATGATTTGGTCAAAGTCACAGAAATGTCTGAGGCTGGATTTGAATTCAGGTATTCCTGACTCCAAGTCCAGTGTTCTATTCACTCTTCCATCTACCTGCTTCCATGAAAGCCCACAAAGGAAAGACCATACAGGAGGTGATGGTGATCACTATTGTCAAATGAAGCAGATAGATTAAGTAGCATGATGGCTGAGAAAAGGCCATAAGATTTGCAATTAAAATATCATCTGTAACTTTGAAGAAAGTTTAAAGATAACATCAGAAATCAGGCTGCAGAGTGATTGAAAAATGAGAGGAGAAATGGAAGCAGCAAGCCTAAATGAACTTTTCAAGGAATTTGACTCAGAATGAAAAAAGATATATAGCATGTTAGCTTGAGGAAATGGTAGAGTCAAATGAAAATGGTTGCTTGTTTTTTTAAGGTTCAATGTTACTTGGGCTTGTGCAAAAGCAATAGGGAGAGTAAAGAAAGAGAGGTTGAAAATTAGAGAGAGAGAAAGTTTGGCTGAAGTTGCAATCTGATAGAGAAGGCAGAAGGACACATGTAGAAGTATTGGCCTTGGTAAAGACAAAAGATAGCAAATACTTAGAGAAAGAAATTTACATTATTAACAATTTAAAATAGCAATTGACTAAATATCAATAACTTCTGATCCATATGTATATGTTCCCATCTCTACAAAAATTTTATGAGAATAATCTACACCAGCCCTCCTGCAAGCACTCTGAATGCAGACTGAACCAGATTAAAATGTAATTGGGAAATATTTCTATTTGAGTTTGAGATCACTGATATACAGAATTATTGAAGGCATCCTTGATGAAATTATGATCAGAGAACTAGAAATCTTTCATGGATAACATGCTTAACAGAAAACATCTTTAAAGTCGAGCAACAAACTGAAGGGTACAGAGATCAAAAGACACCATTATTTTTCTTATTGGGTCATAAAAATAGCATTTGATTTTGTGAAGCAAACTTCCACTCAAAAGGCTCTATACTCCATGCATATGTTAAGAGGACATGAAAGATATAATAAGATAATTTTGTTTCATTACACTTTGATTAGAAATATCAAGTGAGATGCGAAGTGTATCAGACATAGGGAAGGTTTATCATAAGATGAAGCAAAAAGAGAATTTGATGTATACCAAAAGTTAAGCAATACTGTTGCTTAAAAATTAAGCAATATTGCAATTAAACATTTGCAAAGGAACTTTAACCTGAGATCACTGTAAGAACTGGATATAGCCAGGCACTACATAGGACAAATATGCACAGAAAAAGAGGGGTAGGTAGGGAGAATGATTTTTATCATGTGTAATAAGGAGAGCAGAGCCTAGTCAAAGGAAGAAACTTACTTACCACAAATACTTTCCATGACCAAACAAAGAAACATACGTTTATATGATAAAAGTGGTTAGATGATGGGCAGAAGAAAGTTTGAAAGGATAACTGTGTTTTAGTCAAGTTCCTTCATGTTATACATGACAAAAGTAAGGCTTAATTGTCTAAGACCACACAGGTAGTATTTGTCAAAACCAATACTCAAAACAAAGATTTTTACTTCAGAAAGTATTTCAGAATTGTTTCCATTGAACTATATTGAATTAACCTTAGATGATCTACTTTCATCCACATAGTGTTCTATGGCTTTAGGAAAAAGTCTATCTTGTAGCTTCAAATCAGTCCTTTTTTTAAGTCAACTTTTTAGTTTAAAAAAAAAAAAAGAATCAATTACATTCAGGAACTAGTCAACTTTGTTATTCATTTGTCAAAAACTCATAATGGTCACCAAGAATAGTGATCCATCAATTTGGAATTACTACCACTTTGAATGAAAGCATTTCTTGTGTTATTAATTCAACATCATTCTCTCAGTGCTTGAATTTTTCAGGACCAGCAGATGTATAGATCTCATAATTACAGCCCTCCCTCACTTTAATATATAAAGTACTGGGTTTTCAATTAGAAGTCATGGGTTCACGTCCTTCCTATGCCACTTATTACCTGTATGACCTTAATCAAATAATCAACCTCTCTGGTCTCTCTTTATCTGCAAAATACAGGACTGAACTATATGAAACTAAACCAAAGCTATACACATTTCTAACCTCTAGGCGCTACTTCAATGTATGTCATTACTATTTATATTTTTAAAAGTAGGTTTCACAGCATGTCTTTAGGCTCCAAAGAAATGTTTCTAAAGTCTTCATCCAAAAGCTGATCATGCAACATTCCATTTACAACAATGTAAAATTATTTTTTAAAAGATTTGATTCTGCAGGATTCATAGCCCCCTTCTGCAGCTGTTAGCAGTAAAGATAGATGACTGAGATATTGCTACCACAGGTAACCAAGCTCATCAGTATTAAATCACTGATACCATTGTTTCAGTTAGAGATCACAGAATGACCCACGGATAGGAAGCATTCAGAATATCTACTAAGATTGGACGAAAAATCCTTTGAATAAAAAGACAAGATTATCTAATGCTGTCTTAAGCTCACAATTATTTTTGACACAAAAACACAAGGTGGACCAGAAAATTAAAATAAATACAGGCAGTTAACATTTTCCTTTATTTTCTTATGTTCCTTTCTGTTACTATCCCCATGCAAAACTCATTTGGTTAGGTACAATGCAGAAGAAAAGTGTGACTATAAAAGCACAAATGGTGTTGGGAAGTTTTAAATTTTGACTAGTCAGAGATATCCCAAGGGGGTTGCAAGGAGTGATAAAAACAAGAAATGCCAAATACCTCTTCTAAGGTAGTATCTGAAATCCCATAGCCAGTTAGATGCAGATGATGTAGATTTTGATCCAGAGCCTGAAAGAGACCTTTAAAGCATGTTTTATCTGTATCCTTTGGAATTGCATAAGTCAGCTCATTCCCACCATTTTCTTTAAGAAATGCTTGTGGAATGTAGATCTGTACAAGAGATGTAACTCGATCTATGTCCTTGCCATCTGGGATGTCCAGAATGAAAGGCTAAAAAGTAGATCAGAGAATAACAAAGAGAAAAGAGGTGAAATCCCCAAATACCTGAAACAGATATCAGTTAATTTGAATTAGTCATTATACATTCTATCAGAGCTGGAATTAAAATTAAGCAAAGTCAAAATAGCCACCCACTGACACACACAGTAGCATGCACTATGTATTTGTTTCAAAGAGAAATCAACACAGGCACGAGACACCTTCATAAACACATTATTCATTTCATCTCTCCATACCTTGAGGGTCACCTATATTCAGCTTTAGGATTTGTACAGGACAAAAATTCTGCAAGTGCCTACAGATCACCAAATGTTTTAGTTTACTGCCTTATGACTACCGCTAAATTCTGAATACCTGATCCCGTTTGGCCTTTAATATGAGAGAATAAAACCAGAGTTTCTGTTTATTCATAAGAAGAAAACAGTTGGTTGGAACCCTGAATTGAAAGCCAACACATTAGCTTTTCTATGCCGTTCATCTAAGATATAAATACACAGTCAAAGGAGACAATGGGGCAGAAACAAATCCATCCCTATATTACCAATGGGGGGCAAGGAGAAATTGAAAGCCCATGGCATACTAATGACAGGTCATTGATGTTACCTTCATCTTCCTTCCTTTCATTGACTTTCAGATTTTTGAAAGATTGTCCATTGCCTCAGTTCCTATTATTTCAGAAACCCTCTACATTGTGCTTTCTATCTCTACCTCTATAACGAAACGATCACTAAAAGTCAAAACTGTTACCCTTTCTTGCCATATCCAGTGATCCTTTCTTATTTATCATCATTCTCTTTGACCATTTTCTTGTATTAGATATTGTTGACCATGCCATCCTGGAAACTTTCTTTGAACTTCCTGACACTGAACTCTATAGTTCATCCTCTTATCTGTGCCTTTTCTCTTTTTCATTATCATTAACAAACATTTCTTGAGCATTTACTTTATTAGTTCATCTTCTTCCCATCCACTTAATATGGAAGTCCTCCAAGACTCAGTTTTGAGTAATTTATTCTACCTACACTCTCTCCATCAATGAGTTATACTTTTATGGCTTCCATGATCACTTCTACAGTAATGGCTCGAAAATCTGCAACCAAAATCCTGATATTGACCTAACTTCCCCTCTCATAATTTCAATTGTCTTCAAAGTGCTTACAACTACATGTCTTTCCATCATCTCAAACTCAAAATATTAAAAATTAAAGTCATCTTCCCTCCTAACTTAAATATTTTGCCAGGTAGCCCATTTTAGTCAATCATACAATGGGTCATTATTCTCCCAATCATCTCCTATTTCCTAATCTTGGATTTATCAATAACTCTTCCCTCTCTTTTGTCACCTATAACAAGCATTTGATGATTTTCTCATGTTTGCTTCCAAAACATGTTTTGATTTTATCTACCATGGCCACTACCATAGGCCCAGGCTTCAGCACAATTGGGCTGCTTCAAAATTCTCTTAAAACGGTGGTGTCAAACTTGAATAAAAATGAGAGCCACTAAACCATACATAAGGATTCCTGGAAGCCACATATTGATTTACAAAATCACCTACATTTACATGTGCATAAAGATACAGATACAGATACAGATACAGATACAGATATAGATATAGATATTGATATACATACATACACACATACGTGCCTACATTAAAACCAGAAAGAAACTACATTTTTATCTTCTTCTTTAGGCCATATCTGGGAGTGTTATGAGCAAGGTCTCTGTGTATATGTAATAAGGTCTCATATGTAACATGTCTTCTCCTAAAATATCTCTCTGCCTAGCGTTTCTCTACTGCCAATCCATACAATATACTTCTACTGTACTAATATTGATAAAACACTTTTTTTTGTTCATGAGAAACTATGATGCAGAGAAAAAGACTTTGCTTTTGCATCCAGGAGAGATGGTTTTAAATCTTAGCCTATTCAATTACTGCTATATGACCTTGTCTCCTCATCTGTAAAATGATGGACCTGTATTAGAGATGATCTCTTCTGTCCCTTATAGCTTTAAGTTGTTGAGTCTATGAATGCTGGGGCTCCATAATCCTCATCTTTAAAACAGTGAGTATTGTACCTGTTCTGACTACCTCATGAGGTCATGGTGAAGCTTAAATAAAATATATACTAAGACATAGATCAGCATCCATAAGGCAGTATGGCATAGAGCAAGAGGCAGAAAACTATAGCCCATGGATCAAATCCAGCTTGCCTTTGGTTTTTTGGCATGGCTCAAGAGGTAAAAATGTGAATTTTTTTACATTTTTTAAAAAAAATTTTACTGCATTTAAAAATGTAAAAATCTTTCTTAACTTGTGGGCCATACAAAAACAGACAAGAGTGGGATTTGGCCCTTGAAATATACTTTAATGACTCCTCACATAAAGGATAAAGTGCTGAATTTAGAGTAATGAATACCAGGATACAAATCTCGCTTAGAAATTTACTAGCTGTGTGTTCCTGAGCAGGTTACTTGGAACTCCTCATCTGTAAAATGGGCATGAACATAATACTTAACTTATGGGATTATGAGAATCACATAAGATATAGCTAAAGTACTTCATAAGCCTGAATTATTGGTATTATTCTTTGTGTTAATGTTTGGCCTTGTTTTTTTTTTTTCTTTTATCTGCCAGAGGGAGAGAGAGAAAGAGAAAGACAGAGCCTTTATCCTATAGAAATTCATCTCTTCACTGTCCACTATACATGCCATTTTCATCTCTGCTATTCTGTGCTGCCCACCTAAAATGATCATCTAAATCACAGAACGTGAGTTGGAAACCATCTCAAAGGCTACATAAACCAACTTGTATCTGCACATTAATCCTTTCTACAATAACCTCAGTAGGTAGTCATATGGTCTTCCTTTGATCTCTCTCCAGTCACTAGAGATGCTAATACTTCCAGAGGTACCTCATTCTTCTTTAGTATTGTCATTTTTGTTGGGCAATTTTTCTTCCCATTTAGCCTTAATCTAACATCCTTCAACTTTCACCCACTGCTCCTGGTTTTGCTCCATGGATCCAAGGAGAACAAGTCTAATCCTTCTGTCACAGGACATGTCTTTAAATACTTGAAAATATGTAATACGTCTTCTCCTAAGTCATCTCTTCTATTCAAAATTCAAAATCTTCCCCCTTGAAGCCTTCCTTGGTCTTTCATGTCAGTACTGATCTCTTACTTTGAAGACTAGGCAAAGCCATTACAGAGTCACACCTTTTTGGCCCTTATTTATACTAATTCAATACTGCAACATATTTTTCATCTCCAGTCATCCTGATGTATATCTTGCCACTGGACCCAGATGGCTCTGGAGGAGAAAGTGAGGCTGGTAACTTTACACAGCCCTCTCTCATTTAAATCCAATTCACTTGCTAGTCATGGTATCACCTTCCTGATGCCATGGTCCTCTTTGAGAAGGAAGGACAAACAACAACAACAACATTTTTCTCTAAGTATTACATCGGTATCTTTCCTCACATTTTGGAGGTAGGGGTGGTGGACAGGCATGCTGCCATTCAAGGGCCCATTTTATGTGTCCATCCTGCTGCTCCTGAATTTCTTACCCTACCCCATGTGAGCTACATTCTACTCTATTTGGAAAGCCCACTTAACTCAAACCCATTGGGCTCTCCAAGGCTGGTGTCTGTGGGCAAAGGGCAGTCTGCCACAAAGATGGACTGAGACAACATCACTTCTTTCATCTCTATTTTCCAAATGAGATGTGCCCAGAAGCAGGCAATTTATAGTTTCCAAAGTTTTTTAAAGTTTTTTTTCCTTTTTTCTAAATAAATTCAAAATAAGGAATTTTTAATCTGGAGAAGAAATTGTGCCACCCCCTCCCCCAACGAAGAAGCCTACAAGCTTCTGCCAAAGACCTGAACAGCTCCCAATGTTATTGTTCCTCTTCAAAAATGAAGGATCACCATCTTTTCTCACCAACAAGATTCTAAATTTCTTAAAAATGAGAAATAAGTATAATACTTATCTCTCTATTTTGAAGTTCTGGAAGTACTAGGAAGTCCCCAGTAAGAACCTAGTATATTAAATTTAACAACATATAATTACTATTACTAACTTACATGATAAATACAATTAGAACAGAAAATAGCCTCATGCATAAGAACTCACAGGCTTTAGACCTAGAAGAATTCTTATAGATTATCCAAGCCAACATGCTCATTTCACAGCTTTCAAAGTATTAGAATGGTTATCATGTAGAAGAGGCATTTGGTTCATTCTACTTGGGTGCCATAGCCAGAACTGGGAACAATGAGTGGAAGTTAGATTGCAAGTACCTTGAAGGCAAGGATTATTCACCTCTTTTTGTATCCTCAGTGCTAAGTACAGTCTGTCCTTAAAGCACAGTGCCTGGTACATTATAGGTATTTAATAAAGATTGATTGATTGATTGATTGATTGATTGATTGATTGATTTTAAAAAGTTTAAGAGCAGTAGGCTTGAGCTTGATGGAAAAAGATTCTTGAAAACAGAGCAATCTCAAAGAAAATTAAACTACCTCTGGAGGTAATGGGATACCTCTATCAGGAGAGGTCTTTAAGTGAAGACTGAATGACCACTTGCTGGGGGTATTGTAGAAGACATTACCATAGAGGAACAAGTTGGATACTTCAGCCTTCCAACTCTGAGGGTCTTTGACAATGAGGCCAAGGCAATTTTAAGTGACTTATCACGGTGACAATGGCACTAGACTTAGGAGTTAAACCCCTGTTATCTAACACTAGATTCAAAGTTCTTTCTACTATCCAACACTATAAACATTTATTACTTTTCCCCAAGTAGAACTTGGGGCTCCTTGAGAGAGTAGGGATGGTTTTGTTTTTGCCTTTGGGTCTCCAGTGCATTCCACAGTACCCTAGCACACACAAAACTCCATAAATATAGAATTGAAGTTTTAGTTTCTTATCTTACTTGTCTTGTCAGCGTCAGACTGAGACCACAGCTGTAGGCTTCCTTCAGGCTGGAGGGAGAACCAGAACATCTAAGTTGCCCATGCTGGAGTATGGCAATACGATCACTAAGCACTTCTGCCTCATCAAGATGGTGTGTAGTGAAGATTAAGGTACGGCCTGCATTTCAAAATTAAAAGAATATCAAAGTTTATATAGCAATACCCTCAAGAAAGCTTATGACATTTCAATAGAATATTGGAATTTCCATGTTCAAAGGGATTTCTAGGATTATCTACACAGAAATTGTCTTATGCCTCTTCTTGCATCTCCAGAGCACAGCATAGTGCTTGGCACATACTAGGTGCTTCATAAATGTTTAGTGATTAATTAGGGAAACTGTAGTATTTAAAAATAGAGTAACTTCTAATAAACTGTTGGTGGAGCAGTTGAAATGGCCCAATAATTTGGGAATACAAACCAGAACTATGCTAAGAAAGGACTGAGATGTCCAAATTTTTTGATTCAGAGGTCCCACTGCCAGGTATATGTGACAAAAAGAACAAAAAAAAAAAAATCAACGTATATAAAAATATTTAAAATAGGACCAGTTCTTTTTCAAATAAGGATTGGACTAGATGACCTCTGGATGACCCCTCCAATCCTGAAATTCTCTGGTTCTAGGCATATCACTACATGGTATAGTGCTTTCTCTTATCTCATGTTTTGCTGAAAAAGTGTTGGGGATACAAAGAAAGGCAAAATCACTAATTAATGGGAAGACTACATGTTTTGTAGGCTAAAACACATTTTAAGTATATTGGGAAATCTGACTATTTAAAGGAATACCACAGTAGCTCTTTTCTCAAAAGAAATAATCATTCCCTAATGTATATGTTTTATAAATTCAGTTCCCTTTTTAATATCCATGCACTTTAAGTCAGGAGACAAAAACATTTATCATGAAGAAAGGGTCCATATTAATTTTATCTCTTATTTTCATAATATGACAGAATGACAAACCCCTGTTGGTCTTTCACATTTAAGCATTTCTCTAGATAACATAAAAGAAAGATAAAGAAATCATTTTATAAAGGTCCAGATGGTCAATTAATTGATTTTGTCCTGTTGCTAATTAATCTTAAAGCACATCTAATGGCATGTGGAGAGATTTTGAAAAATTGCTCTTAAGATTTCAAATTGGAATAAAAAATAATTTCCAAACATTTTTATCATTCATCTTCTGAAGTCACTCTATTTTTGCTACTAAGATATCTTCCTTTTTTATAGAAGCAATAATGACATAAAAGAATAAATATGCAAATTTTGATCAGTAATGAGCTTTAAAAAGGTAAGCACAATAAACAAAGAAACACTTCTACAAATATTTTTCTTAATGGAATGGAAAGAAAATTGCCCTAATTCCTACTTGAGAATGATGCTAGTCACTGCAAATTGTGTATGTTGAGCACAGAGGACATGCGTGAATGTGTCTAGGACTGAATAGACCTATGTGTAGATGATGGTTCTTTTCCCCAAAAAGTCTGCCCTTAAACTTGTGACTTCAACCACTTCCTGCTGGGGGAGGTGTTATATAAATAATAAGATCCTATAATTTGATGCACATCACAGAATAGAAGTTGTCATGTATTCTTGAAGGTTATAGGAGAGTATCATAAACTCTAACAATTTTTTAAGTTGGAGAAATTCTTGAAAATCATTTTCTAAGTCATGGAAGGGATATAATATATTATAAGAATACCCAGTCTAATGAATCACAGGTACTTTAAGCTTTGAAGACATATGACTTTTTCCTGAGCTCTTGACATGAACCAAAATCTATTGTAAAGTTTATATCTAGCTACAAAATTTAAACAACTTACATTCATGACAATTGCTTTATTGGAAGAATTATGTTACCTGGTATATCAGAAATAATGGATTTTGCATCTGGATTCAAAATTCAAATCTACAACAGTGCATTGATAACCCTGGAAAAGTCACTTAGCTTTTATAGGCCTGTTTCTCAGTGAACAAGCTGTTTGATGCTTACTATGTGCTAAGCACTATACGAAGTGTTGGGGAGACAAAGAAAGGAAAAATCACTAATTAATGGGAAGATTACATGTTAAAAACTATGTACATAGTAGATGGAAAATCATCTCAGAAAGAAAGCACTATTAATGTATAGGGGGACAGGAAGATTGGGACTTAGGAAGATTTTCTAGAAAAGGTAGGTTTTGATCTGTCCTGAAGAAAGTCAAATGAACTAAGATATAGAAGAAAGTGGGGTTGAGGGTAGAGAGGAGCATTCCAGACATTGAAGACAGCCAGTGCACAAGCTCTGAGGATATAGAGGACACAAAGAATAGCAAATAGGTCGAGGAACCTAGATCACATAGTATGTATAGAGAGGACGAAAATAAGAGTGCGGGGGAAAAAAGGAAAGGGGTCAGGTTTTAAAGAGCTTTAAATGCCAGAGGGTTTACATTTGATTGTGAAGGTAACAGGAGGCACTGGTGTTAACTGAGAAAAAAAGGTGTCAAAGTCAGAGACATACTTCAGGAAAATCACCTTGGCTGTCTAGATAGATCAGAGTAGGGGGAGATTTGATGCAAGGAAAACAAATAGAAAGCTACTAGAATAGTCTAGTCATAAGGTGAGAAGGGCCTATAGTAGGGTGGTAGGTTTACAAGGACAGAAAAGATGACATACACAAGAGATACTGCAAAGTTAAAAAGAAATAAGATTTGATAATTGGTTGGCCTTCAAATTCGGAAGCCTATGAAACTGTTACTTTGGCATATCTAAATTGCTTATGTTAAGTCCAATGCTAACAACTGAGGTTGAAATAAACATATTTATTCTTCGATCTTGAAAATAAAATGAGGCAGGAAAAAAAAGGGTCATAGTAGTTCTCAATCCAATTTCAATATTTTTACAGAAAACAAGCAGGTCCAAATGTAGGCCAAACTAATTTATGAGAGTAGATATGTTTGGAAGGGAACTGTGAATTACAAGCCACAAAGAAATGAAAGTAGCAGATGCTTTCCTGGGTATTTACTCATTATAAAATTCCAAAGACAATATTGATTTGAACTAAAAGAAGTGAACTAAGCCCCTGAGTTCAAGTGATAGGAGCAGTGATACATTTAATTAGTACTTTGTTATTTGCAATTAATTTCAAATGAAAATTTTCTAAACTATTTCTATGTCTAAAAATTAATTTGCACCATTTTTAAGAGTTTAAAAATAGAATTTAGATAAAGGAACAAAGTATATATCCATAATGGGCTGTTAAGGAGATATTAAGGATTCCATGCAATGTTTTCATGCTATGTTTTAAGAATTTTATGATATATTTCATGCTTAAGATTCCTAACTTTTTAAATCGATTACCATTGTGGCTCATAAATCATTTAATTTTCAGAAATGGACTATAGGAATATATGAAATGGTGTACCTAATAATTATATACTGGCAAAGAGGTGACCCAGGCAGCCAGGATCAGAGTCAGAAAAATCTGGGTTCAGGTCCCATTTCTGACACATACTGGCCATGTGACTAATGGAAGGCACTTACCCTCTCAGTGATAAAGGCAACAATTCCCAAAAATTCTAAGTTGGAAAGTTTATGCAGATATGTAATGGTTAAAGGAGTTTCCTCACTGGGAGTTCTATGAACCAAGGAAATCACAGGTCTGGTTGATCAAAATAACTAGCCTGTATTAAGCACTTACTACCTACTGGACAATATGCTAAGCATTAGATATGAAAAAACAAAAATAAACAATGCCTGCTCTCAAGGAGCTTACATTGAAATGAAGACAACATGTAAAAATATAGATAATATGGAAGATACATACAAAATAGAAACAAAGTAACCTTAGAAGAGAAGGCATTAGCAGCCAGGTTGGAGAGTGGGGTAAGGAGGGGACCGAAAGGTGGGCAGGAAAAGCTTTCCTGCAAAAAGTATCATAGAATCTGAATCCTGAAGAAATATCATAGGATCTGAGTCCTGAAGGAAATCATCTTCTAAGAGTAAGAAATAAATAAGGAGAGCATCCCAGGCATAGAGGACAGACAGTGTAAAGGCATGAAAATTAGAGATAGGATACCATTTGTGAGGAATGATAAACAGATCAATATGGTTAGAATATAGAGTTTAAGGAAGAAAAAAAAACTATAATAAGACTGGAAAGAGAGGAAGAAAGACAGATTCCCCAGCTCCCAAATATTCACTCCAACAGAACCATGAAATTCCCACCAGATCCTATGATTAAGAAATTCAATTACATACTACAGTGACTTATTTCACTCCAGGATTGCATGAAACATTAGCCAGAAGCCTGTGGGCAATAATAGTAAAGGCTTCCTTTTCTCCCCTCCCCCAGCAAATACAGCACAAGTACAGGGGAGCCTCCTGGCATGATCAGAATTGGGAAATAGGTAGTGTCAGGGTCTGCAGAAAGCAATAGCAATAGTTCCTATAAAAAAAAAGCCTCAGGAGGGCTGAGTAAAAAAACTCCGTTGTGAGGACTTTAAAAGCCTCTGGGAGTTGTCTCGAGACAACAGAAAAGGCCATAAAGATATAAAGCTCTGAACCTCTAAATTTCAAGGGGTCTTGGTCACCAATATGGAGATCAGTGCAGGTAAAACAGTTCATAACCTCAAAGAATTCAGTCAAATGGGGACAGGGTAGAGAAAAAAGCATAAAACACATAAGGAACTCAGAAAATCTCAAAACACAAAATCGAAACCATTGAGGTTTGTGTAATATTTTCAGAAATGCCCATCTTCTAACAATTCAGTTAGTGTTCATGTAGAATGACTCCTCTAATAATAAAATAATAATAATTACTAGGCAACAAGAGAAACTAATTCAGGAGAGATGAAGAACCTTGGGAGAAAATTTTCTTTCTCTCTTGATTTGCCTTCTATTTATTTGGGTTGCTGGCTGTCATTCCGATGAAGCATCAGACATCCTGTCATGTTAACTTCCCACACTTGTCAGCTTCCATGTAAAGGGGACAAAGGAGTATGTTGATTGCCAGGATAAAAAAGTGAGGAAATATCTCACAGTTTGAAAAGACCAAGTCATTTACTATAATGCTCCCAACATCGGGTCTACTTATAGAAATTAGTCCACCACAGAGATTTTCAGCCTCAAAATTCTTGGGATCAAAGGTTTTTAGTCCTTAAAAGAAGAAAATTTATTTTTAAATGGATCCTCCTTCTTCCTGTACTCTGCTTTCTCTCAAGTTCCTGGTCCCTTCCACTGTTTTAAAGTTGTAGAGTGCAGACCTGTAAACAATATCAATACTAAATATGATTGACAATTTAAAATTTTTATAGAGAGCCACACTCCAAGCTAGGAAGATTTAGGTTCAAAAACTGCTTCTGATCCATCCATGGTTGTGTGACCATGGGCAAACCAAATCATTTAACTTTTTGCTATTCTAAGCAACTCTATAAGACTGGTACATTGCAGTAAAGGTGTTGACTTGCATTTGTAAAGGAAGGTTCATTAGCAGGGAGTTCCCTATATTAATGAAATCCTTATCCTAACTCCTTTGGTTAACATGAGCTGGAATCAATATTGAATAGGGAAAGAAAAGTAAATTAGATTATATAGTGAGTTCAATAGTCCCAAGCAGGTTGGGTTTTGGGAGACTTATGAGACTTAAGTTGTCTTTATGCTTCCTGCCTACAAAATCAATGTTTTGCTTATATAAAGAACATTTTCTTGGAATATTAGTGGGGGGGGGGGGGGAGTTGTTCTCCCAAATTGTTCTTCTCTTTCATATAATTGCAATCAGAATCAGTTATTCTCTCTTTAGTTTCTTTAATAAGATTTGCCACTGTGGATTGAAGGGTGATTTTTTTCCTATTTTATCAATTCTCACTGCTGTGCAGACCATGAATTATGTTTTCACAATTTCTTATTTCTCTTATATTACTCAGAAACATGTTACTATGGTCACATTTTGTCTTGGGAATCTACAGGATTTCTGCCCCATCAGATGTTACTTCATTTTTGTCATGCGATATTTTTTCATAGATGTATGGATTCTTTTGAGCAGCTAGGTGGCAAAGGATAAAGTAATGGTTCTGGAGTGAGGAGGACCTGAGTTCAAATCTGACCCCAGATATTTACTAACTGTGATCCTGGGCAAGTCACTTAACCCTGTTTGCTTTGGTTTCCTCATCTGTAAAATGAACTGGAGAAGGAAATAACAAACTACTCCAGTATTTCAGCCAAGAAAATCCCAAATAGGGTAAGGAAGAGTCGGGCACAACTGAAATAATTCAACAAACTTGAGCTGGAGGCCACATTTCCTTCTGTCATTAATAGCTTTCTTGTTGGTTTATCTATTTACACCAAAAGTCTTTCAATGAGCTTTCTGCTTCCTGGTTTCTTTGGCGATATCAGAATTTTTTCCCCCATTTCTTTCTATTGTTCCCTTTCTTAGAATCCCTTTGATTGTGGTTTCTCTGAGAGCTGGACCTCAAAGCTATCTCATCCTTTCTAGTGGGCAATTTACTACTCACAAGTCTCAGTCTCTGTCCCTACTGACTTCTGGAGAAACAGAACTGGTCACGGCTGGATGCTAGGCTCTTTCCTTTGGGTGGAGGAGGGCCACACGGCCACATACTCTGTTCAGTTCTCTCGTGGAGCTCAGTCGTGCCACAGAGCACTGGCATAATACTGTCTCAGCCTCAATAAGCTTCTGCCTTTTGGATTTCGGTTTGTGTGACCTTGCTATTGAAACATGGCAGGCAGAAATGGGTGGTGGTGGAAAAGGGTGTTAAATGAATATGTTAGGGGTTAAAGATTATTGGCTTTCTCTGTTCTTAGTTCATTGAATTGCTACTTCAAATTCTTGCTGTCCTAGAGTGTGAAGATTTTATTTCTTATACATGAGATAAATTGAAGAAACAAGTATATCAAGACAATGGTATATAGTGTTGGGTAGAAAGTCCATTTAGTTATTCCGTAAGAACACGTTTCTTGGAGAGTTGTTGTATATGGCACAAACAACTTAAACTTAAGTAGCATAAAAGACACATTCAAAGACATCACAATAAAAGAATATGGATCTCTCATATTTCATGGATGAAGCCCCAGGTAGCCCCAAGTATTACATCAGTTCCCATTAAATATTTAAAGAATTAAAGAAAGGCTTTTTGTGTGTTGGATGGATCAGATATTGATGACTTATAGAGAAAAATAGACAAGAATCTCAAAGTGTGAGATGATATGGAGGGTTAATATATACACTAATAGAGGGAGTACACACACAGCATTATTGTATTGGTAAAGTCAGTTATTTGAACCGAAATATGACTCTTAAATAAAAGCCTTAAGGAACATGAAAGGAATAGTGTGAATAAATCTAAAATTCTTACTATTTTTATATGAGATTTTTTATTATTTTCTCAGGAAACAATTTCTGAAATATTGTCCTGATCTCTCTTGATGCAAGATTTGGTCCTGTGAGTGACTATCTTAGCTTTGTTATCAACAAATATTATCTTGTCAGAACAAAAAAGAGAATGGTGCTCATTTCCTACCTGCTCGATACTTCAGTAGAATATCCCATATGCCCCGGCGAGCACAAGGATCCACACCACTGGTAGGCTCATCCAGAACAACAACGTTTGAGTTTCCAATAAAGGCAATGCCAATTGAGAGTTTTCTTTTCATTCCCCCAGAGAGAGCTCTGATATGCTTGTGTTGGTGTTGGGTTAACTCCACATCTTGAAGGGTTCTAGAACATGAAGAAGCCTATCAGTACAATCCACAAACTACTAATACTGTTGTTATAGATCTCAACCCAATTGAAATGTTTCCTTAGAATTTAGTAGGTTACAGTTGAGAGTTAGCACTGTATGATGGAATGAGCATTGTACCTGGAATCAAGAGGAACCTAAGCTTAATTCTGCCTCTAAAACTTAGTTACTATGAGACCATAAACAAATTACTTAATTTCTGGATTTTAGTTTCCTTATTTCTTAAATCAATTAATGGAACTTGTAATACCAAACATATGAGAGACAGAATAGCATAGTGGATAAAAAGTAATTAAGGAAACAAACACTTTTTACCTACTGTGTTCCAGCCACTGTGATAAGCACGTTACGGAATTATCTCATTTGATCATCATAAGAGCCATGGCAGGTAGGTGGTATTATTATCCCCATTTTACATTTGAAGAAACTAAGGCACACAGGGGCTAAGTGCCTTCTCCAGGATCACACAGATAGTAAGGAGGCAAGATCTGAACTCAGATTTTACTGACCCCAGATTTACTGACACTACACCACCCAGCTGCCTTTTATATATGGTAGCCTTTGAACTAGGAAGAATTAAGTTCAAGGGGCTCCTTTGATACATACTGACTGTGTGACCTTGGACTAATCACTTAACCTCACAGTGTTCTAGGCAATACTCTATAACCAGACATCTCAGAGAAGTTGCTGACCTTCATTGATAGAACGAGTTCCCTCCTTCAGGAGAAACCTAGAAAACCTCCTAGACCCCTTCCAATTTTGAATTGCTAATCCTTCAGTCATTAGAACAATGCCTGGCACATAGTAAGTACTTTATAAATGTTGACTATGGACTGATTTCACACTATTGTCAGACTAGGCATCTTTCTGTACAAATCTGAAAATGTTAATTCTCTTCTCAAAAGTATTCAGTATTTTCCTATCAAATGCAGAATAAAACTCAAACTTTTCAACCTGGCGTCTACAGCCATCTACAACCTGGTAACTTACAAACTTCCCAGTCCTTCTTCCAAATTACAGCCCTCTATTTTGCTACAGTCACATTTTACTATTCAATGTATGCATCCGACATCTTTACTATGCCTTAACTATCCTGTTTCCAACAACTGTACCTTTCAAACTCCCACCCAACTTTTAAGACCCAATTCAGATATCATTTCCTCCAAGAATCCTTCCTAATCCTCCTCAGTCACAAAGAATGTTTCCTTTCCTGTCCTAAAGCCCTCTCCAGCTGCCTTATACTACCCCAGTTATATATATCCTTATCTGTCTGAATATCTGTCACGTTACTTATTGCTTTCCATTCTGAACTACAGTTATACCTACCAAATCTGTATAGTATTATGTTTGTATCTCCTCAGTACCTAGCACAAAGCAGCTTTAAATGCTTCTTAAATGAAAGAATGAATAGACAAATAGCCAAAGACATTATTGTATTTGAATCAACAACAGTACAGTATAGCCCATCATTAAGTAGTGCATTTATCTAAGTTGTCTTCACTTGTAAATTGCCTCTACACACTGCTTAACTCAGTTCTACATGCAAGCAGTTAATGAATATTTTTGATGTTGGTGAATATTCATTTCTCTATGGAAATAGGTTTTTTTATTAATAAACATGAACACATTAACTGCTCATCAAAAAGCCCAACAATTTTCAGCAAATTAAACACAGTAGATTGCAAATAGTTTGCTTACTACCACCTGTGTAGATGCAATGCTTACAATAGCAAGCACCCTTGGAGCCTGTAAACCTCTCATATGACATCAGGATGTCATTCTTTAACTAATAATCGTTGTGCTTCAATAGATCTATGATCCATTGAGGTGGCTACTCCTTTCAGTCTCACAGGTTACACAACCACCCATCCATGACTTCTCATTCCCTGTGACTCTTGTTTGTACACCATAGCAAGGTGCCTTACACATGGGGGATGCTCAAAAATATCTGAAAAATGAATGGGCAGATGGGTATCGATGATATGACCATCAACTCTATGAGTTCAAGCAGTTTTCCCCAGATCTTGCAAGAAGATATGCACTTATATCTTTAGCACTGGCATACTGAAATACTCATTCCCTGTACTTGAGATGACTCAGTTATCTCCATTTTTTTTCTAAGCAATACTTAACTTTCATTACAGGTACAGTTAATCCATTATGTTATTTCACTGCCTCTCATAATGGTTATTTCGATTCCATTAGGGCTTTCTAGTGAGTCTAATTTGCTAATGTATTATCTATGTTCTAAAGCTAAATTCTACTCCAGGATATTGAAGTGCAACATTCCATATGGCCAAATGGAGATCTCTAGAAGAAAGTTGAAATTAGAATTTGTTCTACCTAGACAGATCCATCTTTACATATTCTGATTCACTGCGCAGCCAGGCCAGGCAGACACTGATAGAAATTTAATTGGCTAAAGTTCTGAGCACCTACTATTAGAGTGAATGGACACAGCACCATATACTCTTGCAAATTCTGACTACTTTCCCACAATTTATTTGCTTTGAAATACAGTCTAATCTACATATCCTCTATACTTAATGCTTCTTTTTTTCTTTTGATTTCTTGAATTCACCTTTAGCAACAGAACTAAGGTGGGAAAAAGGGGAAAAGAATACTTGTGAGCTATTACCAGACAATCAGAAACCAGATATTTCTTTCATTTTTAAAAATTTTTGTTTATTTTTACATTAAAAACATTTCCAAATTACCCCGTACCCCACCCAGGTCTCTTATAACAAAGTAAAACAATTAAGTAAAACTAATGCAATAATTTCGTCTGAAAGTACATGTAGCACTCTACATCTGTGGTACCTTCCCATCTCTCAATTTTAACTGTTTTTTTTTTTTAATGAACAGAAATCTACTTTTTCTCTCTTTCATTCCTACCGTTTTCAAAAGAAAAGAAAAACAAATTCTTTGTACCAAATGTGCATAGTTAAGCAAAGAAAAAAAATTCCCACAATGACTATATACAAAAATATATGTCTCATTCCACACTCTGAATCTATCTCTTCTCTGTCAAAAGGTGAATAATATGTTTCATTATCAGTCCTCTGGAATCATGAATGATCATTGTATTAATCATTCTGCCAGCTTTCAGTCTTTTTTCTCTTGACAGTCTAGTTATTGTACGAATTTTTCTGGTTCTGCTCATTTCATTCTTTATCAGTTTATAAAAGTCTTCAAAATTGTTCTTTTTTGTAATGCTGATACTATAGTATAAATTGTTCTTCTGCAACTATTGACTTTACTTCGCATTCGTTCATACAAGTCTTTCCATGTCTCATTGAAATCATCCATTTGTTCATTTTTTACAACACAATAGTATTCATCATATTCATATATCACAATTTATTCTCTCATTCCTCCAGCAATAACTATCTCTTTAATTTAAAGGTTTTTGCCACTACAAAAAAAGAGCTGCTGTAAATTCTTTAGTACATATAGTAAACTTTCTACTTATTGATCTCTTTGCGATATAGGCCCAGTAGTGGTATATCTGGGTCAAAGGGCATTCACTGTTTGTTAACCTTTTTTTTATTCTAAATTGCTTTCTAGAATGTTTGTACCCATTTTGCAGGTTCACTAGTAGTGCTGTTTTCCCACAGCACCTCAAAAATAGATGTCACAATAAAAAGAATACCTGGTCTGGATTCAGGAAGACTCATCTTCATGAGTTCAAACCTAGCTTCAAACACTTACCAACTGTGTGATCCTAACTTAGCCCTCTTTGCCTCAGTTCCTCATCTGTAAAATGAACTAGAGAAGGAAATGGCAAACCACTCCAGTATCTTTACCAAGAAACCCCAAATAGGGGCAAGAAGAGACAGATACAATTGAAATGATTGAACAGCAACATTTGTGGAGAACAATTTCTTTCCTGGAGTTTCTCATGCTGAGGAAATCACAACGGCAATTTCACATATATCTTGGACCCACCCAGATGGTGCCATCATAATTTAAAAATAATAAATTTTAATGGAACTTTCAAATTGACAGGATTCATCTCAAAACCCAGCACTCTTTCCACTAAACCATGCTCCATAACAAATAAGATTGGGAAAGTATGTCTACTATTGTTGGGAAAAATCCACTGTTGGTTGTATAGCCTGTTTTTTTAAAATAAAAATGGAACATACTGCCTTAGGATGCTTCTAGGTTAGTAGATGCTCCCTCACTAGAATTCTCGAAACAAAGCCTGAGTGAACACTTGCTGGGTACATTGTTGAGAGGATTTTTGTCCAGCTGCCAATTGGATTAGATAGACTCTAATATACCTTTCAAATCTGATATTCCACGGATGCCTGAAAGGAAAGTCACTATTTTAAATGTCCCCAAAAAAATGTTTTTAAAAAAGAACAAAAAGGAATTGTTTTGGCTAAAATTGAAATGAAGCACTAGTCACTGGATGAAATTTCAGAAATAAGGAAGACTCCCTTTCTCCTCAAAAATAAAGGCAGTTCAACCTTTAACCAAAATAAAGAAGGCCAGATGATATAAATATGGAACATAAATCATGATCTTCTAGACTGGGTAGTTCGGTTCTCTATGGGGCATTAAGCAAATTTAGAACCCCATGAGTACTTCAACTAAATTTCTCCAGATTGACCAACTGTGAAGAAATCTAATCTCATCATGACAGTAGTCTACTTATGTGCTTTATACTGTTGTTAGCTTGATAAATAAGAATCAATGCTACATGATTCAATGGAAAGAGCACTAAATTGGAGTCAGAATACATGAGCTAAAAATTCATTTCTGCTGTATTACTTATATGACCTCCTGAAAGTCATTTACCCTCTCAAATATCTGAATTCATCATCTATAAAATGAAAAGCTTGGTTTAAATGACCCTGGTGAGAGCAGCATTTAACAAAGGGCAAACTGAGGCAACCCTCCAAGTGAGATATCATTTATTAGTAACTGGGTTTTATAGTCTGCCTCCATTTGTACCCTTAAATTAGAGCCAATAGGTTTTAAACCTGGGTTTGTCTCCCTTCTGATTGGCCTGACAATACATTTGGACTTTCCTTGGCAACCTTGATTGGTGGGTATTTTAATGAGAAGGTGGGCTAAGAGTTCTCAACTCCTCCCAATTACTTCAACCTGGGGGGGGGGGGGGGGGGGGGGGAGAACAGGCCAGATTAGATTATTCAGCAGCTAGGGAAAGTAGGCTGGCCTTCAGATGTGTCTGATTATGCCTCTCTTAACATTTAAGGAATGCTAGTAGCTCTGTGAGGCCCAGCTGCCTCTAGCAATCTTGGCTAGAAAAACAAAAGACATCTCATTCAGGTTTTACCTGTTTTGGCTTCCCCTTTGGAGATAAGGACACCCCAAACCTTGTTTAGGCAGCAAGGACACAAGGATCATCCCCTAAGGAGAGCCTAGCTCAAACTGGCTTCTAGTTATGTAGTAAAATAAAAGCAAGGGACCCAGCCCAAGGCTGGCTAAAGAGCAGATGCCTTGGAGACTGGGAGCTGTCACCCTATTCAATCACACCCTTCAGAAACTGCCAGCCTTTCAGAAGCTGAGTCTTGTCAAAATGAGGGAAAGAATGGACCACATAGAAATACTGGTTATTCACAATACTACTTTTCCTTAGCTCCTAAAGTCCCCTCTAATTCCAACTTTATGATTCCGTAATCATGGGGCTGTAGAAGTCATGTAGTCTGAACTTTAAAATAGAAGCAGCTAGGCAGCATGAAGGCAGGAAGATCTGATTTCAAATCTGGTTTTAGACACTTATTTGCTGTGTGATCCTGGACAAGTCTCAACTTCTGTTTCCTCAATTGTAAACTGGGAATGATAACAGCACCTCATACAAAGGGTGATTGGGAGGATCAAATGAGATAATATTTGTGAACCCCTTAGCATAGTGCCTGACACATAGTAGGTACTATGTAAGTGGCTATTATTCAAAATAGAAATTCTATCAACATCTCTGACAAATAGTCTCAGAATCCACAATCAGATGGAGGTCTCTAATACACCTGAAACAACATATTCCAATTTCGAAGTTTTAATTACTGACATTTCTTTTTTCTGACTGAGTCCAAAACTAAATCTCAACAACTTTGAAATATTGGTCTTGGTTCCACCCTCTGGGACCAAGCAGAACAAATCTAAGCCTTCTTTAACATGACAGTCCTTCAAATATTTGAAGCTATCTGTGATGTCTCAATTTGAGTCTTCTCTTTCCAAAGCTCAAAAAAAATCACTACTTTTTTCATTCAATACTCATATTGCATAGTTTCCAGTTCCCTTACTATCCTGGTCATCTTCTATATCAGCAAGCACCCTAGCATACCCAGGATGGCTACTAGCACAGGTTCTTAGATCTGCTTTTCTAAAGGAAAGCAACTCAAAATGGGTTAACAATCTTACTTTAATTAAACATATCATTTACCTAGTTCAGGGGGAAAAGTCAGCACCCTGAACTTCAGAGAATACAAACAGAATTCAAAATACAAGTTACAAGCAGACAAAGAAACAGATCAGCAGACAGTCTGACCATTACATCTATATCTAGTTAGTTACCAGAGAGGGAAGCACCAACATCTGGGTTTTCAAAGCCAGGGGACTCAATGGCTGCCCAGAGTCTCATCTGGCCACATCACACAACTCTTCCCAAAGTGAGCCCCAAAGCAAAACCTCACATCAGGGTATATATAGCCTTCTCCTGGATCAGAGAATGTCACAGCCCTCTTGACCCATTGCCCAATCACAAAGTAATAAGGTGTGGGCATTCCTGAAGAACAAGCCTCCCACCACAGGCTCCATGTGACCACATTCAGCCTATTAGGGGGCAGAGTATATTTTCAAATCAGGGAAGGTTCTCAGAGCCACTTAAGGCCATCAAAGGGCCTAGGGGCAGGGAAGAGCTTCAGATTTCCATAACATCCTCCTCTGCATCAGAATTTCCAGTGCCCCCTCTAAAATGTTTATAAAGAAGTAGACAAAGTATCCCAGATGTGATGTAAACTAGGAAGAAGACAGTGGGCTATAATGTCTGGACATGATGCATGAAGCTTAAAATTGCATTAGCTCCTTTGCCTACCTCATCATACCACTTAGTATTTCCTTCTTGGTATGAACTTAGTGTTTGTTTTACCACCAACCCTTAGCACAGTGCCCTAAACACAGTAGGTGCTAAATATATGGTTAGTAATTGACTGAGTGACCTTTTTTTAGTTTGCAGCCCATTAAGACCCTGAATTGTTTGGTGGTTGTTCTTGTTTTTCACATGTACTGCTTGCTAGCCACATTTGGCCCTGCTCTGGATATGTGTTCTGTCACCTTAGAAATGTCATTGTTGAAATAAATACTGATTAACTCTTAAACACAATTTTGCCTCACCTCATTCTGTTTGACTTTATCATTCTGAAGTCTGAATCAAACTTACAAAGTTCATTAACCCAGAATGAATTTTGAATTATTAAAAAATGCATATGCATACAATCAAAGAATTACCTGGAATTCATGCTATATTGAGGCAGAAGGGCACTTAAACTTTCATATCAGAAAGTTCATATTTGAAAGTCTCAAATTTGTTACTCTTTCAGAAAAGATTTCCTGGTCTGCCTCAATTGTCTGCTCTTACACAAAATAGCCATCAGTGCCAGAAAGTCTTCCTTCTGTCTGACAGAAATCCCTTACACTGCTGCTTAAGTCCAAGTTCTTTATGGAGAAGGCAAATGGTGGGTTAACATGATCAGTATGTATGACAACATTCAGTTAACTGTAGACAAATGTCATATTAAAGTCTTTTCCAAACCAAAATGAGAGCCAGAAATACAAAAATGATTTTACACATGACAAAATATGTCAACCCCTGTGGCTCCATTGTTAATGGAATTGCTTCTGCACTTACATTCCTGAAATGGTGAAAATGATGGTCACACAGAGTAGTCAAGTTCCTCCCTTTTGCGACAAGTTGGCCTTAAGAATTTTAAATTTTGCCTTATAGAGGGAGTGTCCATGTGGATAAAATCATGGAAACATGAAGTATAAAAAAACTCACCTTTAGCTGCTTTGGATACATTTATCAAGAGTACAGATTAGCAGCCCTTTTTCACCCTGTGACATGCCCTCCCTCTTTCTTCACTAACATAAAATACAGCCATAGACTAAGAGGATTTAATGCATTTAGCTCTGACCTCCCAGGGACCTGTTTTCCCCATCTTTATCCTGGCTATTTTCTTTCCTGAGGGAGTTATGTGCCCTCTACACCACTATCTCTTACTCTAAGAATTATAATCAAATCAGCCCTACTATGGCCTCTGGACAGTAATCAGTAGACGGCCCTATTACTCTATTCAACATCCTTGTGACTTCCCAGAAAAAAAAATACTTTTTCTTGGTCACCACTCCAGGAGTTTCCCTCTATTATAATGAAAACTCCTTGAGGATAGAGACTTTCACCTATGTGTTTATGTCCCTAGTACTTAGCACAATACTTTGCACATAGTAAGCACTTAATATTTTTTCATTTCATTCATTCATTCACTCATTCATTTGTTTATTCATTTTCCCATCTTTCAAGGCCCAGCTCATTTCACCTTCTCAATGAAGACTGATAGGACTATTTTAGCCCACATTGATCTCACCCTTCTCTTAGCTCCTTACAATACTGAATAATGCAGTTTAATACCTAATTATTTCATGGATAAAAGTGTTTTCCTTTTACAGCTAGGTCTATAATCTCCTTTTGTATCCCCCACAGCTCTTAGTGCAGTATACAAGGTAGGTATTTATTAAAGCCTTTTGATTGAACCAAATTCAGTCTTTAATCTATTCACTTTCTGAGAAATCTAGACCATACTTCCAACCATATTCTCCAATATTGTTTTTGTTGTCCCTAAGGGAAAATGAAGTAAAAGAGAAATAATACTAACTTATTGACTTGTTGATATAATTCCTTCTTCGTCCACAGCGGTGCCTTTATTGAAGCATATAGCAATAAATGTTCCCGTACAGATAAGTTGTCAAATAGGACATCATACTGGGGACATACACCCATTTCCATCCTGATGGCAGCAAGCTGTGTTTGCATGTCCTTGCCATTAATAATGATGGTACCAGAACTGGGAGGGTACAGTCCTGTCAACAGAGATCTGGAAGAGAAAAGAAGCACCCTCAATGACAACGAGTCAATAATTCACAAAGTGATATAGCCATAACATAGAGAGATCCAAAGACATAGCTGCACATTGGTTTGTTTGGTTAGCCATCTAAAATAGTGCTTTTTCAGATCTTCCCATATTTACCAGGGTTTTAACAGCAGTGCTTTGACTGATAATTAACACTAAAGTCATGGCTTTATCCTTTGTTCTTTTTTCAGATAAATACTTTTCTAACATCATCCTCTGGTGCTCTCTTATGGAGTAGTATTCACTCTGGAAACTTCAAGACTCTCATAAAGCACAAGCTTTAGCAAATCTCACTAACATGGAAAGGTTTCAAGGAAAGGCCAACAGTTCAGACTGTGTGTCTGCCACCTGTAGTCATGCCTAGCTGAGTTCAGAGAGGCCTTCCCAAAAAAGCCCACTGCTATATGATGAAATATTTGACCACAGCCAACTGTTAAACTATGTAACTCACAGAGGAGTTGCAATCTTCATTGATAGAGGGAGTGTCCATGTGGAGAAAATCATGGAAACATGAAGTATAAAAGATTCACTTTTAGCCTTGGTAGCTTTGATGTTGCCTAATTTCTTTCAGGTTTCAGGCCTCTGGTGACCATCTGTCCTCCATTCAGGGTCACCACTCTGTTTCAGGCCCTCATTGCCTCATGC
Source organism: Pseudochirops corinnae (assembly GCA_028646515.1). NCBI lineage: Eukaryota > Metazoa > Chordata > Mammalia > Diprotodontia > Pseudocheiridae > Pseudochirops > Pseudochirops corinnae. Next base: position 61,126,775 of record CM053590.1, read on the forward strand.
TGGGACCATTACACCAACATTTTAGTTGATCCCTCTGACTCCAGTCCATCTTCCTCTTAGTTACCAAAGTGATCATCTTACCCAAGATGAGCTGTGATATGAAAACACAGGTCTGACTATGTTATCCCCCTGTTGAATAAACTCTAAGGCCACCTTTAACTCTAAGATCAAATATAAAGTCCTCTCTTTGACTTCTAAAGTCCTTTGCAGTTTGGTCTTTTCCTACCTTTCCAGTATCCTTCACATTTTACTCCCCTCCATGAATGCCATGATCCAGAGACATTGGCCTTTACCCAATCAATCAAGCATCACACATTTTTAAGAGCCTACTATAGACCAGTCACCCAAGCTCACAACCTAAATGTCATCAATTTCTCACTCTCTCTCACCCCTATATCTAAATCCATTACCAATCCTGTCGATTTAGCCTTAGTAACATCTTTAGTCTATTGCCCCCTTCTCTTCTCTGACACTGCCATCATTCTGGTACAGGTCCTCATCACCTCATTATTGTACCTAGACTATTTCTATTAATAATAATAACTTTTTTATTTATCTCCCTGCCTCAAGTCTCTCTCCACTTCAGTCCATCCTTTACTCATGTGTCAAACTGATCTTCCTAAAGTATGGATCTGACCCTAACATGAGCCATCTCCACCCTTCCATTCAATAAACTCTAGTGGCTCCTTATCTGTATTTGATACTCCAGGATCAAATGAGAAATCTTCTGGTTGGCATTTGTGCCTTTCATAACCTCAGCCCTCCTACTGTTCCAGTGTTTTTACTTTGTACTTCTTCCTGTATATCCCCCATCTATATATTCTGAAATCCAGTGACACTGGCCACCTTCCTGTTCCTTAAATGTGACAGTCCCTCTCTACACTCTGGGCATTTTCATTGACTATCTCCCATGCCTGGTTAATCTCTGTCTCTATTTCCTGGTTTCCCTGGTTTCCTTCCAATCCCAGCTAAAATAACACATTTTACAAAAGGCCTTTCCTGATCCCTTTAATGCTAGTACCTTCCCTCCATTGATTATTTCTAATTTATCTTATTCATACATTTTTGTTTGCATGTCATTAGATTGTGAGTTCCTTGAGAACATGGACTGTCTTTTGCTTTTATTTGTAGCCCCAGCACTTAGAACAGTTCCTGGCATGTGGTAAGTGCCTAATAAATGCTTGTTTAGTGACTGAGGGACAAGTATAGATGAAAGCCCAAGAGCAATCCCAACCCTCCTCTAGTCCAAGCATCTGGTACAAATCCTGGTTCTCCTGAATGACCTCTGGGAATCAGTTTCCTCATTTGCAAGATGAAGAGTTCTGTCTGACCTATTGACCTCTGAGGTGTTTTCCACATCAAAATCAATGAACTTTGAAAGGAAGAGAAAATTCAGAATCCTAATCTAATGATTCCCATAAAATAGAATCTCACTTTTTTTTGTTAATTATAAAGTGTATTTGAGAAGACAAAACATAGTGATAGCTTTCTGAATCCATGTTTGCTACATCTAACCATCTTCTTAAAGTGTTCTGGTGCTAACAAATAGTTCCATTTTTTCTGTCCTGCCATACTATTTTAGCACCTGAAAAATAGCATGAACTTTATGTAATTTCCTTTGGCTTCTTTTATAAATGATTTGTCATTTCCTATGGACTGCTGGAGTTTTGTGAATTTCTTTCTGTCTTTAGATACAAAGCCAAGCAAAAGTTGGTTAGGGGAGACTTTAATAGAGATTGATCTCACATTTTTAGTGAGACAAATTGGAATATAGGAAGATGTGTTCTAATTTTAGTAAAACTACAAAATCCAATATTTTTCCCCACTTTTGATTCACTTCAGGGATATTATGTAGACACAGTCTGACTTCCAGCCCTTGATGTATCAAGGGTTATTTTAATATTTGTCACTTACTTCTATAGCCAAATCTTGCTTTTATACCCAAATTTTTGTGTCACTTGGTCACTGACTAAGACAACCTTCATAAGAGCCAAGCAGAGCTACAAAAAAAATCTCAGAAGTATAAATGCCATGCTATTTCTTCTGTGAGCTTCATCTTCTTATTTGGGTTCAAGGAAAATTGAACTTAGTGGGAGGAAAAAAAATTACATGAGCCATTGAAATTTGTAAGAACTAAATAAAACATGGTCAATTTCTTACAAGTTCGATTTGCAGGAAATGAGAATGGATTTGTTTTTCATGGTGAAGAGAAAGATGTTTATTGCTTCTCAAGGTTCACAAACCACTCTACCCTCTCTGCAATCCAGCCACCTCCCACCAAAACCTCAATAATACAGAAAGCTCTATTCTTGTAAGAGCCTAAAAACTGAATTGGGTAGCTAAGGAAAAAGATAGATTAAAATTGGCCATTTAGTGGAGCACTATTGGGTGGACTGGTGTCATATATCTTGGAATTTTTGCTGGAGAAAGCAGAAATTTGATAACAACTCTTTTGGTTTATAAATCAACTTTTAAAAGAACCAAATTACCTAATACTATACCATTTTTAAAGCAGACATACATAATTGTGGTCTTTCCAGCACCATTGGGTCCCAGCAGAGCAGTGATTTGACCTTTATAAAATGTGAGTGTAAGCTCTTTAACTGCAGCCTTTTTGTCACCTTCATACTCCTTAGTAACTGATACAAGTGTCACTCCTGCATGAACTCCGTCCTCAATTGTTTTCTGTGCATTTGGTGGCAGGGATCCTGTGTGGATGAACAAAATAATGTCATGACACAGCGAGGGCTTGGAAAATAACAAAGACATTTATTTAAAATACACTGGTATCTTCAAAATGACATCTACATTGTTCAGGTCTTGAACTAGTTTGGGGGTATTGTTTAAAGAAATACACAAAAACAGATGCACATTCACCATATTGGGCAGGTTATAGCGAATAATGGGCTGGGCTTGCTAGGGAGGAAAAGGGGTTGAATTAGGAGGTAGACACAAAGGATATGGTTCAAATTCCAACTATGCTACTCACTATTCCTGTGAACTTGGGTAAGCTCTTTGGTCTAAGTTCTCTTACTCTATAAAATTAGGGGCTTGACCAGGTGATCTCTGTGGTCCCTTTAAGCTCCAACTCTATGATCCTATAAGACTTGGCTTGAAATGTTTCCTGTAAGACTTACTACTACATGGTCCAAGCTAGATGTTTAACTTTTCTGTGACTCTGTAAACTCCTTGGGACTTAGCTAAATAATCAAAAGTTCACAACCTACATTGATGGAATGAATTCCACAAGGTAAGTAATGGCATATTATTTGCATACTAAAACTATGATTTAATATTGGTTACCCAAAAAAGAGATTGCTGAATAATAAAAGTTAAATTTTTTAAATTTAATTTTAGATTTAAAATAAAATATTTGATTTCAATTTTTTAAATGTGAGTTCCCTCAAGATATAAGTTCTTTGTATGTACACACTCAGAGTGTGACATGGAGAGTTGGCATGGTATAGTAAAGACTTGTCCTTGCTTGTCACCAAGACTTGAGTTCAGTTTCTGCCTCTGATACACACTGGCTGTGATCCTGGGCAAGATATCAACCTACTCAGTGCTCAAGGCAAGTGGTGCCAATTACACTGCCCTAGAACAGTGCAGTGTTGAATGCAACCCAAAACTGATTAAAATGTAATTAGAAAATATTGATCAAAACAATTGAAAATAGGAAAAAATAGATAATGGTAATATGTGGTTTTCTATGTCAATAAATAGCCATAGAGATCCTTACATACACTTTCATAGACTCCACTAAACACCACTGCTCTAGACCTGTGCTTCTTAAATGGTGGGTTATGACCCCACAAAATTTGGCAACACTACAAGTTTTCTGAATGTGCAATGACCAAAAGTTAATTAAAAAGCAAAAAAGTACTGAATCCTAAATGTTTCTGGCAGTGCTCACCACCCATGTTGCATCTTGCAACTTCATTGCAGCATTGAGTCTGAACAGAAAGCATGCTCACTTTATACTACACATGCCCTCAGGCCACACAATGCCAACAAACACTGCCAAAATGTGAAAAGGGGTTGCAAGTAGAAAAAGGTTTAAGAATCCCTACTCTAGGCAACCCTTAGTGAGTCTACATTGCACAGATAGCTACCAACAAACCTGTATGGAGGGAGTTTTCTCATAAAGGGAATTCCCTATACCAATGAAATCTCAGTTCTAGTTCCTATATTCTAACTCTATTCATGATCCTGTGTAGTTGATTACCCTATTTATTCACATATTTAAAATCTATCTAAACTGTAGGCCCCATGGAAAGAACGCTGAGTGAGATATCAAAAGGATTCTGTTCTAGTCTTGATTCTTATCCTCTATTAACTGAGTGACAGTAAGCCAGTTACTTCCTATTCCTGGAGTTCAGTTTTCTCATAAGTAAAATGAGTTGATCAAAATAAGTCATCTTTGAGATCTTTTCTAGTAACAAAATTCCATACACACACGCCTATATTTTTGTAACTCTATTGTTGTGATCTTTCTAAGACTATTGAATTTTTGGTTATACACATATGGATCATAGGGACAAAGTCCAACATATGGCTATATTTGGCATTACATTTGAGATTTTGATATATTCTTGAGCAAATTTTGGTTCACAATGAATTTTAAAAGAAGACTGCTTGCAATTAAAAACAAGAGGAGCCATGGCCTTCAAGCATGGTTGCTGCCATGATGTCACAGAAATCCAAAAAGGCCCCTGCATAGCAGTCCAGAAGAAGGCAAAAGGTCCTCACTACATGTACTTATTAAGAGTCACTCTAGGACTTATCTGGAAATCACTACTTTCCAAACAAAGCAGTACAAAAAATGTCATCAAAATCTGTCATCTTTTTACAGACCTTTATTCAGGAAGTTCTCATTAAAGAAGAACAGATTTGAGTTCACATGTTGTTGCTTCCTCATCTTGAAGACACACAAGTTCTTCCAGTATGACGTAGTAAAGGGAAAATACCATGGTTTCTTTAAACCAAAATTTCCTAAAAGTAAAGATTATAATTAAAACAAATGGAGCTATTATCTCATATTTAGAAGATTCTATAGAACCCAAATATCTACATTTATATCTAAAAAGAAATCCAAATTTAAAATAATATTGATAGTCTGTGCTTTACAGGTAGCCCATATATATAAATTATGAATGCTGTATTCTCAATGTAGAGACATGCCCCTTTTCCATATGGCAGCCGCTGCCCTTGGACCCTAACTCATATAACCATATAAATCTCTCAATTCCTAATCTATCCCCTTTCATTTAAATGTAGAAAGGGACCTTCTTTTTTCTACAGGTAGAAAGTTCACAGGATATTAATTCCAGTTTATATCCTCTGGCCTCTGTAACCCTTCTTTATAAATCCCTGGTGCAATGTTTTGCTACTAACAGCAGTCCAACCTACTTTAATGGTAATGGGAATTTGAAGATCTTCCACGACCCTTAATAAGCCTAAGGGAATTTGAAAACCTCTCCTGCTTTGAAAATATACTCTGCCCCCTAACAGGCTGAATGTAATCACATGGAGCCTGCTGTGGTGGGAGGAGTTTGCTGAAGGGTGGAGCAGAGGTCCCAGGAAGCATAAACCCTGCCTCCTGATAGGCTGAATGTAGTCACATGGAGCCTGTGGTGGGAGGAGTTTGCTGAAGGGTAGAGCACAGCCCACAGGAAGTTGGGAGTCAGAGCAGCTAGACACAGTTGGGAGGAGAGGACGCTTTGGAGGGAGACAGCTAGACTTGTGAGTAAATATTGGTTTTGTGTTGGTTAGTGGGAAGGCTAAAGGATGATGTGGCTCCCTGCTATGCTGTGATGCATTAACTTCTATGTTGCCACGATGGATTCAGTTTCCTGGTGTTGGGATTCGGATTTCTGATGTCTGAATAAATGTTTTGCTTCTGTCTTTTATACGGAGAGTCTGTTATATTTTGTGTTTGAGCACTCTGCAGGTATATTTATAATGACAGCTGGTGCTGTGAATATACTGCATTGGCGTTACACCTACCCAATTCCTCCACAGCTCCACCCCCAACTGCAACCAAAGCTGTTGATAAAGCATTCATGATTAAGGGAGAGTAGTGGAAGATGATATATTTCCCAAGTTTAAAGTTAGGAGTTTGGCTACATTTTCTCATAGAAAAAAAGTTCTAAGTGCTAGTTGGTACAATTAGAATATGAGGCTTTTGAAAGTAAGGCTTATTTCATTCTTTGTATTTGACTCCCCAGAGCTTAGCCGTGCCCCAGAATATAGTACTGATTAAATATGCATTGGTTGATTTAATTGAAATAATACAATTAATTCAGCTCTAAACTTGGAAACTGAAAAGGGAACTAATGGGAAAAACACTAAAATGGGGTAAGGAGACCTAAATTTTCATCTACTAGCTTATGTAAATCAGTACGTTTAAGAGTTTGGGGGGAGTATCACTTCTCAGAACCTCAATTTCTTCTTCTTTTAAATGATGACAATAATATTTGCACTACCTACCTGATGGGATTTGCCATAAAAACAATAAAAACTAGCATTTATATAGCACTTTAAGGTTTGTAAAACAGTTTACAGACAGTGGTTAATTTTGTCCTCCCAACAATCCTGGGGAGGTAAGTGTCATTACTATCACATTTTGGAGATGTGGAAACTGAGGCAAGAGAAAATTAAATGACTTGCCCAGTAAGGGTCTAAGGCATGGATGGAGAACCTGGGACCTTGAGGCCACATATGGCCCTCTAGGTCCTCAAGTGCAGCCTTTTGACTGAATCCAAATTTATTCTGTGAAGCTTGAATTCAAAGGGCTGCACTTGAGGACCTAGAGAGCCACATGTGGTCTCGAGGCCACAGGTTGTCCACCCCTGGTCTAAGGTAAGATTTGAATTTGCATCTTCCTGTCTCTAGGCCCAGCACTCTAGCTACTCTGCCATCTAACTGCCTCTAGTCACACATAAAACATTTTGTAAACTGTTAAGTGTCCCAGAAATATGAATCAGCATTATTATTTCATGGTCCTTTCTAGCCCTAACATTCTGGGACCCAAGTGTTTACTTTAGAGGAACAGTGAAGAGCTTGATATATCAGAGATATTGGAGAGAGCACTGAACTTGAACCAAATGGACAGACTTGCCTTGAAATGCTAGACCAGGGATGGGAATACACAGCCTTGAGGCCACATGTGGCCCTTTAGATCCTTAAGTGTGGCCCAAAGGGCCACATGTGGCCTCAAGGCCACAGGTTCCCCACCCCTGCACTAGACCAAGCACTACAAATTCTATGCCTTTATCAAAGTCATTTAAAGCTCCTAATCCTCAGATTCCCAATCTGAAAAACAATATTTGCACAGAATTGCCCTGAGGTGTTTTGTACATTTTAATACTGTATTAACAATGGGTTTTTCTTTTAATCTTAGGACTCCTTTACACTCTTAAAAATTACTGGGAACCCCTCAAAGAGCTTTTATGTGGGTGATAACTATGGATATTTACCATATTAGAAATTAAAACATCTTAGCAGTATTACAAAAATAGTTTTGACCTTGTGGACCTCATGAAAGGGTCTCAGAGATTCCCAAGAGTCCCCAGGACACACTTTAAAAACTGCTATTCTCTAGAAATCTGTTATTATTATCTATAATTTTATCTGAGTTTCTCCTACACTGATTCAGAGCACAATCTACTCCTTTCCCCCACCCCTGCAAACATTCTTATCTTTGAGATTCTTGTTCATGTAATGGAAGGATTAAATAGGTTTTTGTGGCACGTCCCAGGAACTTAGCCCCAATCTATCACATTGGTTGGGGTTGGTTCAATAAGTTTTGGTTCAATAAGAATTCACATGTTCTGCATTCCAAACAACCAGCCAAAATGGGTTTTTGGAACCGACCCTCTTTGTAAGATGGGGACGGTCTCTAGAAGAATTTGCAATCTGACTGAAATTTTGTCCCTTTACTGTATTTGCTCTACTACAGAAAGTTTAGTTTAAGGGTTATAATTGTTTGTCATGATCTTTGTTTAAAAACTGAAAATCTTAATAATTTAACATTTCAAACAAACACAAAAAGACTCACTCCACTTCCATTCTGTTAGCTTTCAGTTTAGTATACATTACGCATCCCCAAATTTGTCCCAGGCTCTAAAAAGTTCCAATATATCTATTCTGCTCTGACATAAGGATCATTAGGAATGAAGAAATGACCATTAAATATCAAATAAAAAGAAGAACTAATTCATAACAGTTCTAGTTCCATATTAATAATACTTATCATATACAGGTATCTAAATTCATTTTAATTCATTAAATAGTTTTCTTACCTATTTTGTGCATGTGAATGAAATAAAATATGATCATTCATGGTTCCTTTTATTTCCCTAAGCAATTCCATGAGATGAATTCACATTCTTGGAAAATTAAACGTCTGAATTCCATAAGTCATTAAATCAGGGAAGGCCCATATTATATGATTTAAGTATTGGACAGAGATCTTTTAAAAAAAATCTTGGCTCCCTAATTACCAGTTTCAAGGAGATGATGAAAATGTCAAGAAGCAAAGAAATAAAAATTCTTCTCAATTTTAGAAGGTGAAAGAAGAGCATGGGTATCGTAGCAGTTATTAAGGCTCATGCGAAAGTAGCCTGTGTTTTGGTCCTAGCTCTGTCCACTAAGTAGCCATGTGACCTTACTTAAGTCACTGAAACACCCTGCACTTCTCTTTCCTTCATCTGTCACAGCTTCCCTCTTGGCATATATAACCTTCATTGATCACTTAGTCTGGGTGCTTTAAAGCCCAACTTTTTAAACCTTCTGTAATTTCTTTTATATTATCCTAATGTCTACAAATCAAAATGACCCCACCCTTTGTCTGATATTTCTTTGTTGACATACTGTTGGTTGAATTTATGTGGATTTTACTCTATGGAGCATCTTTTGTCTCTACTCTTGGATCTTTACCTTTTCAAATAGTTTATCTGGAGGTAAAAAAAAAACCTTTCAGTTATAGCCAACAAACCTAGTGACTTGTTCATGTTGTCACTCTTTACTATTATGCTGACAAGTGACGCTGGCTTGTTCCAAAAGTGTCAGGGTTTTCTTTTAGGGTACCCTAACTTACCAGCAGGGGCAACCAGTTACACACCCAACTCATTGACACTAGTGTACCTTTTAGAACAGAAGAGTTCACGGCTCTGAGGTCCAAACAGAAAAGTTTATTAAGGTCTCTCTATGGGGAAGCCTTAAAGCCATATACTAAGGCAAGCTTCCAAGAGATCTCCAAGGCTTAGATCTTATCTAACCCCCAGATCCACCTACCATACGTGACAGAGCCCAGCTGAACAGAATTGTGAGAGGCGGAGCGCAATCACAAGGGTGTGAAGGCCCCAGGGTGTGGAGACGCCAATCCGGAACAGCAGGTAACCCCATGCAAGAGAGTCTTGAGCAATGCAGTATCCCCTGGCGGGGGACAGTGCGATATGCTCTGACCTCCACATGACCCAACTAATTCCGGGCCTCAAACACTTCCCTGTGGCATGACACAACCTCACACAAAAGTATTTCTATAAGTTATTAGTCATGGTAGTAGTGTTAAGAACGTAAGTTATGTGAGGCAAGGAGTGTTTCATTTTGGGTTTGCATTTTTCCTTTTATCCAGCACAAAACTTAAAAATAACAATAATGGCTTTTGAATTAAATTATATGCATTCTTGTTATTCCATGAAAAGTAATTATTATCCATTTTATAAATTGTTTTATGATTTACATATTGTTTTACTCACAAACCTAGGGGGAACATAGTACTAAGATCATGCTTTCCTTTGTGCAAATGAGGAAACTAGGGCTAATAATTACCAAAGCAAAAAACAAAAATAAAAAGAAACCTATTTATTCTTTTATTTCAAGGGGGGAAGGCAGGGCAGTTGGGGTTAAGTGACTTGCTCGAGGTCACATGGCTAGTAAGTGTTAAGTGTCTGAGGGCGGATTTGAATTCAGATCCTCCTGACTCCAGGACCAGTGCTCTATTCACGGTGCCATCTAGCTGCCCCAAAACCTATTTATTCCTGGCACTCCAAAACTAGGCTCCTTTGATGACCCTTGCCTACATTCAAGCTGACAGTGCAGAAACCCACTGACAATTACAATCCTGGCAAGGGGTTTCCATCCTTTTAAATAAAGAGGGTGAATTAGACAAACCCTAGCGTCGCTTTCACTTCAGACATTCACTATGACGCTGTTTTTAGCCCATGTCTATACAGAGTCCTCAGGTAAATCACATGGGTCAAAAACATCTTTGCTGGGTTTTTACATCCATCTATTTACCTCTATCCACCCGCTCATTTATACACCCACATCCACCCACATTTTCACATCCAACTGTGGCACCAGAACTATGTTCAGGGACATATTCACATTTTCCTGGCAGGATTGCTATAAAGTTTTCTTGAGATGAAATGATCGTCTCCATAACCATATCCTGAGTTCCTATTTTCCTTCTCCTATCATCTCTTAATTCTTTTACCTAACTCAGTTATTACCCCAGTCTTATACCCCTGCTCTTGATATGTGCATCCCAGGATCATCCCTCAGCTACTTTATGAATCCACAGTTTCACTAAGTTCTTCAAACCCCTGCCTAGCAAAGTCAGACGCTCAGAGACACCATCTCTATCCCGTCACCCCAAAGGGCATTAGTACTTTCCTAACCTATAAATAAATCAAGTCCCCAGGTATAGGATCAGCATGCTAAAGGAACTACACTTTCAACACATCTGCATTTTAATTACAATCAATTCCCCTAGATTCAGGCAGGATGAATAATGTTAGCACTCTTTCTGGAAAAAAAAAAAAAAACAGTCAGCACCAGAGCCAAGCGAAGACACTAACTCAGTCACCATTGAGGTGGGGAGGAGTCATGCCCTCCTGCTGCTACATTGTGCAGCCATTAAGGCATCAGGTGGCAGGATGTAGCTTGGAATATTTAAGGAGGAAGAAGGTTCTGGTTCTAGGGCCATTAGATATATCTGGGCTGAACAATTTTAGTCATTGGGCACTTGAGGAGTAGGTCCCAAGTGAGCCTACAGAACTTGAGAAGGAGATCACCACATTGGCTTGCTTTCCTGAAAAAAAAAAATATCCCCAGGATGGGCATATCCCTAAGTCGCTACCATGATGTACTAACTGGCCAGGAAACAGATGGTAGGGATAATGTCTCTCTCTATATTTCCTTTCCATGGTAGTCTGGTGTCTTACAGCACACTGTGAATGTGTCATATTTTCCTGAAACTCTTACGTCTATGATGAACACGTCTTTTAGAGATAGTCTTGATTACGTTTCTGATATATAGCTTAACCCGATAAACAACACATGTATATTTGAGAATCTAGACATAACAGTTTAAAAAGCCTCCAATGAAAGCCATCCTTCCCCTGCTGCCTGGAGGGAAGATAACCTGGAAAGGACCTTTCTTTTTGTCACTGAGTCTTCAAATACATCAGCAACCATTCCTCTGAGATATTGTAGAAAGGATTATTTTTCAGACATCAAGACCTCTTAGATCCTTCTAACTCTGAGATTCTGGGGATCTGGTAAGTCAGATGTATGTGTTTTTCTGGAATTTCCAACTCTTCCCAGATAACATCTGATGCCATGAACCAAAACAATCAAGGGTAAGGGGCTAATAGCTTAACAAGAGTGTCCAGCTTAACTGTACTTCCTTTGTGTAAGGGAAAACCCACACCTCACAGGACTTATAAGTGCCAAGCTTTCACCTGGGACAGAAGGGCAAAGCAAGAAAGAAAGGCACAGGAATCAGATGCCTGACCCTCCTAACTGAACTCTGAAAAGTACAAAGGGAAAAACAAAAAATAGCAATGAGCACTACCTCTAAGAGAATAGCCAAGAAAAAAAAGTCATTTAGTGGAACATAGCACAAAAGGACCTGAGTTCAAATTCTACTTCTTCTCCTTAAATACCTATATAACCTTAGTCAAGTCTCTTCACTTCTCCAGGTCATGGGTTCCTCATATGTAGAACGAGAGGGTGAACTGGATGATCTCTAATATAAGTCTGTTTCTGGAGCTATGACCTATGAAGGTCATGGGAAAAGACTTCCTGACTTGAAAGCACTAAAATATAGTTATATAGGCTTTTAGATATGTAGAACAGCCAATGCAAGGGAGGGTAGCAGTCGAACACTAGCCATATGTAAAGGCAATGGCAACTGTTTAGTGTACTAGTGACCAAATGGTCCATGCTTTTCATGGTATAATTCAGTTCTCTCAGGTTCATGGAAGTAATCAAAGTGTCTGTCTGTCTGTCTGTCTGTCTCTCTCTCTCTGTCTCTGTCTGTCTCTCTCTCTGTTCACCCTTAGACCCTCTTTGACAGAGCTGGGAAGCATCCAAGAAGGTTGAATACCATTAGCTGTGTTAATAGAAAACTTTTAAACACCAGGGCCAAGAGAGCCAGCTGTTTTATACAATATAGTGTTTGCTTATTCCAGCTGTTCTACCCTGTAACACCACTGAAGCCATATAGAAGGGTGATATCCCTGGGATATATAAGGTTGAAAAATGAGCAATACCATGTGGCTACAGATTTCATGAGGCTGGCTGACTTTTGTGTTCTTAGGCACTTGAGATTATTCATAAGATAAGACTAATTAGAACCATAATGAACCTAGGGTTGGTCAAGGTGCTACTGAAATTTCCTTGACATAGAAATACACGGCATCCTAAAAGTCTTAGTGAAGTTTTGGGATACTCTATATATCTCTGTGACCTCTTCAATATGCAAACCTGCAGGTAAACAGTAAAAGGAGAATGTGCTTGTATGTCCGTTCCATGGTTATATGGTATGATATTATAGTATTTTTTCAGTTGACATAAAGAACAGCTTCTCATAAAAATTGAGTTTTGAAACAACACTGACCACATAGTATTCTGATACCCCCTCATCATTCCAAAAACATTTTATTTAACAAATAAAATATATCATGATTAGGTAGAATATCATTACGTGAACCAAAAAAGAAATGCTAACATAAAGGAAAGTATACCTCTGGAAAAAAAAAGTTGTTTTGCTCCTGAAAATCTCTCTTAATACTATGTATATAGTTCCCCCAAGTGTTTGAGCTGACACATTCTTAGTAACAGTTCTATATAAATTCAGCCATAGTCAGTTTTTAAATCATCCTTAGAATACTTGACTATTTCCCTCATTTCTAAAATTTGCTTTCAGTAATCTTTCCTTTAAATTAATAAAAAAAAAAAGAATTCACTTTTTTATTTTACTGTCTTGTATCTATAAAGGTTAATTTTCTTTTGTTTTAGATCTCAGAATTCTTACCAGGAATCAAATTACTGAAGTACCATCCACATATAAAATACACCATTGAGTCAAAGAGAATCATCCAGCACACCCAGCCAAATGTCATGTCTCCTTCTTGTTCCAGAGACTGGTACATATTATTCCACTGAATCCCTAGTAATAAAGAAAAAGGTCAGAGACACATCTGCACATCTCCTTTCACATCTGCACATCTCCTGTCTTAGGGTGATAAGCACATCAATACTTGTGCTCTGAACAGAGCTAAACAAAAGGAATGTTAATAAGAATTCTTCAAATGAAAAGTTAGATCAACATTAAACCATTTGAAGAATATCCAATAAAGGATAAGTAAAATGGTTTTTAAAATGTGCAAGACGTGTTTGGGAGACAGAAAGGTCAATTTTACTGGAATGAACATTATGTAGAGGAAAGCTGGAATGGCACTAGATTGTGGAGAGCCTTGAATTGTAGACAACGGAGTCTGAACTTTCCCTGGGTGATAGGGTGCCACTGAAGATGTGTGAGCATGAAGTAACCTGATATAAGCACAAGGAAATTTCATCTGGAAGGGGTAGGAAGGAAAAGATATGAAGGCTGAGAGAGGAGAAGGAAGAATGATTAGGAGTCTATGGAAAAATCCCAGGCAGATGTTAATGTTTGATTGAAACAATGTTTGGTTTGTGTGGCAATAGTAGGAATAGAGAAGAAGGGAAAGATCTAAGAGAAACTGTGAAGGTGAGGGAAAACTCAAAGATGATACTAAGGTTTCCATCCCTGGAGACTGGGTAAATGACAGCTCCACTGGTAAATTTAGGAAAGTCAGAAAGAAAAGCAAATTTTGGGGGACTGGGAAACTAGATTTGCATGGGATATGCTGGTTTTGAGGTTCTGTAAGACTGAGACATTTAGATAGAGCTGTCCTAGAGTCAAGTAAAGGAGCAGAACAGAAACTCAGAAGGGAGGAAGGAGGTAACAAAAGTAATCTGGAGACAACCTGATGGTTTCAAAACATCAGAAGTTAATATGATACCCAAAGAGAATAGCATAGAGGGTAGAACCTCGAGAATAGCCACCTAAAGGAAGAAGATAAGGAACCGGTAAAGGAAATAAAATGCTCAGAGAAAGAGAAGAACCAGATCATCATGTCTCTGAAATGATGGGAAAAAAGACTATCCAGGATAGAGGGGGCAGTGTCATATTCTGCAGACAGATCAAGGAGGATCTGGCATGGAAAGAGGGACTTTTGATTAGGCTATCATAGATTAACTGAGAATTGTAGATTAGTGGGGAGGGGTGAAAGGTTTAGAAGGTATTGAGGAAATAGTGAATAATGGAGAAGTGAAAGCATAGAGAATAGGAAATATTTTCCAGAAGTTTGACAATAAAGAGAATGAGAGAATAAGTACAATTGATCTATAGATGGGTCATAAGAGTCAAAGGAAGGCTTTTTTTGAAGTGAATTACCTGATCATTCCTAGAGGCAGATTGGAAGGTGCTATTGAAGATTGTGAAATTAGAGAAAAAGAAAGGGAGAAGAGAAGGAGAAAGAGAAAATTATTACTGGAGCAAAGTCCTACATGTGATGGAAGGGAATTAAATTGAGGAGGACTCAAGTAGAGCAATTAAAATAGGGCTACCACTGCTTCTGTGAACCAGAAGAAAAAGAAAGAGAATGTGGGTCGTGATACTGAGAGTTTTGAGAAACACAAAGAATGGTTTAGGAGTTGATTTTTGGCAATCTCAGATTTTTGAGTAAAGTTATCTGCCATAATTACAGGGTAAGGGTGCAGTACAGAAGAGAAAGGTAACAGTTTGCCACAAGGAAGGTGAGTAATGAAAAGGAGAGGGAGACGCAGTGTTTGGCACAAGGTAAGCACTTAAATCTTGTTCTCTGTACTCTTTCCTCCCTTGACCTCTAGGTCACAGAAAGAATCAAGAAGACTAGAAACTAGTTATCACATTTTTATCATTTTGTGGAATATTTTAAAATATTTATTATCTTTAAGACATAGTTTAGAAATTAATCAAATATTGTATCAGTAACTGAAACATATAATATAAGCTCACTTGTAAAACTATATGATGGATATCTATAGTTATTTTAATATTCCAAAAACCTGTGATTTAATCAATGTAGGTATGCCTAACGTCAATGAATTTCACAACCTCTATATACCTTAGAACATAAATTTCTATGGCCAAAATAATATATCAGATAATGCAAGCATTTCAATCATGAGCCTCTCCAGTGTGTGTGGGGTGGGGGGGTGGGGACAGAGAGAGAGAGAGTAAGAGAGAGAGAGATACTTTGCAGGTAGGGTAAAATTTAAGTCACTTGTCTTTTTTGGTATTCATACTACTTAATCCAGGGAAACCTTAAAGAATAAAGTGTGATAAATACACCTACAAGTCTGCTTGCACCTCAAGTTTCAAGTTTTACCTTAGAGACTTAAATACCTTGGATCTGGAAGAAAAGAATAATTAGGTGGCTACTTAAGCTCCAATTTGCTATTTCTGCATCTTCCTCCCCACAAGAGTTGGAGGTGTGTCCAACCAACACACCCACGTACACACCCACACCCACACCCACACACACACACACACACCCACACCCACACCCACACACACATTATATTTGTCTTACCATAATTCACTGTCATCCAAGCTCAGCCCCAAGCAATAAATGGTCCCAGCCCAGAGAAAGCAGGAAAAAAACAAAGGAAAGAGAAATGAAGAGAGAAACAGGTGGGTAAAGGAGAAAAGGAAATGCTAGCTCATTCTTCATGTTCTCCTCACCCAACCAGAGCAGAAACAAGTGGTCATTTGCACCATTATTAATATAACTCTATATTTGCTTTGATACAGGAAAAGCACATTCTTCCCATAGATCATCTAAAAATCCCTAAGGAGTCTCTGTTGGCAACCATAGTTAAAATTTCAAAGCAAAAGAGAAAAATTAAGGTGAGAAGAAACAAGGAAGATGGTTATAAAATGAGAGGGTAAAGAGGGAAATATGTGATTAAAGATAGTATATAGCAAAATATGAGTGAAGATAGAGGTAACTTATACTTCCATTTTTACCAAAGGCAAAATAGGAAACAAGAGACTGTATACAGTAAGGGGGGAAAAAATCATAATTTTAAACCCATCCATTATTAAATGAAGAGTCTTTCTTTTTACTAAATCTTATGGAATATATTAAAACTCATAAATTTCCAAAATTTGTTATTTTTAAGCTTTAATCATTAAAAGATAATCCAGGAAAAATCCATGCTCTTACCTGCCTCTTGTCCTTCTAAGAATGTAATGAAAAATACACCTTGCCCAAAGGCAGTTGTAGATAGAAAACACTGTAGAAATTGATAGAGAAAAGGTGAGAAGATACACATTAGGGTTTTTCATTCAATAAAAGAGCAGGTCCAGAATAAATTCAACTTGAAAAACAGTGAACCATTAACATTCAGATGTACCAAACAGTTGCTCTGGGCTACTATTTAAATTTCTGAACCTGAAAAATTTAACAGAATGCCAACTCACTTTTTAAAGAGTGATAACAAGTTAGTTATTAATGTTAAGAGGAATCATTTCACTTTTCTGCGGTTCTTGAAGTGTCATAAATCCAATGTACCACATGTTGAAAATACAAAAAATATATCAGCAGAAAAGAGAACAAAGTGCCTCTCTTTTTAATAAGTGAATGCCCTAGAGCTCACTAGAGGCAGAATAATGGAATGAATAGAGTACTATCCACCGGAAAGGAATTCTATTGTAGAGAAATATTATTTTATCCACTGGAAAGGGCGAATATACTTTACTACAATAGAAAAGACAAAAAGCATTTCAAGCTGAAGAATACAATGTTATCAAAAGTAGATGGTTAGTCTAGTCTTTTAATTACAGATGGAAGCAGACAAAAAAAAATGCTGAATAAAATCCTTAAAATCTTGGCATCAGTAGAGGAAAAGAAGTCATACAGATTGAATTTTAAATAATAATAGGCATTATCTTTATTTTCTTTGACAAATATTTTCTCATTTTTCTATTTCTCCTGGATGCCATTGAATATACCTAGTTAATATCACAATAATAAATAGAAAGGTACTGCTGTTATTTTAACAGCAACTGGTACAAATTACAGTATGACATAAAGAGCATATTGGGAATCATGATTTTAATTAATTATATAAAACTAATCATCCTAGTGAAACACTAAGGCGAGAAGACTTAGTAGATGAGTTCTAGATTTGCCTGTGTTACACAGAGATTGTGACTTAATGGGGATCACATGGCTAGAAATTGTCAGATATGGTATTTGAGCCATTTCTTTCTGATTCCAGCGCTCTATCCACAAGTTCATGTTCCTTTATCTAAGTACAACTTTTCATATGCGTGGACATAATGCTTTTCCATATGACTACTAGTCTAATATAGACTAATTTTCTTTCTTTCCCTCTTTCTTTCTTTGTTTCTTTCCTTTATTCCTACCTGTTTTCCCTTTTTTGTTTTCTTCCTTTCCTTGTTTTTAGAGTGAGATATTTTAGAAATAGAAGTTACTTAAATATCTGAAGGGAAATACTTTTTTCAGTAGGTATATTTTAAATGGGTAGTTTTGACATTGCTAAAGGAGTGATCACTCCCATTAACATTATATGATTCACAAGGACTTCAATAGAATGCTTAGGTCTGCACTTACAAATGTCTTTAGAGATGTCTCTGTTTCATGGGGGAAAAAAGCAAATATGCTACAGTTTAGTGTTCTCTTTTGGATGCTTCTGAGTTCCCAGAGTGTATTCATGCAGCATCCTCTATTTCATTAATAATTGCAACATTCAACAGGCTGTCACCCCACAAAATCATTATAATTTCACAGAGTCATGGCTGCCAGGCTTGGATCTATGAGCAGAATAATGAAAAGGAGACCTTTAAAAGGTTTTTATTGTTATCATTGATTTTTTGGCTCTACCTATAAATTCATCCGAGTAGAGAACTCCCAGTGTAGAAACTCCCTCTACCCATTCAGATCAGCAACTGTTCTCCAATTTACCTTCTTAAGAGAGCTGTCTGGAGCCTGAGATGTTAAGGGCTTATCCCGTGGCTAACTAGCTAATATGAGAAGTCAGAGGTGGGCGTTAAGCTCAGATCTTTTTTAAATCTAAGCCAATCTTCTAACTGCTATACCTTATTATCTCTCCTGAAGTAGCCTGAAAAATGACTAAACTCACAGGTCAAGTTTGTCGTTCTGTTTTGTTGAGAAAGGGGAGGAGTAGGGCATACAGCCATGACTTACCAGAACCGTCTGAATAGCAAAACTTAATTGGTTGTGTAGGACCAAAAGAACTATGTAAGGCAAAAAGCTGATCATATATACCAAACTGGTACACAGGGCTGCAGTATTGGCACTGCTGAAAAATGCACTGAGTAAAAAGCTTAGCATGACGACTGAAACCCCAAAGTCCAGAAGGAATAGGAAAATGATGAAAGCATTGCTATGCACAAAGATGCCACTTGTTTTCAGGATGATGGCCAGAGCACAGCTGCTTATAATAAGCATGATGATATTCTCCAGAAACCAGGCGAGGAAATGAACGGTGGGGTGAACACCCATCATCCTCATATACTGTCAAGAGAAAGAATCCTAAATTACCATTTACAATGAAAAATTGGGAAAGAATAGGACAGTTATTGAACAGAAAGAGAACAATAGCCAAGCTACTCCAGGTGGCTTTTAGCCCCAGTTCTGCTTCCAAGTAGCTAGGTTATTTCAGGTAAATCATTTATCCTCTATAGTCCTCAATTTCTACGCTTTTTAAATAAAGATACTGAACAAGAGGATCTCTGCTGTCCCTTCAGTTTCGGCAAAAATATTAGACTTCTTTACCAGATAAACTGGGAAGAAAATCAGAATTTGGTGGAAAGACAAATGAACCATTACATTTATTTCTATGAATTCCATTTGTTGTTGCTGTTGGCTTAGAAGGAGGATTTTTTTTTAATATGGGGGAAGAAGAGAATAGTGAAGAGTCAAAGAGTGTATTTCAAACCCAGACTCCTTCTTAGCCCTTCAGAAACAACATCTTCTAATCTTCAAGTAAAAATAGGATCAGTCTCATTATATCATTAGGAAAACTTATGAAAAGAATGAACTCAATTAATTGATTGAAATTAAAACTCCCCCAAATGTAATTTACTTTGTTTTCTCTGAATTTTTAGTTTGCTATACATTGAATGAAAAAAAAAGAGGAAACTAATAAACATTTTTCAAGTATCTGCTATATACAAAGCACTGTGCTACATGCAGTGGAAGATGCTAAGAAGTATAAGACATAGCCTATGCTCTCAAGAAGTTCATAATATAATCTGAGAGGCGAACCCTAAATTCATTAGAAAATACGTAAACACATAAACAAGAGTGAAACAATACAAACTCTAAGTGTCTATATCTGTGTGGAAATCAAATGAGTTGAATGGGGGCGGCTAGGTGGCGCAGTGAATAGAGCACCAGCCCTGGAGTCAGGAGGACCTGAGTTCAAATCCAGCCTCAGATACTTTACACACTTACTAGCCGTGTGACTTTGGGCAAGTCACTTAACTCCAATTGCCCTCCAAAAAAAGAAAAGAAAAAAAATGAGTGGAAAGGCAATGTGGTATAGAGGAAAGAAGTCAGAAGAGCCTTGAGTTCAAATCCTACATCTGATACACACTACCTATATTACCATGGGTAAGTCATTTTTCCTCTCCAAGATGCAGTTTCTTCATCTATAAAATGGGAAAATATTCCCATGTCCCTAGCTCACAGGACTATTGTAAAATGAGGCACTGTGTGTAGCACACTTTGTATGTGTTTTATGACCTGATCAAGTTCACAGATTACAACTTTTATTTCCCCAGCTGTAAAATGAATGAATGCCTTCCTTCTGCTCAGTGAGACCATAATGGTGGATGATTAGGCTGTGACATAGCTCTTTTCTAGGAATGTATTTTAGGACATGAACATTTCTTTTTCTTAAAACTAGCTTTAACATTATTTCAGTTCATGAAATGCAGTATGACCAAAAGAGGAAAACCAAATATCCCTTCATACTATCAATGCCAAAAGCTAGGTATCTGACAGACTGGTTTTTTCTAATTCTACCCCTCATTCTTTTGAGAAACTTTTGAGAATTTGCTGAGGGAGCAAAGACAGCTAGATTTTTATTCTGTGGTCTCTATCCTTTGTCAGTACTCCTTAATTTCAAAAGAAAGAAGACTTTTTGTGCCAGCAGGGGTTGAGGCTCCAACTTAAGGCAGTTTTCCTGAGAATCTGACTTGACAGTAAGACTCTAAATCAGAAACCCAAGGACCGGAGTGAATATAAAACAGGTACATTTGATTCAACAACACCCATTTCTACTCTACTTTTAGGTTAAAAAAAACCTTTTTCTTCACAATATTCTTATGAGGAGGGAAGTACATGTATTTTTATTCCCATTTTACAGATGAGGAAATCAATGCTCAAAATTGTGACATGCCCAGCTGGACTCAGCTAGTGTCACAATTAGACCTTAAATCAAGGAACAGTTTTGTTTTTTTGCTTGTTTGTTTTCCTGCTACATCACATTAGCCACCATACAACTCAAATGCCACAGTATAGTAATATGATAATAGGATTTAGGACTTCAGGAGATCTTAGAGATGATCAACCTCAATATTTTGATTTTATAGATAAGGAAACTGAGGCACAGAATGGTTAAAAAATACTTCCCCATGGTCATACAGGTAGAAATTATCAGCACTAGGACTCAAATTCAGATTCTTCAGCCCCAAAGCCAGTGCATTCTTACAGCATCAATTTTTCATTTCCTCCTTTGTCCTAACCAGGTCTGCATTCATGGTTAAATAATGATACCTCTTCAAGACGAATCTCTCTTTCATAAACCAGCTTTCGGACCATACTGGCTACAGATACCATCCAAGTCAACATCATTATCAATGGAAAGAAGAAACCAACATTGTTCAAGAATCTGTAAACAAAAGAAAAGTCCATGAGTATCAACAAAGCTAAATGACAATAACCCTTTAGTAAAGATGTACATCAGGGGTGGGGAACTTATGGCCTAGAGGTCACATGTGGCCCTCTATCCAGGTCCTCAAGTCAACCCTTTAGCTGGATCCAAACTTCAAAGAACAAATCCCCTCAAAGCCACATATGGCCTCAAGGTCAAAGGCTCTCCACCCCTGGTGTACATGTACATGTTCATGACCTTTTAAAAAATTGATAACTGTATTTTCATATAAATGGTTTCCACTGCAATCCTATGTATTTTGTTTTTTACATTTAAATATATTATGAGAATGGTTCCAAGGGTTTCCCCAGACTGCTAAAGTCAAGTAAAAAAAGAAAAGAAATATTAAGCACTTCCTATGTTCCTTACACACTTTGAGGCACTGAAAATACAAAGAAAAGCAAAAGGGGGCTTCCAGATCATGTGCCCAACAAAGTGAAAGACTTGACATTTTCTCTGCTCTTTCTGACCTCTCAAACTTTTTCAAAACAGAAATTATATATCAGAGATAAGGTAATTTCAGCTATCTCAATGGTCTAAGACACTAAGAACCCAAAGAAGGTAACAACTCTATGAATTGACAACTAATTTCTGCTTGCTCAATATACCCTCCCTTGTTCAACAATGTTGAATAAGCCAACACAACACACTGCTTGCAGCAGAATGTAATCCTGAACACTGACCCCCCCCCCCCTTTTTCCAGAAGCACACAAACTCCAAACATCAGAAATTTTCCCAGGCTTCAACCGTGGCAACATGTCAACACTCTGTATTGCTGAGGCAGAGAACTGGGGAATAAAGGAGACAGGACAGGACACAGGAGAGGACAAGGGGGGAGGGACCTATGTGGGTTTTGGTATACCTGAAAGAAAGAGCCCAGCATCCAGTCAAGTCCAATTCTGTCCTTCCAAATATTACTTGGGCTAATACCTAAACTGGTAAGCCATAATTTGTCCAACAGGAGAGGAGACTGAGATCCTTTGAAACTCAATGCCATGAGAAACTACCATCAATAGGGAAGGAGTCAGAAAGTGAGTGATAGAGCAAAAGTTGGAGGAGGGGAGAACCTGAATCCAAGGGGCAAAAAAAGACTGAAATTTCCCTAGATATCTGGAAGAAGAAAATTCAAAAACCTTGAGCATAAACAGATAAACCAACAGGGAAGACATTAACAATAGCAGGAAATATAGTCTCCAGATCTAATAAACCTGTTCAGGCTTCTATAACCAAATATTTGAAAAAAATAAAAAAGATTTAACATCAGATGAGGCACTTTGAGGGGAGCATAAAACCACAACACACTATTCCTAAGTGGCTTAAAATAGAAATGAAAAATATGAGAGAAGAATTTATGGCCTACACAGGAGAAATAACTGGCAGAGTAGAAAAACTTGAATCTATGGAGGGCAAATTTCACTAAAAAACAAGAGAAAACAACAGATTGGGAGTGCAAATAAACAGAAGTGAAGAACAATCTAGAAGAAGAGAAGCAAAAATATTGACATTAATAGAAAATACTTTCTCCCTACAAGCAAAACATGTTAATCTGATAGACAAGATACATAGAGACATTTAAGGATTGTATGCCTCTCATGAGAAGTAAAGAAACAGGACAAGTAAAGAAACCTAAACACAATAGTCAAAGAACTTCTGAGCATAGAAAACAATCAGTGGAAAAAATCCATGTATCAGCTCCAGAAAAGCAAAAGGATTCCATAACACGGAGAAGATTAAGAACCCCTGCTTTAGTGTCTGGCAAATGCTTTATTTTAAATTTTCTTAAATTCTTTATTTCTTAGAAAAATGTTAAATCATTATGGATGAAATTCTAGCCTTTCATTTCTGAGAGGGAAGGACAAAGGGACTGGGCTTGTGATTGCAATTTAGAGATTGCAATTGGAGGTCGTGTAACCCAAATCCCTCAGTTTACAAAAGAGGTCAAAAAAGGTTAGCTATCTTGCCCAAGATCTTATAGCTAATAAGTTCTGGAGTGAAAAGTTGAACCCAAGTTTTCCTGAATCCAGTGTTCTATCCATGTATCAATGCTTCCTATCATTTAATTGTTATAGATGCTATACAGTTAGAACTTATGATCTCTTAAGGTCCCTTGTACTCTGTAGAATTCCATCTTTTTCATGTGAATTGGATTCATTTATTTTTATTTTCCAGGACAGTAAGTAGCTACTGAATATATGTATGACATACAAAACAACTAAGAAGAGGAAAGGACCACTTAAAGGAAAAAATTTGCGAATATTAGGGCTTTTTTTTCTATTTTTGATTTAGAAAACTTTAAAGAATACAAGTATAAATAACCGTGAATATTGTAATTATTTTAATATCACTATTATCATATATCTAATGTTTATACTTTTGTTATTATTTTATATTTAGCTAATACCTAAGATGGTTTATTTTGAGAAAACAAGTGTTTTAGATCATTCCATTTGATGAAATTTTTTGTATTTTAATCAATTAACATCTTTTTCACATAGGTTTTAGAGCAAGTAAATATATATGCAGAAAATGTCATAAATAATATCAGTTGTACCATACTAATAAATACCATATGTTCTTCTGAAAATAATGCAATTTTCGATAGTAATAAAATTGAAATGGCCCATATAATTAAAACAATTAATCCTTAGTCTATTTTTGAGGTTGGAAAATTTTGTCTATTTGTTATTCAGTTCCCTTATATTTTCAACAGTACTAGTATAAGTGATGACTATTGATCCTGTCACATTGCATATTCTCATAGAAATCAGATTCCAGTAAATGAGGAAATAATTATTATCTGCAAATCTGACTCAGCTTTTATTATAGATATGATATCATACACAGGGAAGGAAACACCAGGCAACAATATTTTCTTTCTCTTCAAAGGCCAGCCTGCTGAAGAAGCAAGCCAAATCATTTCTCAAATGCTCAGTAGATGACCTGAGTAAGCAATATTGCCCATTTTCCCCTATACAGGAAAAGCTTAACCAAAGTTACTTAGGTTGCTATGATCATTCTCTTAAAAGGCTCCACTCTTAAATTTAACTCTATAACATTACAATTTCCACCTTAAAATTTAAAAAATTCTTCTCCTATACTTGTTTTACAATAATTTCTGTTTACTCTGTCCTCAAGAGACACTTAAAACGGATATGAATCCCCAATTCCTTTTTTTGTGAATGATGAAAAGACATTCAATTTTTCAACGATTTTCAGGTCTAACTTATATAAGGGTATTTTTCATTTTTCTTTTATTCCTACCAACAGAAAGTGAAACAGAAATTTAAAAAAAACAAGTGATGAATATAGATAGCTACAAAAATAGATTAAAGTTGCTACTCCAAGAAGAATGAAAATAAACTCCAGTTATTCCCTAATACCTAAAAGCCTCTGGCTTTTAAAGACCTTCGTAATGTGGCTCTTTCATAGCTTTCCAATCATATATTTCCTCTCCATATACTCTGTGATCCAGTGACACTGGTTTATTTGCTTTTCCTCCATTTCCCAATTCTGTCCCACAACCCTAGAATTTTTTCATTCTCTCTCTCTCTGTGTCTCCCTGTCTCTGTCTCTGTGTCTCTCTCTGTCTCTGTGTTTCTCTCTCTGTCTCTCTTAGTTTCTATTTCTGTGTGTCTCTGTCTCTCTATCTCTCTCTGTGTCTCTGTTTTCTCTCTCTCTCTCTCTCCCCCCTCCCCACTAGCTTCTAGACTCAACTAAAATCTCATCTTCTAAAGAAACTTTTCCTGACCCCCCTTAATGCTAGAGTCTCCCTACAGTTTAGCCACTATATATCTTCATTATACATAATTATTTGAATATTGCCCTCTTTCATTAGATCATAAGCTCCTTGAGAGGAAGGAATATTTTTTTACTTTCTTTGTATCACCAGCATATAATCAGCTGGCACACAGGAGGAGCTTATTAAATGCTTGTCAAGTAGGCTCTTTCCACCAACTCTCAATAAAATAATATTCTTCGAGGCAGGGATTTTTCATTTTCTCTTTGAATCCCTAGTCATAGCACAGATATTATGCATAGTAGATACTTAATAAATGCATGTAAAATTGAATACTTCATTTTGTTATGGGAAAAATCACTACAGAATTATTGGCTCACCGACATGAAACACATTAATATTAACTCAATTTCTCCAAGTATAACTCAACTATAGAATTATTTCTCACTTCCTACTTCCATTCCCTTCCTTTCTTTTCCTCTCCAAAGGATACAAATGGAGTATCCTGCAATCAGGCACTTCAAACACCCATCTGAATAAAGAACCAAAACCACCAGAGATGAGACAAATAAATTCATTCTTCTACTGAATATTCTTGGCTTCATAACCAAGTTAAAGAGGATCATAGTTGGGGCAGATAGGCAGCGCAGTGAGTAGAGCACCAGCCCCAGAATCAGGAGGACTTGAGTTCAAATTTGACCTCAGAAACTGGACACACTTATAGCTGTGTGACCTTGGGCAAATCACTTAACTCCAATTGCCCTGCCTTTCCCCTCTAAAAAGACCAAAAGAAAAAGAAGATCATGGTCTTACATTTCTCTCAAGTATTTTTTTAATGTTTAGTATAGGTTTATTGGAACTTTCTCCCTACCAACTTCAAATATATTGCAATTTCTAATTTTCCAATTGAGGAACATCAAGCCCAGAAGGATTAAATGAAGTGTTCAGTGTCACATTGGTAACCAGTAGCAGATCGAATTTAAACCAAGTTCCTCTGACTCCAGATCTGGTGTCCTTGCCACTCTGTCACATGTGTGAATTCTTTCTCTTTGCCATTCTTGTCTTAAGGTAATTTAACCATATTGCAACCATACAGATTAAGTCATCAAGCATCTCTTAATGTACCTATCATGTCCTTGGTACTGTGCTAAATGTTAAAAGCTAAGTTTCTGACCGTCAATAATATGGGATCAAATAGGAAAAATAAAGACAATCCCTTCCCTCAAGAACTGACAGAGTAATGAGGGAAGACAACGTATAAGACAAAGCTGGAAACTGGGAGAGGCATATGAACCTGTAACATGGGGTAATGATAGAGAACTCCAAAGGTGGGAAACAGCTGGAAGAGAACATCTGTCTTTAAAATGAATCTCCAGTGTCTTGAGCAATAGCGCTCAATACAAGATAATTTGAAGTAGAACCTTAAAAGATTTTCTAGTCTTCATTTTGAAAGTTAAAGAATCTAATAAGTGAAATTTGTGACTAATTATACTTTCTATAATGAAATAAAAACTAATCACTGTAGAGGGGACATTTAGGATTCTTGGGGTTAAAACATTAAAGTCTATGTTTTGCACAGCTATAGAAGAGACTTTGTATTGAAAGAGGAGAAGGGTTGTATCTAATATTTTCAGAAACAAGCTACTTCTTAAGGAAGTAGAAAAGCACAATGGGTAGAGTTCGGGACCTGAAGTCATGAAGACTCATCTTTTTGTGTTCACATCTGGCTTCAGACACTAGTAAGTACGAGATCCTGGACAATCATTTAACCCTGTTGGCCTCAGTTTCCTCATCTGCAAAATGAACTGGAGAAGGAAATGGCACACCATTCCAATATCTCTGCCAAGAAAATCCCAAATGCTGTCCTGAAGAGCTGGACACAAAATAACTACACAACAAAAAGAACCAATCTTTTTAGTTTGAAAGTCAATAGAACATGAGAAGAAGAGCAATTTACTCTCAAGTTACTCCATATTATTATTAAAATGTAACTTTTTAGAACCTAATCATTTATTTTTACCAAATACTGTATTAAGGACCCAGTTAGTGAGGGGCATCCTGGCCCAGAGATCAGAGAACCAGTCTCTGATTTGACTTAAAGGATGAGAGACAATTTGGTGCAGAAAAGGAAACAAGGATTTAGTGTCAGACTAACTCAGTTCAAATAATAGTACCACTACTGACTATGTTGAGCAAATTTGTGATATTGTGATGAGAATTTGGGCAAATCAGTGATATTCTCTAAGCCTCAGTTCCTTCATCTATATATTAAGAGTGTTGATCTGTTTAATCTCTGCAGTTTTTTCTAGCTCTAAAGGCATTGGAACTACAAAAGGGGATATAAAAAGGTGTGTCTTTTAGCACATCCTGACTCTTAAGTTGAACACTACACACTGTGTCACCCAGCTACCTCCTTCTTATATGAGGTGAAAATTTTTACTCTGAAATGAAAAGACTCAGGGATATTATCATAGAATCAGAATAGGAAAGGATATTAGAGAGCATCCATTCTGATTCTCTCATTTTATAAAGGAAAACACAAGGCCCATAGGGATGGGGCTTGCCTCTCCAGTCAAGGATATTCATGACAACGTCAGCATTGTGGAAGCACTCATGACCACAGTCCATGCCATTACTGCTACACTGAAGATGGTAGATGGACCCTCTGGCAAGCTGTAGTGTGATGGGCATGGTGCTAAACTGGTGGTGCTAACATGGTGCATCACCCACTGGTTCTACTAGCTAAGACTGTAGGCAAAGTTATACAGACGTGGCCTTCTGTATTCGCACTCCCAATGTTACCTGTTGTGGATCTGACCTGTTGCCTGAACAAATCTGTCAAATATGATGATATCAAGAAAGTAGTTAATGAGCATAAAAGCGACCCTCAAAGGGCATCTTGGGCTGCACAGAAGACCAAGTAGTATTCTCTGGCTTTAACAATGACACTTACTCCTCTACCTTGGACACTGAAGCCCTGATATTGCCTTTAATGACCATTTTGTCAAGCTCATTTCCTGATATCACAATGAGTTTGCTTATATGAACCATGTAGTAGATCTCATGATCTAATTAGCTATCAAAGAGGAAAGCTGAAAGCCATAGATCATCATCCCCAGTCAAAAGACGGTTTCTACCACTAGGGAATCCTAATCTATTTCCCTATGCTGGGAATCCCATGCCCCAATCACAATCCTTGCCCCAAAGTATCCCTGTAGGAGGGGAGAGAAACAAAAAGTCCTATGCTGTATAGCATCAATAAAGTCATCATGCTCAGTACCAATAAATCACGAGATAGATTAAACAGATCGATATAAATTTTTAAAAAGTGTGTATATGAGCAACCCCTAGCAGTAACCAGGAGACCGGCAGAGACTATATACCTAACACAGACCAAATACCCAACGGTGACCATATGCCATTCCTGAACAAAGGAACAGAGCCTATGAAAACATTATTACAATGTTACCAGAAGATATGGATTATTATGCCTCATTAGGAGAATTATTTGCCTCCCTCTCCTGGGGCTACCTTTCACCCCATAATCCAAGAGATGAACAAGTTTCCTCCTTTGACAATATGACTGCATTCATGATAGGACTATCTTCTATACCAGTGGTTCTCAACCTTCCTAATGCCGAGACCCGTTAATAATAATGTGTGTGTATTTGCATGTGGGCGGACCCGCCTGGAGACGGATAGAGGAGCGGTGTCTCAGTTCCTAAGACCATCAGAAATATGTGTTTTCCGATGGTCTTAGGTGACCCCTGTGAAAGGGTCGTTCAACCCCCAAAGGGATCGCGACCCACAGGTTGAGAACCACTGCTCTATACCACTGCTTTGCCCCTCCCCCGGTTGCTATGGCCCAGACATTTAAAAAGGTATACTTATAACTCTGCAGAGCATCTTATTCAATTCAAATCAATAAGAATTTTTTTTGCACCTTCAATGTGTGTAGTAGGCACTGGAAAAGATGCAAAGTTTACAAAAAATCAGAGTGACAGTTACTGACCTGGTTTGTAATCACTTAACAAGATATGACATAAACATGATAGAATCATGCCTTAAAGGCTATTTAATCTTACATATTCCTATGTAGAAAATGTTTTTATAATATCCTCAAGGATAAGTGGCCATCCCACATTCATTTGAAGACCTGTAATTAGGGCTAACCCACTACCTACTGAAATAGTCTATCAGTACATGGACCATATGTCAGTACTCCAAAAATCTGAAATTTTATTGGTGCCTGTATTCTACATACAGAGAGAGGGAGAGAGAGAGAGAGAGAGAGAGAGAGAGAGAGAGAGAGAGAGAGAGAGATCCCTCTATAAATACTTCAACCCCTCTGTAATTTAGTTGATGGTTTTAGGGAATTAGTTTAAAAAATTCATCACCATGGAGCCAAAATAGTGATGAGTCTCTTTGAACTTAACTAGGGAGATCCTTGCCTAATAGATACCCAGTGCACCCATTTGGCTTGTGCATGATCACATAGTACAAAACAATGAAGGTAAAGAGATAATAAGTACATAACAGAGGCATAGGCATAATGTCACATGAGGTCTGACATGGGAATAATTATTATCTATTTTAAGTGATTTAGGAAAACTTCCTATAGTAGGTTGTTTTTTATCTGGGCTTTAATTGTTAAGTAGGGAATCAACAAGTGGAAGGGACAGGGCATACTAAACATGAAGAAGGCTATGAACAAAAATATAAAAGCAATAAAATACAGAACTTGCCTATGGGTAATGAAATGACATAGTCTAGACAGAGTATATAATACACAGTAGTATGATGTTATATTTAAAGCTAGAAGGAAACCTAGAAATAATCTAATCTACCTTCCTAATTTTATAGATGGGGTAACTGAAACCAGAAAAATTAAATGACTTGCTCAAAATTCCAAAGATTTGAACACATATCCTCTTGACTTTGTACAGAACTCTTGCCTCTGTACCACAATGAGATAAAGCTAGAAAAATAGGGAGGAATCGAACTATGAAAGTTCTTAAATATCATGCTAAAAATTTTTAACTTTTTTGGTAAACTCAGAAATTGAATAGTTTTGAGTAGAGTGCCATGACCTGATTTATGCAAATGGAAGTTTAGTTTTGCAGAATTGTGAAAGATGGATTAGAGCCGTGGTTCTCAACCTTCCTAATGCTGTGACCCTGTAACACAGTTTCTCATGTTGCGGTGACCCCCAACCATAAAATTATTTTCATTGCTACTTCATAACTGTAATTTTGCTACTGTTATGAATCTATCTGATATGCAGGGTGTATTTTCATTGTTATAAATTGAACATAACCCACAGGTTGAGAACCACTAGATTAGAGGAAGGAGAGAGTGGAGGTGAAAAAAATCTATTGGAAGATTATATTGCTAATTTGTCTTGGTAATTATGTCCAGTAATAGATGGTAGCAGTCAGAATGGAAATGAGAGGAGTGGAGATTTGAAGATCTCACAGGACTTGGTGATTGATTAGAGATGAGAATGAGCCAAAGGGTAGCATCATAGACAATACCAAAGCTGACATAAGAGAATGGGTCAATGACAGTACTGCCATTAGTTACGGTGATGTCACAAGGAGACGATAGCTTTTGTGGTGGGAGTTGAGGGGAAATAAGCTTTCCTTGGGATATCCAAGTAGAAATATCCTATAGGAATCTGGAGATATGGATTTGGAATTCCAGAAGAATGTCAGGGTTCAGTATATAGTTTTGAGAAACATTTAAATAGAGGCTATTGTTGAACCACTGGGGATGAATATCATTGCCTTTTTTATGTATTTTTCTATAATACAAAATATAATATAATACATATCTATCTGTCTTATTCTCCCTTCCTTGAGTGTAAACTCCTAGAAAACAGAGACTATATCTTATTCAGTTGTATATCCATGTTGAATGGAATTAATACACAGAAATGAAAATAATCTTGTCAAAATTATTTATGAAATTAGTTTTAAAGCTAGGAATACAGTTCTATTTGCCTGCTGTCTAATTCATGGAATTCATTTGACCGGACTATGATGGTGAAGTTATTGTTTGGTGGCCACCAAAATGTCATAAAATTGAATTTCAAAGGATTTGCTTTCTGAAAATATTGCAATCATCACTCTCTTAGGGAAAGTACAACAACATAAAACTTTTTTGGTTATCCACAATGTGAACTGTTTTGAGTTATGAAAAAATATTTAAGGACATCCTGGCTTCAAAACCCTTAACTCATCAAGTGTTTATTAAATTCCTACTATGCGCAGAGCACTCTATTAAACAGAGGATATAAAGGCAGAAACAAAGCCATTCCTGCCTTCAGTGTAAATGTGTTCTATCAAATATGAAATTCAACTTACAAGTCACTGGTGTGGCAGGGATATGGCATGGCTTGGGCTTGTATTGGTGGTGTCAACATATCTAGTCCAGTTTGCACCAAAATGATAGCTCTTTCAATCATGTCTTGCAAAGGAACGAAAATATGATTGTATTTGAACCCATCAGCTGGAAGACTTTGGGGATGGAATTTCCACAAAGGGTTTTTGACTAAATCTGTTCTCATACTATATAGAACACTGGTTCTAATTGTATAGATGAAATGATGTGGGAGATCCATAAAATCTGGTCCATGTCTCTTGCTGGTTAAGGAACTGTTGAATATAATGCCTAAATAGAAGAAAAAGAAAAAGAAAGTATTCAGTTCTTTTTATGGGTCACACAAAGACTAGAACTGATGTCGGATAAGTAAATCTTTTTTTTTCCTTATGTAAAAGAACTTGTGAATTTTCCTGTCTTTTTTTTTTCCAAAATAATTGTCATATTGAATTAGACTAGAATGAGTTAAAATTTCTTCCTATAAAAGATAACTGTTATCAAAGTACAGATAGATTTCCACACATTAATCAAATGGGCTTTAAACATGTACACAAATCATGGAGTGACTGGGTTTTGCCAATGAGATAACATTGAAAGAAAATCAATGAAATACAGAGCCAAGATGAATTTGAAAAGACTAAAGCAATTTTTACTTGAATAACTGAAAAACTAATAGATGATGATGAATAAGCCATGGTCTCATATTTTGTAAGGTCTAGTATACTAATAAAGCACAATGAAAAATAAAGGACTGGTTTAAAAATTCCAAGGATCACTCTCTACCTCATGACAAATAATTTATCATGTGTGATGTGAAAACATAAAAGATGTCTCACAGTCAGTGAGACCAAATCCAGTGAATAGGATTAAGGCTCAAGCTGATGGAAAGCTCATTAGCTCTTATTCCTTTCTCTGTGGGGTGAAAGAATGAGGCATATCTTTTCATCAAACCATTGTGCTTTTCTTCTGTTTTATTTTCTCTTTTATCTTGAAGGCATTTTTCACTTCTCTCTACACCACTGTAAGACACTTTGAGAAAGAAATATGCAAATGGCAATATATCCAAACTGATATCTCCTGAATAACAGCTGTTCTCCAGAGTTACTTACTAGCCAATAAATTGTTTTGTTGCATGAGCCCATGAGCTTCTCTCTCCAGTATTTCCACAGACTCCAGGGGCTGGAAGCGATTTAGAAGTACACAGGATGAAATGTTTACCATGATTTGAGCCAAGGAATGAAACTGTTCAACCTTTGAGTGATTAAACATCTTGCCCAACATGCCAGCTGAGAAAAGCAAACAAATTAGAACACATTATCTATTTGGGTCAATCCCCATTATTGCCTGGATTCATAGAATAAGATGCTGTAGGACCAGGGAGGACCTTTAAGACCATTTAATTCAACCCCTTTATGTTACAGAAAAAGAAATCCAATCACAGAGTTTAAATTATTTGCTCAATATCCCATAGACCCTGAACACCAGAACTAAAATTTGAATATAGTTCCTCCAACTCTAAACCCAGTT
>CM053590.1:61159869-61173400 GCA_028646515.1 Pseudochirops corinnae
TACCAGAAAGTTATAGAATATAATTTGTAGAAAAATGAGAACAATTAGAAATTGCTTCATTAAAAAAGCAGAATTTATAAAACATCTAGATGTGAATGAAAAAAGATTTAGTTTTTCTTCTTTTCATATACATAAGATCTGCTACTTACTTATGGTATAATCCCTTGGAATCCTAATGCTTCTGACAGGATAAAAATGATTGTATTTTAATACCTTTCCTAGACCCTCTGGAATCACATAGTTTCAAAGTACCCTTTTCTACAAGAATATCCCCTGAAATTCTTAGCTCATTAGGAGTGAATGGAAAAGAGGAAATTGACACAAAGCAGAAAGAATGAAAAGGGTAGCTATAGGCTAGCCTTGGAAAATGGAGCCTGACAGTAGCTTGATTCATGAGCCAACAGAAACAGGTTGTGGCAGCCCCAACTTTTGAATGGCCTTACTATATGCTCAATATCAACTTTTATTGTTGTTCAGTCATTTTTCAGTCATATACAATTCTTTGTGACCCCATTTGGTGTTTCCTTGGCAAAGATACTGAGTTTGCCATTTCTTTCTCCAGCTCATTTTACAGATGAGGAAACTGAGGCAAACAGGATTAAGTGACCTGGTATGGGACACATAGTTAATAAATGTCTGAGGCCAGACTTCAACTCAAGAAGATGAGTCTTTCTGTCTCCAGACCCAGCACTCTATCCACTGCATCCCCTAGCTGCCTATCAACATTAACTAACATTCTTTTTGTAATTTTTTAAATTTTTTTCTAATTTTTCTTTTAAGTCTATGCAGATAATTTTGTTTATAGTAAAAATCTTGGTTGGGAATGCCCAGGAATTGGGTTTTTCTGAACAGATTTTCTGACAGGGTAACATGATCAGGAGAATGCTTTGGATGTAATTTGTCTAGATGTAAGTATAGTGGGTATTCCTGAGAAGGCAGGAGTAAGGCCTTCTTATGTCTCATTGAGTTGAGAGTCCTTGGACATAGACAGAGATATCAAGATTTTAGCTAATTTGTTGGATAACAAAATGAGGCTGTAAAAACAACTGAAAGTATGGGTGGTTGTACAAATCTAACAAGATAAAAGGTAACTGAAATTAAATGTAAACCCCTGAATTGAGGATAAAAGAAGTCAATTGTAAAATGAAAGTCCCAGAACCTAGCTTTTTTTTTCCCCCTGATGTGGAAGGTCTCATTTGAGAGAAATTCTAAAATGAGTCAGTTTCTGTACAAGCCGTAACATACAAAGACATACTTACTATAGTTCTGTAGCTTTTCAGTGAGTTTCTCCACATCAATCTGCAATTGCCTTTCTACAAAGTTTTTGATAAGTGTATTTCTCAGGGCTTCCTAAAATTAGAAATTTAATTTTTAATAGAAAGTACGTAAATATTTTCTTTTGCTATAAATTATTACCTGACATTTATATATGGAGTTTCAAACCAGTGACATCATAGGGTGATGTCTTGACTCATGTATAAATTGGATTTAACCAAGGCAGAGTTACATAAAATTATCAGTCTTCCTCTCTCTTCCAAAGTCATCAAAGTCCAGTGGCAAAACAAAAGTCAAGATGACTGGCGATAGTCTGGGATGCAACAGATGACTTTGGCATCTCTGAAGTCTGGCCAAGCTCTAAACATTCCTTAGCCCCTGCTTTAGCTGCCTTCATGGACATTGGAACAAATTGTCTCCTTTGCCCATTCCACCAATGGAAGTCTTCACATGTTTGAGGTAGACATCCCCCAACTGGTCAGTCATCCTCAACCTCATTTAACCTGTCTGTGGAGACTGTTTACTGGAGTGTGGCTGCTGCCCATGCTACAATTTCTTGGAGCCACAGGAGAAGTGAGTGCCAGACAGATACAAAAAGGGCTCAGCAAGTCCTCACACCAGAGCTGCTAGAATTCCTTGAACACCCCATACATCCCACCCATTGCTGCTATATATGTGTGTAATATGTGCATATATACATATATGTATATATACATACATATATTCATAACACACATACACAATATATACACGTGTGACCTGTCTTTACATAATTGTATTTAGAGAAGAATCTACCTTGCAGAGTTGCTCTGAGGACAAAATGAAATAATGTACCTAAAGCTAAATTTATACCGACTCCTGTTCCTTATAAACAGGCATAAAAGGCTGAAAATCAGACAAAGTACATAGAGCCAGGTTTGAATTTATCAAGTTTAAATCCTGGGCATTCTTACCAATGATCCTTTTCAAAGAAGAGCTACTTAAAACAAAATGATTCCAGTTAATGTGAAAATCACCAATAAGAGTTTCTCTCCGGCACTACAGATTTCCATGAGACATAATGTTCAAAGAATCATAAATTTAGAGCTTAGAGGAACCTTTGAAGTCCCCTAATCCAAAAGACTGTGTTTGCAGATAAGGCAATAGATATTCCAAGAGGGAAAATGACTTGTCCAAGGTCACACATATAGGAAGCACAAGAACTGAAAGATGCAAACCTAGTTCCCTTGACACCAAATTCAGTGCTCTTCCCGCTGCACCACACTGCATTCTTGAGCACTTTTTCAAAGACCATGTTAACAGTTCAGACATTTCTTAGCAAATAGTTCTGCACATACAATGAATCACAACCAACCTTGAGATGGTCAATCATTTGAGCATTTCCACCATTCTGAAAGATACTGGACATTTTCAGCATTGCTTCCAAAGCAATCTTCAGCTTGTCCACAAAAACAAAAGTGTAATTTGCCTGCAAAGCAAAACACAGTCTTAGAGAGGATTAACTCCGAAGAAGCAAACCATGCCTCAGGAAATTTTAAGGGATCCTTATGTTTCAGCATTGTATCTATCTATCTATCTACCTATCCATCTATATCTATATATGTATATATAGGATATAAATAATTATCATTGAAAATGTTATTAAATGTGCCTATCATATTGGTATCATAATCCAGTTCAATTCAAGAAGTATTTCTTAAGTACGTATCATGTAAAATACTAGGCCCAAAATTAGGGATAACAAGACATAAAAATAATATAGCTCCTGTCCCAAATCATATTCAATTGGGGTTGAGTAAAGTACACAAAAATAAATGTGATACAGGTAAATTGTTCACAATCTCCTTCCCCAACTCATTTTACAGATGAGGAACTGAGGCAAACAGGGTTAAATGACTGCCTACAGTCTCCCAGCTAGTAAGGAGCTGAGGCCAGATTTGGACTCATGAAAAAGAGTCTTCCTAATCTTCTTGATCTGAAGTCCAGTGCTCCATCCACCTAGCCGCCCCTAAATTAAAGTTGAATTTGTTGTTGTTTAGTTCTATTTGGCTCTTTGTGACCCCATCTGGAGTTTTCTTGGCAAGGATACTGGAATGGTTTGCCATTTCCTTCTTCAGCTCATTTTTCAGATGAGGAAACTGAGGCAAACAGGGTTAAGTGACTTGCCCAGAATTACAATGCTAGTGTCAAGAGGTCAGATTTGAACTTAGGAAGAAGAGTCTTTCTGACTCCAGGTCTGGCATTTTATCGATTGTGCCACCTAGCTGTCTGAAGAAGTACATTTCAGGAATTAAGATGAATGAGCTGAAAAGCATGCAGGGAGACTAAAAAGACAAGTTCAACAGCTAGTAATCCAATTTGTCTGGAAGGGAAGTAGCATAAAATAAAGCAGGAAAATGGGTTGGAGCAGATTATTCAGTCTTAAATATCAACCTAAGACATTTTATTTTATCCTCCTAGCAACGGAAGACCACTGAAGGCTTCCAGGCAATTTATGGTGAGTGAGAGTGTTGTTTAATGTAATCAAAACTCAGCCATTAGAAAGATTATTTTAGGCAGTTTTGAGAAAGAGATGGATTAGAAATTTGAGAGATGGTCTCCAGGAATACAGTGGAACAATTATAGCTATATATGGATATATGAGAAGTCCTCTAACCTTCCTCCTAAATAACAGTAAAGTAAGAACTGTTTTCTTTGATTTCAAAAGAAATACTTTAAAAAAAAAAAACATACCCTAAGCCTTAAAGGGAAGGTACCTATGACTGAAGTTGATACAAATCGTGGATAAGACTGTCAAAGTAAAAAACTAAGGGCACTACTTAGAAGACCCTCCCCCCTTTAAAATGAGCAAGACATACTGAGGAAACTCAGCTCTTGGAGGGAGAATATACATTGCATCTGGGATCAATATACCTGTAACTTTTGAATAGTAAACAAATTAGGAATTTAAGGAAAGTAGTCCCTGCTGGATCAGAATCCATGCATTGATGGGTCCATTCAAATATCATCAGCTATCTCTCCTTCCTTTCCCCTTTTCCATCTACAACCCATTTTGGTCAATCCAAGTACTAGAGAGCAAAAGACAAACACAATCTAGACAACTCACATAATCATCTTCAGACAGTTTGAGGATTAGGGGCAAGAGCTCATGTCTGGCTGAAGTGGCCAGGAAATACTACGACCCCAAGTCCTTTACCATTCCATGCATATGAAAGAAAGTTGCTGGGATTCTCTGGTGTGCTCAACTATTAACCGAGGACCAGCCCACCTGGGACACTATGAAGCTCATGCAGCAAATTTGCCCTATCTCCCTGAGGAAGTACTTTAATGGTGGACTTGGTCAGGTATTTATTTACCACTGGGAATCACAGAGCCACCTGGTATAGACCTCTTCCTATAAGTGAGAAAAGATTTCAGTTTTCAATGAATATAAGGCCTACAAGAACTCCAGGGTAATAGCTAACAGAATTTAAGGTCTACAAAGTAGTTTATATACTGTACCTTATCTAATTTGTTCCTCAAAACAACACTGTGATTGTATCCATTTTATGGATGAAGAAACTGAGGTTAAATCCAGGATTGTACCTGGTAAGTGCCTAACTTGGCAATATTTGAACCCAGGTTATGATAGAATTATGGTTTTAGAGTGGGAAGGGATGTCAGATCACCTAAACTGGTCCTTTCATTTTACACTTAAGGAAGGACATTAAAGGGATTTGACAAAGTCATATAGTAAGTAAGTTATCAGAGCCAGGATTTGAATCCCAGTCCTCTGACTCTTCCCACTGTATTCTGCTGTCTTCCTGACTCTGTGGTCACAACCCCATGATCCTTAGCAGTAGATTGCCTATTTCCTATAGTCCTTGAGCATCAGGGAAACAGATACAACTGTTCATCAACCTCACATGAAACAGCATTCAAGTTTTCTGCATGACCTGTATTAAGACACTATCTGATCTTAATATTACTGAGGAAGCATGACCGGGATGCTAAGACTTTGTTTATTTGTGGCTTGGTTGATCCTTGAATTCCCGGGAACAGAAATTGTGAAGGTTTATTACTTGCATAAATTGAGAAGAAGGCAGGGGAGAGAAGGGAAAACTTAAAACTGAGGTGCATATCTGTAATGCCATGCACTAGCAGCTTCCCAAAAGAATGCTGCTGTGAACAGTGTTTAAGGTTCTGAGTATATAGTATAGTGGACACTCTATCTATTCAAGAACAAATCAAAGGAAAACATTCACAACAAATCAAGATACAGTATTCACAACATTACATTTTATCACAGAAAATCACAATATAATGTTCAAACAGCTTATCATTAAAATGGCCACATAGTTTTCACCAAAGTGGTCACAGTATTTAGAACAAAGAACAAAAGAACAATCATCTGGTATCCCTAAGGAGGTTTGCATCCTTACTTAGTCATTCAATCATCTCAGAATACAAGTCAGTCTTCCACTCATGGGGCAACTAGGTTAACTTAATCAGTCACTTATTTAGCAAGCGGTTACTAAGTATTGCTAATAACGAAATATAATCATTGGAAAATATACAAACCTACCACCCCTAGGTCACTAATAAACCATATTATCATCACAGCACTCAATATCCAAGGAGAGATCTTTTCTTCATCTTGATTCGGGGTGGTTTCTCAGATTCCCTGGATCCCCTTCCATGGTCCCAGCTCCTACCTGAATCCACCAAACAGTCACCTGAATTCAGAGGCAGACAGCTCCCAGGTCCTTGTCCAATCTTCCAGGAAGTTCCTGCTACACACTGAAGTGCACAAGGTCCAGTACATCTTAAAATCTTCACAATTTCTGTTCCCAGGAATTCAAGAATCAACCAGGCCACAAATAAACGAAGTCTTAGCATCCCGGTCATGCTTCCTCAGTCTTCTAGCAGTTTGGCTGGCCGTAGCACCCAGAAGAAATCTCAGCCTTCCAGGTGTCAGCAGCAACACTGGCCTTCCAGGTGTCAGCAGCCACTTCGGCCTTCCAGGCAGCCTTCTCGGCAGCAACACCAGCCTTCACCAGATCTCTGAGCAGAACAGCTTCTTCCACCAGGATCTTGTCAGAAGAAAATTCTGAATGTGCCTCTCTGGGGCTTTTCTTATATACACACACACAGCATTGACTTCCTGTTTCAGCCAACCCCTTCCTGTTATGTCAGCAACAGGAGACAGAGTTCACACCTTCTGTTTCTTTCACAGAGGTTTGATTAGTTACTAAGGGCTAAGTACCTGCATACTTGACATAACAAAAAGGGAGTCTTCAAATTCAAATTGATTACCATTATATTATCATTGAACATTATCCATTTGTATGAAATTCAAAAGAAAGAGAAAATAACATACCACTTTGACAAAAGAGCAAAAGTTTTAGCAAAACAGACTGAATTTAAAATAGTTTTTTGATGCTTTGCTAACAAAAAAAAATAAAAGCAGTTTATTTTTTGCTTTCAGTATCTTCTCTCATGATTTGTATCAGCTAATGAGTGTGTGTGTGTGTGTGTGTGTGTGTGTCTAATTGCCATGGAGCTCCCAGAGGAACATTGTGAAATGGAAAGAAATTCGGTTACTCAAGGTCACTGAAGCCTCATCTTGAAACCATGACCTGTACTAGGTAAAAGAAAGTATTGGCAAAGGATAGAATGCAGAACAACAAGCCAGGGATCCTGCCACCAACTCAAGCGCTCAGTTGATATATGAATTTTGACAAATTATTCTTTATGCCTATGGTCATATCACAAATGATGGAAGAGATCAGGAATAGAAATGAGGATGATTGGTTCCCCGGAGGGGAGTGGTGTTCATGATTAAATTATTGTCATTTCAAATGGTTCAGTCTGCACATGGAGTGTATTTGCCAACATTTGAGACTTTTTTCTTCCTCACCATAGGCATAAAGAAAAACCCTGCCATATTACTCTATCCTCCAAGTCTACCTTGATAATATAGCTGCTTCTTCTTGTTTTCTAATAAAGTCATCTGTTTTGTGATAATTGAGTGAGTCTGACATCTATTTTTATAAGCTATCTTGAAGCTCCATGAGTTGATGGAGTTCTTTTCAGGCAGACTAAGACAGTTCATCTATTGTGTTGAGTCAGTCCATGATAAGACCACTGTGAAATGTCAGTAGTTTTTAAAGGAAAAAAAAGGAAAATCAATGCTCAGATGAAACAATTGTAATAATTCCAATGTGTTTGCTTAATTTAACAAAATGATCTACTAATAAAGACTGGATCTGCAGGGGCTGAAATACCTGATTGGCAATCTAAATAGTAATCATGGATTCTCCTCCTGGTTCAGACAGGGTAGATGACAAAACTTGATATTATGAATTATTTGTTCAGTGTAAAAACAATCCAGTCTTGTATCCACAAAACCATATCCCACCAAACACTTGTTTAGTTCAATTCAATGGGCGTTTTTAAACCACCAATTATGTGCCAAGTCTTTGTAGGGACTGGGCACTTAAAAATAAATATGAAAACAGTTCTGCTCTCAAAGAGTTTATAATCTAATGGGAGAAATGACACAAATACAGATAAATCAATATATTTGTGTAGAGGAGCTCTGGACTTCTGCTAGTACTTGTAAGCTTCTAATAAAGAAGCTCCTCCTAATATAGATGGGCACATGTTCTGTGGATTATTTATTCTGAGAGGTCTGCTTGGGATAGTGGGAAGTTAAGTGACTTGTTCAGAAACACACAGTCCGTTTTATGTCAACCCAGGTCTTCCTGACTCTAAGGCCAGTTCTCTATACAATACATCATGCTGCCTATGTAATAAAAAATATATGCAAAATAATACAAGTCATTTCAAAAGAGAGTGCTATTAAATGGGGAAAGGAGGAGGGGTGTGTCAGGAAAGTCCTCATGAAGTCTTAGTACTTGAACTGGAGGTGAAGAAGGAGAGCATTCCAGTCACAGAGAACAGCCTGAGAGGCAGAGGTACAGGGGCAGGAGATGGAATGTCAGGGAAGGGGAATAGCCAGTGGGTCATTTGGTTTGAAATAGAGAGTATATGAGGAGAAATAATAAGAAATCTGGAAAAAAAAAATACATTGTAACTAGATGTGTATGGCTTTAAATACCAACTGGAAATATTTATAGTTTAATCTAGAGATGCTAGAAAGCCACTGAAGCCTACAAGTCATTACTCTCAGTGTCACTGAAATATAAAATATGATGTAATTTGCAGACATTTTGCTTCATCTTTAGCAAGAAGGAGAACTATGGCATAAGAAAAAAAAATACTGTGCTAGGAGACATCAGATCTAGGTTCTAGTCTCTCCTTCCACCAGCTGTGTGACTTTAACCTGAGCATTTTCTTTTTCAAATCAAGAATGAATGACTAATTGTGAGGGATGTCACTAAAGGGGATTCCTGTATAAATATGGGTTGCGCTGGGTGACTTCTGAGTTCCCTTCCATCTCTGAGATTCTATGAGTTGACATCATCTGTAAAGTTAGAATGTGATCACTTTACCCACCTCAAGACCAAAAGATGAGGTCCTAAGATGTGATCGCTTTACTTACCTCAAGACCAAGAGATGAGGTCCTTTCTAGCTCTAAAATAGATAACCTTTGGGAAATGTAAAACTGGTGATGCCAGGATCTTTTAATATCTAAAGTATGCAATCCAGTACTTTTGAGAGGCGGTATGATATGCCAGAAGGAGAACATATAGAGAGTCTGAGGCCCTAGGTTTAAATTTCAGCTTTGTTATTTATTAGTTTTGTGAAACTGGGCAAATCACAACCTCTTTGAATCTCAGTCTTCTCATCTCCAATATTATGTCACAGGCATGTTGTAAGAAAAGTACTTTGTAAACTTAACACACTCTAGAGATGTGGTTTATTGTTTTTGTTCTATGATCTATAATTTCATAGGTATGGGTACCATCAACAAGTGCACGGTCACCCTGATACACCTGTGCAGTCAATCTTTTTGAGTTCCTGTTGTCAAAAATAATTTTTCTTTTTTTGGAGATTAATCTTTGTAAGCTTAACTAGGCCAGGCTGGCTCTCAATAACAGTTGATGGCCAGGCCAACATATAACCTTTCCAACTTGGTCACTCTGGCTCTCTTTGATTGGCCAACAATAGGTCCCAGGCTAAGCCTCATTTGGTCATTGTTTGGGCCTGGATTGTCTCTGAATGAATGTAAATAGCAATTGTTTCTGTTTTGGCCAGAAACCCTGAGGGTCTTCCGATGCCAGAATGATTTTTTTTTTTTGACCAGGTAAAGAAGTCACCCTCTACCTCATTTATTACCTAGCCTTAATTACTGGCCATTGCCTCGGTGAAACTGAGGCCCGCTAAAGACCTTAGCTGAAAAAGGCCAAGGTCTCCCACTGAATCCAGGGCCATCCCCAGTCATCCTGATCTATATCTTGCCACTGGACTCAGATGGCTCTGGAGGGAAAAGTAAGGCTGGTGACTTTGCACAGCCCTACTTCATTTAAATGCAATTCACTTACCAGTCATGGCATCACCTCCCTGATTATCATGGTTCTCTTCCAGAAGGAAGGACAAACAACAAGGGCCTCTTTAATCAATAAAGACTAACAGAAATGAATCCAACTGACAATGGATATAGTTCCATTTCTTTAAATGATGAGCAAAAATAGGGTCAAATTTTGGTGTGTCAGATATTGACAAGGGGAAAAAAATCTGCTTGTACCAAAATTACAGTAGACTAATGATATAGAGGCATTTTGTCACTGTGCTATTTGCTGTATATGTGTGTGTAAACTCAAAGTTAGACAATCATTGGGTGAAAGTCAAAAGCACTACAATAGCTGTTATACTTCTCGATGTCATTCATTTTGTTAAGTACAATATATTAAGTTATCCCTCAGAGAAAATTCTGTTAACTTTCAAAAAAATGTAAATCAATTCAAAAATGACTGTAGATAAACCTTTTATATTTAAATTTTTCTTAAATGTGTTTTTATTGGCTCTAATTTTTAAAGTAAAATAATCCCCCATTCATGATGGATAAATACATAACTGGTATAAGTAGGAAATCTCCTGACAGCTAAAACTTTAAGTAAAAACAACAGAGACACCTTAAGGAATAGGAACAAGGGGGCAGCTAGGTGGTACAGTGAATAGAGCACCACCCTTGGAGTCAGGAAGATCTGAGTTCAAATCCGACCTCAGACACTTAACGCTTACTAGTTGTGTGACCTTGGGCAAGTCACTTAACCCCAATTGCCCTGCCTTTCCCTCTCCTCCAAAAAAATTTAGAAACAAAGTAAAATGTCCAAAATCAGAAAAGTAATTATGTTTATAAGTGGAATTTACAAGTATTGCTACTAAAGTTTTCTGTATGATTGCTTTACCTATATGTAACATGAGACTCAATCAAATAAAATGACATCTTAAAATGAACATGCAAAATATGCTGACAAAATGAGGATTTTTCCAGAAAAATTAAACAGAATTTTTATAAGCAAAAATAAATCTTAAAAAAAAGTCTATGATATTAAAGGGATTATTTGTACTCTATAAAGTTATTTACAGGACTGCTAAATACAAAAATCTTAATTCAATAGTACAATTGACGACTGTAGCTAGATCTATTGATATGGTTTAAAAGATGCTTCCTGAATTATATGCACTTTCAAATCTTTCCACTTGCAAACACTCTGTTGAGAATTGCCCATCTGCCTGAAGACCTTTGTGATCAATTAACTGAGAAACTAAAATCTTATTGTTCATTGTAAGAAGATGAGACAACATATGTAGTTAAAGATGTTCATCTGATTACATATGTATGATATGTTGTTGAAGGTGATATTAGCAAAGATCTGGTACTTTGCAAACCTGTTGACAGCAATGCCACATGAAGAGAAATTTTCAATGTAATTGATGCATATGTTAAATGAAAATGACATAGTGAGGGAGAAGTATTAGACCTGCACTGTTCATTCTCTTCCCTCAGAGGTCTCATACACTCTCACTGCTACATCTAGCCCCTCTAGGCAGATGATTCCTTAATTTGCATAATAAATCATTACCTGTCTCCTAAGCTGCAGTTCCACATTTCTGATTGCTGACTGAATATTCCCACTTCAATGTCACAGTGGACATCTCAAAAAAAAAAAATCTAAACAGAAACTTCTTGTTATTCTGCAAGTCTGCTCCTCCTCTGATCTTTTCCAGGTTTTAAACCTAGGAGTCATCTTTCATGCCTACTCCCTCTTTTTAGAGTACCCCACTATGTCTTCTCTACCTCATATCCAGGTGTTTAGTTCCTTAAAATCTCTAATATCTCTTTTTCCTTTTATTCTACCAAAGTATTGACAATTTGAAAAATATTAATCTATTAAT
Source organism: Pseudochirops corinnae (assembly GCA_028646515.1). Classification (NCBI taxonomy): domain Eukaryota; kingdom Metazoa; phylum Chordata; class Mammalia; order Diprotodontia; family Pseudocheiridae; genus Pseudochirops; species Pseudochirops corinnae. The sequence continues at coordinate 61,171,492 of CM053590.1, forward strand.
AGATAATTAATATAGTTATCATTTAATTAATGAAATGATAATTTATATAATTCTAAACTAATTAATATAAAAGATAATCTAGTTCAACTCTCTTATTTGACAAATAATAAAACTGAGACTAAGAAAGTCAAATAAGTTGTTCAGAGTCACACAGATCAAGTAACAGAGTCCAGATTCAACCTAAGGCCCGCTGACTCAAATTGCAGGGCTCTTACCAGCACATTACTCATCCTGTAATTGCAGGTTTAATTTGTTAATGAATTCACAGGACACATCTTGTATGTGCTTCTAAGGCCTCTCCCTCCCATATGCTCAGTTGCTCTTTTTTTTAAATTAACTCTTGCCTGGACTTTCACAATTATCTTCTAGATCTTCCTTCTCAAAGCATCCTGAATACTGCCAATATTAAGCTTGGTAAGATCATGGGATTTAGAGCTGAATGGTTTCACAGAGTTCAGGATAATAATTGTTCCTTTATCATATGGACTACCTCATTTGTGTCTTTGTATCATCCTTGCCTTGTGTACAATAGGTTCTTAATAAAGAATTGAGACTGAATCCATGTTTCACTCTTATTGGGAGCTCAGAGAGGAGGTAGGTCCTTTCTCTATAATTTATACTCAGAGAGTTGTCCAGAATATGAAGAGTTTAAATTAATTGTTCACAATCACCAAGCTAGTATATCTCCAAGGTAGGTCAGAAAGAGCTTTGAGGCCAGTTCTCTAACCACTTTTCTAAGATGCCTCTCAGATGCTTAAGAAATGGATGAGATGGATAGATAGTGTCGTGGAAACAAAGGGCATGGACTTGGACAGACTTCTAGAGATAGGGAAGAATAGAAGGACCTGGTGTGCTGTGGTCCATAGAGTCATGAAGAGTCAGACATGATTGAACAACAACAAAATTTAAATTGAATCTAGCCCACTTCTCCCAGCCTCTTTTCATGGATAAAGTAAAATCTAGAGAGAGGCGGTGGATAAAAGTAATGCAAATGATAAACTGCTAAACCAAAATTTGAACCTAGGTCTTATGATTCCAAATTCATTACCACCCTGTCTCCCATACTTCCTAAAGTATCACTTGGATTGTGTCATTTTTATACTCAAAGACCTTTAATGGTTCTAGGGACACAAAGACAAAATTAAACAATTCATACCTGAAAGTCAGCTTGGCTGGACTGTGGAGTACAGGAAGTAATGGGCATTTAAAGGTATATGTAATTAAAGGAATTAAATTGAATATTAAGTAATCTTATTTGTAATACTATAATAATAGAGCCTAACACAGTGCCAAGCATATAGTTGGTGCTTAAAAATGCTAGGGCTAGATTTCCAGACCTCCCAGGCCAGAACGCTGTTAAAGAATTCATCCTCTACCACTATTTAAAATACAAGTACACCCATATTCTCCATTCCCTTTAGAGATACCAGTGGCAGGAGGTTAAACAGGGAAACATGACAAATCTCATCCATCCTGGGTTGGGTACGCAACAGAAGGTAGACGCACAGGTTAACATGAGTGGCCTTCTTGTAGGGAAGCTACCCTCCATATGAGATAAAAGTGAAGGGATACATGTATTCTCATCCCCCTTTGTAGTCAGTAACCTATTGATATTGTATTCTAAATACTGAGGTAACACAAACCCATCCCTTTCTTAGCTTCAACCTGTCAAAAATTGACCCCTTTACTTCAAAGATTTGTCTTTAAAAACTCAATCTTGATCTGAATGCATGGCCCAGGCCCACATAACACTTATGCTTTGTATATAGTAATAAACTCTTCTTGCTGCATCTTTCCTGAGCCCGCCTGATTTCTTTAGGATGAAACCCTAATGAATAATTTTCCTTCAATAGCCTTTTCTACTAGGTCACACTTTCTAAGACAGGCACTGTTGTTCTTTCTTTTTTTT
>CM053590.1:61173900-61203400 GCA_028646515.1 Pseudochirops corinnae
TGGGAAGTATCTTTGTGTGCGTTTTGGAGTTCTAGGATTGGTTTAGAGTCCTATTTTATGGGTATTTTGGGGTGGCTATGTGAGAGCTGCAATATGTTGCTGCTGCTACGCCGCCATCTTGGCTCCGCCCCCCTGTTGTTCTCTCTTTTTAATTGTGTACAACTCTTTATGACTCCATTTGGGTTTTTCTTGGTCAAGATACTGAATTGATTTACCATTTCCTTCTTCAGCTCACTTAACAGATGAGGAAACTGAGGCAACCAGGGTTAAGTGACTTGCCCAGAGTCACACAGCTAGAAAGTATCTGAGGCAGGATTGGAACTCAGAAAGAGTAGTCTTCCTGACCCCAGGCCCAGCACTCTATCCACTACACCACCTACTTGCCCCAAGATAGGTATGGAAAAAGTATAATAATGACTATTCTGAGTGCTTACTGTGGTTCTTCATTTGTCACAATGTATGAACAATAGCCTATGGTCCCCATATCAAGGTAAACACGACATCTGTAGAAAGCAAAAGGCTATGCTGGTCTGGCCTTCTAAAAGGAGTGAAGTAAAAGGAAGATAGCTAGATGGCTCAGTGGATAGAGTGCTGACCCTGGAGTCAGGAAGACCTGCGTTCAAGTCAGACCCCAGACATTTATTGGCTGTGTGACCCTGGGCAAGTTACTTGATGTCTTTTTGCCTTCATCCATTAGAGAAGGAAATGACAAAACACTTCAGTAGCTTTTCCAAGAAAATGTCATTGAAGTGAATGACTGAACAACTAAACAACAAGAAGAAGGAAGACAATACAAATGAATATTCAGGTGTTAGAGAGAACAAAGATCCTGGAATAACATGACTCATGCCACACCCCAAACCAGTTAAGGAGTCAGCCAAGCTACTTAGGGCAGGAATGTGAAGAAGGGAGCAAAAACCCCCATAGTTTCCCCATCATTCCATTTCTACTTGCCTTCCTCACACTTCCTTTGACTCAGTGTGCAATAAGGAGAGTCAGAAAAGTGGATAAAATTAGCAGCTGTCCTGTGAAAAATACTTCACGCTATCTATTACACAGCAGTGATGAATTTGGGGTACAGAATGAGACATAAAAGTATATATGCCTATATTCATATATACATACATATATGCAAGCATACATACATGTGAACATACATTATGTGAGTGTGTGTCCATGCTATAGCCATTTGGGGAATTTGTTTGGCTTGACTGCATGATTCTCAGCTTTTTTTTCTTTTCTTTTCAACGGAATAAGAGGGAGAAAAACAAATTTTCTTAATTTATAAAACAGAGAGATGGGGGGGGTGCTATAGATATGAAATGTATGCATTTTCACCAGTCCTTTTTCCTTGTGTTTACTTAAAATTTACTTAAATTTTGCTACAAGAGAACTCTAATAAAGTAGAAGTAATCTACAAATATATGTGATATAAAAATGAAATACATCAACAAAAGTGAAATAACCAAAAAAAAAAAAGCAAAGCACTATTAGGTAATAATAGGAACTCTAGTAGAAATTTCCTCTAGAAGTATAAGGGGCAGAAGAAGAACAGCGCAAGCAGTCTATAACAAAGTCCTGTACAAATAATCCTAGCAGGCTATCATTCCTGCTCAGGTATCACTCCTAGGAACAGGCTTTCTGGATTCATAAGACTGAGTCTGTGGTCTCAGAGGATAATGTTGGCATGTAGGAGATAAAATCATGCAAGTCCATCTATAGAATGTAATTACTTTCCAGGAGATGTTTAGCTGAGTTGTGATTTTTTTTTTAAATACACTTCGTCAGACCTTCTCCTGATATTAGAATTCTCACAGTCTGAGCTACTGGGGGTGCTTTTTCAGCTCACTGATTAGATGTCTGTGTTTGGAGCCCTGATAACTACGAATTATATTATCAGCTGCTGAGCTTGCTTGGTAAGGTTCCTATCTATTTTGAGGTCTTGGCTAGGACCCTCCAAACACAACTACTCTGAATGTTACAGTCATGCATGTTCTGAAATTGTGCTTCCAGCAACCACTGGTCATATCTATGGACACTGATTTCATGCTGTTGGCTCCTTTGGCTTTAGAGGTTGTTTGTTGCTTGATAAATATCATATAGCTAAACATTTTGCTTTTTCATTCAAGTTACTTGATGAATATATATTGTTATGTATTAAAATTCATTCTAGTCCATGCTCAGATACAAACTTGTATTCAACTCTAACCACACAAAACCTGTTTTGCCACCTTCCCCAAGCAGCTGTGAAATCTTTCCATAAGATGCTCTTTTTATAGTGATAATTCTATAGGTACATGAGAGAGAATATGGTACAGTGGGAAAATTGATGGACTTGGAGTTGAGAAAAGCAGGCTTTCAATGTCATCTCTGATAATTATTAGCTGTGAAAAGTAATTTAACCTCTAAAAGCTTCCCTTTTCTCACATTTCCTCATGGAAATGATAGTTCCTATAATACCTACCTCATAAAGTTGTTATAAGGAATAAATGAAATCATGTATATAAAGTGCTTTAGAAACCATAAAGGGCTAGGTAGGGAGTTGTAACTAGGGCAAGGACATTAAGGTTTTGTGCCAAGGCAGTGACACACATAGAGGGAGCCTTCTTCTGAAGGGGGAAACACTTCCTCCTCACAACAATTCAGAGACCTCTATCCCTGTGTTCATCAAAGACCAGGGACATAGTGTTTTAAGGCCCTCTACTAGTCTGTACCATGGAGCACAACCCCACTCCTAAATGTCCCCAATAATGAAGATCCCTACTGCTTAGCCTGATAAAACTCACTGAACTTTATCCCAAGACTCCCATTACAATGATATGCATCATCACTACTACCCTAAGTAAGTAGGCAGGACAGGCAAGTCTCTTAAACAGATAATCTTCCCCCTTTCCCTGGATAAGTTTTGCTATAGTTCAGTTATGTCCAACTCTTTATGACCTCATTTGAGGTTTTCTCAGCAAAGATACTAAACTGGTTGGCCATTCACTTCTCCAGATAATTTTACAGGAAGCTGAAGCAAACAAGGTTAAGTGACTTACCCAGGATCATATAGCTAGTAAGTGTCTGAGGCTGGATTTGAACCCAGTTCTTCCTGACTCTAAACCTGGCACTCTATTCACTGTGCCATTTAGCTATCCAATATAACTACACCAGCACTTAGACTGGCCTGTGTGCCACTGTGTTTGCCATCAATAGGTGTACTTTGTTATACATTATACATATTATAAATATATATGTATATATTATACTTATATCATAGATGTATTGTGCCATCAATAGGTGTACTTTATTCCCTGCTATAAGTGAAAGACTGTTTGTTATTAGCTCTATCTCTAAGCAAACCATTTTTATAAAGACATCATTGACATAAGAATGAAAATTATAGCAAAAGTGGTGACTGCTTTTTAACTAATTAGTAAAGTATCACTGACTACTAATAGTACACAAAGTCATGGGTTAACTTCTTGCTTTACTCATATAAACAACAGAATAAATTCATGCAACCCTAAAGTTGGAAAGAATTGTAGCAATTACTTGGGTTTTAGTGAACTGCAAGGTCAAGGAGTCAACAGTGATCAAGCAGTCAAAAAAAAGAGGCATCTAAATAATAGCTCCATTATATTCTGCCCTGATTACACCGCATCAAGAGTACTGGGCACTGTATTTAGGATGGTTATAGTCATATGGAATATATCAAGAACAATGCAACCAGGAGAGAAATGGCTGTATATCATAACACAGAGATGACTAAATCAACTGGGCATGTTCACCCTCGGCAAGGGAAGATTTTAAAAGGACACAATAGCTCTGTTCAAGTATTTGAAGAGCTATAACGTAGAAAAATGAATAGAATTATTCTGCTTTGTCCCCCAAGAAGGAATTTGGAACAGTGAAGAAGTTACTAAGGAGTTCAACATACAGGAAAACTTCCTAATTATTAGAAATATCTGAAAGTGGAATAAGCTGCCATGCTAGGGAGGGAGTCTCTACTCACTGGTAGTTTTTAAGCAAAGACAAGTTTTAAGCAAAGCAAAGATTCTTTTCTTTGGAATATTATGTTCATGAACAGCTTAAAGTAAATGACCTCTAGAGTCCAACTCCAAGATATAGAATTCTAAGATCTTTTACTTTTATCATTAATCCTTAATAACCATAATTCAAAAATGAGATAACTAGTTATTGATAAAATATTAAACAACTTTCTCAGGCAGTGATTAGCCAATTGATGAGGGCTGGGTATTTAAATAACAGGGATATATTTTTAAGAAGTACTTTCCTAATAGTCACAAAAGATAGTCATAATTCCATTGACTTAAAATCCAAGAGTCATTTAAAATCTGAAATTTCACCACACTCATATTGGGCTCTTAATTACTCCTATACCAACTTGCACCATGCAGCATAACCCTTTTCCTTCACTGGCCCCCAATCCCAATGGTCGCTGCTGCTTAGTATGACTTCGCTCTCTCACCAACTCTCACCCCAAGACTCCCATCATCAGTATACCCAACACTATGATCCAACAGTAAAACTCTTCTTTAGTAAAGTAATGGTCTGAATACTTTATTGAGCATGGTCTAGGGCTAGGACATTATGGCTGACAAATCTAAAAACCTTACAAAATTTGCTGAATATACTTGTTTACTCCTACAGAAACCTGGCAGGATAATTGGGCACAGTTTAGTCTCTTTCAATTAAAGCTCACATTCAGGGGCCACCAAACCAGGTTCTTATGACAATCACCTCTAAGAGTTGATTTATAGCTAATCACTTCTATTTCCTCATGAGTTTGGAAATCATTATTCTGCCAAGCACTAACCTCATTATAACATATTTTATAAAAATTCTAATGCCTGGCTAATCATTTTGGCTGACTAACAAATAATCCCAGATGGTAGAAGGTAATTAAAATTAATCAGAGTATATCATTCTAACTCTCAAACTTATTTACATTAGTAAAGTTCAGATAAACTTTTATCCAAGTAGATGGTTTGCTGCTATAACCAAGGACCCCTACCCATCCTTGGAAACCTAAATCTGTGAAATGCCTAAGTTACATAACCTTCTTAATAACATTTTATTCTGTAATATGTCTATGACCCTGCCACAGGGTCCTTTAGGGCAGTTTAAATTATTATCCACTCTAAAATAATACTAAAGGTAAAAAAAAAAAAAAAGAAACAAGAAAGAGAAAACATGAGATTTCATAAAGTAGAACTGTTTTTATTTCCATATGGCAAGATAACATGCGTAACTCTTAAGAACCTTATTACTATAAGGGCAATTAGAAGGAATACATGTAGACAGAGGGTGCAGATACAAGGTGACTTTGATGGAATGATAACCCCCTCCAAAAAAAATAAAAGGGTGAGAAAGAAGATTACACTGAAAGAAGTAGGGAGGGAGACAGAATGGGGTAAATTATCTCACATAAAAGAGGCATGAAAGAACTATTATAATGTAGGGGAAGATGAAGGGGGGGAAACAAAGCTTAAACCTGACACACATTAGAACTGACTCAAAGAGGGAATAATATACACTCTCAGTTGGATACAGAAATCTATCTTATCCTATATGGAAATAGGACTCAAAACTTTTTTTAAAAAGTTTGAAAATTATCCTGATATATAACTGGGGAAAACATAAAATATATATTAAAGTAGATGCTTTTCCCACTCTCCAACAGTGATATGTCTGAACTTATTAGAGGTTCTCTATTTGAGACTAATCTTAAGTTGCACTAAGAGGGATATTGGGTTCAAAAAAAGTGAGATAACAACCACACTGTATTTTACCCTGATCAAACCACTTATAAAAGATTGGGTTCAGTTATGGACACCACAAGGTAGGAAGGTTATTAATAAGCTGGAAGAGATCCAAAAGAGGACAAGACAGGAGGATGAGAAGAGTAAAGAACATGACACACAAGAACTGATTGAAGGAACAGGGGGTATTTACCCTAGAAATGTTAAAGGTAACATGACAACTACCTTCAAGTTATTTGAAAAGCTGATGTATTGGAAGAGGTACTAGATTTGTTCTCACTGACCCCAGGGATCAAAACTAGGAACAAACAGAGAAAGATGCCAAGATACAGAGTTTAGCTTAATATAAGGGAAAACTTTGTAATGATTACATTTGTCCCAAAGTGAAATGAGTTGCCCTGGCAATCAGAAAGTGACCCATCACTGGAGATCTTGAAGACATAGATAGATGACCACTCGGCAAGAATACTGTAGGAAGAATTAGTGTTCAGTATAGGAAGGATGGCTTCTGAGGTCCCTTCTAACTCTGAGATTCAAGGATAGTATCGTTTCTATTAGTTCCTTCAATAATTGAGACAAAAGCTACTTTAGAGCTAAAACAATTCTTTTTATGAAATCAGTTTAAAACTATGATCTATGGTAATCTCAGAATCTCATGTAAACTTGTATCAATTTTGATTTTTATCATGTATTTTAGAGTTCACATCATGAAGATGACTTTTGGTCCAAAAAAAAAAAAAGTCTTATCTATAAGATCACAATGGTGAGCTACTTCATTAAGATATTAAGAATAACTTTAAAAATTTACTTTTACTGTACATGCATTAAGACTTCTTCAGAACCTTAGTTGCTCATTGATGACGTTAGGCATTAATTCTTTGAGGATGTCAAAGTATTCTTCTCAATAACATATTAACAGACTGAGTGACTTATGCAGACTACAACAGACCTTTAGAATTAGCAGGGACCTTAGAAATCATTTGATGGTTCTCATTTTCCAAATAAAGGAGCTAAGGCACAGAGAGATGAAGTCGTTTGCCTAAGATTATACAGCTAGTCAATGGAAGAAGCAAGACTTGAATCCTGGACTACTGACTCCTGATTTAATATGTTTCAGCTACTACAAATACTTGAAGAACTTATCTCTTTTTCTGGACAAAAATGAAACCCATCAGTCAGTACACATTTATTAAGCACCTACTATGTGTCAGGCTCTGTGGACAAAATGAAGCAAGTGGCTTATATTCTACTGAAGAAATATATATTCATAAAAGTAAAACAAAATATTTTCAAAGCAAATTCTATTGCTCTTAATATGATAGAATAATCTTGTGAATTTTGTAGATATGGTATATATAGATTTCAACAAGAAATTGTCAGTCTCTCATGAAAGCCTTGTAGATAAAATATATAAATAGATATATTAAATTTTTTTTGCAGGGTGGAAGGCAGAGCAATTGGGGTTAAGTGACTTGCCCAAGGTCACACGGCTAGTAACTGTTAAGTTTTGAGGTCAGATTTGAACTCAGGTCCTCCTCACTCCAGGGTTGGTGCTCTATTCACTGCACCACCTAGCCAGCCCTATAAATAGATATAGATAGAAATATGCATTTAGAAATGCTTGACTGATTAAATCCAAAAAAGGTTGATTTCTGTGTTGATATTAATCTGGAATATCTATATTGATATGCCACAGGATTCTATCCCTGTCAATGTTATGTTCGAAAATTATTTTAGTGCTTTGGTGAACTAATCAAATTTTGGGGGATCTAGGGAGAGATAGGATAACAGATCAGCACTGAGATCTACAAATAGACTTTAGATGAACATTTGTTAAGGATGTTGTAGACAGGAATCCTAATTGCATCAGCATAAGACTAAATGAATTAGGTTCCTTTGATATAATTTAATAAAATGGGATAATAATACCCTACGTGCAAAATAATTCAAAAGATGGTCAAATAGATTATGTAGTGCAATTATGTAATATGGTAATATAAATTATGTCATCAGGGAAATGTATGACAGTACAATAAGGGCCTGAGAACAGTGGGTGTACGCTCTGTAGAGGATTCATGGAAACTTATGGATAAGAGTCACTAGGATGTGAAGTTGTGAATAAGTTGCAGTTTGCGTCATTAGAGGGAATACTTCCATCAATGAGATCAAAAATCCATATAGAAAAATATATGTGAAAGATCTTGGTACACCAAAAGGTTCTTCAGGAATCATACAGATTACTTTCCAAAATTGAATAAGATCAGTTTCTAGTAAAAAAAAAAAAAATTCTAGAATGGGTGATTATAAAACAAGATTTATAAACATCTAAATTCTTCACCACTGTCCTTTTCCAATACCTCATTGTGACGTGCAGGGTACCAGGGCATCTCAAAGGTTATGCCAGTAAGAACCATCTCTGATAGGTCCTAACAAGTTGTGAAATCTTTACGTCTTGACCAGACCATATATCTGTTGTATAAGAAGTCTAGGTTTCTAAGGTCAAATAGGTTCATCAATGAATCATAACTGAAATGAGCCTACCAGATTGTTTAGTACAATTCGTATCTGAATAGGAGTTGACCATTTAGGTGATGATTTTCTTTAGCCACAGACACTCACGAAGAGCAAGAGAGGGAAGCAAAGACTGGTACATAAAGCCAAATATAAAAGAACATTGAGGACTTTTGTCATGAAGTAGTATCAGGAAGTACTCAGGAAGGAGTATCAGGAAACATATAAAAGAAGGCAGGAAGGCAGAGGGGTTCTAAGATGAATCAATTAAGACATGTTTCACATAAATAAAATTATTGGTCATTGTGTTGAACTATAAACCCTAAATATGTACAAAATTCTGCCATCTACTTCTAAAAAAAGTTAGTATCAAGTTCATTAAAATATCTATTATCCTTATCAAAGAAATATAGAAATTCCAAGCCATGCTTTAAAAATTATGACAAAAACCCCTCTATTAACAAAAAAATAAATAGTAGTCATTATTCTTGAAGCACCAAAAAAGTATAACAGAGTTATTTAACTTGGGGTCCATATATTCTAGGGGATGTGTGAACTTAAATGGGGAAAGAAAATCACATCCTTATTTTCATTAACCTGGCACTGAAATTTAGCATATTTGCAATTATTTAAAAACATTATTCTAAGCAGGGGTTTGTAGATTTCACCAGACTTCCAAAGGAGTTGGTGAAACACACAAAAAGTTAAAATCTCTCAGTATTGAATTAGGCAAATATGTCTTCCTTAAACAGTATGTTTTCATTACTCTGTCAAAATTTCTTTTGACCTACATAATATATAACCTTAAAAATATGGGTATGTTTAAGAATAAGGAAAATTTCCGAGAGCCTAAAAGTTAAAGAATGTTTTTAAAGTAAAAGATATTGGACCCAAATTATTCTTATGCAGAAGCCATTCGAAGCAACAGATCCCAGCAGGACTAGCTTCCAAAACAATGATCCATCATCACAGCAATCTCCCAGCATCCACACATCCCAACAAAGTTGTTAACCCCCAGGATATATTTAATCAAATATTATTCCATTGTGCAGAGTCCAGTGTTTTGGCAAGTCCCCTTTTTTGCAGATAAAGATTACAGCTATTTAAACACAATTCCAAGTATGCTAAGGAAAATGCACCACCTCACTGAACTGATGCCACAAGGTGTGAAAGCCTTCTGGCTCTAATTTCAGAGATGTGCTGCAGCAAGTTTAGGGAGAAAATCAAAAGAAGAAAAAAATGCTACTTTTAACAAACATGGCTTACCTCCTTTTGAACTAACCTTTGCAAAGCAGCTGGCGAAATTATGTGATTGCACATGCCTATGTATGTGTGCATATATACAAATGTATGTATGTAGAAATATATACACAAAATGTGTGTCTCTATATATTTCTGCATAGACCAAGAACCCTCTGGGAAATATATCATACATATATGATTTTTCAATAGCTGTTTCACTAAGTACCTGTTGTGTCAGGCAAGAAGGCAGGAAGCATGTATTTATTAAGCAATCACCTTGTGCCAGATACAGTGCTAAGCACTGATCATATTAAAAAAAAAAAAAAGTAAAAATGGCAGAAGCTTTTGCAGCTCGCTCTGTACTGGGTATTTAGGGAAGTACGAAGTTTAGATAAGACAGAGTCCCTGCCCTCAAGGAGCTTACAGGCAGGTAAGGTGATAAGGCACACCATTAACTGTAATACAATACACAGAATTCTATGAAGAGTATTAGAAGAGCCACAAAATAAAGTGATGTGCTGACTTGGAGGACCAGGGAAGGCTTTATAGAGATGACACATGAGCTGAGCTTTAAAGAACCGGTAAGAATTCAACTGGCAGAGGGGGATGCATTCTAGGCAAAGGAACAAAAGGAACTAGGAAAACAGAGGGTCTTGGAGAATAGTTCAGTTTGGCTAAAGCATAAAGTGCACAAAGGAGGATAATTTAAGAAGAGACTAGAAGGGTAGGCATCAGAATATAAAAGCCCTTGAATATGAAACAAAGGAATTTTCTTGGAACCATGGAAGATTTCACAGCAGAAGACTGGCATGACTGGATTTAAATATAATAAATTATGATTCTGGGAGCAGCTAGGTGGCACAATGGATACAATGTCAGATCTGGAGTCAGGAAGACCTGAGTTTAAATGTGACCTCAGAGACCTACTAGTTGTGTGACTCTGGTAAAGTCTTTTAACCCTGTTTGCCTCAGTTTCCTCATCCGGAAAGTAAACTGGAGAAGGAAATGGTCAACCATTCCAGAATCTTTGCCAAGAAAAACCCCAAATGGGGTTGCAAAGGATTAGATGTGACTAAAAAGCAACTAATCAACAATAACAAATATGATTCTATAGTGATATGAAGAATGGATTAAAAGGAGAAGTAAAACACACATATACATGCATATATATAACATATATAGGTATAATGCTTGTATGTATGTATAAATGCACATATAAGTACATACTATGTTGTTTTTATCACTATCTGAATTTTAATTCCATAGTTATGGATCCTTTTAATTTTTTTCCCCTAAATCAAGTCAGAAGCATGACTATCTCCTTTCCAATAAATAAGGTGATATTTGTCATTCATTCATTGTCTAGTGTAGCAGGCGGAAAAAGGGACATGACTAATATCAGAACTAGAAAACCAAGAACCCTCTGGGAAATATCACACCAGTGTTTATAATAAATAAAATATAAATATTTATGGTGACAAAATATCGAACAGTTATTTCAGGCATCAGATAATAAGAGATCAAGCAATTGATACCAAATAGACCAAAGAACAATCTTTTCAATACAAGATACATTATGTTTCATCTTACTTTAACTGTGATAACCTTGTTTTCATGTGTCTCATTTTAGCCTACCCTCTAATGTTTCAAGCTATCAACACCTCAGGGCTTGAATATCACGTTATTACCTACCTGTCAAGTTAAAATCATGTCTCGATTTCAACTTGTTTGATTTTATGTTGTTGTCAGGGCAGCTAGTCTTTGGTCTTTTTTTTTTTTTACTTTACTTTCTCAGAGTACTGACCCCTTTGGAACAATGCAAAATAACTCATTTTTTCCTGTTTTTTTTTTATGCTTATACAGTAGAAACCTATAATATCATTGCATCTGCCAAGCTGTTTCCAATCATGACTGTTCATCCAGTCCAGTAAATACTTATGAAATGCCTACTATATTCAATTCAAATCAACTCAATAAACATTTATTAAGCACCTGGCACTGCCCTAGGCTCTGAGGATATAAAGACAAAATAAACACTGGTCCTTTCCCTCAAGAAGCCTGAGAGCAACAGCCTGCAAGGAAATAAGCATATATACATGATCATTTTTGAGGACCTCCCATCACTCCTCCTTCTAAGGCTATCTAAAAGTAAATTATTGTACTTCCTTACCTGTTAAAGGTCTAGAGGATTTTGGGGAAAAAAAAAAAAATATATATATATATATATATATATATATATGTCCAATTATGGTTAAGCCATTTCTTACCGCAACTACAAACTAAATACAGTTTTCTTCACAAATATGGATGAATAATCATTAACAATATAATATTCACCATTAAATTTTGATGCATTACTTACTCACCTTTTCAATGACCTTATTAATCACTGGAATTTTGGGTGTGTACAATATTTTCCCATGCAATAAAGGCTTTAAGAAAGCCCACACCAAGGCTCCATTTGGAGACTGTAAAATCTCCTGATATAGCTTCAGGCAAAATGGCGCTGTTTTAATAAAAGAAGCCATTAGTTAAAAGACGATTCTTGCTGTAAATGAAGAAGCACTCAATATTAACAATAATGCATTTCCAAAAGACTACAAAATCTTGATGGCTTACATTGTGTTTCATATCACAATTTCCAACTTCACTACTGCTATATCAAGCAGCTGATCAAAAATAGTTTGTTTGTTCAGGATTTATTACTCAAAGGGAACTCCAGGCTCATTGTAACCATTCAGGGAAGAAGAAAGTATGACCTTCAATGATACATGAAAAGATGCTATCATCAAAGGCTAGAAATGGACAATAAGACATAAAGTTTGTAAGAATAGAGATAAATTAATTGAATTTGTAAATTAGTGAGTTAGTATCATAACAGCCAACAGAGGCAGCATGGTAAAGTAGGAAGAACCCTGAACCTCAAGTCCAGAGAGATCTGAATTCAAACCCTACCTCAGACAATGAATTGTTAGATAATCTTGTACAATTCACTTCAAACTCTCTGAGTCTCATTTTCTTTACCTATAAAATGGAGATATTATACCTGAAGTAACTACTATCGGAGTTGTTATAAGGATTAATTGAGGTAGAAGATGTAAAGTATCTTGCAAACCTTAAAATGCTATATAAATGTGAGTTGTAGTTATTAACCTAATTCTCCCCCCAGGCCTCTCTTCCACCCCAAGTTAATACGCACGAGATTCTTGACCTCGTGTTGTGTCATGGACCATTTTGGCAATTGACCCTTACACGAAATAATATTTTTAAATGCATAAAACAAAATGCATAGAGCTGCAAATATGGCCCAAGGGATAAAGTGTTGGGCCTGGAGTCAGGAAGACCAGAGGTCAAATCTAGCCTCTGACACTTGCTAGCTGTGTGACTCTGGGCAAGTCACTTAACCACTGTTTGCCTCAATTTCCTCATCTGTAAAATGGGGTTAATATTAGTACCCATCTCCCAGGGTTGTTGTGAGGATTAAATTAGATAATAATTGTAAAATGCTTTGGCACACATAAATGCTATATAAATGTTAAAATGTTAGCTATTATTATTGTACTGAAACATTAATGAAAGAAAAATTTAAGTTCATGAACTCCAAGTCCCTAGTATATACAATATTGCATCTGAAAACCAGTAATGACTGAACATTCTGAGTATGACCAGTTTACTTGCAAGGCTAGCAATTGCCAATAGATGATATCTCTATTGAGATACCTCTGAGAGGTCTCTCTATGAGACCTCTCAGAAACCAGAGACCCTGACTGAAGGCTAACATAGCATTTTTATAAAGAACAAGAAGGAACTATCTTGAGTGACATGGGCATTGTAATTTTAAATCGACATAGGCATTATAAAATTTGCATCATATCCTGGAATGTTTTCTTGGTTTGGCCATTTCTGGTAAAGAGGTATGTGGAAAGAGGAACACTTCTGGTAAAGCAGAACATTATGGTTAGAATATTCCTTTAGCAAGATGTGCAGGTACATCCTTGTGTATATATAAGCATCTATCACCCTCATTTCCCCACAATTATATGTATAAGCAAATTTGTCTTAATATGATTCATATTCAAGTAAAGTTAAAGTTAAAAAATGAGGGATAATCACAAAATGGAGCCTTATCTGAGTGTTATAGTTCCACAACAATATAATCTTATACTACTGATTTCAATAATTAATAGATTTGCAGTTTCACATACAGTCATCCTTTTTTATTATACTGTCTTGGAAATGATTGCTTTATTCCAGAAATTAAAAACAAAATAAGTAATTTATGTGGAAAAATAATTGAAGCCTTTAATTTCTTTTTCTTGGTGGGGTGAGGGGTCTGGATAGATATACTGCAATAGATATGGCTCCTTATTTTAGTCTCACCATGACCTACTTTGACTGAAAAAAATGCATCACCCTATGCTCAACTTAGTTAGTTTGGTCTGTTGAGATAGATACACAGCTTATCACCATACCCATATTGAAAATGGTTTTCAACTTGGTGTAGAGATGACCCTGAATTCTCAAAGACTGTGTGCATGTATTGCCAGCTCCAGGAGGACATATCAAATGCTTTCAAGTTCATATTAATCAAAATTACTGACAACAGATGTTGGTCTTACGTGAATCTTTGGGAATGTTGAACTTTGTCTTGTCATCCTCCAAGAGATCACTAACTCTGGGCAAGCTAATGAACATGTTAGAGTTACTCAGGAAAGACGCTTCTTTGCAAACCATCTTCATCACAGACTGGAGAGAGCCAAAGGTTGAACTTCGGGACTGGATATCTTGTGAAAACTAGAAAAACAAACTGAATGAGAGTAAGAAAAAATTGCTTGCTTTCAACAGTCCCTTCCAAAAATTTCCAGGATTATGGACATTTCTCCTAAACATGTCCAGGAATATCCATAAGACGGGAATATGGAAATCAGGCTATTATCTTCTTTCAATTTCTATGTAAACATAAAAAAGATAATAACAATGTCTTGGAAGTCCAACTCAGATGCTGTCTACTCCAAATGCATCTTGTATTCCTGTGTATAACATCTCTTACCTCTCTATCTTTTCACAGGTGGTTCCACATATCCATAATTTTCTTCCTCTTTATCTCCACCTCATAGAAGCTCTAACATCTTTTAAGACTCAATTCATGCGTCACCCCTTACACAAGGTCTTCCACTGTTTACCTTCTCCTGAAATTATTCAGTATTTAATCTGCACATACTTTGCCTTCTTTTGCCTATATACATGTTGCATGCCCTCATAGAGTGTGGGATCCTTAAGGGCAAGATCTTTTTCATTTTTGTCATTGTTACACCAGAACTTTGCACATAGTAGAGATAGAGATAGGGCTAGATCTAATGGGTCTAGGGAACTACCAGGTAGGTACTATTCTCTGCTCATGTAAGTCAGCACCTTTTCTGTGGGGTATAGTATAGTATGAAGCATTACCTAGAGCAGGGAGAAGTAAAATGACTTGTCCAGGGTCACACAGCCAGTATATTTCAAAGGCAGGACTTGGACTTGGGCCTTCCTAGCTTCGACTCCTCTTTGCTTTATCCATGATGGCAGGCTACTTCTTCAAAAATGTTTATTAAGTTGAAGTGAAGTCTTCCCTGATGCTACCAGTCAGGGATCAACTTCCTATAACAATCTCATAGGATGCTTTGCTAGGCTCCTCTTTCATTCACTTATCCTATAATGTAGAATAGTGTTATCTGGGTTTGAATATTTTTGAATACTAGACTGTAAACTACACAAGGCCACGGAGGATTCTGTATTTAAATATTATAATTCTAAGAGTCTAAAATGATATTCTGCACCCAAATGTTTTTAATTATTTTTTTAAAAAGGACAATGCACCCTGTCAAAAACAGTAATATTATGTGGAAATACCAGTGCAGAAAGTTCTGTGTATCATTATACCAAATATCCACCATGGCTAGAGGTATTTTTGCTGTTATTGTAGTCCAGTCATCTTTCAGTCATGCCTGACTCTTCATTACCCCATTTGGGGTATTCTTGGCAAAGATATTAGAGTGGTTTGCCATTTCCTTCTCCAGTTTGCCTCAGTTTCCTCATCTGTAAAAATGAGCTGGAAAAAGAAATGGCAAGCCACTCCAGTGTCTTTGCCAAGAAAACTCCAAATGTGGTTATGAAGAGTCAGGCAGACAGAAATGACTGAACAAATGATAACATATCTCATATTTCCTCCTTTCCTATGATACTGCTACCACCCTGGTGCAGGCACTCATTACCTCATTCCAGAAGTATTGCAATATCCTGCAGTTAATTTCCCTGCTTTAAGTCTCTCTCCATTTCAATCTGTCTTCCAGTCAGTTATCAAATTGACCTTCCTAAAACACAGGTCTTTTCATATCACTCCCCCTCAAAAAAAATTTTAATAAACTCCAGTGACTTCCTGTTACCTCCAGAATAAAATATGAAATCCTCCATTTGGTTTTTAAAGCCCTTCATAATCTGGCCCTTTCTACCTTTCCAATTTTATACCTTTCTCCCCTCTTTATTCTCTGTGATCCAATGGCATCAGCTTCCTTGCTGTTTCCTCCACAAGATATTCATTTCCCAATTCTGTCCCCCATGTCTGGAATTCTCTCAGTCTCTCTTCATCTCTGCCTCCTAGCTAACTTGACTTCCTTCAAGACTTAACTAAAATCTCGCCTCCCAAACCTTTCCTGATCCTCCTTCATGCTAGTATCTTCCCTCTATTTATTAACTAATTTACTGTGTATATATTTTGTTTATACATAGTTGTTTACAAATTTTCACCCCTGTTAGATTGTGAGCTACTGGACAGCAGGTTTGGTTTGGGTTTGTTTTTTTTTTTGCCTTTCTTTGCATGTTCAGCACTTGACATAGAGCCTGATAAATAATTGATGCTTAATAAAGGCTTCTGGGCTAACTATGAAGAATGATACTTGTGCAGAAAGGTGGAGTGGGGAAGGCTATGTGCAGTAGTTCAAAAACAAAGCCTTGTAGGAAATGATGAATACTGAGAAGTAGGTGTGAAGAGGGAGAGGATTCTACCCTCAGGAACACTTGTGTAAAGGCACATCAATGGGATATGCAATGGAATATAGCTAGTTGGAAAGTCTGACTAGACCAACGAATGTATAAACAGGTACAATGTATAAGCCTAGAAAGGTTTGGATGGAGCCAAACTGTGAAGGGTGATCTACAGCAATCAATGAATCAACTAGCTTTTACTAAGCAAATCAAAGTCTTAGAGAGTTGCCCATGGGCACTTAGAATTTAATATTCCCAGGGTCACATTGCCAGTATGTGTAAGAGGTAGATCGGAGCTCATGTCTTGTTGACTCCAAGGCCATGACCAGAGTGTTTATCAGCATATAAATTATTTGTACTCAATAGTCACTTCAAAAATTTGTTTGACTACATTTGAAAATAATTTGAATTTGAACATTCTCTTGAAATCTCATTTATACCACTGATTTGCACAAAGAATCACTTTTTTTCATAGACAACACAAAAGTAAACATCAATTCAGTAAGTTTGAATGGTCACAAACTCTGAATTAATGCGATCAACATTATTGACAACAGTTCTGTGTAATCCTGTCTAGAGGGAAAATCATAATTCAAAACCATTCCAGTCTTCTTTCATGATCTAGCAATAGTCTGTGGAGAATAATTTGGGTTCTTACATTTCTTTGTCTAATATGAGCACCAGTCCTTAAAAGAGGGACCAAACCTGGAAAACCCAATGGCAAAAATCAATTGCAGCTATTTCCAAAGTGACTTAGATCAAATACATACAAACCTGTGGGAATCCAGGAATATCAAACAAAGGAATACTTTTAAATAATTGAAGAAATTCAGGGAGATATTCAAGAATGTGCTGAGCCTTAGTAAGAAGGGAGTCAATGCTTGAAACCACATCCAACAAGGAGCTTAGTAAGGAATTTGCCTCTGGTGGTATCAACATCTGAAAGAAGAAAAAATATTTTGGATCCATGGAGTGACATGATTATTTTATATAATAAGAAGACAAATCTCATGAGAGTCTATAGGATAGATTAAAGGAAAAAGAATCTTGAAACAAAAATTGGTTAGGAGATTATTGCAGTACTCCAGGTAAGAGGTAATAAGAGTCTGAACTAAAAAGGAGCAGTGTGAAAATAGTAAGGGCAGCTGGCAGTACAGTGGGTACAGTGCTGGGCTTGGAGTAAGGAAGACCCAAATGCAAATCTGATCTCAGATACTTCCTAGGGGGGGTGACCCTTAGGAAGTCATTTAATTTCTGTCTGCCTCAGTTTTGTCATCTATAAAATGGGGATAATAATTGGTTGATTGGTTGGTTGGTTGGCTGGTTGTTCTCCTTCATTCTCAAAGAGGACCAAAATGACAGCACTATGTCAGGATCAAGTCACAGTGTGTCCAGCTGTATCAGAGCATTGTACTGATCAGAGCAGTACTAGCTCAGAAGGTTCTGCCAAAGGTTGGAATAATAGCACCTGCCTCATCAGGTTATTGTGAGGATCAAATGAGATAATAATTGCAAAATGCTTAGCACAGAACCTGGCACATAGTCATTGATATATAAATGTGGAAGAGGAGGAGACAGCAGCTGGGTGGTACAGTGGACAGAGCACCACGGCTGGAGTCAGGAAAGCCAGTTCAAATCTGGCCACAGACACTTACTAGCTATGTGACCCTGGGCAAGTCATTTAATCCTGTTTGTCTCAGTTCCTCACCTATAAAATAAGCTAGAAAAGGAAATGGTAAACTATTTCAGTATCTTTGCCAAGAAAACCCTAAATTAGACCACAAAGAGTCAGACACAATTGAAAAAATGACTGAACAAAAGTAGTGGTGGTGGTGGTAGTAGTAGTAGTAGTAGTAGTAGTAGTAGTAGTAGTAGTAGTAGTGGTAGTAGCAGTAGTAGTAGTAGTAGTAGTAGTAGTAGTAGTTGCAACAGCAGCAGCAGAAGTAGTAGTAGTAGTAGTAGTAGTAGTAGTAGTAGTAGTGGTAGTAGCAGTAGTAGTAGTAGTAGTAGTGGTAGTAGCAGTAGTAGTAGTAGTAGTAGTAGTAGTAGTTGCAACAGCAGCAGCAGCAGCAGTAGTAGTAGTAGTAGTAGTAGTAGTAGTAGTAGTAGTAGTGGTGGTGGTGGTGGTGGTAAGTAAGAGTAGGAGAGATTTGAGATATATTTCAGAGGTAGAATAGGAAGGACTTGGAGACTGTATATGTGATACTAATTAGCAGAAGTCAAGCATGATGGTGAGATTTTTCTTTACCTAGTAGCAGTATTGACAATATAGAAAAGTAGTGGGGGGAGGGGAAGAACAGTATTTCAAAGAAAAGAATAAAATATTACTTATCTTTGACAATTTTACATATTTAAAAAAACTTTGTCCTTGTTTTCTGATTTATATTCCAAATATAGGGTATTTATTCTCAGGCTAAATATATAGCCCCAAACCCAGGAGGGTTGCTTGTGGCCAATATTCATAAAAAATAAAGAATGTGGGGCAACTGGATGGAAAACAATTAAGACCTTGTCTCTTCTTAGCTTTCTGTTTGCAGCAAATTCATTTGCATGACAAGTCACATCATAGTTTGGAAGTTTCTAACCCTAAAGCAGAGAGTGTCTGTAACAAAGGAGTGTGTTTCAATAGAGGAACTAGAGAGGACAGAGGAGAGAGAGGGAAGGAGGGGAGAGAGAGAGAAGGGGGGAGAGATGGAGGGAGAGACAGACAAAGAGAGAGACAGAGACAGAGACAGAGAGAGAAGAGAGAGAGAGAGGCAGAGAGATGAAGACAGAGAGAGAGACAAAAAGAGTAGCAGAGATGTATAGAGGGCTTAGGTATAGGTCCAGTAAAAGTATATAAATTGTAGCATGGTAACTTTACCAGGGGAAATTGATGGAGACTAGCAGCATTAAAACTGCCACTTACTCCTCAATGAATGTGTCCTAAACACATATGTTCCCCATAAGCATGCTTCCAAGCTTAATCTCATTGATGATCTATATATTTTGAAAGAATGAACCCTAGGTTTGTGGGAATAATGTTCTATGCTACTTTTCTTACTTCTTTACTACTTTGTTGGATACAATTGCCTTGGAATAGTTTGAGTTCTTTGGCCATGTCATAAAAGTCAAACATATGGATGGACATTATGAGTTATGATTTTTAATAATTACAGACCCAAAGAATACCCCAAACTTGAGGTAGGCTGTGAAAGAGGGTCTTCAAATGCTATTTATGTTATTTATCAACTCACATAGACTGATTATAATTCAAAGTTGATTATAATTAAATATTATATACAATTCCATTGCATGAAAAATTGGCATATTTAAATTACCATTCAATCAGCTTATTCAATAGACTCACACCTATCATCAGTAAATAAAAATCATCCTAAATCCAACAAAACAAAATACCATAAAAAGCAGGTTTTGGTGGGGACTAGAACTGTGATTTGATCATTAAAGAGAACTCCCCAGTGGATAAACTCCCTCTTTGATACCTGCTTTGCAACTTAGAGTGATAGAAAACTACCTAGAGGTGAAGTAACTGGACATAGATCAAACGGCAATCCTATATGAGTTGTTGTTCAGTCCCTTCAGTCTTTGTGACCCCATTTGGGGTTTTCTTGGCAAAGACACTAGAGTGGTTTGCCATTTTTATCTCCAGTTCATTTTACAGATGAGGAAATTGAGGCAAAAAGAGTTAAGTGACTCGCCCAGCATCACACAGCTAGTAAATGTCTGAAACTGAATTTCAATTCAGGTCTTCCTGACTCCAGGCCTGGCAGTCTATCCACTACACTACCTAGCTGCCCATTGTGTACCAAAAGAGAGTCCAGAATTCAAGTCTTTCTGGCTCTAAGGCAAACTCTCTGTCCACTATACTATATCATGCTGCCTCTCAAATACAAAGTTAGACAAAACCACAAAATTGATGGCAAAATAAAGTTCCCCAATGCATCAGCTGTTGTGAACTGAACAGCAAATACTTAACTTTACAAACCATTCAAAGATAAATATTCTAATTGCCCAGAATTCAAAGGTAGAGAAATTAGGTAGACTATTGTCTCTGCCCCTTATCCTTTTTCTCAAGAGTTTTCATGATCATTGGACGACTGCCACGAGCTGACATCTTACTTGATAACCAGCAAGATAATTGAGAGTCCAGCTTGCTTTTCCACAGACTCCTTCTGCTAACAGCATAAGGTAGGTCTGCTTGCCAATTAAGTCAAGAAATAAAATTTGAGCCACAGAAATGTTCAGCAGGGTTATGCCATTTCCCCACTTGCTTCTCTAATTATGGCTGCACTTTAAAAGGAGCACTGAGAGACACTTAACTTGTCATGGAGAAATGGCCGGAATTTAGTTAAGTGACCCTGACAGACAGATGAAAATTACTAGTAAGCACTGATATTGTATTTTATAATGCACAGAATTCTTTACAATCTTTTTTGTTGTGGTGATTATTGGTGTTACTTCTAGTTTCTGGTTGATCCTTGAAAACTGTCTGACATTCTTCAGGTATTAATAATGGTTCTAATTAAATGGTTTAAGAGATGTTTGATGCATATTAAATCATATTATATATTATATTTGTTATATCATATTATATTACTTTGTAAAAGCTTTATGATGAAATCTGCAAGAAGAGATAAAAGAGACTTGGGCTTTGTTCTCAGGTACCGAATTTAGAAAATTTTGACAAAACTCATAGTCCCACAGCTTCACAGAAACACCTTTAATATTTATTAAGTGCCTACTATGTGGCAGGCACTCTGTTAAGTGGTAGGGATACAAAAAGAGGCAAAAGACAGTGATTGCCCTTGAAGAGCTTACAATCTAATGAAGGAAACAACATACTAACAAATATATACACAGCAAAACACATACAGGATAAATGGGAAATGACAGAGGGAAGACACTGGAATTAAGAGGGATTGGGGACAGTTTCTTGTAGAAGATGAGATTTTCATTGGCACTTAAAAGAAGCCAGAGCAGTCTCTAGTTGAAGCAGAAGAGTGAGAGTGTTTCTGGCGTGCAGAACAACCAGAGAGAATGCCCAGAGCAGAGGGGTGAAGTGTCTTGTTCATGGAACAGCCAGGAAGCCAATGTCGCTGAATCAAAGAGTGTCAGGGAGTAAGGTATAAGGAGACTGGATGGGTAGGAGTGAGCTAGGTTATGAAGAAAGGCTTTAAATACCAAATAGAATATTTTGTATTTGCTCTTGGAGGTGAGTTTATTGTGGATCTACATTTTAGGAAAATCGCTTGTGCAACTTAATGGAGGATGGATTAAAGTAGGGAGAGATTTAAGGAAGGCAGAGCTTCCAACAGGCTATTACAATCCAGGCATGAAGTAATGAGAACCTACACCAGGGTGGTGGGAGTTTCAGAGGAGAAAAGGCAACCTTTTTTAATGATATTACAAAGGTAAAATCAATAAGCTTTAGAACAGCTTAGATATGGGCGGTGGCAAATAATGAGGAATTCATGATGAGTCATAGATTGTGAGTCAAAGGGACCAAGAAGATGGTATTACCCTCTACAGTACTAGGGAAGATAGGAGGAGAGGAGGGTTTAGGAGGAAAAATAATGAGTTCTGTTTTGGACATATTGAGTTTAAGATGTCGACTGGACATCCATTTCAAAGACAGTTGGAAATGCATAATTGGTGGTCATCAGAGAGACTAAGACAGGAAAGATAGATTTGAGAATCATCAATATACATATGGTAAGTAAATCCACAGGGATTGTTGAGATTACAAAATGAATTAGTATAGCAGGAGAAAAGAAGAGAGCCAATGGCGGAACCCTGTGGGACAACTATTGGTAGAGGACATGATCTAGAGGAGATACAGGAGTGATCAGAGAGGTAGGAGGCAAACCAGAAGAGAATGGTGTCACAAAAACTGAGAGAAAAGAGAGTATCAAAGATACAAGTGATCAGCAGCTACAGAGAAGTCAAGTAGAATGAAGATTGAGAAAAGGCCACTGGATTAAGCAACTAAAAGATCATTAGCAAGATCATTGGAGAGTATTTTCAGTGGGATAAGGTTGCAAGACAGATTATAAAGGATTAAGAAGAGAATAAGAGGAGACACCTATTGTAGATGGACTTTTTGAGGATTTTAGCTACAAAAGGCAAAACAGATTTAGGATAAGAGTTAGCAGGGATAGAAGGATCAAGCAAAATTCTCTTCAAGTTAAGGGAGACATGAGCATAATTGTAAGTGATAAGAAATGAACTGGTAGAGAGACTGAAAATAAGTAAAATAGTGGGAATGATGAGGGGAGCAATTTGTTAGAGGAAACAAGATGGAATGGGATCACTTGAACAAGTAGAGGAGTTAACCTTGGGAAGGAGTAAGGTCACTTCACCATGCAAGAGAGATGAAAGGAGGAGAGAGGCAAAAGGTACTTGAGTGATAGGAGATGAGAAAGAGGGGGGAAGAAGAATTTCATGACAAATGGACTCTTTTTTTTCTTTTTGCAAAGTATGAGGCAAGTTTCTGACCTGAGAGAGTTTGAGGAAGGAGGTTTGATTTGGAAGAGCTTTGGAAGCTTTGGAAGAGCTGCTATGGAGAGTGGGATAGTGTAACAGTAATGAGATTTGAAGTTTCTTTTGTATTGCTAAACTAAAAGGCACTCAGCACCTAGTTCAGATTAAGCCTCTGTTAAAGAAACAGAAGGTATGAACTCCTGTCTCCTGTTGCTGAGGTAATAGGAAAGGGTTGGCTGAAACAAGAAGCTAATGCTGTCTGTATATATGGAAAGGCCCTGGCTGGGAAAATCAGTTCTTCTTGGAGCGAACTCCACGGAGGCAGAAGCTGCCGCCACTGGCTGAAGAGGAGCCAAGGAGGCTAAAGAGGAAAGCTACCCCACCTTCCCCCAGACTGAAGAGAATGATTTTGATTTTGAAAACCTGGATGAAGTGATTTTTATTCTGGTAACGAGCTGAAACTTGTGCTGAGTCTGAGTGCCATCTAGAGCTGCCAAAAGACTGAGGAAACATGACTGTGATGCTGATACTTTGTATGAACTTGTTTGTGGCTTTGTTGAGCCTTGACTTCCCAGGAACAGAGACTGTGAAAGATTTGAGATGGACTGGACACTGTGAGCTCCAATGTGGAGCAGGAACTACACAGAGAGCTGGACAAGGACCTGAGAGCTGTCTGCCTTTGAACCCAGGTGACAGTTTGGTGAATCCAGGTAGGATCTGGGACCATGGAAGGGGATCCAGGGAATCCAAGAAAACACCCTGAGTCAAATTGAAAGAAGATTTTACTAGGATACTATATACTGACTGAGAAATTGTAAATTTACCAGGGACCTAGGGGTGGAGGGTCTGTGTATTTTCTGATGATTGAATAGTGAATGATGAAGGATGATTGAATGATTGAGTTGATTGAATGATTGATTGACTAAATGATTGTACTTAGTGATTGATGACTGAATAAGTGAGTGACTGAGTTAATTTAGTGTGCCTCATGAGTGGAAAACTTTGACTATTGTACTTTGTGTTCCTTGAGGAGGCAAACCTCCTTAAGAATGATTGAATGATTGAATTACTAAATGATTGTTCTTTGTTGGAAACTTTGTGACCACTGTAGTGAAAACTATGTGGCCATTTTCTGTGATAAGTTGTTGTGAATGCTATATTTTTATTTTCTGTGATAAGTTGTAACATTGTGAATGCTGTACTTTGATTTACTGTGAATGTTTTGCTTTGATTTGTTATGGAATAAATATAGTGTTTACTATACTGTGTAATCAGAACCTTAAAAGCTGTTCACAGTAGCATTCTTCTGGAAAGCTGCTTGTGTGTGGCATTACAGATAGTGAGTTGATAAGGGAGGTATAGTAGCAGTGAGGGCCCAGTTGAGGTTCCATGAGATAAGTTTGTTGTGCACACAGTCAGAATGGTTCCATGATTTTCTCTACCTTTGTTCAAAAGCACATGTGTAAGAACAAAGGCTATGAATGTTGGGAGTAATACAAGGCTAAGGCTCAGCTAAGTGTAAATAGCAATCTGATAAGGGGGCTAGGGATTCAAGACAGGAAAATAGTGTAAATGTTCACCAAAGAGTCAAGATGGGGAGGAGAGCGTAGCTAGTACAGAAGAGATAGACTGGGAGAGAAATGAAGGATTGAGGGATTAGAGATCACAATACAGATGAAGAATATAAATATGTAAAGGAAGACAGAGGGAGAGGTGAAATAGCATAAAGTCATACAAGGGGATTTCAGAATTCTTGAACACAGAGGCAGTACATTTGTGGGTAATGGCAAGGTCAAGAGTATGACCATCTTTGTGTGTGGTTGAGGAGGGGTGGAGAAGTAGGTCACCGGAAGTGAGTAGTTTATGGAACTGAGTGGTTACAGTATTCCAGGGAGAATCAGTATTTTTGTCAAAGTCCCATAGTATAAGGGTAGGAGTTAGAGAAAAGAGAAAAACTGTAAGCCTGATATCAAATTCATTGAGGAAAGAAGGGAAGTGACCTGGAAATCTGTAGTCAAGAGCTACCACAATTATGATTGAATGGAAGATATGAATAGTTTTACCCTCAAAAAAAAAGAGAGTTTACTGAGTGATGGAAGAAGGGAGAGAATCTAGAAGTAGTGATAGGGAGCAATGAGTATTCCAACTCCCCTGCCTTGACCAGAGAGCTAAGAAGACTGAGTAAAGGTGCAGTCAATACTGGAAAGGTGGCCAGGGAGGCTGTATTATCAGGCAGAATCTAGGTTTCAGTAAAATCTAGTGAACAGGAGTAAGAGAGGAGAAGATGAAGGGAAGTTTGTGGTCTATGAAAAAGGTATTCCAGAGGATAGAGGGGGAAATCTACATAACAACAGAGATTATCACCTAGATTGCAAGAATAATCAGCTAAAGCAGCAAATTTAACTGCTATTTGTGTGGGGAAACTTCTTCCTAACATTCCTTGATCTCCCCAATATCTATAGGCATGCTAAATACTAATTGCTTCCAGAAAAGATTGTGGTAGTTGCCTTATATGCAAAAATTCCTAATTTGGACTTTCTAGGACTCTATGTCAGGGATAAGCATATGAGATGTTGGAAGACATCTACAGAATCAAATATGAATTTTCTCAGCATTTGTCTAGAATCTAGATTCTATCACAGGGACAATTTGATTGTTCTAATATTTATTTTGTATTTCTCTTATTACTAAAATCACCTACAGAGTGAACCAGCTGTAAAAAGCAATCCACACCACAAGACACCATCATCTTCTTACTTTGTAAATGATAATCTGCAAATCCAGGTTCTGACTAATGAGTACAATCAGAGTGTACATGTCCGATGCGGGAAGAACACACAATTCTCTAGCTGCAAGAGCTTTTCCATCTGCAGGAAATGTCAGCAAGAGGCTGATAACTTCTTCATCACATTTTCCAGCCAAAGCTACTGTAAGAGCACTAGAAAAAAACTGGTTAAAAGAAGAAGAATTAGAATTGACTTTGCCTAAAATATAAAAACAATTCATATAAACAATAATGACTTCTGTTATTTAATAGCTTATCATGAACCAAGAAAAAATGATCACTTACCGACCAATGAACCACTCTGAATTTAGCTAGATTGGTCATAGGATCATAAAACCAGAGACAGGAGGGACCTCAGAGGTCTTCTCTGAGTGTCCAATCTTCACCCTCCCCACTCCACTCATTTTATAGGAAACTGAGACCCAGAGAGTTTAAGTGATTTGGAGAAAGTTAGCAAGTAATAAATAACAGAGTCTAGATATGAATTCAGGTCTTCTGACACAAAATTCAGCATTCTTTCATTAGGCAGTAGTTTCTGTCTGTTGCTATGACCACACTAAAATACTTCTCAACTAATTGGTATTAGTCATAGCTAATACTGGCAAAATCTTTGAGAACTCAGGGTTACCTTCACATTATAATGATATTTCAGAGTAAGACTTTATAATAAAATTAATAATAACTCATCTTTATATGACGTTTTAGGTTTTTTTCAAGTCCTACAAAAACCTTGGAGGTATACCATGCAAATAATATCCCCATTTTGCAGATGAGAAAACTGCTGTTCAGAGAAGTTACTTGACCTGCCTAGTCATACCATTAAAAAATGTTTGAGCATGACCTCAACTTAAATCTTCTTACCTGAAGACCTCTAAGTTCACTTTTAATCATTATACTACATTGCCTCTTATGACCAGACAACCTTAACTCTTTCAAAAAAGGATACAACTTTTCATTGAGCTAAAAAGGCTTTGCATCACTCTCCACTCCTGAGGGCTCACCTTCTGATTGGTTGGTTCCTCTAACCTCCTATTTTAGGCGGAGTCTTAGACCAAAGATGTCTTCCTCCCTCTTCAGGCTACACTGCTGACTCATATCCACAGGACTTTTTCTACCATGCCTCCATGCCAAATACATTTCCTCCGAATCCCACTCCCTTCAGCTCCTTTTTTGTGTTGTCTTTCCCCAGTAGAATGTAAGTTTGTTGACAGCAGAGACTGTCTTTCTGCTTCTAAGTGCATTCCAAGGGCTGAGCAGGGTCCTTAACACATATTAAACATTTAACAAATGCTTCTTAACTGACTGTTAGCCCAAGTTGGGGGATGATGCTGACAATGTAGTTTCTAACAAAGGAGCAATTTCTGACAATAAAATCTGGGAGGGCGCTACCCCAATGGGTTATCCTATCTACTGGTAATTTTGATAGACTTTAAAAATGAGAAGGGAAATAAGGAATAAAGAGAAATATGGAATAAATAAATAAATATGCAACAAAATTCACAAAGGAAGTAACTGGTTTATTTAGAGATATACCAGGAAAGTTTTCAAGTCTTGTATTTGTTAGATCCCAATAGTAAAATTCTCAATTATCCATTCTAATGAAGGGGAGATGTGACATTAGTCATATAAAGATATAAAAAAATCAAAACATTGGGACAGCTAGGTGGTGCAGCAAATAGAGCACCAACCCTGGAGTCAGGAGGATCTGAGTTCAAATTCGGTCTCAGACACTTAACACAAAAACTAGCCATGTCACCTTGGGCAAGTCACTCAACCCCAACTGCCCTACCTTCCCCTCTCCAAAAAGAAAAAAAAAATCAAAAATGTTTGCATGATTTGGAATATATTTTTTTAACTGTTTCAAAATGATTAATTTTCTATATAATCCTGAGTATTTTATTTTATGCATTTAAAAACATTATTCTGAGCAGGATGGTATATAAGTTTCACCAGAATGACAAAGGGATCAGTCCATGACACAGAAAAGGGTTAAGAACTCCTGATTAGAGACAGGTTGAATATCAAAGGGATACGTCCTTGCTACTGCTGCATTTCACATTTGTATAATTATTTAAATAAAAACATAGAAAGTTCTTAAGATCTATGTAGGAACAGTTACTATATTCATTAAATCACAGATCTAGAGATGGAAGGAACCTCAGTGATCACCCAATTTAGGGAGTGACAAACTATGGCCTCAAGGCCAAATCCATCCAACTGTCTGTTCTTATACAAAAGGTCATACACATTGGTTTAGCTCAATGCTCTTATTTTACAGATGACAAAAGTGAGGACCAGGAATGTGAAGCGACTTAGCTAAGGTCACAGATTTACTTAAATATCATAGGCAGATTTTGAACCTAGGATTTGAGACTCATTCATGCTTCCCCATTATTGGATGTCCTATTGTATTCAAAGCATTATGCAAACTGTACAAAGACTCCAAACAATCACCAGGAGCTGAATGTGGACCCAAAGCCGAAGTTGAAACATATTTCATATAAATTTAAGTCTTTAAATTTTTTTGAGTCTGACATATGAGTGAAGATAGACAAGATCTGACTTTAGAGCAGTTGATGTGAAAAAAGACCTAGGAATTTTAATTCACTATATACTCAACATAATCCAAAAATATGGTTCTAAGAGCTGATTTCAAAAGTTGATTTTTATCTTTGATTGCATTAACAGATATACGCTATGATAACTGATAATCATTAAATATCATATTTTTGGCGAAATTCAGAATTAATCAAACAGACTGCTTTGCCTTACTTTAAAAATGCATTTTTCTGTGTCAGCAACTCCAGAGACTAGATAAGGCTGAAAGCAGGATTTCCCCTTATCTTGGGACATATTCCTTACAGGAGGAGAAGAGAGACATCATAAAACAGACCCAACAGCTTCTTTGTTCTCTGAGTAGACTCAGAGAATATCTTTTCCCCCAGACAGGGATAACTTAAGAGCATTCTTTTTTATGGCAAGGATGAGACCCTGAGCCTAAGACACTATCTTGAATAATGGAACTTTTTCTTATCCAAATATTTTGTGGGCATGTATTATGTTACAGCATGTTAATGATAAAGAAAACACAGACATTCTAGGTTGTAAACTCAATCAACACCTCGTCAACTCTCTTATCTTACTAAGAAAATTCCTTTCTTGTTATCATAAATATGACTCTGAATTGGGCTGGCTATAAAAGGTATTTAAGCTTTATCATTCTTTTGTTCAGGAGTCAGACTTGGTCTGGCTCCTTGT
This sequence comes from Pseudochirops corinnae, assembly GCA_028646515.1. Classification (NCBI taxonomy): domain Eukaryota; kingdom Metazoa; phylum Chordata; class Mammalia; order Diprotodontia; family Pseudocheiridae; genus Pseudochirops; species Pseudochirops corinnae. Next base: position 61,202,971 of record CM053590.1, read on the forward strand.
ACAAGTCTGCTAGTCTTAAGGGAATCAGTGCTGTAACTCTATATCACCTAGCCTATTGTCTCCTTTAACCAAACTTTTTAAAGGTTAACATAACTGAGGAATGTCAGAGCTATACGATACTTTGGTCAGCCCATTCATATTTGGAATATTATATGCAGTTCTGGAGACCAGATTTTAAGAGGCATATACAACCAAGATGATAAGTTTGAGAGCATGTAAGACTGTAAACAGATATGGAAACTAAAGGTGTTTAGCTAGAGCAGCCATTCTCAAAGTGTGGTCCATAGACTCTGAGATGCCCTGAGAGCCTTTTGTGGAAAAGGTGGAGTTCCATGAGACTAAAACTATTTTCATAATACCAAGATGTCATTTGTCTATTAAAATACCCTTCCCTTTCCAACTACATTATCTGTATAAGGCTAGATTTTCT
>CM053590.1:61203900-61241237 GCA_028646515.1 Pseudochirops corinnae
AATAAAATTAAGAGGTAAGAGAGGAATTTATTGGGAGAAGGAGAAAGGGAGAGATAGATGAAGGTAAATTATCTCACTAAAAGAGGCAAGAGAAAACTGTTACAATGGAGGGGAAGAGCAGGAAGTTGAAAGGGAATGGGACAATCTTATTCTCATTGAATTTGGCTTAAGAAGGGAATAACATACACACTCAAATGGGTATCAAACCCTGCAGGAAAACAGGGGAGAAGGGATTAAGAGGTAAGATGATAGAAGGGAGGGCAGATTGGGAGAGTTAGAAGCAAACACTTGAAAAGGGAGAGGGTCCAAGGAGAAAACAGAATAATTGGGGGGCAGAACAGGATGGAGGGAAATAGAGTTAGTCTTGCACAATATAACTAACATGGAAATGTTTTGCATAACTACCCATGTACGACCTATATTGAATTGCTTATCTTCCCAGTGGAAGTGGATGAGGAGGGAAGAAGGGAAAAAATCTGGAACTCAAAGTTTTAAAAACAAATGCTTAAAACATTGTTTTTTACAGGCAACTGGGAAATAAGATATACAGGTACTGGGGTATAGAAATCCATCTTGCCCTAATAGAAAGTTAGGGTGCATGGGAGAAGATATAAGAGAGACAGATTGGGGGAATGGGTATTCAGTAGGCTTGCTATTTTGGAGTTGGGGTAGGGGAAAGATGGGGAGAAAAACTTGTAACTCAAAATCTGGTGGAAATCAATGTTGAAAACTAAAAATAAATAAATAAATTGGAAAAATATAATTTTTTAAAAAAAGAATCTTAAGGAAGAAAATGATACCTTAAAAATTAGAATTGGGCAAAGCAAAATCAGTGTGATAAGAGATCAAGAAATAATTAAACAAAATACGAATAATGAAAAAATAGAAGAGAAAGTGAAACTTCTTATAAGAAAAACAACAGATTTGGAGATCAAGAAAAGAAAACATTAAAATAATCAGACTACCTGAAAGCTACGATCAAAAAAAAAACAATCTTGATACAATAATGGAAGAAATAATTAAAGAATATTGTCCTGAAGTATTAGAACAAAGGGGGAAAAGTAGAAATAGAAAAAAAAAATCTATCCATCAACACTTTAAAAAGATCCTACAAAGAAAACTCATAGGAATATCATAGTCAAATTCCAAAACCCCCAGCTCAAGGATAAAATATTTAAAACAACAAGAATAAAACAGTTCAGATATGAAGGTGCCACAATTAGAATTACACAAGATCTATCAGAGGAAACATTAAAGCACTGCGAATCTTGGATATATATGTATATATATATATATGTATATATACATATATATTTATGTATATAATATATATATCAACTATATATCAAAGAGCAAGAGAACTGGGGCTCTGGTCAATGATATCACACCCAGCAAAATTAACCCTAATACTGAATGAAAAAAAAAATGGAAATTTGATCAACTATCAGACTTTCAAGACTTTGTTTAAAAAAACTGAATTTAATAAAAGATTTGATTTACAATACTCAAGAGAAATATAAGGTGCATACCAAAGACTGATTATAAGAGATTCCAAAAGGACAGACCATCTACTTTTTATATGCATAAAATATAAAGCATATGTCTGAGATTTTTATTAATAATTGGGTAGCTCATAAGAAGACTGTGGTAAACCTAAGGATGATATGAATTTAAAAAATAAAACCATGTAGGAACAACTAAAAAGAGTAATTATTTTATACAAATGAGGTGCAAAAGGAAAAATAGATACAGAGGAATTAGATGGGGGAAGAGGACTGGTAGTTCTTGTTACCTACTTTCATCAGGAATGGGTTCCAGAGGGAACAATACATATATATTTAGAAGAGTATAAAAGTCTTCCAAATTCTTAAGAAATAAAATAGTAGGAGGATAGGGAGAGGGGAGAGGACAAGGGAGGGATCTCTAGAGGACAGGGTGAAGGAATAGGTAAAAGGGGGGTATAGAACGGGTTTAGATCAATGGGAATGGGAGGATAAGGGAAGGCTCTCTAGAGCAGAGGGTGAGAGAATAGGTTAGAGGGGGCTAGAGAAGGGTATTTAGATTTATGGGGAATGGAAGGATGGGGAGGGATCCTTGGAGAGGAGTATGCAAGTAATCAGAGGGCAAGGTAGCAGGTAAAAGTAATGTAGAGGAGGCAGGAAGGATAGGAAACAAGAGATACGCACAAACAAAAACAAAAATCAGAAGTAGAATTTGTTTCGGAAAGTGTATGTCTCTATATGTATGAATATATGTATACATATATGTATCTATCCATAGCTATAGAGAAATATATTTGAACTTAATTGTAACCTGCTTGGGGTGGGGGGAGGCATGGAGGTAGAAGGAAAAAGAACAAAATTTAAAAGTACATAGCAGAGAACAAAAGAAAACTTACAAGGAAGTGAAGAAAAGATGGACAGTTCTCAACACAATGAATATTATTTATCATACAGTCTTTCTTGAAATGAAAATGTATTGTTACATATTTTGAATCTTCTGATGTTGCTATGCACATGACATGTTTTTTTTCTTTCTTATTTTGTATTTAAGTTCCAATATTTAATTTTATGATATGTTTTTATTTCTTTTTTCTATTCTGTATTTGTATTCTCATCTTTGGGTCTAAAATAAAAAATTTTTTAAAGAATTTACAAGGGACAATTCGAGAACCAACATGGCATAGTGAACGGGAACTCACCTGAGTTCACCTAAATTCCCCTCCAACAACTTTGGAATAATGGCTTCAAACCCAATGTTGGAGTAGTGAAGCAGATTTCTAGCCAAGGACAACTTAGAGGAGCTACAGGTAAAGTCTGTCTCTCTAGGGTAGGAGGAGAATATGTAGACCACACCTTAGGGGGCCCATGAGCAAGATTCCACCCCCAGTGTAAGACAACATCTCTATATTCTACTAACAAAACCCAGCAAGATGAGATAGAAAGAGAAATTCCATTTTAAATAACTACAGACAATATAAAATACTTGGGAGTCTACCTGCCAAGACAAGTCCTGGAACCATGCAAACACTATTACCAAATACTCTTCACACAAATAAAGTCAGATATAAACAACTGGAAAAGTAGTAATTACTCATGGGTAGGTCAAGTCAACATAATAAAAATGACAATCATACCTGAATTAATCTACTTTTTCAGTGCCATACCAAGCTACCAAAAATTCTTTTACAGAACTAGAAAAAATAATATCAATATTCATCTGGAAGAACAGAAAGTCAAGAATATGAATATGAATGAAATGAAGGAGGGAAAATGTGAAGAAAGGTGGCCTAGCTATACCAGACCTCAAACTGTATTATATAGCAGTAAACACCAAAACAATCTGGTACTGGCTAAAAAAAATAGAGTGGTGGATCATTGGAACAGATTAGGTACACAAGATACAGTAGTAAATGACCATAGTAATTTAGTATTTGAGAAACTCAAGATCCAAGCTTTTTGGACAAAAACTCATTATTTGATCAAAACCGCTGGGGAAACTGGAAAACAGCATGGCAGATAATAGGTATAAATCAACATCTCACACTATATAGAAAATAAGATCAAAATGGATACATGATTTGCACATAAAGAGTGATACCATAAGCAAATTAGGAAAGCATGAAATAGTTTACCTGTCAGATCTATAAAGAATGGAAGAATTAAGGACCAAACAAGGAAATTGAGAGTACTGTGAAATGTAAAATGGATAAATTTTACTATATTAAATTAAAAATGGTTTGCACAAACAAAACCAATACAACCAAAATTAGAAGGAAATCAAAAATGGGGGGAGGAGAGATTTACAGCAAGTATTTCTGATAAAGGCCTCATTTCTCAAACATATAGAGAAGTAAATCAAATCTATAAAAATACAAGTCATTACTCAATTGATAAATGGCCAAAGGATATAAATAGGCAGTTTTTAGACAAAGAAATCAAAGCTATCTGTAGTCATATGAAAATATTCTAAATCACTATTGATTAGAGAAATTCAAATTAAAACAACTCACATCTATCAGATTGGCTAATATGAAAGAAAAGGAAAGTGATGTGTTGGCTGGGATGTGGGAAAACTGTGGCACTAATACACTATTGGTGGAATCGTGAACTGGTCCAACCTCTGGGAAACAATTTGGAACCATGCCCAAAAGGCTATAAAACTGTGTATACCCTTTGATCCTGCAATACCACTATGAGGTCTGTATCCCAAAGAGATCCAAAAAATGGGGGTGGGGGGGGGGGGGCCGAAGACCTATTTGTATAAAAATATTTATGGCAGCTCTTTTTGTGCGGCTAAGAATTGGAAAGTGACAAGATGTCTATCAATCAGGGAATGGCTGAACAAGTTCTGGCATATGATTGTAATGGAATATGATTGTACCATAAAAAATGATGAGCAGGATGCTTTCAGAAAAACCTGGGTTTACATGAGTTGATGCAGTTGATAAGAAGAATTTACAAAAAGGTTCAGAACACTGCTGAGTTCTGAGAGAGATACAAACTTGGATCCTGGGCCTCCAAGTGCAGAGCTTCTTCCGCAGCTAGTGGAAAGATCTGTGCTAGATAATAATAGCTAGATAGATGCAAAAGGTTAAGTGGACAGATATATAAAGTATAGTCATTAATGGATCAATCTCAACTTGGAAGAAAATGACCCAATTTGTTGTTTATGTGTGTATGTATGTTTTTTTAATGGCCCTCTGCTGCTCAAAATTTTTATTACACTTGGATGAAAGCTTAGATAGCAAGTTTATCAAAACTTACAAAGCTGTGAGGGATAGCTAAGATAATGGAGTCAGAATCTGAAATGTCTAAAGATCCCTTGAAGGAATTAGGAGTGTTTAAACCAGAGAAGAAATGTCTTAGAGAAAGCAGGCTGGTTATAAAAGGCCTACTGAGGCCAGGATCAGACCCTGAGTGACTATATAACTAGTCTATACCAAGTACATATATGGGAGAAATATGAAGTATTGGAAAAATGATACATGAAGGTAGTTAGGACTTTTCTGAAGACCCCATTATATTCCTGCCTCCAAAGGAAAAGTTCACACCTAGTTTATCAGAGGCCTATTATATCCCTCAAAAAAACATGATGACTTAATGCATGAACTGTAATTTCTAGAACCAAACTTTGCCTAGGATCACAATAAAAACAAAGGAAAGTAGGTCTAAGAAAACCATGCAAGGTCAGTCTGTAATTCTCAAAGCAGAACCCATCAGAACACAATCTAAAGAACATCCTGACAAGGCTGTCTCTCTCCTCCTAACATAAATTCTCAGTCCTTGAAAAGAACACCCAGGAGCTCAATAATCATCCTCCATAGAGTTATCTAACATGTTTATGCTGAAAATAAACAAATCTTTCAAGGTAAAACTAGAAAAGACAGATAGAATATAACAAAAAATACCTCTATAAACCCTAACATCAGAACAAATTGGCGCTCCAATGGTATTTGTATGGTTTATCCTGTAGGGAAAAATAATTGACATACGTACTCACATGTGCTATGTGTGCATAATTGAAGAGTAAAGGATGGTTATTTTGTACTTCTGATCTGTGTGTGTGTGTGTGTGTCTTTCTCTCCCTCACCATCTCCCTCCTTCCTTCCCTCTTTCTTCCCTCTCTTTCTCTTTTTCTGCCTTTATTGCTCTCTCCTATCTTTCCCAAGAAAGTTGCAACTTTTCTTCTATCCAGAGGTATGTGTCACCTCTTTTTTATGAATCTTAACCCTATTCATTTCATAGAATCAGAGGTCTACATTTAGAAGGGATCTCAGAAGTCATGCAATCCAACTATCTTATTTTACAGTTGAGGAAACTGAATAAGGTCCAGAGAACTTTAGCAGTATAGTTTAGTGAAAAAGAAAGTATGAGTCTGAAATCAAAAGATCTGGGTTCAAAATCCAGCTAATCCTTTTATTCCTAATGTAGCCTGGGGAGACTCTTTGGAACTCAGTCTGTTAAAAAAAAAATGGCAGCAGTAGAAGCCTAAGGTCCCATGATTCTCAATCCATTACTTACCCAAGGTCCCATAAGTAGCAAACATCAGAGACGAGATTTAGAACCCAGGGCCTCTGAACCCAGAGTCAGTGCTCTTTTCAAAGGACCATGCTGTTCCCTTTTATGTATGTCTTCTGTGGCTGACAGTGGTATGGCAGAAGTGAGATTCGAGTTTATCATTAAAAGTTAGTATTCAATCACTGGTAGCTCAGAGGGTATTTTAAGAACAGAGAACAGAGTGAGGAAAGAACAGAGATGAGAGAGTTCAGGGCATGTTCAAGGGATAGGCACAGTTCAATTTGGCTGGAGCATAAAGCACGTGGAAGGGAGAGAAAAGCTGAAAAGGGTCAGCAGCACTGGACTTTAAAGAGCCTCAAAACCAGGAGGGAGGAATGGCAACTTTACTTTGCAGACAATCTCGTGGTGCATTTAAGCAGTCTCTGTTCCATTTCAAGTTACTACATCCAATATACCATATTTTTCATAATCTAACTGAAATGTATCTTTTGAAATTCAGTTCTCATTTTTAAGGAACTGCTTTTAATGGTTGTGTTTCTGACATAAGGCATAAAGATATTTTCCATGAGTGACAAAATGGTTTTTTTTAGAAAGTGATTTCTCAACCCAAAAGAATATAAGCTCCATGAAGGCAGGAATGTTTGGTCTTCATTCCTGTCCTTCTATTTCTGGTGCCTAGAAGAGTACCTGGTCCATAGTAGGTGCTCAATAAATGGCTGTGGAATTAAATATTAATTTCCTTTTTTGTGATTCATAGGAGTTGGTATATAAGCATGTTTATAGTCTATTAGATTAGTCCAAACACCTCAGTTTGTTGCAGTCCAGAGAAATGGAATGACTTATCCCAAATCACATGATGAATCAGTGTCCAAACTGGAACTAGAACACAGTTTTCTAGATTCCAAGGCCAGTATTTTTTCTACGATGAAACCTCAACAAATTAATATAAAGGATAACTACCAAAAACTTGGCTTTTAGAAAATATACTCCACCTTTTTTTTCCTTTTTAAGCCTTATTTTGCATATTTTTAAAAGTCCCTTATTTTAAAAATGCTTCTCTTCAGAAGTCATTTTTATAAAAATGAATGAAAAAACATGCTGTCAAACACTACTTGGGGAGCATGTGTCTTTGGGGATAAATTAATCTTTGTATCTGGGAAAGAAATAAACATATTTACATGAAATGTGCTTAAACATTTGTGTCAATTGTCTTAAAAGAAATGACTACACCATATTTTTAAAGCTAATTAATATAGGCCATATAATGCCAGAGTGTGGTATTTCTTAGTCCACCTGAAACTATATACAGCACAACATAGCTTAGTGGTCAACGCATTGTGCTTGGAGTCAGAAAGACTTGGGTGCTGATGCTCACTAGTTGTGTGACTTTGGACAAGTCACTTAACTTCTTTTAATCCCAGTTTCTTCATGTATAAAATGAAGTTGTTGGGCATAGTGACCCCTAAAGTCTCAATTATGTATTTATAAACCAATGAAAAACAAACAGACGTTTGCCAACTGTCTCAAAATTTAAAAAAAAAGTCTCATTTGTTTTGGGGTTTTTTTCAACAATAATAAAGGGCCAGATTTCTCTATGACTGATATAAACGGGGAGGCAAGCTTCCTCCTCCAACAATTCTCCACAGAAAGCAATTTAAATGTTTGTTGCCGCTTCACTTTTCTACGCTTCTCAGAAATATATATATCAGCTACAACATGCCAGGCACTGTGCTAAACAGTTTTATTTTGTTGGGGTTCTTCCTTCCTTTCTTTCTTTCTTTCTTTCTTAAAAATATTAGTTCATTTGATCCTCACAATAACCCTCACAATAACTGAAATAGGTTATCCCCATTTTACAGTTGAAGAAATTGAAGCAAACAGAGATTAAGTGACTTGTCCAGGGTCACACAGCTAGTAAATATCTGAGGCTGAATTTGAACTCAGGTCTTCCTAACTTCTGGTCCAATGCTTTATATATCATATTTAGATCCTACTTTCTATAGAAATTTAAGGAAAAACAGCATTTTAATGGTTTTATTATTTTTATATAAAATACATGTTAAACTAAGATTAAATATCATTAATAAATTAAGTTAATGAAAAATTATAATGCTCATAGTATAAAATAACGATCTCTCAAGACAATATATATTGGTTTATGAAGAGGTTGGGGTGTGTACTGGATATTCTTAAAGATCCCTTATAACTCTAAAATGCTAGAATTCAGCAGCATTTTCCATGGTAGCAAAAAATTAGAAATAAAGTAAGTGCCTAGAAATTGTAAGATGGCTTTTTTTAAAAGTCTGTAGTATGTGAATGCAATTGATTGCATTTTTGATTATTGATTAGTAGAAATATTATTATTGATTAGTAGAAATAATGGTTATGAGAAATTCAGAGAAACACGGGGCAATCTGAATAAACTAAAACAATGAAATAAACGGAACTAAAAGAACAATATGTACAACTGACAATGTCAATTAAAAAATACTAAAAGGAAACTGATCACTGAGCAACTGAAAAACCAATAATGTGAGAGGTGGAAGACTACTGGGACAAAATACTGGACACTTGGTTAGGTGAGAACACTGTTGGATGTTTGATGATGATGATGATGATGATGACGATGTTGACGATGATGATTCAGCTAGTTTTTGCTTTCCTTTTTTTTTAATCAGGGAGAAACAGATTTGTAGGTGGGAAATGGGGAAGAATTGTTAGAAATGATTGTGATATAAAGACAAAAATCATCAATAAAATTGATTTAAAAAATATTTTATAAGAATTATATATGCCAAATCTTTTTTTAAAAAAAAACAAATTCTTAATTAGTAAGGGGTATGAATCAATAATTCTTTACAACATTTGACCCTCTACCCATTTCCTTGTATGTGAATTAACTTACAAGTGAATTTTTCTAACACCATGAAGAGCTAAACATGAAGAGCTTAGAATACTTTGATGGAGAATGTGCTAGGAAAGAAAGGATAGTAATTAAATATAAAGATTAAAAATCAATTTTCTGTTACTAATAAGTCATTCCAAATACGCTATAACAATTTAGCAGCTGTAATGCAGATCTAGAAAATAAACTTAACTGGAGGTATTAATCTAAATGTTTAATTCATTTAAAAGCCATTACTTTATCCATGTGTGAAGTGTCAAAATGATTATGTCTTCAACTGTGGCTGGATTCAATATATTGCTTAGGCAATTAAAACTAAGACAGCTCCCGTTGAGTGGCAGACTCAATCTCAGATTGTATAAACATGTTAGAAAGCAGTTTTTGATGATCCTAAAGAATATTTAGAAAGATGATGCTTTATTTAGCCTACTATGAGTTATTTTCATAGCAACTTTGATTAAAAATATAGGTCATGAAAGAAGGAAGGAAGGAAGAAAAGAAGGAAGGAAGGAAGGAAGGAAGGAAGGAAGGAAGGAAGGAAGGAAGGAAGGAAGGAAGGGAGGGAGGGAAGGAGGGAGGAAGGAAGGGAGGGAAGGAGGGAGGAAGGAAGGGAAGGAGGGAGGGAGGAAAGAAAAAGAGGAAGAGGAAGAAGAGAAGAAGGAGAGGAACACAAAAGTGGAGGAGGAGGAAGAAGAGGAGATTAACCAGCATATTAACCAATTAATTCTGTGCAAGAAAAACTGCATGTTGAAGAAACAGAATTACAGGTTCGTAGAGCTGAAAGAAACTTTCATGGTCACCTAGTCCAATCCCTTAGTGGAATGAATAAATTCTCTCTTCATCACTATAAGCAGTTGTGGAACCTTTGTATGTACCCAGAGCTATCTACTTGTTTAAAAAAATAAAAGGAAATCAATCCTATTGTAAGGCTAACAACTATATAAAAGGGAGGGGAGATAGCGGGGGAAAAAATCACATAAGAACTGACTGTGGATTCCTTTTGAATATTTATGCTTGAGGGTTATCTGCCTTAGCTCCCTTTGACTCCTCAACATGAGACAAATACCGATGCCGGTTTGGTCTCCTCTCTCTCCTCACTCTTCGCCCCAAACAATAGCTAACTCATGTCTGGAATATTTGTTTTAGGCTGCTACAGGCTACCAATTTGGAGATATGCTTCTTATCCATTCCATTCTAGCTTCCTCAATGACCCAGTCCTTTGAGAGAGAGTGAGCTATCTCACAATTTTTTCCATTAACTTTTCAAATCCCAGAATTATTTTAGAAAAGAGTCAAAAGGCGAGGTCCTCCTTATGTTGCCCTTGCCTGGTGAATTGTCTAGGATAGTGAAGAGATTAAGAGTTAAATGAGGCAACTCACACTTAAGCACCTAAAGCCTGCTAAGTGTTAAAATAGATGAGTGGTTCTTAGAGTCAGGAAGCCCTGAGTTCAAATTCTCCCTCTGACACTTAGTTTTGGGACCTTGGGAAAGTTATTTAACCTCTCTCAGCCTCAATTTCTTCATCTGTAAAATGCAGGGAATAATAGAATTTTCCTAACAAGAATGTTGTGAAGACAAAATGAGATAATACAATCAAATCACCCCCTAAACCTGAAAGCATTAAATAAACACTGTATATTATTGTCAAATTATTCAATTTAGTTATTTCTTATTAGTGATATGTTGTAGCAGTGCCTGCTTTAATTTCTCAGGACAAATAAACATCTCCAGATTCTTAGGGGTTGATTTGGTCATGTTGGTGGGGAGAGCAGGAATAGAGAAGGAAAAACTGGAGAGAAGAAGGGAGGGGAGAATAATCTCTCCTAGAATTCAGTCTTAGCATTGTACCTGATGCATACATGGTTAAAGCTGATAAATGATAGTTGCTTGACTGACTGATTAGCTGGCAAGCTCTCAGGCTGCCCATCCTATCCCTGTCCACTAAAGACAAGCAATCAGACAATAAACATGTATTTGGCTTCTACTTTGTTCACATTGTTGAAGCTGTAATAAATGTTTGTTGCATAGTGCTAGGTGTTGGTGCAAAAAAAAAAAAAAGCAAGATGATCCCTGACATCAAGAAGCTTACATTCTACTAGATACAGATAATTAAATACAATTGGATTAAATGAAGAAAATTAAATGCAATCTACAATATATGTCCAAGATGATTTCAAGGAAAGAAGAAAGTAGAACTGAAGGAATCATGTCCTTTGTCCTTCATTTTCAAAGTAAATCAATGATATCATGGGATGATGTCTTGTCTCATGCATGAATTGGATTTAAGTCAGGCAGAATTCACAGTCTATTTTATACATTACAAACATAAGTGAAACACTTCATAATAAAGTAATTGAGACGTTCTAAAAAAAATGTTATCTGTCTCACTCTCTCTTCCAGAGGCAACAAAGCTCAACAGCAAGACAAAAGTCAACTGGCGATGGCCCGAGATGTAGTGGATGACCTTGGCATCAATGTCTGATCAAGCTCTAAGACCTCCAAGGTGCCAGCTTCAGCCACTTTCATGGCCAGTAGAACAAACTGTTCTCATCTGCTTGGGGTAGACACCCCCTAACTCCCTGAAGGGTCCGAGACCTGTCAGTTACCCTCAACCTGGTTTGACTTGTCTGCCCATATGGTTTGCCAGGGTGTGGCTGATGGGATGCTGCAGCTTCTTGGAGCCACAGATGAGAGTTGAATGCCAGGTAGACGAGCAGCCCTGAAAAAGGCTCAGCAAGTCCTCACCCCAGTGGGGCTAGTCCTCCTAATCATAAAAGGCCTCTTAAGGAAGGTGATGTGAGTTAGAGTTAAGTTTTGAAGGGAGAGAGGGGTCCCAAGTGAGGACAGGGAGAACTCTAGGCTTGGGGAACAGCCTGTGTAAAGGCAGGGAGATAAGAGATGTTCTGTATGAGAAATACCAAGTGGCCCAGTGTGGTTGAACTTGTCACCTTGGACTACTTTGTCTCACTCCTGGCTAAACCCCAACCTTCCCATCATTTGCCTCCTTTAAGCAGAGCTGAGTGGGCTCCCTGAACATTTCTGCTGTAGAGTAACAAATGTGCCCTCTCTGAAGCAATCAATCCTCCTACTCCTTGTTAATTAACTCCCAAGAGAAGTCAGCATGGAGAAATGGGAAGAGCCCACGTCATCCGGAGCCAGAAGGCCAAGGTCCACATTCCTGCTCTTCCATTTTCCACCTGAGACCTTGAGAAAGGGACTTTGGTTCTCTGATTCTGAGTTTCTTTATCTCTAAAGTAGGAAGACTTTTGATCCTTTGATCCTGAAGCTTCCCATAGCACACCCTCCCCACCCCCACCTCTAGTCTTCTTACATTTTACATCACACATAGACACACACACATGCATACACACACGTGTGTGCACACATGTGAAGGAGTATACTCCTCAAACCAGTGACAATGAACTCTTTGCTATTCCTCAAACATTCTTCATCTCCTGACTCATGGCATTCTCACTGGCTGTCCTTCGTGCCTGGAATTCTCTTCCTCCTCAATTCTGCCTCTTGTCTTCCTTCTAATACCAGCTCAAGTCCCACATTCTACAGGAAGCCTCTCTTGATCCCACTTAATGCTGGTGCATTCCCATTGCTGATTCTATCCGATTTTTCCTGTATGTAGGTTATTTGTGCATATTGTCTCCCCCACTGGATTGTGAATTCCTTGTGAACAAGGACTGTCCTTTGTCTTTCTTTGAATCTACAATATTTTTGATGCTGGGCACATAGTAAGCATTTAATAAAAGTTTACTGACAGAAAATTATGACCAGGATCAAAAATAAATACTTTGCAGAACTTCTAAAGCTCTTCACAGCCTGTTCTCTTTACTACAATTCCTCCCACATAGTCAGTGTTTAATAAATGTTGGTTGATTGTGAGAGAAAAAGAATGTCACAACCTGTAAAATTTCTCCCCAGATGGATCTGGCCTTGGAAGTTCTAGACAGGACAACCTAGGTCCCATTGCCTTTGAAGGAAGAATCACTATTCTACATGTTCTAACTGATAAATTCATCTCTTCATTGAATTATAATTGCTCCCAATAATGCTCATTTCCATTACAATAACTTTCTTAAAAAATAATTAATTAGTGAAAATGTTTAGACCTAGATATTTGACCTGTGGCTCATAGGTCAGTTATATTTTACTTAACTCCAGGATCAGAGTGTGATCTATAAAGTTTTTACTGGGGAGGGGGAAACCCTAATCCTCTAGCACATTTGAATTAGTAAAAGAGTGTCCACTGCAATGTGAAATTAACTGTCAGTAGATATTATGGTGGTAGGCTTAGGCCAATCAATAATTTTAGTTAAAGTTGAATTTAGTTTATTATAACCTTAAAATCATGTAGCACATGTACTTCTGAACATGTAGACACTAGTGAAAATTTGAGGGACCTTAAAGCTAAAGGTATTTTATGGTGCTTTGTTTGGATTTGGAGAATAGCACCATCTGAATTTGCAAGCAAAGGATTTGGTTTTAGATTTTTTTTCTTTGCTAGTATATATAAATAGATAGACAGATAGATAGATAAACATAGATAGATAGATAGACAGATAGATGTGTATAAATATATGTATACATGAGTATATGTGTTTGTGTGTCTATATAAGATACATACAAACATACATGCACATACATATAAACATGTACAAGTCTCTTACTCTCTCTTTCTCCATATGCATATGTACATACTACCTGTACACACATATATATATATGTGTATATATATATATATGTAAAATTCCTCATCTATAAAATAAAGGAGTTAAACTTCCCCTTCAGCTCTAAATCCAAGGACACATGATCTGCCCATATAATGCATCTCCCCTACAACATGGCTCATTTCATAGATTCATATTCACTATGGACCAATTCATATCCCACCCAGCCATTTTAAGCCAAAGAACATACAAAAGGCATAACAGCAATTAATTTATACTATTTGAAAATTATCCAAAAATTGATATTAAAGTAACCCACCTGATAGGATGATTAACACATTCAAAACTGTCATCTTCACCTTCTGCAGAGTTAAGGCTGTAGAGGGCTTTAAGTGCTTCTGGAAAAACTGACATGTTTCCAAGACACTGACAAAGAAGAAAAATAGCCATTAGTTGCTATGACAAACATATCTATACTGTCCATTAAGTTCAGGCTTTGCAAAATAGTACTTCAAGTACTTCAAGAAAGTAAAGATTAAGTCAAAAAAGAATTGCAACACAGATGATCACCATCTCTGACTTTTCCATTTTTCTGAAACAGAAGAAAGAATATGAATAATATAACTGAAATCCATAAAAAATGCCAAGTCTTATTTTAGCCAAGAGTGTTTGCCTTTGTCCAAAAAAAAAAAAATAACTAAACTTGATCTTTACCTTATCGAAAGTCCTAAGTGAGTACTCCAAGGGAGCATGAAAATTACTCTAGGTTCTTGTAGGCTTTGCTAGAAAAAACAGCACTGGCAGGTCCCACCAATCCAGAAGGGCTTTGAGAATAATCATGGTGATAGATTTTTGTAGCTGCTCCCTGAGTACCATCCTAGCTAGGTTGAAAAAGACTCATCAACAGAAGATTAGCAACTAGGTGATTTCTTCTGTGCCACCACAATTCATGAAGAATATAATCTCCTAAGGCTTAGAGGAATTGTGATCTGTCATTGGAAGCAGTTCCCACAAGAATAAAATCACCAATCATTTGTTATCTTAAAATGCCTTCTAGGTCTCCCCTGACTCATCCTCTTTTGAAGTTGTAAACAAGTAGAAAGTGATCAAAAAGAATAGCAAAAGAAAGAAATTTTAAGACCATGAAGGAATAAACCTGTGGTTTGTCAAATATTTAATGTAAAATAAACTACTTTCGCTTACCATATCAGGGATGAATTTAAATTAATATCAACATGTTAGAAAGCCTTTATCAAATACTGACACTGTACCAGATACTATACTAAATTCTGAGGATACAAGGACAAAAGTGAAACAGTCCCTCTCCTCAAGGAATTTCTATTCCATAGGAAAGGGACCTGGGAAGGAGAAGATTACAAGGACTAACACTTAGCATAACTGAGGAAGAAGGGGTCATGGCTAATACAATGTCACTAAATTGAATTTAAATAGCAAAATTATGAAATGAACTCATTTACCAGAGCCTTGTTCTCTTTCCTCTTCAGTATTAACCTGAAGTTTTTTTTTTATTTCCATTTCCAGATTCCTGCCTAGTTCTCCTTATCTGTTGACACTGGCGAGCTTTTTTAATTGGCCATTGGGTATTCTCTTGGATTGCTGCTTTTCTACCATTTGCTTTCTCATTCTTAGATACTGTTAATTTCATATACATATAAGGCCAAAAGGTCATTGGATTTGGAATCGGAAAGCTTGGTTTCCAATCCTGGCTCTACTACTCAATATCTGTGTGAACCTTCCCAAATTACTTCATCTCTAGCCCTCTCTTTCCTCATCTATAAAAAGAAAACTTTGACTAAAAACTAAAAACCCTCTAAGGCCTCTTTCTAAGACTGTCATCCTCTGTTCCTAAGATACCCTTAGGGGACAGAAACCTGAAAGGATGGGCAATACCTTAAAAATTAGTTTTCAAACCTTATAATCATACCTTGTTTTGAATTAAATTTACATTATTCAATTTGGTCATCTAGTTTATTCACAGACCTGGCTTCAAATAACTTTTGGCTATTCCCCAAAATCAAATATACTCACACAGGTAAAAGGCTTAATACCATTGCAGATATTGAAAAGAAAATGCTATAAACTTTGAAATGAATTCCAGAAAGTTCCAAAAATACTTTGAGCAATGTAAAATGCTTTGAACATCACTGAAATAACTGTATGGACTCAAAGGGTGACCATTTTGAAGGTAACGACAACCCTTTAAATGAATCAGTCGGGGTGTACTTGGGCTTTTTTTTTCCAATCTGTAATACTGACTTAAAACTATAGGACCCACATTCTGTATCCCGTTACAAATGACTTGTCCCTCATCTGACACTTTGGTTGGGCTTCTGGTTTTCGTTGCTTTCATCATCATTTTCGTCATCATCATCATTCTTCATCTTCATTATAATTAATCATTACTACCATTTATATAATACCTGCAAGTTTAAAAAGTGTTTTACATATCTAATGTGTTATTTAATTCATTAATTCTTTATATATGTAATTTGTTATCCCATTTGCTCCTCACAACAATGCTGAGAACTAGGTGCTATCATTTTACAAATGAGGAAGCTGAGGCAAGAAGTTAAGTGACTTACTGAGGACCACGCTATTAGTAAGTGTCTGAACTAGGATTTGAATTCAGGTCTTCCTGACTCCAAATCCAGTCACCTAGTTGCCTCTTTCTAGACCTCCCTGACTGGGATCCCCTTCCCAATTCTCTGAATTTTACTAGAATTGCCTTCCCTATATCTGAATTTTTTTGGTACTTCTTCTTGACAGGAGTTCTGCAAATGCTTTTTGGTCAAACTGAGACCTAGTACCTACACTTTTCCCTTACCTACAGCTTCCCTTAAGGAAAGGAAACAATTAATACATTCTTCTAGACCTTTCATTACCAAGAGCTTCACAGCATCAGAACTATGGTAGTAACAAGATGTGAAATAAACAAGGTTCTTCCAAATAAAACAAAATTAGGTTGGTATAAACTAATTAGAATTGTATTGATTTATGACAAAGACAAACAGTTTCCTAATGACACAGGAATGAAACTATTGTTTAGTGATCACATTTCTTCAGCAGAAAATAAAATAATTAGGTTCTGACTGCTTCTTGAAAAAAGTGGAACACTTTGGGAGGTTTGGAGATATCTCTTCAAAGGCAGGAATCCATAATTAACATATAAAAGATGACCTCACAGTCCAGCAAAGGGGTTCCATGTGCTTCCAAAATCCCCAGGCCGACAGGCCAATCACCTTTTATTTCCTCTTGATAAAGACCTTAATGGTAGGAGGGAAGATGTGGAACATTCATGATTTCTTAATGGAAGAAAGTCAACAAATGGAGGGACATCAAACTATTTAAAGTGTCATAAATAGTTGAACAAACTTCTGCTGTAGTGAATCTAAGCGGGTATCTGTCATCCATCAGTGTTGAAGAATACCATATTGTGGTGGAAAGAGCACTGGATGGGAGAGCCTCCAATACTTACTAGAAGTGTGACCATGGGCAACTTACTTAACATCTTTGAGCCTCAATTTCCCCATCTCTAAAATGAATGTAATAAAAACTACAGTACCTACTTCACAGGGTTGTTAAGAGGAACAGATGAGATAATAGATGCAATTTGCTTTCTAGCTTTGCTGAGCAGGTCCAATACGAATTTGTTATCTAATCTCAACGGGGTCTTCAGGGTTGTATAAAAATTCTTGTGCTCTTCTGATTGACACTTATTCCCCACAGAAGCTCTTCTCCAAACCTCATCTCTCAAGATACCAGCCCATGCTCCTGCACCTCTCAGAAGAGGATCTTGCCTCAGAGAATATAAGCTCCTTGAGGGCAAGGATTGTTTCATTCCTCTTTGTTCTCCCAGTTCTTAGTACAATGCCTGATACATAGTAAGCTTTTAATAAATATGTATTAAATTGAATTGAACTGTATTTGAATCTTAAAGTGACCTATTAATTTCAGTTATTATAGTGATGTTGAATTCAGCTCCAGGAAAGCTGGTGGCCAGCACACAAGGAGTGGATAGAGTCTATTGATATTTCAGTCTTTAAAACATCATTCAAATAATTTGAGGATGTTGAAGTACAGATAGTTTCAAGAATTCCCTTGAACTAGAATAATTGTTCCAGGGATGTCTTTAATCATATCACATAAGAGAGATTTGTGGGTAGTAGAAATGATATAGCAGGGGAAAGATTTGCAGAGAAATGGAGAACCTTTCCAAATGGAAAACTAACTCTTCCCCAGCATTGGGGCACAGCATAAGATAGTTCAGAGATATTTAGAAAAGATATATGTAAATAATTGAGACTTCAAAGAAAGTGCAAGATGGCAGAAAAGGAGATTAAGAGGCTAAATGACAGACATGACTCAAGCAAGAGGAGAGAGATTGTAGGACGGGAAAGAGAGACTGGCTTTTCAAATTCTAGCCTGATAAAAATAAGCTTCCATATCAAATGAATGGAATAAAAGCCTATATTTTTCAGAGCTTTATAACTTGCTAAATGAAATGACAATAATTAGGAGGAACTAGATGGATGAGAAAGGGGATGAGGCTACCTTTGGCCATTGGGTAGGTTTATGAGACAGTGCTGCCACTGGTTTAGACTGATTCTGGCTCTCCGTATAATTCAAAAGCTCCTTCTCTTTCTTTCATTCACTACTGATAATGTTTGAAATAAAAATAATTTTAGATATTAGTACAGCTTGACCAGGAGATCTTTTACTGTAGTCCAGCTACAATTTTCTTAGATTGATTATCCCAGATGGCCAATGATTGATAAAGCCCTGACTGAACTGAATTCCATCTCTAAGGATCATACATAATTTTCAGATGAAGATACTGGAGTTCGTTGAATAGGGAGAGGGTATGACATGATCAGATGATCAATGTTTTAAGAAGATCAATTTGACAACTAAGTAGAAAATGGAGTTGATTAGAGAGACTTAAGGCAAGAAAATCAACCCACAGGTTTTGCTCATAGTTTGGATATATAGTCATGAGCCAGTCTTCACACCTTTGCACTAGATGTCCATCATTACTGAAATGTTCTACCACCTTACTTTCAGCTCAAAGTACCCTTTACTTCCTTCAAAACTCTACTTAAGCACTAGCTTTTCTTGTTCTCTGCCATTCTCCCAGTCTTACCCTCCTAATCCTACTACCATCCTTCCCTAAACTCTATTGAGTAACAGAGATCAAACAGAACAGGCAAAAAGTAGTAGCCAGCAAATGTATGCATGAGAATTAATGAAGAGCACCAACCTGGCTGCTTCCAATCATGTTTGACTTAGTACTAAAGGGTTTAGCATTTTGACATGAAGAGGCATTCTCTTTTTTGGCCCCTGAGCAGGTAGACCAGATTCAATAGAAATGTCCTCATCCGTAGGGTTTCCTTCTCTTCTGATAATGAATCATGTTAGAATTGTTTCCAGCTGGCCACGATGTGGCAGATAGAGAGCATGATGTGCCTGTGCAAAGCTAGGTATGGGAGTAATTCATGTGTCGTTTCTTTCCTTGACCTAATGTGGATGTGTATCTATTTTGAGATGGACATGAGTATAAGAAGTCCAGAGGGTTCTGGGTCCTTTTTGTCAGAGCTGCCTAGCAGTAAAAGAAGAAATCTCAGCAGCTCCTCTAAAACTCTTGAAGAAGTCAACCACTAAAATAAAAAAGCCCAAGCCAGGATTATTTTTGCCTGGCAATATGTACTAACTAGGAGATATTTGAGCAGTGCAGAGACAAAGTGAAATATGGAATACCTTTTCAGTAACCCTGTGTATTACATTATGTTTGAATGAAGTATCAGCCTCTCAAATGATTAAAACTGTAGCTGTGATTCTTTATGTCTTGTCGCTAAATGTTTTGAGTCTTTTAATATTTCTTTTGTGTGTAAGAAGCAAATACCTTTCATACATGGATCAGATTGTATCACTATTCAGTAATAGCTTTCTATTCCTCCTCCACCATCTAGGAAATCCTAGACATTGGCCACAACCTAAACTTTAAGCAATTTCTCTCCAAGGTACTGGGGTGAGAGACCTAACAAATAGAAAGAAGAGTGTGAGAAAAGTGAGTGTTACCCCTTCTATAATTAGAAGCTAGGCTTCTCCAGGACTGAACCCTACCCAATCCATATGCATAGGTCCAGAGCTGAAAGGTGACCCTCAGAGATGGGAATAGGGCTCCCTGGGCTCAGCATCATTTCTTAATGAAAGATTTGGATTTATGTTATATTCATTCAATATATGTATGTGCCTAAAACTATGTTGTCACATAAGAGGCACTTAGTAAATGCTTATTGACAAAACAAAACAGGAAAAAAAATATTTAAACTCTTTTCAATCTTAATTAATTAAATTAGCAATAAGATATTATACACATTGGTTTAGAGTTACCAAGTACTTTTTGTACATTTTTAGCACACATGTTATTTTTATGCAAAATAATATTGGATATTTTAAAAGAGATAATCTATTTACCTGATTCCTATATGGCTATGCTTTATTTTTTGTACTTTTAAAAATAGTGGTTGTTATGAATTATGAAAGGGAATATTACCTTTGATTTTGCAGTGGTCCTTTTTGCCAGTATTTTGCCAGGGAAACTATTCTTTTAATGGACTTTTCAAAACATGATGAAGGCTTGAAGGTAACTGAAAAATTATTCTTTTCTCCCTTAATGTTGATTGGTGGTTTTGACATCACACCTTTTCCAGTAGTTACATTAACAGAAGTCTCCCAAGTGAATGGGAATAAAGCTTTTGCAGAGTGTCTCCACTGTGAGTGGTGTAAAAGTAGCCATTCCATCCAGAGAGCTATTTTATTTAATGCAACCTGAATTGCTTTTTCAAGTTCCTGATGGGTCATGTTGTGAATGGTAGAGTTGTTAAAAAATAAAGCTTTACTGAATTCTCCTCCAGAAACACTCAGCATCTTCCCAGGGCTTTCTATGGCTTGAGAAAGGTTGTTTGGATGCTGTGCAAATGTCAGCAGTAGATTAAATATATCCCAGCCACCCTCCTGTAAATTATTCCCCAAAGCTTCTGAGGATAGAGCAATCACCATTTTCAACTTAGCCCCACTTTCTGGGCTGTTCTGAGACAGTATGTCATTCCAAAAAAGTACCATTTTGTAAAGTCTTTCCCATTTTGTATCCCAAAGCCAACGATGGGAGGAATTCAGATTAGAATTTAAAAAGTTCACCTGGCTAGTGAGGTTGTTTATTGGCACCAAACAATCAAGAACTTCTCCCATTAGAGTTTTAGCATCCATGGATAAAGTTTGGGTTGTATTTTTTAGAGCAGATGCAAGATGCTCCAGCTCTACAGAATGGTGTTTTGAATTTATTATAAACACAGCAATTTCTTCTACAATCTCAGAAATGTTTTTAGATTGGCTTAGATATGAAAAGGAACTAGTTGATTTATTCAGAGGTTTGAATTCTTTGGAAATAATGGGTTTAATCTTAAGAATCCAAGAGGTGACATCCAGCAATGGCTTCAGCAGGCTTTCTACTTCCTGATAACTTAAAAGCTCTAAATTCCTCATAGAAGTTATATCATCTACCGCACTGTGAGCCGCTTCTTGCAAAAAAGAGTAGAGCATGTCAAGGGAATTTAACGCCCCCTCTGTCATGGATATGGAGTGAGTTTCTAAAATAGTGGCCACTTGGGCTGAAACTTTCTTAGCTAGATGAAGGAATTTAATCATGGCATCTACCAATTGTGAAAGATTTCCTAATTTCTTGATGTCCTGCAACAAAGTGCTCAAAGCCTGAGACATTTCCAAGAAACCTTCTGGAATATCGTTTTCTCCATAGGCAATTACATCTAATAATTGCTTGGTAATTTCTACTGCCTTTCTCTCTTTTGAAGGGAAAACATTACCTACAAAGGTCACTAATTCTGTTAAATTAGCAAGAACAACTTGGAGTGTAGAGGAAAAAGCATGCAGATCCTTAATATGATAACTAAAGATAATATCCATGAGGCTGACTATTTTTGCAGAATTTTTTCTCACAAGTTGAATTGCAGAGTCAAGATCTTCATTGAGCTCTAAAAGGTCCTCAAAATTATTCATCTTGGACAGCAAATGAGTCTTATTTATAACCAGCTCAGCATCATTTCCAATGTCATTTCTTATAGGAATAGCTCTCAAAATAATATGAACTAAATTTCTGATGAACTTGAGCCTCTGTTGAGTATCAAAATAAGATTCACCATCTTCTAAAATGAAGGAGTCTTTGATTAGATCATAAATGTTTTTTCTTAAACTAGAATAGTTGCTGAGTAACCTGCCTTCTTTCTTCAGGTTAGTAAATGGATCCAGTTTCAAAAGCTCTAAAATTTTGTCCTTTGGAGTAATACTGTAAAAATGATAAGAAAAATATTCAAATATAGTCAAAATCTTCAAAATACTTCAACAAAGGTAAGTATTCCAGAAAGGAGGTGAGCCAGTCATGTACCAAAAATGAGAGACACTATTTAGACATCCTTAGTGCTACATTAATATATCCAAGTTATTAAAAGAACCAGAGAAAGGCTTCTAGCTCATTGAGTGACATCTCCATGGAGGATTTATGGAAAGATAAAGACAAGAATTTCAGAACATTTGAAGGACTGCTAACTTCATTCATGGATGGAGCAGCCCTACTGATGAAATCACTTATCCATTTAAGTATCTTTAAAATGGTTCAAATGATCTGAATCACATGAATAACAAAATTATTTAAGTATCTGGTTTCCAGCCTTTTTAACAGAAGACAATCTTTGTATTGACTGCTAAAACAATCATTTGTAATAGGTTTTTATTTAAACTAAAATGTTTTGCTGTAAAAAATAGTAACAATAATTTTATTAGAAATGGGTCAATGGTAAAATGAAGGCCTTGCCTTATTCCCCTATAACATCTCTAGGATTTCACCCCAAAGAATAGCATGAAGTGCTTACCAGAGAAATCATATTCCTCCCCTATAAATTGAAGTTTATATCACTATTTCCTAAAAGGGTGCAAAATAACTAAAGAATCTAAATATGGGATAATAATTATTGAAAATTTTTAAGTGGGACCATCAATTTCAAACTAAAAGGACCAACTCCTTTTTGGATATTATGGATTACTTAGAAGGATTAATAGATGTCATCTAGTCCAACTTCCTTATTTGAGAAATAAGAAAATTGAGACACAATGAGGGAAGGTAATAGTGTTATTAATAAGATGGTACAGTTTTACTATTTATAAGTGAACTATATATTTCGAAATGGATAGCGTTCATTGTTACATATACAAACATATATATGGAGAGAGAGAGAGAGAGAGAGCTCTGATCTCATCTAATCATAGTATTTTAAGTGTTTATAAGTATTGTACAGTTTCAAAGAATTAGTCAAATCAAAAATTACTTGGAAGAAGGTTTGAGAATAATTGGCTTTTCCTTCCAGAATTTCAAAAGAAAAAGATTAAACTGTGGGTGCATAAAGGACAATAAGATCATTTTTGTTTCTCATTTCAAGCCATGAATGACTTACAATGACTTCACTGGAAAGAAGTTTTGATTTTGCTTCCCCCATTCATTAATGGAAAGTCAAGATAACTGTTGGATTTATAGAAAGATTTTATACTTTTAAAAATCTAGATCTTTGATTTTATAAAGAAAAAGCAGATTGAGAGAGGCAACTCCTCTATTATTTATTCTTACAAAGTAACTTGCCCGGAGTTTTAAGCTGGTATGGGTGAGAAGAAGGACTTGAAAAAATACTTGTCTGCCTGACAAGTCTTCCTAACTCAGGGCCATGTTCCCTGTCTACTTTGCCATGCTGTCCCATTGCTAAATATAAATGTAAAATTAAACTTCTCCTTTTTAAAGGGAAGAACTCATTTTTGAGTTCCACATCAAGTTACATTAGATAATAATAATTTTTTATACAAGTGAAAGGTCTGAATGAACCATAACAAAGACTCTAGAGTTAAGAATGACAGATCTGCTAGGCAGCTGAGGCTCACCAAAATTACATAACCTTACATTTTTGATAAAACAAAATCCCTCCATGTAAAATTCATTAGTGAATATACAAGTTTAGTGTAACAATTCAGGTATTACAATTTAAATAGGCTTCACAAAAAAAAATCTATTCCATAAAATGCAATGTAGCAGAGAAAATCATACCCCTACTCACCTCATCTCACCCATTATATCTGCATATATGTCTTTCAGCAGGACAAATATTTTGTTCTCAAAATTTCCCTTTGGTGGAAAGAATTTGAGAAAAAATTGCTTGAACAGTTCCATTGTGCTGTGTGAGTGGAGAGAGAGATTTCCCTTATTATTTTCAAACTGTGTATAGTTAAATACCAGATCAATGAAATCTTTCATTGGAAGGTCAGTGTCATTTAAATGCAGGGCTGCTTCCAGAGAACTCCAGGCAAAGTTATTGATTGCATTAATCAGGCTGCTTTCAAAAAGAAATTGAGCAACAGAGAAATTAGTTTGTTTTTCTAGGTTCAACAAATGAGCAACAAATGTAATATTAATGTTTCCTTCACTAGAAACATTCTTGAAGTATTCTAGAAAATCTGTAAGATCACCAATGTTCAATGCCCTAGCATGAAGTGAACTTTCATTGGTCAAAGCAAGGATCAATCTATTTAATGTTGTAGAGAAATTTCCATTTGTGTATTCATGGAGCAGGTCTGGAGTAACTAATATTAGGTCTTCAAGGAATCTAGTCCCATATAGAAATGAGGAATTAAATTGTTTCAAAAAATAAGAAAGTGGCAATGTTGCATTTTGATCAGCCAGTGATTTTATTATTTGAATTCCTTGTTTGACTGAAGAGAATATATGCCTAATACTAAAATTCTTCCATAGGTCTTGCATAGATCTCTCTGTCTCAAGCCATAGGACTTCAAGGTTGCCAATAATGTGACTAGTCTTACCAAAACTTAGTAATACTTTTAAGAGATTACTAATTTGATTTGCTTTAGAGGATAAATGTATTGAAGGAGATGGAAAGAAAGTCATGTTTTCCACACCAAAACTAGAGACTAGTTTTGTCCACCTCTTCCAGTTTGTGATAGTTTTGTTTAGAACTGATGTTTCTTTCTCCACATTCCAGTGTTGAATCTTGTTCAGATCTGTTAAATGTTTCAAAATATCTTTAACTGATAAAGCCTTTGTGAAGTTCATTTTTTTTAGCTTTTCTATGACTCTCAAAGCAATCCATTTCCCTGGGACTACTGTACAATGTATGGAGTCATTAGCACTGCTTGATTTTCCAGAAGATAGGATGTAGGGTGATACTTTGTACCAAAACCCTTGAAGCTCCTTCAGAAGTGAATTATTGACATGGAGAACCTCAGAAAAATTCATAAGAATGGAATTCCATGCAGCTAGTTCATGAAAGAAACAGTATACTTTGTGAGTCATCTCTATCCTTACACTCTCATTTGAACATTGCAAATCTTCTTCCAAAGGCATCAGCTGGAGGTGATGAAAAAGATCAGCCATCTTGCTATACAACAAAGGGTGCACAGACTTGTGTGTATTACACTTTTCCATTACTATATCCTTGTGAAACTGTAGAGTTGGATGGTTTGAGCACCAAGTTACAGGAAAGCAACTTAAAGCTTCTGCAGCAATATTTGGCTTATCTATAACCAACTCTGTTATGTTCAAAAGGCCTTTTATGGCACTTGCAAAATCTTCTTTAGTGACAGTGGAGATGCTAGCTCCATGAAGCAATGCAAAATTGTAGACCTCCAGTAGGGCCTCTGTAAAGTTCTTATGAGCTATTCTTTGTAAAAGTCTCACTCCATCAGGAAGCACATAATATGCATCTACTACTGCATCTACTTCATCTTTAGGAAACAAGCGTGAGAGTTGCCAAAGGTGGTTAACATTCCAAGAATGTGAGCTGTGTACAAAAGTTTTCATTAGTCCAACTAATAAGTCAATCCCCAAATTTCCATCCTCTAAAACAGTGATATTCTTTAAAAAATCCCGAAGGCTCCCGCTAATTTGTTCAAGTTGATCCACCAAGAGCTCTATGTCAGCATTCTTGAGGTTGTGTATCAGAGTGCTGATCTTCTTCAAAACTTTCATGTTCCCTGAATTTTGTGGAATGTTAGGAAGAATAGATGGCAATAAGGAATTCATCGCATCCCTTGCCAGTTGAATATCAAGACCTATTGCTTTCATAACCGCATGGATTGGCAAATTTTGCAAATCATGAGACAAATTAAATGCAAAATAACTGCCTAAATTTTGAATTGAATCACCTAGCAGATTTACACTTTTTTCCTTTGGTAAATTCATAAAAACTTTTAAAACTTTTCCAATGTCAGATGAATTGTTTTCTAAGATTTTAATAGTAATATCTTTTACAAGTTTTTTAATTTCCCTGAAGAATATTACTGATTGTCGCCATACAATTTGGAATTGGTTAAGAGAGTTATCTGACTTTTCTAAGGCTCTTATGATTAATTCAGTAAAATGTTTCCAGTTTATGTCAGATGAAAATTCCAAGGTTCTTGTTAAATTATTGATAATTACTCTGATTTGGTCTTCTGAATTATTTAAAATCATTAACATAAAGTCAAGCATTGGCATCTTTTCTTTTTCAAACAATGAAGTAATTACAACTTTTGCAAAGTTAGTTACATGCCTAAAGTAAACATCCAAACAATGCAAATCTGAATTATTCAAAGAACAGTGAGGTTTTGTTGAACGTAATATGAAGGTAACAAAATCTAACATCTTTCTCACTTTGATTTTTGTGTTGTTGACATTTCTTGAGGATAAAAACAATTCTAAAAAGTCCTGTGAGTAGGCAAATGAAGTAGTATTGTATTTGGCACTTAGATTTTTAATTATATCTATCCATGCAGTAGTACAGCCTTCTAGTCTACTAATTATATCTTCAGAGGTTAAAAAGGATTTTAAAATTGCCAACACACTTAAAAATTTTTGTGATGTATTTTTCAAAGCTAAATCACCTTCCATACCTAAATTGGTAACATTCTGTAAAATTCCAGCACAAGACAATAAATCTTGGTTATAGGATGTATTTCTAAAGAATCTTATTGTCTCTTGTAAAATAGTGAAGGCGGTTTCATATTGTTCTCCAGAGCCTGTTAGAGAATCTCTGTCTATATTTTCTGTTGCATTACTTAGCTCCATGAAAAGTTCAAACAGAGAGTAAAAAAACGTTCTGCTAATATTAATATTTAATGGAGATTCTTTTAATTTGAGCACTTCATTTTCTACTCTCAAAAGAGATTTCTCTATTTCTTCAGTATTTAGTGATTTCATGATGGCTACTGAACTGTCTAGCATAGATGAAAGAGCAGTAAGGGCATTCCAATTTCTGGTATCATCACCTTGAGCTATGTTTTTTAATAAACTTTTGGTAAGTCTTATAGGAACATGCTGAGGAAACATTTTCTGGCATGTTTCAAAATGTTCAAAACTATTCCCAACTTCTGAAGAAAGTTGCCTGAGGCCGATCTGGAGAGAAGGAAAAAACTTAGAATCAAACTTTAAGACTTGAGACAATGCACTCCAGATTTCAAACCACACTTGGACCCATGAAAAGGTACACTGCATAGCTAAAGTTTCATTAATGAAAATATTTTCTGTTAGATTTGAAAGCATTTGGATCCAAGGAATGATAAGGGAATTTCGCACACCCATTGACCCATTCAAAGAGAGAAGGCTGTCTTCCAAACCAAAGCATTGGTTATTCAAGTGCCCTTCTACTGAGTTGTTGAAAAGTTGATTCAGATAATAAAGTAATGATACCTGAAAATTCTTATCTCTTATGAGCAACTGTTTCAGACTCAGCAGAGTTGCGTGGATCATTTTTGTTTCTTGGCCTTCCTTAGGAATTAGGGATTTGACTTGAAGCTCCAGATAGTTATAAACTGAAAAGAGTTTTTCACAAAGTGATTCTTCTGAGATTCGATCAAGAAAGCTTGTAACTTCAGAGAAAAATTCAAAAGCTTTGCTCATGTCTTGAAAATTAAACTCCTTGATAATAGCAGAAATGCTTTTTGAAATTTTAATAAAGAAAGTTGACAAAGACTCTCTACTCTGCAAACTGGAGATGAACTGATAAATATATTGGTAAATTGAAGAATACAATCGAAGAAGTACAACAGAATCCTTGGCCTGAAAGACATTTTGATAGATTCGACTCAAAATGTTTTCCAAGTACTGTTTTTGAGAAACAGAAAATGATGAAGAAAGCCTAGATATGTTGTGTAGGGCATAAACTGTATTCAGGGCTGCAGTGACTTCTTCTTGCTTAACTAATCCAAGCTCCTGGAAACTATTTATGACAATTTCACTTAAATGTACAAAATCCAAGTTTAAATTTTCTGATGCAGATAAATTATGGAAAGGCAGAGAAAAGTTGAAGTTTTTTCCAAGGACTCTCTGATTTCCTGGAATGGACAAATTTAAAAGAGTTGATAAAGTTTCCAATGTGTCCTTTTCTCTTTTGGGGATGCCATACATCCACAGTTCTAAAAGCTTAGGATTAATTTCATAAAGTATTAATTCCAAGAGTCTCAAAAAACCTTCATATTCATTCCTTTTCCAGAGGCTTGAAACAACTTGTATTTTCTCTATAACCTCCTTACTAAGTTTAGAAAATTTCTGAGTATTAGGAGATGGTTCAGCCTCTGAACTTCTAGTAGTATTCCTCCCCGAAAGAATCTTACTCCAAATAACTTCAGTGAGGCTTGCAAGGTTCTGGAATACGGTCTGGTTGGATGAAACCAAAGACCCAGGCAGTACTATTTTTTCCACAAAGTCTATAAAGGATAGCCAAAAGGTTATCACTTCATCTTCATAGGTATGTAACTTCTTTTCCATCTCCAGAAGATCCTTGCTATACATCAGAATCCTGAAATATTAAAAATAAAAGTTTTTTAAAGCACCAACCAATAATGTTATCCAATTTCAAATATATTTATAGCAACACAGAAACGAATTTCCATACACATATCTTCCTTTCAACAGATAAGAATTTTTGCAAATATTTTTGTTGTAAATCTTTAGTTTAAATCCTTTTGTCATTAAAGAAAATAATTATTTGAAAGTTATTTTAAAATAGCATAGCTTATTTTTTATGTCCAAAGTAAGAAGGTGCCACTTTAAAATATTGGTAAGTTTTTCATTCCATTGAAACAATAACAATCAATTTTTCAATGATTCTTAGGATCTGTTGTTGTTGTCGTTGTTAAGCTATTCTCAGGAGAAAGCTCTCACTTTTGTGACAGCCACACCAAGTTTGTTGACATTCAGGGAATAAGTTAATCTTTTCTATAACTATGTAGTCACTGTACAGCAAGGTGTCAAACTCAGGGCACACATACGGAGTCCACAAAACTCCCAGTGCAACCACAAACCAGATTAAAATGTAATTGGGAAATGTTTAACAAAATTAAGTAAAACTACAGTGCAACATAGACTATGTTAATTTTGCGGTTGCCTAAGTAAATATGAGGCCTTGCAGGGACCCATTTTTATTTGAGTTTAAAGCTATGGGTACAGGGCAGTGTGTACCTCTAAGTTTAACCTTCTATATTAAAACTACTGGCTTTGATGATCATGAATATCCCTAAAGAAGTTCTTTTTATCTTACAAAATCAGGCCACTTTATCTAATCAACAGCTCTTCATCTCCAAAAGGAATCATGGGAAGACATTGAAGATGAATAATGAAAACTTACCTAGACATTGACATCCTGGGAGATTGCAGTAAATTTTTCAGAAATACATAGTAAGTATCAGTGATGGCTTTCCAATCCAGTTTTGCTCTCTTACAAGGGGATTTTTCAGAAGTATCTAGATGGAAAAGTAATTTCAGAATTTGACTTTTAATATGGAGAACAACAGCCAATTCCTAGAGTAAAAGGTATAAGATTTCCTTCTGCCAGAGAAGTCTAATGTACTAAAAATAGGAATGTTAAAAATCTCTGTGAGTCTGGAACAGTTCTTTACAGGCTGGATTACAATTCTATGTGGTTATAACATCATAACTGTCCGTATGAATGATCTGATTTATGCTATTCACATGAGAGATATTTATTGACCTCGCTTACAAAGATGGGCCTCGCCAAATACCTCACTGCTATAGTCTATTAATGGGACTGAATTCAGGAACTTATCTAAACGGTTTTGTGTTGCAAATGTAGCCCCTTCTAGTAGCATTTTCTATATAGCACCAAGCAAAATTTCCTCCTTGATTACCCTCTAACTCCAGAATAACAGTAATAAGTCTTTCATCATGTGACTCATATATATATATATTTAATTCTAGACAATGCTGGAAGGAGTTCTTAACCTGAGGTCTGTGTACTTGTATGTGTGTTTACTTATGTAACTAGTTCAATATAACTGATTTTCTTTGTAATTCTATGTGTTTTATTTTATGCAATTAAAAATGTTATTCAGAGAAGAAATTTTCAGGCTTGATCAGACTGCCCAAGGAGGTATATGGTAAGTACTTAGTAATTGTTAGTTTACTAAGTTTAACTTTCTAACTATGCATAAAAATTATTCAGAGAGATATCCTTCATTCTCTTTCTTGGAGAGGATGGTCCAGGTTTGTAATTTCATCAGTGTAGGGAACAGCTCTTAGGAAAATTGTTTCCTCCAATGGAAATCAGCAACTCTTAATGTAGTTTATAATCTCAAAGATTTTCATAGGACATTGAGAGACTAAATGATTTATTCATGGTCATGCTGTTTTGTGTCATGGGCAAAACACAAACACAGGTCTTCCTGATTCCAAGAACAGGCCATTATTGAATACCCCATGTCTCCACTCATAGTCCCATTTTTATGGAAGAGTACAATGACTCAAATAGATTAAATTATTTGCCCAAAGTCACATTAGTTATAATTGACAGAGCTAGGGCTTAAATCTAGCATAGATTTAGAACTGAATGGAACTTCAGAGATCAACTGATCCAACCCCTTCATTTTCCAGGTGAGGAAAGTGTAGTTGAATGAGGATAAATGATTTGTCCAAGGTCATATAATTAATAAGCAACAGGACTAAATTTTGAACCCAGGAATACAGGCTTCAAATTTAGCCTTTTTTCTACCATATTCTTTCCCACCAAATATCAAAACATTTCCATGTTAAAATTTGATCTGCTTTTCAGCTTACCAGATGTACCTCTTTGGAAATTTTCTTGCTTATTCACGTAATGAGCAACTTCACATGTTTTCCTGAGAAATTTTGTTAAGTTTTTCAAGGAGCTGTTTTGTTCTAGAGCAAATTGGACTTCTTCCAATGTATGGAAAACCCTAAAAATTAAATGGAACTCTTATAAGGCAAACAAATTAATGATAGTTTTATAAAGAAAGGTGTTGTGTTATAATCACTACCATTTGAGTTGGATTGTTACCTTCCCTTATCCTCATTGTCTGAATAAACATTAATTTGGCTACGGCCAGTATAATAAAAACAAGGCACTTTGTTCATGGTGATTTAGATGCCTATATAGTTTTGTGAGAATGGCTCTACATCATTTGTCTTCATACTCCCAGCAGTCATTCAATAAATGTTTGATGAATTAATGAATAAAGAAAAGCTTCGTGAAAAAAATGTGGCATTTGGAGAAAACATAGGAGAATTGGCGGGAATTCTGTAGTCGGAAATCCAAAGGAAGGATGTTCCAGGTTAAAAGGACAAAGGCTATTTAGGAAACATCGTATAATCAGTTTGACAAAAGGATATAGACAAGTGAATAGACAATAGACAAGTGAATAGCTGGAGATATGGCTGGAATAGCAAGCTGTGGTCATATTATGGAAAGTTTTGAATACCATGCTGAGCTGAAACCTATGGAAACATATATTTAAAAATTCCTATTTAATTCAATTAAACATTTTAAGAAATAAATATTTCTCCAGTCTGAAGTTTTCATCATCATCTTCCTCATCTTCATTGTTGTGCCCACCATGAACAAGCATTTATTAAGAACCTACTATATACCAGGCACTAATACTAAGTGCAAGGGATGCAAAGACCAAAGTATGGTACCTGTCCTCTAAGGAACTCGCCTCCTAATAAGGGAGATAATATGCAAATAACAATATGCAAATAAGTTGTATGCAGAGTAAATGATCAGTAATCAGAGAAGGAAGGCCGAAAGATTAAGGAGAACTGGGAAAGTTTTATTAAAAAAACTAGAACTTGAATTGAGACTTAAAGGAATCCAGACAAAGATGAGGAGGAAGAGAATTTCAGACATGGGGAACAACTGGTGAAAAATGGCTTCCATATTTTCTCCCTTTTCTCAGATATGACCCCTTTCTTTTAGGAAAGTATATAAAAGGTAAAGAAAAGCTAAGGGCCTGGTAGTAACCAAACAAAGAAATACCTTGTGCCTAGTTAAGACCTTTGCTTTCCTCCATTCTTTGTAGGAATTAGAGTTATGGTCTATCTACTGGTAGGACCCTTCTCCCCCTCCCCTTCCATTTCCTGAAGAGTTTAATGTAGGTGTTCTTAACATTTTTTGTATCATGAAACCATTTGGCAATATGGCCTATGAATCTCTTCCCAGAGAAATGCTTTTAAATAATTGGAGGAAATGCTAAGTTTCAGTTAAATGTTAGAGAAATATATATATTTTTCCCTATTCAAGTTTATGAACCCCCTGAAATGTATCTCTGTGCCCCAGGTTTTGGAGTATTAATCAGGAGAGGATTCCTTTGTCTAGTTCGAGTGACCTTCAGATCATTATTTTCAGGTCAAGAGTGGAGACCTTGATGGGAGTTGTAAAAAAGAGATGAGTGGTTTTAGGAGACTGATTCCCCAGGAATGTTCCTGAAAAATCATAGGACATTTGATCTATTTAATGAAATCAAATATAAATCTAAAACTGACTTTTTTTTTCATATTGTAACATTTCCCTTTTTCAATATTCCTAAAAATGTTACCTCAAAATGTCTTATGTTAGAGTCATGTCTGAGGACATGGGGGGGACTCTGCTGATTTGGATATCTCTTTCTAAGTTAGAAATGTTTGGATTTAGGACATTCATAAATTAATAAAATTGCTTCTTATACACTTGTCCCCAAAATAGAGAGCCTTGTATCCATATTTGATCTTCTAAAACTCCATGTTCAATGGGAAATCCTGAGCAGTGGGGATAGGAGAAATTTGCCAAAAATCATTTTGCTATCCCTTCAAGACTGTGAAAAATATTATGAAGGATTTCTCTCTTAAAACTATGAAACTTGAGTTAGCCGGGTAGTAACTGGACATTTATATGCCTAAATTAAACAAAATGTTATAATTTCCTTCTTTAGTTCCTTCTTTTAGTTTTTCTTCTTTATTTTTCCTTCTTTTTTCCTTCTTTAGTTCCCATAGTAGGTACTGAACAAATATTTAGTTTATGTAGAGCAAGCTTCTTAAGGTTTTCTTCCTTAGGCTTGTACTTAGACTATGGCTTCATCTAGGATGGATATAGAGAATATTTTTCTGGTTACAGGAATAATTCTATGTGATTTGTATGTACTTCCTGATACATTTTAATTAGGGAAGAACTGAGCTGCCATTTAAGGTCCTACACAACTAAGTATAGTCCCTTGGGGAAGCAATATTCAACCATATTGTAGGGGAAATGAAAGAAGACTCTACCTGAGGCCTTGTTCTGTACATAGTAACTTGAAGTTAAAGTTAAGTTGGAGTGGTTGATAACAAACAATGAAGCATCACCTCTGCAGCCCAGGACAGAAGAAAGCCCTTAAGGAAAGGAGGGTATATTCCGTCTAAGATAAAAATAACCTGTTCATAGGGCCCAAGTATGATCAACAATTGGTAAGGCAGTAGAAATCAGGTAAGAGAGATTCAAGGGAAGAGTCTTCTGCTGGAGGAGTCTGGTGTAAGACATGGCTGAGTTTAGCTAAAATTGCTAATCACTAGATAAACACAATACATTTCTAAAGCCCTTTTATAACATAGTGAAGACTGTATCACTAAAAATGGACCAAACAGGAAACAGAAGATGGAAATGGCAACAATAGAGAGACATTGTGATATAGGCCTTGGTGTCAAAAGACCTGGGTTCAAGTTTCTATATTTTGACTTTGGACCAGTCTCATTGAAACATAATTTCCCCATTTATAAAGTGACAATAATAATGACTTCTAATATCAACATGGTAGACAAAGGACCAGTACAGAAATTTTACCAAATCAATGCTACCATTACCTCTGGAAATAGATTGCCTCATGCTTTCCATTCACCAACTTTGTAACTTCCCAGACCATAATGTCTTTCCCTGGCCACCACTCCTCAGTATATGCTGTCTCCCTCATTAAAACATAATCTCCCTGTGGGAAGATGGTAGAATAAGACAGGAAATACTGGGCTTTCTAAAATTTTCTCAAAAACAAGATTAAAGATCATTTTAAAGTGAACTTTGAGTGGCAAAAATAATTAAAAGTGGGGGGGGAGGGGGTAAAGAGTTATCCTCCCAAGACAACTTGAGAAGACCTTAGGAAAGACCAGCCCTCTCAAGGTGGAGGTTTAACCCAATTGAAGTACAAATGCCTCCAGGCAGACTCTGCTGAGTCAACAAACAACAAGCCCTGGGGCAACTGCGAGGCAGCCTCAGCTGCAAGAACTTTCAAGTCATGGACAGTATGGGGATCAGACAATTGAGTGTGAGAAGATTGAAGGACCCTCCGTTGTCACTGGATTTCAGGCCCAGCAGACACAGTGTGGCTTTGGGCAAGGAAGAGAGAGCACAGGCCCATTGAGTATGGTAAAAGAGAGGCAGAGACTCTGCAGACTGAGAGCACTGGCAGGAGAACAGAGTCCCTGGTTTCAGTTCCAGAGCAGAGTACTGTACTGAAGTTTGTAGCTGCTGGACAGACAGCAGGGAGCAAGAGTGTTTGCAATGACAGCATGGCTGGGGACCCTAGCTATAACTCAGAGGTAGAGAGGAGTGCTGACACTGAGCCCCCAGACAGAGCTCAGAAAACAACAATATGAAAAACCTGAAACCTGAGACATCATCCCCTACACCTCAGGAATTGAACTATTCTATAATAATAAGATGCTTTAAAAAAAAAATAAAATAATGAGTAAGCAAAGGAGAAAGAACCTGATCATAGATAATTGCTATGGGGATTGGGAAGAACTGGGTTCATACTAAGAAGATAATGAAGTTAAAAAAAAAAAAGTCACTCCTACTTCCAAGAAAAATGGCCAATAACCACAAGCTCCAAAAGAGTCTTTTGAAGAGTTTTGAAGGGACTTTAAAAATCAAGTAAGAGAGATTAAGGAAAAATTAGGGGAAAAGAGCATTAAGTAAACAGTGTGAAATGGAAATTCATCGTTTCATATTGAATTCTCTTTCTATGTTGAGCTTTATATGTGGAAACACTCTCTTTTTATCTTTTAGTACTGAAGTTCAAAAGTAATAAACATTTTTAAAGTAAATTTTTTTAAAAGAGTATAATCTCCCTGAGGGTAGGAATTATCAATTTTGCATTTTTATCCTAAAACTTAGCCATGCTTAGCTCATAATAAGCACTTAAGAAATGATTTTCATTCCTTCATTTAGGACTTCTTTTGAAAATGAAGAATTTGGTGTCTGCCTACCAGGTTGTCTAGCACATAGATTCTCCCAGGTTGGCAGTATGTAGCTCAAGTTAACAGACTTACTGTAAAGAAAACCTGGGCCCTTTGTACCATGGTGTAATGTTAATGGAATCTGAAGATCTTCTATGCCCTTTGTATTGGCAAGTAGGCAGCTACTTAGCACCTTGTTTCAAGTTAACACCTTGTTTAAGCTATTTAATTAGCACAAAAGTAGTTAACACCTTGGGAAGAAGTTGATGATGTAACAGGAAGGGGCAGAACAGGGAGGAGCTATACCATATATAAGGAAGAACACAAACTGGACAGTCAGAATTTCTCTCAGTGAGCATCTGGAGACTGGAGCTTCTGCTGAGACCTTTCTTCTAGGAATTTCTGCTGAGACTTTTCCTCTGGGAATTTCTGCTGATAACTTCCAAGAACTAGGCTGAGGACCTACTGTGAATGAGAGAGGAGGATCCCTGCTTGAGGGAGCCTGTTCTGTTGTGAAAGCTTGGGAATGTGGGTGTTCACTGCATTAACTATGTGTACCAACTTTGTGGCTACTGTAGTGACTTTGGCTTTCTGGTTCTGGGACTCGGTTTTCTGGTATTTGAATAAAGGCTTTGGTTCTGCCCTCCATGTGAAGAGTCTGTTACATTTGTGATTCACAGCTATACCAGCATATTCATAATTACCATGGGTGTTATGAATATTACATTATTGTTACACATGGATGCCTCTAAAACAAGAGGCATATTGTGATCACCTTCAAGCATAAATTTATATTATTCTAATTGATGCATTTCTTAAAAATAAAGTTGAAATTATTTAGGCATCCAATTCTGATTTCTTTTCATAACATGGTATACTTACAATGTGTAAATGATCTTTTCCTGGCAATAAACGAAGGAGATATCTTCCCCTGGTGACAGCTGGGTACTCAATGACTGATACAACCAAGAACAAAATTTTGTACTCTCTGCAAGTTGCTGTTCAATTTCTTGCCAGCCCAGAAAATCTTCTGTTATTGCAATGGACTGATTTATTCGTCCAAAGAGCACCTCCTGAAAAATTCCATCCTTAATAGGAAAGACAGAAATTCAGCTTGTGATAAGTAAATTAATACTCAACAACTTTGAAATTCAGTACCGTACTGCTGTTACTTAACATTACAGCTCAGCAGAGCAAGGTGATTCATCAAAACTACAAAGTCCAAAGAACATAAAGATGTCCCGTAATCCTGATGATAAATGTTTTAAATTCATAATGTTTCTTTTACTCTACCACCCTTTAAATTACTGGATTCAAAAATAAATATTACAATGTATCAATGGAAAATCAGTAAGAAAGAAGTCAAAAATTGTCTGAAAAGTCAAATCTTCTAAAATAGGTCTTTCCTAATTTCTTATACTCAGATTAAATTCATTTTCATTAATAGATATTTATTTGAGCACCTACAAAATGGGACTTTGTTTGACTCTGGGAATACAAGACAGGTATGAGATATAGGGAGAAGGTGTACAGTCATACCACTGTTGTTTGTTGTTCATTCTTTGTTTTCAAAGAGGACTAATGACATTATGGGTGGTGTCTTGACTTGAACATGAATTGGATTTAAGTGAGGCAGAGTTGCACAAAGTCATCAGCTTCATTCTCCCTTCCAGAGGCATCAAAGTCCAGTGGCAGGACAAAAGTCAGGAAAACTGGCAATGGTCCAGGATGCAGTAGATGACCTTGGTGTCTTCAGTATCTGACCAAGCTCTAAGTGCTCCACAGCACCTACTTCAGCCAACTTCATGGCTTTTGGAACAAATTGTTCTCATCCACCTATTCCACCAGAGGAAGTCTTCACATGCTTGAGATAAACATTCCCTTAACTCACGGATGGGTTTGAGGCCTATCAGTTATCATCAACCTGGTTTAGTCCACTTGCCAAGACAGTTTTACCAAGGTGTGGCTGCTGCAAATGTGTAATGCCATGCACCAGCAGATTCCCAAAGGAATGCTACTGTGAACAGCCTTTAGAGTTCAGATTACAAAATATAGTGAACACTCTGTTTATTCCATTACAAATCAAGACAAACATTCAAAACATTATAATATTCACA
>CM053590.1:61241737-61262330 GCA_028646515.1 Pseudochirops corinnae
TCTAGATTAGTGACTGATTAAGTTAATGGTTGCCCCATGAGTGGAAGTTTGATTATTCTATTGTGAATTGATTGAATGACTAATGATTGAGTTGCCCCATGAGTGGAAGTTTGATCCTATTGTTCCTTGTTCTAAATATTGTGGCCACTGTGGTGAAAACTGTGTGGCCATTTTCTGTGATAAGATGTATTGTTGTGAATATTATAATGTTTTGAATGTTTGTCTTGATTTGTAATGGAATAAACAGAGTGTTCACTATATTTTGTAATCTGAACTCTAAAAGCTGTTCACAGTAGCGTTCCTTTGGGAATCTGCTGGTGCATGGCATTAAAGCCCCTGTCACCCACATGGCATTTGCAGGGAGAGAGCAACAGGCAGAAGCTAACTCATGGTTATATAATCTTCTAATGCAGAAACCCAACCCCCCCAACTTGCCTTCACTCTTATTGGTAGGGGGGGCTGACCCACAACCTAAGCGTGGGAATCTCTCTGAGACAAAAGACCCAGAAACACGTGGGTGTCCAATGAAAGCAGTCTTAACCTTATTTGGCATATCTTGTGCTGAGGTGGCACTGCGGAGGGTCTCCATTGCTCTAAGCCCCAGATTGCTGGAAGGTCATGTGACCTAGGCCTAGTGAATACTGAAGCCATTCTAGATTTGATTTTTCAGAATGGGGAAACTTCACTATAAATTATCCCTGACATGTCTGAGATCAGATTTGAACTCAGGTCCTCCTGACTCCAGAGCTAGTGCTTTATTCACCATGTCACCTAGCTGCCCCTACCCTTTTTACTAATATTATCTCATTTGATCCTCACAACAATCCTCAAAGGTAGGTAGGCACTGTTAATATCATCATTTTACAACTGAGGAAACTGAGGCAAACAGAGGTTAAGTGATTTACCTAGGTTCACATAACTAGTGACTATCTGAAGCTGGATTTGAATCTAAGATTTCCTGACTTCAGGCATAGCACTCTCTATATATTGTATCATCCAGCTGCCTTATATTATCAATTGGCAGAACCAAAATTCAAAGCCAGATCTTGTCCCATTTCTAGAGCATAACAGAACATAGGGATTGACCCTGGTTTTCCTGATTCCCATGCCAAATAGAAAAAACAACATAGTTCGGGGGGAATAAAGGGAAAAAAAGATGTCTCAGGGGAGAGTTAGTGAAAAATCTGGTCCAACACTTGATAATCTATAGCGCAAAGAACATGGACTCATTAAGTATTATAATAGTCTTATAAACATTATCCTTCATATATTATAAGAATTGGAACCACTTTTCCTGAGTCACACAGTTGACCTTGAGCTCTAACATTCTGTCATGATTTTGCTTTCTCCTCTTTATTTCTAGTCATTTTATTGCTAGCCAGGATTTAGTTTTTATCAGTCAACCCACACAGTGACAATATTCATATTTTTTGAGGTATGATTATAAAGGAATAAGCATTTATTAAACCCCAACTACGTGCCAGGTACTGTACTATGGACTTCAAAAATATCTTAGTTGATCCTACCAACAATATTCACATTTTACAGTTTAGGAAACTGAGGCCAAAAAAGGTAAGAGATTTGGCCAGAATCACATAGCTAGTCAATGTCTGATGCAGAATTCAAACTCAGTTCTTCTTCACTCTATCCAGTGTTCTATTGCAGCCCCCTTCCCCCCCGTAGCCATTCAGTACTAGACTAAAGATACAAATGTCTGATTTCTAAATTTTATCTATATTAAAACCAGTTTGGAAAAGTGAACATATCAGGTCAAAATATTGTGTGTGTATACATATGGATATTCCAAAAATAAGAATATTACAGAATAATTGGCTGAGAGTTGAAGGGACTTTAAATTATGTCTAGTCCATCAGAATAAGAATTCCCTTCACAACATCCCTCTAGGAATTAGTAAAAACAGGTAACCTCTTCAGGCAGCTCATTCAACTTTTGGACAGCTCTGATGGTCAGTACAATTTTCCCAATTGAATGAAGCCTAAGTGGATCCTTCTGCAATTTCCCCATGAGGCCAGCCAAGCAGTCAGTCAGTTAATAAGCACTTATTAAACCCTTCCTAAGTGCCAACCATTAGGCACAGAGGACAGAACAAGCATAATGCCTCTTCCACATGACCACTGTTCAAACACTTGAAGGCAGGGATTGTGAAGACAGTGTCTTATTAATAACAATAATAACACAACTGACATTTATATGGTGCTATGAAATTTTCAAAGTGATTCATATCTACTTTCTTGTTTGAGATTCACAATGATCCCGTGAGATAAATTCTAAAGATATTAATATTCTCATATTGTTTGATTTTGTTTCTCTTTTCCCATTGTTCACTCATTGGTTACAACCCTTCTATACAACCAGACTGTTGTACAATGTGAAAGTATTTGTAGATCCTATACATGATTGCACGCCACCATGGTGGGGGGGCGGGGGAAAGGAGGGAAGAAAATCTGAAACTCAAGTGATTGTGGAACTGAATCTTGTAAACTAAAAGTAAATAAACAAGTCATTGGGGGGAAAAAAATCCTCATATTGCAGACTGAGGAAACTGAGGCTTGGGAAAGATAAGAGATTTGTCCATAGGCATCCAACTATTAAAGAGGCAGTGGAAGGATTTGAACCCAGATCTTTCTGACTCCAAGTCTTGCACTGAATTCACTGTTTCATGTTTGATTCATCGTAGAGATGAATTCTCATTACTGCTTTTTGAAAAGATAACATATCCCAATATCTTTTTTATATTATACATACATACATATGAAAATTTAAAACATTAAATTTCCCCCTTATAATTTGTGTTTCTTTAGTTTCAGGGGAGGATTAGTGAAAAATCTGGTCTGATGTTAGAATACTTTGTAATTTGTAGCACAAAGAACATGAACACACTAGGTTTTGCAATAACCTTGTTGTAAATATTATTGTTCATATCTTATAGGAATAAGTTGCAGTCACTTTCTGTGGGTTACACAGTTGACCTTGAGCTCTAACATCCTATTGTGATTTCTCTTTCTCTTCTTTCTTGCTAAATGTTTTATTGCTAGCAACTTTTTTTCTACCAGCCAACCCACATAGAGTCACAATATGCATATTTTCTTGAAATAGGAGGTGTGATTATAAATCAATAAAACTTCTGCCCCAAGGCAATGGGGTACTAAATGACTCACCTAAATACTGGCTCAGGGGTCTCATTTTTTTTTCTTCCATTGATTAGCAGAAATACCAAAAAATGAAAGTTTGATTTCACTAACTAATTTGTCCCCTTATTCCCACCATTTCTTCGACTTAGTCATTTACTTCTTCTTTGTTGTCAGGACAAGAATAGGCAACTGATTCCCTTTCTCCCATCTACCTCCTGGTTCCTGGTATTTGTTTACTGGAGCTCAAGCTATCCTCCACTAAATAAAAAAATAAAAACTGCACAGGTCAAGAAAGATGTTGAAGAAGCTCTCATTTCGCCCTCAGAGGGAGATGCCGGCTATGGACTCCCACTGACAGACATTTCAGAAAGTATTTTCTAACCTATCATCTGGGGACCATTTTATGAGGTAAAACCTAATGACTTTGTGAGGGAGAAAAACAAGCTGTTTTGCCAAACACAAAAACACAGCAAATCATATTCACCTTGTTGTATGCATGGGGAACCATCTAACATGTAATAAACTAAGCACCCCATTGTTGCATAGTAAAGCTGGAAGCTAAATAGTATAGCTACCTGGGAAATTTAAGGAATTTATAAGCAAGATGATTTTAGAATAAATTATTATGGGGTGAGTAGAGGAAAGAACAAGATTTGGAATAATGAGGTCTGGATTTAAGTCCCATTTCTGATACCTCCATGCTGTATGTCCTTGGCCAAATCCCTTAACCTTCCAGCACCTTGGGTTTCTCATCTGTAAAATGGGAGTAATAAAACCTTCACTATGTAC
The DNA here is from genome assembly GCA_028646515.1 of Pseudochirops corinnae. NCBI lineage: Eukaryota > Metazoa > Chordata > Mammalia > Diprotodontia > Pseudocheiridae > Pseudochirops > Pseudochirops corinnae. The sequence continues at coordinate 61,245,679 of CM053590.1, forward strand.
TTTGCTGGGTTGTCTTAGGGAAAGAGCTTTAGAAATTTGAAAATACTACTAAAAGATTAATTTTTGACACTAGTCTTTGGATGGACCAGGGGATAAAGTAGTAATCATGGGTTCAGTACCATTATCAAGCATAATTCTGTTGTAACAGACATTTTCCCCACTGAAATGAGAATACACTTATTCTGTGGGTCCTGGTATCTTAATCTTTATTGTGAAAATTTAGTGTACCTCAACCATAGGAATGAATTGATGCACTTAAATATGTACGCACATATATGTGCATTTTATATATTATATATATACATAGGTATGTGTGCATGTTTCTACATGTCATATATAGATATATTATGTATATTACATATTTTGATTGATATTCACAGAAAGACTAAAAGTATCATGATATAACTTAACACTGTGATTGTCATTAGAGAAATGAGTTATTTTTATGATTCTGCTACTTATCATCTATGCACTGTCTATGTCAGCTAGGTGAATGGGTTTCTGATTTTAAGTTAGGAAGATCTTCCCAAACTGTCCATCTTCTGGATTTCTCTTTCTATGCCTAAAGTAGAACAGCTAATAATTTTTTGACTTGTGTTAATACATCCTTCATAAGGTGGTAGAACTAATGAGGTGGCAGGGCTATCATGGATATGATTCTCAACAATAAGGAAGAAGAGGATGCTGAGAAGGAAACCAGGAATAGGGAGGAGAGATTAAGTAATCACCCTGACTTAGAAAGTGATAGATAAAATTTTTAAAAAGAGGAAAGCCATGCATAGCCTACATGTACTTAGAATGGGCAGAGCAGATTTTAAAGAGAGAAAAAATAGGTACAAACATGAACAAAATTCTACAGGCAAAGTCAGGTCGGGAAGGATAGGAAGCTCTCAATAATAAAATTATGAAGATAAAAAACGATTTGATATAGAAAAGATAGAGCTGTAGAATCAATGTAGATGCAAAAGATGTAATGTAGATGCATCAGGCCACTTAAGACTTTTTAAAAGATAGACAGACAGACAGACAGTAGATAGATGAGAGAGAGACAGACAGAGAGAGAGAGAGAGATACACACACATATATATGTGTATAAATATATATATATATAATAGTGATACAGCATCACTTTTTGGGGTAGCAAGGAATGAAAAATAAAGTAGATGCTATTCAATCAAGGATCATAAATCATTGTTCATGACTATAATGGAATATCACTCTGCTGTAAGAAATGACAGAATACAGAGAAACTTGAGGAAATTGTATAAACCTATGCAAAGTTAAATAAGCAGAATCAGGAAGACAATCTGTACACAAGAACTATGACAATGCGAATAGTAAGAACAACAGCAAGACAACTGAAATCGTATGCTGCAAAATTACAATTATCAAGTTTGGCCCCACAGAAAAGCTAGATGATGACACTTCTCTCTTCCTAGCCCCATTTCTTTGCAGAGGTGGGAACACAAAGCGTGGCACATTTTATAAAACATCAGATTTTTATGAACTGATGGTTAGTTGTTTTTTTTCTCCCTCTTTTTTTTCTTTATTTTAAGAGAGCTCTCCAGGAGGGGATAAGTGGAAGGATGTCTAGGGAAACGCAGGTGATATTAAAACAAAAGCTATCAAGAAAAATTGATTTTTAAAAAGAGATAGACGGATGGTAGAAGGGAGAGCACACAATGGAAAATGAATGTAAAAGTATATCATAATCATAAGAATAAACAGTGTCAAATGTGAGTAATAAATAGGGTCAACCTTGTTGGTTTACAAGAAAAGTGGAAGACAACAAAAAGGGTTTTTAAGCTATTTTGAGGAAAAGAAAGAGGTTCAAAGAAGGTCTAGAGATACTATTCATGGAGGATGGAAGCATGGCAATCAACAAGCATTTATTAAACACCTACTGTGTACAAGGCACTCCTACAATGGTGTGGGTGATACAGGTACAAAGAATGAAATAATCCCTAGGATCTTACATCCTAATGTAGGAGATAATAAGAACATATTAGATATAATATTAGTTAGTATTCAGAGAGCACATAGAGGTTTGCAAATTACCTGAATTATCTCATTTTATCCTTACAACAACCCTGTAAGTTAGATGCAAGGACAGATCATCTCCATTTTACAGAGGAGGCCACTGAGGCTAAGAAAGGTTAAATTTCTGCCCAAGGTGACATAGCTAGTAAGTATCTGAGGCAGAATTCAAATTCAAATTTTTTTGATAGTGTTCAAGACAACACTATCCTCTGTGCCACCTAGCCGCCTAAAAACTGCATAAACATAGAGTCAATACATATAATAGTTGAATATAAGGTAATTCAAGAGGGCAAGGGTATACCAGTCAGCAGTTGGAGATGGAGGGTTGGGGGAACCAGGAAAAGCTTCATAGAGAAAATGGTGCTTGAGCTATGTCTTAAAAGAAGAAAGGGACTCTGGGAACCTCACATTAGAGACTGCATTGCTCATAAATGAAATAGCATCTAGACATTGCAGTGGATAGGGATCTGCTCCTGAAGTCAGGAAGATCTGAGCTCAATTCTAGCATGAGGTACTTATTATCCCTGTGGCCCTGAACAAATCAATTCAGGTCTGTTTACCTCAATTTCTTTATCTGTAAAATAGAATAATAACAGCACCTACTTTTCAGGGTTGTTGTAAGAACAAAATGAGATAATATTTGTAAAGCTCTTAAACCATAAGACACTCTACAAATTCTAGTTGATAGTAGTGGTGATGGTCGTGACAGTAGTAGTAGTCGTCATCGTCGTCACACTGAGACTGGTACTGCTGGTGCTGGAAGTGGTGGCAGTAAAAGTGGTAGTGCTGATGGTAGTGGTAGTAATGGTGATGGTAGTAGTAGCAGTGACGGTAATGCTAGTAGTGACGGTGATGATTCTTACAGTTGTGGTAGTGTTGGTGGTGGTAGTAGTAGGTGATAGCAGCATTGGTGGTAGTAGTAGTCATAATAGTAGTAGTAGCACATGGGACAGCAAGTGCAAAGACAGACATAGGATCTGGAGTATCCCATTAGAGGACCCAGTTTGAATGGATCACAGAATTCAGGAGGACAAGCAGTGTACAATGATATTAGAAAGATAAGTTAGGGTCAAGTTATGAAAGATTATTAAAGGTAAACAGAGAATTTGATATTTTATCCTAGAAAAAAATAGGAAGCCACAGGAGTTGACTGAGTAGGGGAGTGATATGGTGAACTCTGTGGCAACAGTGTAAAGAATAAACTGCCATCAGGAGAGACTTGAGTCAGGGAGACAAATTTGAAGGCTATTATCACAATAGCATAGTTGAGAGGCGATTAAGGGCCTGAACCAAGGTAGTAGCTATGTGAGTGTGAGACTAAATATGCTAATCTGGAAATGCAAAATAAAGTGGCTAATAAGGAGTTAACTCAAGACAAGTAGGAACATCATAACATAGCACCTAGCTCCCCTTGATGAGCATCCTCCATACTGACAGAACTGAAATATAAGATTGCTAAGGCACCCTGAGTGAAAGATGAACAATCATTGATAACAAGAGAAATACCTCAAAATTGTAAAATGACAAATGATCAAATTTAAAACAAAACAAACAAGGAAGAAAGAAAAAGGGAAGAGAATCCAGTCTGGAAGCCATAGATCATTGGGTTTGACTTCCATTCCTGGCAAATTCTAGAATTTCTAGAATACATTATCAAAGGAATAATTAATAAATATCTAGAAATGAGTAAGTAAGTAAGTAAGAAATAAGTAAGAGCCAGCGTGGATTCACTAAGAACAAGTCACACCAGAAAAAAGGTCCATTTTATTCCTTAATGGGATAAGTAGACTGGTATATCATGAGAATGTAGTAGGTATAGTTTGTCTAAATTCTAGCAAATTATTTGCAGAGGTCTTTCACATTATTTTGTCTAAAACGTGGACTGATTTGAGCAAAATGACAGAAAATTAGGCAGAGGTAGAAGTGTTGAATAGCTGGACCCAAAGAATATTTCAATGTCAACTTGGAAGGAAGAATTAGGTGGAAACACAGCAGGGATTTCTGCTTGGTTTATGCTGATTTACATTTTTGTCAGAGGACAACCAGGTCATAAAGAGTTCCAAGACCACACATCATGAGAATGAACTGAAAGGAGTGGACATACTTAGCCTGAAGAAAAAGACTTAGGGGCCATATGATGGTTGTTTTCATATATTTTAAGAATTGTTTTGTGGAATAGACTTTTCTGCTTAGCTCCAGTGGTAAGGAGGAATTAACTAGCAATTTTAGTCTATAAGCACTTTGGATTGCTTCTAGATGGAATTGCTTTCCCCTCATTGGAGGTCTTCAAGCAAAGACCGGGTGACCATCTCTCAGGTGAGCTGAGGAGATTCTTAAACAAATATAGATTGTTAGATGTCCTGTGAAATCTTATCCAATGTAGCGATACTGGATTTCTATAATCCTGAGTAGATTATCTCAAAAAGCCTTCTAGCTCTAAACACTGACATTCTGTTAATCAGTCAGGCCATAATACAGGATTCTGTGTGCTTTCTCATTGTGATGTATAATAATTTCTTAGTCTCAAAATCGTGTGCCTTGATTACAAGTGTCAGCCTATAATTGGGTTGATTAAACCTAAAGTCCCTTATGTAAAATTCAAGATATGAGAAATCCAAACATATTTCCAATGCCTTGCACATAATAAATGATCAATGAATATGTGCAAAGTGAATGAACTGAACGAATGTTCACTAACGCATTTAATCAGGACAGAACAATATTAAATAAAGTATATTATGACCTTTCATAATGGAAGTGTGATGAGAATCCTAATTGACCTGAAGAAATAGCACTAGTGAAAAGGTGAATAAACTAGAAGTGAGGAAAACTGGGGCTTAGTTCTGATTCAGCTGCTGATAAACTACGTGATGGGGAGAAGACTTCACCTCTGTAAGTCTTAAGTTCCTCATCCTAAAAATGAAGAGTATGAATAAAATTATGCGGAAAGACTCATGACTAGCTTTTTTATTAATTTGTTGGTTTTTCCTCCACTGTTAGAAAAATTTGGTCTTTAAAAACAACATGCACAGAGTCACAATATTTATTGATACCTATTTTTCTAAAGAACAAGATTAGAAGACAACAAACTTTTGCCCTAAAGCAATGTTAACAGGTGTGTAACAGTATTTTGTAGTGTTCCACAAAAACAATTGGCCTGCTTTATAGTCAGGTGCCATTTTAAGAGAACTCTTTCAATGTTTTGCAGCAAAATACCATCCTTATATTTTCAAGATGTCTAAAGGAAAAAAAAACAAATTTGCATAGGAAGAAAATTGACTTTGAAAAACAAACTTTGGATTCAGAAAACCATTAAAAGTGGTTCCCTTAGTAAAACATTAATTCACAAAACTTCAACTACAACACTAAATAATTACCAGAAAATTAATTGCATTGTGCCTTACCTTAGAACTGTCTGCAGAAACTGTGCCAAAACCTGGAGCCCATAGTTAGGATGTAAGTTGCTTGTTTGCAGACCTGGCAAGGAATGTAGGAAATCCCAAATGTAGGGTTGATGATGAAGGTTTTCTATTGTAGATATGAGAGTTTCAGTCTTATTAAGATCCACCTTGGAAGAAAAATAAAGCATCTTGTAAAGTTTGCTTCTTACAAGCTACCAAGTAGGGGGGAAAAAAGCATAGCACACCATTTGGTACACTTGGCCTGTTTTTTTATAATAACCAGTTTAGTAACCTTTTCAAAATAGGCAACGCAGTTTGCTGTGACTTTTTTTTTGACAAGGTCATATTGCTTCTTTATTATCAAAGTTTTCTTTTCTAGATATTCACTAAGCTTCCCTTTGAAGGTACTTTCTAGACATTCATCAGGAATAAAAGTCAAGCTTACTGCCCAATACAGTCTGTATATTCTTTCTTTTTTTGAAAACCCAGAAAACCTTTGCCCTTCTTTAGTCCTATGGCAGCTCTTTTGTTCTGCTCCATCTTCCAAAGATCAAGGATAGTAACTCAGCAATCATATGCTCCATTTCTTCTAATGAACTAAGACACAGTTCAGCAGGGCATAAAAACTTAAACTTAAGAGCAGCTAGGTGCTTGTTCCTATCTTTCAACTCATCTTAGGTTTCAACTCCCTAATAGTCAACTTATTATGGCCTTTCCAGTCTAAGTATTAGCATCCTTAAAAGAAAAAACTGAATCTAAACAGAAATTGAACTTTAAGGAGCAGCAGGCTGACACAACGGATAGAGCACTGGCCCTGAAGTCAGGAGGACCTGAGTTCAAATCCACCCTCAGACATTTACTAGTGACCCTGGGCAAGTCACTTAATCCCAATTGCCAAAGGAAGGAAGGAAGGAAGGAAGGAAGGAAGGAAAGAAGGAGGGAAAGGAGGGAAGAAAGGAAAGAAGGAAGGAAGGAAGGAAGGAAGGAAGGAAGGAGGAAGGGAGGGAGGGAAGGAAGGAAGGAAGGAAGGAAGGAAGGAAGGAAGGAAGGAAGGAAAGAAGGAAGGAAGGAAGGAAGGAAAGAAGGAAGGAAGGAAGGAAGGAAGGAAACTGAACTATACTTAATTATCTCTGTCATCTATTTTCATTATTATATCCAACTCAAAAGAACCATCACTACCATAGCTTTGATGCCTTCTTTTTCCAAATAAAGCTAAGAACAAAACAAAATATTTTCATTATTTATAGCTTTACTCTCCTGCATATGTTCAATTTTCAGTACTCACTGTTCTTGTAGTACCAGTAATGTTTTTGTAATTATCTTCCATTTCCTGGCTTTTCTTCTATTTTTCTCTAAGCTTTTTTTTTTTTTTTCTAATCCTAGTTGTCTGATGAGTTCCCTGCACACTGACACTGGTCCTTTTAGAAAACTACCTATTTATTCCTCACTGGCATAGTTTCTCATCATATCTTCAGGATTTCATCAGTGAGAGCTTTCTATCCTTCCTGACCTTACTTCTCCATCTATTATTTCTGTGAATATTGTGATAGCTCTCTCTCCAAATCTAGTGTTCAAATCAAACTTTCTTCAATCTCTTCTATCAAAAATTCTCAGATGGCTTGGCCCCTTCCTTCAATTGGAGATTCCTATCATTTTCACTTTAGCAACCAGTTCTTCTTTGTTGGTCAGAATTCAATACAAAACAGCAATTCACACAATTAATCTGATAAATGAAATTATCATTAGGCTAAATCAAAAAAGTATTATCTGATCTGTTGTTGCCAGAGACAAGCTCTAGCAAATGTCTGGATAATTGAAGTCCCACCTTTCTACCATACGATGTCTCTGTCCCAGGATTTAACTTAATTTCCTGAACTCTTCATTGATTTTCTTTCTGTAAAAGTGGCTTGTTATTATTCTCCTATGATAACATTGCCTCTACTGATCTTTATACAAACACTTTCCTCCATGTTTTCCTCCACTTGGATGCCTGAATTTCTTCCCATTAATATTACTCTTTAATACAAAATGCTTAATCCAACCATTCTGGAAAGCATTTTGAAACTGTGCTTTTTTAAAAAGGAAGGAAAGAAAGAAATCTTTATTAAGTGCCTTCTATGTGCCAGGCACAGTGCTAAACATTTTACAATTATTATCTAATGTCATCCCACACAACAATCCTGGGAGATAGTTGCTCTTACTATCCTTACTTTATAGTTGGGAAAACTGAGTCAGACACATGGTTAAGTGACTTTCTTAGAGACATATAGCTATTCAGAGTCTGAGGCTAGATTAGAACTGCGATATCCATGACTCTAGGCCCAGGGCTCTATTCACCGTGCCACTTATCTGTGTCTAGGTAGTGATTAAAGTGACCTGTTAAGTGACTAAATCATATTCTTTGACCCAGAAGTCCCACTGGTAGGCATTATAATTCAAGGAGATCCAAAATAAAATGACCCTTATATACCAAAATATGTATTGCTGCACTTTTTTAGTTAACACAGAATTTTTTTCTTTTTAATCAATGTTTAATGAAAATCTACAAACACATATTTAAGCAAAACAAATTCCCACATTGGCCATGTCCAAAAAAAGAAAATCTCAATCAACACCATGAGTTCATTATATTGCTATCAAAAGATCAGTAGTATGTTTCACCATTAGTCCTTTGGAATCATGTTTGGTCATTGTATTAATCTATATCCTTACGTCTTTTGAAGTTATTTGTCTTGATAATGTTATTCTAATTGTGTAAATTGTTTCTACTGATTCTGTTTACTTCAATCTGTATCAATTCATATAAATCTTCCCAAGTTTCCCTGAAACTATCCCTTTCATTGTTTCTTAAAAAACAATAGTTTTCTATCATGCATATATCATAATTTGTCCAATCCTCCCCCAATTAATGGGAATCCCATCAGTTTCCAATTTTGTCTCCCTTTTTTTGGTTAGATTCAATTGGATTTGAGAGGGATAATTTGAGGTCCCACATTATTATAGTTTTACTGTCTAAATTTCCCTATAATTCATTAAACATCTCATTTAAGTATTTAGATGCTATGTCGTTTGTTGCCTGTGTTTATTCTTGATACTATTTCATTTTCTACGATAGACTTCAACAAAATGTGGCTTCCCCACTAATTTCTATTAAGTGTATTTTGCTATTGTTTTGTCTGAGATTATGATTGTTCACTTGTTTAAGTTTGTATGTATCTGTCTATTCCAAGTGTGTTTCTTGTAACCAATATGATGCTATATTTTAGTTTCTAATCCACTTTGCTTTACTTTCCATTTCATAGATGAATTTATCCCATTAACATTCACGGTTATAATAGTTAATTTTTTATTTCCCTCGACTCTATTCTCTTATACATTTCTCTTTGTTTTCTGCTTCTTTTTAAAGAAGAATGTAGTAAAAGAGAAAAGTACTCTAGATTAAGCATGAGCTGCTTCTATTCCCCTTCCCTTCTTCTTGTTCCCTTTTCTTTGCTTTTAAGCACCTCTTCAAAATCCACCTTCTATGGTTAGAGTTTGCTTAAAATAAATTCACACTACTATTTATCAGCTCTTTCTCTGGATACAGATAGCATCTTTCGTCATATGTCCTTTATAGTCCTGAGTATTTATAACAGTCAAAATTACTTATTTGCTCAAAGTTGTTCTTAAAACAATATTACTGTTACTGTATACAATGTTCTCTCGGTTCTTCTCATTTCACTCTTTATTATCTTTAATTTCTCCAACTTATTGCCCACATTCTCAGCATTTGCACATAAGCTTGGTGGAAATATTTGGACATTTTTCTATCTCAACTTGCTTCTCAGTTTAAAACTCTTTGGATTAGTTTTGCAATACTCAACAAAGATAGTTCTAGCAGCTCTTCCTAGATATATCCCATGACTTGTCAAGAGTCTACTATTCTTCTAAGTATATAATTCATATACTGATATGTCTTTATACATATATATATATATATGCCAAGTTTTAGCCCAGTAAAGATTAATCCCTTAAGTGAAAGCACATTTTAAGCTTAATTTTCTTTAACTCTGAAACTGATATGAATTGTTAAGATAATGAACTTAGGTAGTACAGTCTAAAAGGAAAAGCAACAGGTTTGTAATCAGAGAATATGAATTTGTCCACTGGCACCAACTCTGCCACTTATTATATGTGACCCTGAAGAAGGGACTTCACTTTTCTGTGCCTTAGTCCTCTCATCTGTAGAGCAGAAGTATATTTGCACTACTTGCTTTATAGGATTCTTATAGGCAAGTGCTTTTTAGCTTTAAAACACCATGTAAATCTGAACTATTGTGATATTTAGAGAACTTTTAAGTGTTCACAATACTAAACTCATTGAAAGAGAGACACTCTGTACTACATTACCAAATTTCTGTGTATAGTCATGGCTGCCCACAAGTCCTAAGACGGAAAGGCTACCAAAAAAATCTCCTGAGAAGCTAGGGAACTCGCCTGGGAAAGAAATGTAAGGTGAAGAGAGAAAAAAAATGGATTCAAAGCCAATAAGCTATATTGTGTTTGCATCTAGTTCTTGCCAGTATTGTTTTCATCACTCACATCAATATTAGACTTCAGATGATGACATGGAAGTACTTTACAAATAGTCAGGAAAGCAATACTTTATAGACCCTGAGACTTCATCACTCAAGTTCTTAAAGACAACACCATCTTCTAACCAGCTAGACTTTAGTGTTCAACCGCCACTCAAGTCATTACACCCTTTCTGTTCACTTCATCACAGTGCTATGCTGATAAGCCAGCATGAATAGATAAATGAATGAATGAAAAAATGAAAAGGCAAGTATTAAATGTTTACTGTGTTCCAGATACTGTGCTTAGCAATGAAGATACAAATACAAAGATCAAAATAATTCCTACCTTCAAATTCTTATAATATCACAAAAAAATAACACATAAAAATAATTAGTGTTCAGGGAAGGGTGTTTTGGCTAAGAAAATGACAGCAATGACTGCATCATGGGATGCAGTATTTTTAATGAATGACAAGGTTGATTTAATTACAGTTCCCATGGCCAGAGGTAGAAGTAGTGGGGAAAGGTACTTCATGGGGCGTGAAGATGGCCAGAGAGTAGTGTGGCAATCAGAAAGCCAGGGACCCAGGAAGGGAGCTGGATTTCCAGATCAGATATGGAGAATTGAGTAAAGAAATATGGCATAAAGATGACTACAGAACATGGACTCAGAGACACAAAGTCTTGGACCTTCCTGGTGTTAGAGGTGTGTGAGGAAACGGTGTTGAGAAATACGTGATAAAAGGTAGGTTGACATATTTGATAAGAGTGCTGAAGTTGGAATCAGGGAGACATGACAGAATTCCACTTCAGATGCTTTACTACTTATGTGACCACAAGAAAAACACTTAACCTCTCTCAACCCCAGTTTCATTACCCTTAAAATAAGGATAATAATAGTACCAACCTCAAAGGGTGATTGTGAGGATCAAATGAAATAAAATATGTAAAGTGTTTTGAAAACTTTAAGCCCTATGTAAATGCTAGCTATTTGTAATGCCATGCACAAGCTGCTTTCCAGAAGAATGCTACTGTGAACAACTTTTAAGGTTCTGATCACACAGTATAGTGAAGACTCTATTCCCTAACAAATCAAAGCAAAACATCCACAGAAAATCAAGGTACTGCATTCGCAGTATTACAACTTATCACAAAAAATCACAATATAGTATTCACAAGAGCTTATCATTAAAACAGCCATAAAGTTTTGAACAAAAAAACAATCATCTGGTATCCCTAAGGAGGTTTGCCTCCTTACTCAGTCTCAAAGTACAATAGTCAAACTCATGGGGCAACTAAGTTAACTCAATCAGCACTTACTCAGCAATCAATTACTAAGTATCATTAATCACCAAGTACAATCATCAGAAAATACACAAACCCTCCACTCCTAGGTCTCTAGTAAACCAAGTTATCATCACAGCATTCAATACCCAAGGACATGTCTTTTCTTCATCTTGACCCGAGACAAATTCTCAAGAATCTCTGTTCCAGGGGGAGACAAAGTTTAACAAAGCCACAACATGCATTGCCAGTATCCTCCATCAATTCACTCTGTGCCTGCAGAACAGTCTCAGGACCCCTGAAAACATCAGCAAGACCTTCTTCCAGGATTTCTTAAATGTGCAACAAGAAAATCCTTCTTTGGGGCTTCTGAGCCAACAGCAAGGCTCCAGAACTTCTGCAACAACAGAACTGTCCTTCACCAGCAAAACAACATCAAAATAGACAGACAGAATACCAGCAGCACCACAACCATGCTTCCTCAGTCCTCCAGCAGTTCAGCTGGCCCTAGGACCTAGAAGAAATCTCAGCTGGCTCCCAGAATCAGAATCAAAATCACTCCTCTCAGGTTTTCAAAATCAAATTTTTTTTCTCCAGCCTAGGGCAGGGCTTTCCTCTTAGCCTTCCCAGCAGCAGCAACTTCAGCCTCCATGATTCTTGTTCAGAGAAAATTCTGACTCAGTTCTCAGTCTAGCAGTAGCAGCCCAGCCTCCAGATGCTGCGAAAGAAACACACAGTCTCTCTCTCTTTCTCTCTCTCTCTCTCTCTCCAACAGAACAGATTCTGCCACCAGATTCTGGTCTCAAGAAATTCTGACCATGCCTCTCTGGGGCTTTTCTTAGATATACACAGCATCAGCTTCCTGTTTCAGCCAACCCCTTCCTATTAAGTCAGCAACAGGAGATAGGAGTTCATACCTTCTGTTTCTTTCACAGAGGTTTGATTAGTTACTAAGAACTAAGTACCTGCTTACTTGCCAATACAAAAAGGGGTCTTCGAATTCAAATTAATTACCATTACACGACTCTCCTCCTTGAATAATCCTTTTGCAATTTACCTTGCATGACATTTTAAATAAATGCCCTTTTTCTTGGCATAATGCCACCATATTGAATTCTGGCTTATAGTTGGTAGGGTCATAGAAAAATGGGGCTCATGAGTTAAATAGATGATGGTTTTAAAAGATGATGAATCCCAATAGATTCTAAAAACCAGGATATAACTCTTGGATGATAGTGTTATTATAATTTAACTTTATCTTGATGACCATTTCAGAGCATGAACTATTGGGATGTGTTAAAGATGTAACTTTTGGTGGGGACAGATGCAATATAGCTAGTATAGAAGGGACATAACAAAGAAACTTGACTGTGTTTCTGATGCCAGCTTGCTTTTTGGCTCTGTGCCTCTTTCTCACGAAGATAGAATGAAGAATTGTAACTGTCTCCTCCAGACAATAATAAGGCTACCTATCCATTAAACTAATTAGCAAATCAAAAACTGAAGCAAGTGGTTTTTGTGGTATGCATATGAATTACTGTGATATGCTGAAGATGAAAATGAAGGGTAGCAGTATTCTTGCTGCTTCTGTCAGTCTTCTGCTTTGTCGGCACTATTAAATATCTATGTTTTTGTTATCAAACAATGGAGCACAGAGGTGCTCTAGTCAACTTACATCCCCAACTTCTAGGTCTTTTGCATTTTGTGGCATATAAAGACTCTCTCCCTCTCTTCCTCTCCCTCCCCCCCCTCTTTCCTTCCCTCCTTCTCTCCATCTGTCTGTCTGTCCCTCCATCCCTCTCCCCCTCTCTAAGAATTTATGCTCAGATGTGTAGGGAATGACTTATTCCAAAGTATGAAAAGTCATCAGTATCAGAAGAGCTAAGGAGCAATAGAGGAAAATACTGGACAGGGAGGCGAAAGAGCTAGCTTTTGACTCTGGCTCTAATTTATTTCTCTCTAAATCTCATTTTCCTGATCTTCAAAATGAAACGGTTAGACTGGATAATTTGTAAAGTCTCTTCCAGCTCCAACATTAAATAATTGATTAGAGAAGTAATCTCTGATGGCGCGTCTACTGAGATGAGATGGAGACACAGCTTCCTCTAAACTCTCCCTCATGTTTGACTTTGAACAGAATTCTAGACATAAACAACATTTAAAACTGTGTCTTTAAAATTATAATGGATTTTAAAAAACTATATACCATCTGCCTGATACTCCAGCTTTATCCTGCAATCTCTCCTGCAATAACATCTCATAGTCTGAATAATTCTCTTGTCCAGAGGTTGGCTAAGTGAGATAATACCGAGGGTCAAGGAAAGAGTAAAATATATTCCCAGTCACTAACCTGGTCTGCTTCATTAGGTCAAACTCTACAATGGTCTAGTAATATAACAGCTTTTCTATGCTCTGACAAGCCTGTAAAAATGATCTTTCATTGATGATATAAAAATGACAGAATATATAAAAATGGTATAATAAATATTAAAATTCATAAATTAATAGTTGTAATGTTTTGGCATTAGTTTGTACTCTGTAATTAAAAGGCAAAGCACCTGTATAAGATTTGGAGCAATGAAATTTCCCAGTCACCATGTAATTTATTTTGTAGGCACCTACAGCATTTGCACATGCAAAAATTCAACTTGTCCTTATCACTCTCAAGCCGGGGATGATCTGATTCATTGGCAACTGACAAAGTAAAAGTTAATGAACATTGCCAGGAGAACGCAATTACATCAGCATTGTAAACTTGTTCCAGAGAAAGAATACAACCAAAATGAATTCTCAGAAGCACACACATAACCCCCTAACTTGTTAAGCCATGTAGGCAAACCAGTTGGGTTCTGGAAGTGTTCATTAATGACAGGGCTGTTTTGCAGTACAGTTTCTATTGCATTTCTACCAGTCAGTCAATAAGGATTTTTTTAACACATCCTATATGCCAGGCACTACACCAAGAAATGTAAAAACTAAGAAAGAAAAAACAGCACTTCTTGTTTTTCAGGAGTTCATAGTCTACTGAGGAGACAACACATAAACAACTAGGTTAAAACAAGCTATGTAAAGGACTAATTGGGGATAATCCACAGAAACGAAGCAGTACATTTAAGGGGGATCAGAAACAACTTCCTGAAGAAGGTAGAATTTTAACTGAGAATTGAAGGAAACCAGAGAAGACAGGAAGTAGAGATAAGTAAGAGGAAAAGTCAAAATTTGTAGGGCAGACAGTGAAAATGCTGGGAGTCAGGAGACAGAGGAACAACTAAGAAGACAGTGTCACTGGCATGACGAGTATGGGAGTATAAATTGTAAGAAGGCTAGAAAGGTTTTGTTTTGGGTTTGGGGTTAGTTTATGAAGATTTTTGAATGCCAAACAGAAAATTTTATATTTGATCTTAGAGGTGATAGGGAACCATGGAGTTTTTTGAGTAGAAGAGTGACATGGTCATATCTATACTTTAGGAAGATTACTTTGATAGCTGAGTGGAAATGGGATTTGAGAGAGAATGATGAATCGAGTATCTTCAGCATTCTTTCCACCCCTGTCAATAAAATCCATGATAATTAACACATTTTTGTTTTATGGGGCACTTGTTAGCTCTCTCCATTGTCTGAGTATCTAGTCCCCATCCCTACTTCTGGTTGTTGACAATACTACCACCAGGACATCTGAGATTACCTTCTTCCACTGCCAATCTCAACCACTTCATTCCCTCTTCTTGCTTCCCCTTGTCTTCCTTCATATATCCTCAGTCTCTTACTAATTATTCCACATTCCTTTGCTTACATACAGAAAATGACAGAGAGAACAACTTCATAACAGCAAACTAAGAAACCACAGTTTGTTAGCTATGGGTCTTGGACTCTTCCTGGTCATGTTCATTTATTGCTGTATGCTGAAGGGTTTTTTCTTCACAGTCAACATTTTAGTAAATATTGGGGGATCAATCTACTCCAAATACATTCCAGAAACCTGAAGGGGCCAAAAGGTTGGTTTCCAAATGGCTATGGCTTACTGCATGTGTTTGATAGTTGGTGTTTTCTCTTAAATTGATAGTATATAAAGACAGTTAAGGTTTGGAAAAGACTCCTACTTACTAAACGTATTCCTTTAGGGTAAGATCTATAATGGCCTAGGAACATAATAGTTCTATTATCCATAGATAATGCCTGTGAAATGAGTTTTCATTGATGGTCCAAAAAGATGACAGATCAAAAGTCTGTATTACCATGATTTTAAAAAGACAATTTTGTTTGCTTTGCATTTTAGAAAAAAAAATCATCTTGGGCAGTACAGCAACTCTGATGAAAGAGTGGCGGTCATGTCCATTAAGGTCAGGGTGAGGTCAACAATTCTGATGTTATGAATGCTTCCAGATAGGTGACCAAAGCAAGTGAACCAGAGCTCCAGGAGCAAGCCTGTAATTGAGCTAAGTAGACCCAAACTAAGGTCTGGAGCCTAGAAAATCCAGGAAGACAGTAATCAGACCATGCTTTAGATAAAACTACTTAGGGCCTATTAAAAAAAGAACACATCCGTAGCTGCCCTGTGGTCCTTAGAGAATACAACATTCAATACCCAGAGAAAGTAATAGCAGGACCCTAGACAATACAAACCAGGAACATACAAGGCTTTACCATTCCCTCCAAAAATAAAAAAAAGTTAGCCCTAACACAAAGTCCCAATCTATGGGAAATGTGAGAAGAATTAGCAAACAAACCAACAAAAAAAGAGACTAATTATAAAGAGTTATTATGATATCAAGGACCTTTAAGACAAATTCAGAATAGGATAAAAACTTCAAAACATCTACAAGCCTCAAAATAAAACATAGCTTGACCACAAGGTCAGTTAGCATTCCTAAGGAAAATGAATCAAGAGGTTTGTTGTTTTAAGAGTTTAAAATGGTGTTATAGATGAAATGAGAGTGCTAGAAGAAGGAATTTGAAAAGAAATGAAAACTATGGAAGAAAAAATTGGAATGAGATTTATCAGCTTGCATACAAAAGACATGGACCCTTACCTAAGCAACAGATTCTTTGAAAATTAGAATACACCAAATAGAATTTAATGACTCCATGAGACGAGACAAATTTTAAAAGTCAAAAGATTGAAAAAAGAAAAAAAAAGAATAAATATTGAAAAAAGAAAAAAGTAAGCTTTTTAATCAAAAATAACTAACCTAGAAAAGACATCAAAGAAATACAAGAACCACTGGACCAGGTATAAAGGCTGATACTGTAAATAATCTGGAGAAGCAAGGAATAGTTTACTTGTCAGATTTATGGAAGAGGAAGGACTTTATGACCAAAGAAGAATTGGAGAGCATTACAAAATGCAAAATGGATAACCTTGAGTACATTA
>CM053590.1:61262830-61294574 GCA_028646515.1 Pseudochirops corinnae
ACCACTGGACCACCTGAAAACCATGACCATTTTTTTTTCAAAAGAGATTAGATATATTTCCATATTTCATGAAAGAAAACTTTATAAACATACAAAAGAATAAAGAGATAATAAAAGGAATCTGCAGTGAATAAGAAAAAAAATGCCCAACAATACTCAGAATTTACAGCCTAATATAATGCTGACTCTTACTAAGGGGAGAAAGAGGTTGTGGATTAATCAATATACTTCCTTAGATTTGAGCTAAAGTCTAGCTCAGGAAATCAGACTGCCAGCTTTTTTCAGTTAAATATTTTGATACCATGACGATCTGTGATCTCAGTGATATAGCTACTCCTTTGAATAGGGTAGATCATAACCCATCCATACCTGCCTATCCTATGAAATCCATCATCATCTGCTCAGCATGGTAGGGGTTTTCATTTAGATTTCTTGACACTGTGTGGATACCAATAAAGCACGGGGGCTGTCAACCACTTAATAAATCATGCATTTATTAAGCACTGGACTCAGTGCTGAGGAATCAAAGAAAAGATAAAATTTAATTTATATATAAAATTTAATGTGTGTGTATGTGTGTGACATGCAAGACAGATTTACTAAATTTCCAATAGAATTATGTTTCTTGTTAACTTTGGGTACAGAATGAAACCAAATACTTTAAATCCCCATGGAAAAATGAGCCTTTTTTTTCTACACATTCTGTACATATTAGGGCTTTAATTATAGCACAAAAAAATGTCAAGATGGACATAGTAGTGTGTCACTTCTGGTCATTAGAGAAATTTCACGTTTAGAGTACCAATGATGAAGTTAATATCTGCAGATGGTCTAAAAATTATGTGATTCCTTGTACCTGTGGTCTCCTTTTCTACTAACATTCCCTACCATCACTATATGAGCAGAAGGAAGCTGCACAAGACAAGGGTTTTTATATATTTCTTTTTACTAAAATGTAGCAGGCAAAGTTTTGGTGGTGAAACTCCATACTTAGCAATGTTGAATTGTATCTATCTTTCACTGAAACAATGTTCAAAGTCTTTCCAACTTGGTTGAATTTGTCAAAGTTTTCACTCCACTAACATGGCCTTCAAGAATCTTTATAAATCAGGGGGTGGCTAGGTAGTGCAGTGAACAGAGCACTGACCCTGGAGTCAGGAGGACCTCAGTGCAAATATGGCCCCAGACACCACACTTATTAGTTGTATGACCTTGGGCAAGTCACTTAATCTCAATTGCCTTGCCTTCTCCCCTCCAAATTTTTTTAAATAAATAAAATAAAATAAAAATAAATTATAGATAGAGGGAAGCATAAGATATTAAATGTATAATTTTGATTACATAGGATTAGAAAGTTTTTGCACAAAAAAAAATCAACACAGTCAGAATAAAAAGAGAAATTGTTGATTATGAAAATCTCATCAAATATCTCTGATTAAGGTCTACCATTCAAGATATATGAGAGATTAATATGTATTAGATATATAAGAACAGGATATAGCCCTCAAAGTATAAGTGTCAAAATATAAGAACAGCTATTTTTTTTTATTTTTCTTTAAATGACAATTCATTTATTTGTTGAGGGGATACTGGGTCTCCCTATCTTGGTCAAGCTGGAAGCACAGCCTTCTGCTCCCAGTCAACTCCTGATAAACCCAGAAGCTTTGACTCGCTCTATTTCCAAACTGAGCCAGTTCACCCTTCTCAGTCTGCTTGGTGGCCCCCTGTTCCTGGGGGCTTGCCATATTGCTGGCAGACAGTGCAGATATCTGATTGGCTTTATCCCTACTGAAGTCAGAACTCCTTAAGGTCCCAGCCAGCCATCAGCCTCAGCCTCCTCACTGGCAGGAATTATAGGAGTGTACCACCACGAACAACTAGCAATTTTTAAAAGAAGAAATGTTATTTATCAATAATCATGTGAAAGAAGACTCCAAATCACTAAAAATAAAATTAATGCAACTTTGAGCTTTTACTTCATAACAATAAGACTATAAAATATAACCAAAAATGAAAATAATAAGTGTTCAAGGGGTTCTGGAAATGCAAATGCACTAATTAACTGTTGCAAGAGGCATGGGGGGAAGGGGAATTATAATACAAAAGTTACTAAATTGTACATACCCATTGGATCAATGATTAAAGTTATGGGTCATATGCCCCAAGGAAGTCAAAGACAAGAAGGGAAAAAATATATAGCAACACACATAATTGAGCAAATAATCAAAAGCAAAATGGATGCCCGTCTATTAAGGCACGGGTGAATAAACCAACCTATATAATGAATTTTTTTAAATGATATATATGAATAATTCAGAAAAACGTGGAAAATGTTGCATGCACTAATGTAGAGTTACATAAACAAAATGAGGAGCACAATCAAAACAATGATCACAATAATGTAAGTAACTCAGCACTGAAAGACATCAGAATTCTGATCGATACAGGAGCCAATCTTGATTGCAGAGTGACACTGAAACAGGATTTCCCTTTCTTGGCAGAGAATTGGTGGAAAATTGCTATCAAATGAGGCGTGCTTGTCAGGCATGGCTAGTGTGTTGGTTTTCTTTGCTTAATTTTGCTTTTTCATTATAAGGGATAGTTTTATCAGGGATGAAAAGGTTAATGACAGTGACAGAAAAAAGAAAAATGCATCAATAAAACACTCATTTCAAAAATACATTTTTCCCTTCATTTTTTTCACCTTGAAGCTTCAGTGGTTAAAATAATTACCAAAATGTGGTTTCATTTGTTTTTGTCCTCATCCTCTTACTCAGAAGGAAATCAAAACAATATAGATTTTTGGTTGGAGTGGGGAACTGAAATTACAAATTCATCGCATGTAGATGTAAACTTCAATGAATAACAACTGGCTATTTAAAAAAATTCTGGCAGGAATAAAGATTTCATTTGGATTAATTAGAACATATCTTGAAATTCCATAGATGAATAACTGAGCAAGTCAGGTTTTCTCCTCAAATCTAGTTTTGAAGGTAGCATGATATCATGGAAAGGTCACTGGACTTGGGGTTTGGAAACCTGGGTTCCTACCTGGTACCAATATGTATGACCATAGATAAATTATGCAACCTCTGGAAGCTTCCTTTCCACATTCACAGAATTGGGAGAAGCTAATGATCATTGTACTAGTTCTCTCAAAAGTTATGAAGAATATATATTTTCACATTTTAAAGTACTGTATAAATATATCATTAGGTTTTTTTTTCTAAAATCAGTATAATGAAGAACAAATTAAAATCATACCATAAAGAATAATTTATATCATTCCATGAATCAGTTTCAAAATTCACATACTTACCATTGAGAAAGCAGAATTGTGAGAACCTAAAAAAAAAAAACATATTTAAGATGTTATTTTTATTCTGTCAATAAAATAGCAGAATTTATTGAGAATGTGCTATGCACTAACACTATGATAAGTACTATAGAAGTTATATAGAAAATATGTCAGCCTTTGCTCCCACAAGGAGCTATTGATCACATTGAGTATCTCATAATTTGGTACATGATATCATTCACAGGAAATGCCAGGTGAATTGATAACAATATTATGGTGTATATATATAATAATATGAATAAATGGAAGTTCATTGTACACTTAAAAAAATAATGAATATGAAGAAGTCAGAGAAATATAAGACCTAAAGGAACTGAAATTGAATGCAAAAAAAAGAACCACAAAATACAATACACACAATGATTACAACAATGTAAATGGAAAGATCACTGAAAGGAATCCAAATTCTGAGTATTTGTAAAAACATTAAAAATGATGGTAGCAGGAAATAGATAAAGAACTGTACCTCCCTCCTCAGACTAGAGAGGAAGAAGAACTGCTAGGACAGAGAGTTGTACATGTAGTCCTGATAGGGTACTTTAGCTTAGCTATGTTTATATATTACAAGGGAGAGCTCTCTGGAAAGGGGGAAGGGACAGTTTCCAGAAATGATTGAGTTATAAGGACAAAAACCATTAATAATTTTTTAATGTCATTTTTGTAAGTTCAAGGCAGTATCAAAGCATGTGACTGTAAAAGTTGGAAAATTATTGAGGATCAAGGATTTGGAGCTAAAGGGACCCTCATAGGAAAGGCCTATCTCTCCTTTCTATAGATAAACAAAAAGCATTATCAAGGGTAAGTAATTTGTCCAAGATTCACCAGGTAGTCAACAGAAGAGTCAGAATTCAAGTCCAGTTCCTATGGCTCCAATTCAAGCATTCTTTCTATGGTACCATGATGGGGCAACAGCAAAATCATCAACAAGATTCTTCAGGAAGCCATGGATTTATTTTATCAGCTAGCAGCAGGTTTGGAAGGGGAGGAAATTCAGAAGAAATAGGTTAGGAAGGGAGAAAAACAAGAAGTGCAATGGATGAAGAGAAATTACCTTGATTTCTAAATTAGCTTTAAATCACATATGCCCAACTGGGAGCTGTATGAGTAACAGTATAAAGTGGGTCAGAAATGGGAATTTTATCAAAGAAAAACCCTACTCTTATCCTTTAAGTAGCACTTCAACAAATAAAAATTGAGAAGTAAACTTTATAAAAAGAGAATGACCCTTAATAGAGTCTAATAAAGTAGATCCATTACATAGGAGATGAAACTGTTACAGGACTTTTCCTTCCACGTATTTTGAGACATTATCGGATGGGCCTTTTGGAAATAACAAGCCACCCTGAGAACTCAAAAGTATTGATATACTATTTCCTTTTCCATCAATAATAACACATAATGCCACTTTCTACAAGTAGTTCTTTCTTCATTTTCCAGCAAAACGTAGTTTTCTCAAAGGTATTTTGTGAAAATTTCATTTCTATATAACATGATCATTAGTTTGTGGTTGTGTTAGAATGATGAGATCAGAGAAACCTGATATTGATTAAGCTAAGGGTTAAAAAGTCCACATGGGGCCCCTTGTCAGCTGTGTAATCTTGGACAAAATCACTTACCCTTTTTAGGCCTCAATTAGTTTATCTCTTTCAACTCTAAAATTCTAGGATTTTATGAGTCTGTGATCTCAAAACTCAGAAACAATAGTCCTGATAGTTACAATAAATTCCAATTTAGATAGTATGGAGTTTTAAGCTCTACAGAATCCTTTCTTTACAATCCCATGAGATAGTAGAGAAAATATTCTGACTATTTTATAGCTGAGAAAATTAAGGCTGAGAGAAGTTGAGTGACTTTCCCAAGGTCACATAGCTGCACACTGAGGGGCTTCACCTTGAGGAGAAATTTAAATTCAATATTAAACTTTTAAAAATGTGATTGTTCCTTCAAAAGTTGCTAAACATGGTTTGAAGAAAGACCTGCTAGCTTCTAACAACTCTAAAATAACTTTGGCCAACAAAGATTTTTGCTTGGGTTTGTCCCCCATGCCTTGAATACATTTCCTCCTTATGGAATCCAGGGGCCCATAAGACTCAGTTGCTTTGCTATCTCCTACAGGAAGCCTTTGCTGATTGCCTGAGTTGCCCTTTCCCTCTCCACCACCTGGACTATAAGTACTCCTTGGGCAAGAACTTTTTTTTTTCCCCATTTTATTTTGTTTGGTCTTTGGATCCCTGCCACCAATACATTTTTGGGCCATACACATGCTTATTAAACACTGGCCTGGAATGTACTGAGAAACAAATAATTCTATAAAGGACAGAAATGGAGTTATTGGAAGATTCCTGATCATACCACTATAGATTCAGATTTGGAAAGGACCTTAGAGGTCATCCAGTCCAAACTCCTCATTTTAAAGACGAGGAAGCTGAGGGCTAGACAGAGGAAGTGATTTATTCAAGGTCACATAGGAAGTAAATAAAAGAATAAGATTCAGTCATGGCACATGAATCCAAGGTCAGAGCTCTTTCCCCTATATCAAAACCCCCCTAATATTCATTGGCTGGGGGAATGGTAAGCATAGATTAGAAGAAAAATAGGGCAAATTTAAGGGAATATGGAAAAGAGAACAGATGTAGAAGAACAGAATCTGGAATGACGTGAAGCAATGAGATAATCGGCAATGATACCAAGATAAGAATCAGAGGACGTTGATAAATTACATTCTAGATACTACGGAAACTGCTGAGCAAACATCCTATTTTCTGCAAGGAAAGTTGGCCTCAGAGATTAACATCTTCAGCTAAATAACTATCCTTACATTATCAATCAACAAGGTTTCTTTAAGCATTTAGGCACAGTGTTAAGTGCTAAGGATACAAAGAAAAAGCAACAACAACCCCACCTTCAAAGAACTTACAATCTAATAAGGGAGACAATATATAAGAAAATGAAGAGTAAATAGAAAGCAAAACTTTAGAGAAGGTAGCACTAGCAGTTAGGAAGATCACAAAAGGCTTCCAGGAAGAGGCGGTGCTTGAGCAAAATCTTAAAGGGAACCTGGGATACCAAGATTTGGAGAGGACAATCCAGGGATAGGAAACCATCACTGCAAAGGCAAGGGGAGGTAAGATAGATGCCCTGTTCCAGAAACAGCAAGTCGGTCAATGTAAGAAGAGTAGAAAGGTAATGTTCCAGGTAGTGATTCCACATCTGGGACACTGGACTACTCAGAGCCTATGGGATAACATGAGCAATTTCTTTAATTAAATCATATATATATGTATGTATGTATATGCCATTACCCCCAGGTAAAAGCGGTCCACAAAGAGATAATAGCAGTTTCCAAATCTGAGGTTTCAGAAGTTCTCTACTATCATCCTATAGCCTATGGTCTTTAGATATACCTTGCCCAAAGGGTCCATACCTGGGTCCCAGGTCAATCCAGCAAAGGACCATGGAGGAAGTGGACAAAACCATCAGATCATATAAGTATGACCTAAATAACAACTCTTACGAATATAAAGTAGAAGTGATGAATAGATTTAAGGGAGTTGATCTGGTAGACAGAATGCTTGAAGAACTATGGACAGAAGTTCACAATGTTGTACATGATGCAGTAAGAAACAAAATTTTTTTTTAAAAAAGAACAGCAAAAAAGTAAAATGGCTGTCTGGTGAGGCTTTCCAAATAGCTGTGGAAAAAAGGAAAGTTAAAGGGAAAGGAGAAAGGGAAATATATACCCAATTAAATATAGAATTTCAGAGCATAGCAAGGAGAGATAAGGTTTTCTTAAATGAGAGACACAAAGAAATAGAAGAAAACAATAGAATAGGAAAAATGAGATCTCTTCCAAAAAATTAGAAATATCAAGAGAATGTATCATGCAAAAATGGACATGAGAGAAAAATAGAGACTTAACAAGAGCAGAAGAAATTGGGAAAAGGTAGCAAAACTACACAAAAGAACTATACAAGAAAAACCTTTAACATCACCAAGAACCATGATGGTATGCTTACTGATCTAGAGCCAGATATTGTGGAGAATGAAGTCAAGTGGGCCTTAGAAAGCATTGCTAACAATAAGGTTAGTGAAAGTGATGGAACTCCAGTTGAACTATTTAAAATCCTAAGTGATGATGCTGTGAAAGTGTTACTCTCCATACGTCCAGCAAATTTGGAAAACTCAATAGCAGCCATAGGACTGGAAAAAACAATCAGTTTATGTTCCAGTCCTAAAGAAGGGAAATGCCAAGGGACATTCAAATTACTGGAAAAATGCACTCATTTCACATGCCATGAAGGTTATGCTTTAAGATTCTGCCAGGCTTCAGCAATATGTAAACTGACAATTATCAGAAGAGCCAGATGGTTTTTGAAGAGGCAGAGGAACTAGGGACCAAATGGTCAACATTGACTTTATTATGGGAAGAGCAAGGGAGTTCCAGAAAAACATTTACTTCTGTTTCATTGACTATACAAAAGTCTTGTGTGGATCATAACAAAATGTAACAAGTCCTCAAAGACTTGAGCAAAGAGATGGAAATACCAGCCAGACCATTTTACTTGCCTCCTGATGAACCTGTATGCAGACCAAGAAGCACTAGTTAGAAGTGAACACGGAACAACTGATTGGTTTAAGATTGGAAAAGGAGCACAACAAGGCTGTATATTGTCACTTTACTTATTTAACTTATATGGAGAGCACATCCTGTGAAATGCCAGGTTGGATGAATCAAAAGCCAAAATGAAGGTGGCTGGGAAAAAAACCAAGAATCTCAGATACGTAGATGATATCACTCTGATGGCAGAAAGTGAAGCGGAATTAAAAAGCCTCTTGATAAGTATGAAAGAGGAGAGTGTAAAAGCTGGCTTGAGGCTTAACATAAAAAAAAAAAGATCTTGACAACTGGTTCCATCACTTTCTGGCAAATAGAGGGAGAAGAAACGGAAGCAGTGTTAAAATTTACATCCTTGGGCTCAAAGATCACTGCAGAAGGCAATTGCAGTCATGAAAGACACTTGTTCCTTGGAGAGAAAGCTACAGCAAATATGAACAGCATACTAAAAAGCAGAGATAATCACCTTGCTGATAAAGGTCTATACAGTCAAAGCTATGATTTTTCCAGTAGCAATGTGTGTCTATGAGAGTTGAACTATAAGGAAAACTAAGTGCCACAGAACTGACACTTCTGAATTGTGAGTTCTAAGAGTCCTAAGAGTTCCTTGAAGAGCAAAGAGAGTAAATCGGTCAACACTTAAAGACATTAATTCAGGCTATTCACTGGAAGGTCAAATACTGAAGCTGAAGCTTAAATATTTTGGCCACATAAAGAGAAGATGGGACTCACTGAGAAAGACCCTAATGTTGAGAAAGATTGAAGACCAAAAGGAAGAAGGGACAGCAAAAGTTGAGATGGATGGATAATGTCATGGAAACAACAAATATGACCTTGGACAGACTTAAAGAGATAGTGGAGGACAAAAGGGCCGGGCATGCTATGGTCCATGACATCACAAAGAATCAGATGTGACTGAAGGACTGAAAAACAATATGTGCTGTAAATTTGGAAAAAATATCTCCCCTAAAAATAGTAGCCTTAGACGTTAAAGAATTATAGCCTGTTGGGTTATTTAAACAGGCAAAAAGACTGTCACTCTTTATTCTATTTTGATTCCATCTCAAAGAGAGGCTTCTACTATCTTATACCTCAGTTCCCACCTAGACATTCTAACGAGATTAACTGGAGACCACTTGTCCCACCAAAATTGTCTGATGAAATAAACTACAGGAAAACACTCCCACCCCATCAAACATGATCTTGGGTAAGAGCAAGGCTAACAAGTTATACAGCCCAAGCCTAAGACACTTACATTTTAAATAGCTCAACTGGAATTCCATCACTTTCACTAAAATCATCTAATATCCTGTCCCTGTTACTCAACCTCCCAAATAAGGAAAATGAGTGGGCAGCTTCACTATCTTATAGGCCCCGTTTGTCTACTGTTCTAAAACAGTGCAAAATCTTATATATGTGTATATTTCCCTTTGTTTTGAAGAGTGGTTAGCCACATTGTCTTGTCTCCTGATTTGATCTCCAGTTACAGGACGTTGGTGGAAGAAATTACTCTCCAAGAGGATCTTGGGATTTCTAGGCTGAGAAATTTCCCAACAAGTCAAAATCAATCCATCAGTAAAAGTTTATTGGGTGCCTACTATGGTCCAGACACTGTGCTGACTACCAAGGATACAAAAAGAGGCAAAAGACAGTCTCTGCCCTCAAGGAGCTTATACTTAGATCTACTGTTGGCTCACAACAGCTCTGGTTAATGGTGTGAGAGTATGGGGCTTAACTCAAGCTGCCTCAATATTCCATTAATGTCCTGGCCAAAGAACAAAGAAAGAGTCCATGTTGTAAGAAGTTTTAAAGGCCAAAGGACTTAATATTTGATCCTGGTGGATAATCAGGACCCGCTATATATTGGGCAGGAAAGTGACATGGTCAGACCTACCCTTTAGAAAAGTTGCTTTGGTAGATGAGTGAAGGATGAATTAAAATGGGGAGATGCTTGAGAAAGAGAAACCAATTAGAAAGTTATTATAGTAGTTCATTTCAGAGGTGATAAGGGCCCAAAATCAGGTTGTGGCTGTGTAAGTTAAGGAAAAGGATCATGTGGAGAAATGTTGAGAAAGAAATTAAGATATTGAAGATATACTGAAGATGTTTTTTCATGCTTGGTTAGAAAGCCCGTATCTCAAATGACAACCTCTAATGAACCCAATGATAGCTTCTAACTAGATGAACAAGAAGGCCTTGGCCTCAGACTCCTAAATCTGTACAAGAAGGATAATAGCCTAGCCCTAGAGGATCTTATTGTACTTTTCAGCTTTAAATCCTATGATTATATCTGAATACCTCAAAGATTCTAAGTCAATATTTAATTTAACTTTAACACTTCTGAGTAAAACCACTGGGAAGGTTTAGTGCCTATCCAAATCTATGAAGTCAGGAGGAAAGAGTAAATGCTCAAGAAACTTTACAACAGGGAATGTATTTATTAGGCCATCCCTAGGAATCTCACCATGGATATTCATGAGGTAGTTAGCCTTGATGCCAACATAATCTACTTTCTATGGCCCCATTGCTCCCCCAGAGCTTCTGAGCAACAGAATATAATTAAAGCTCCATTAAACAAAGTTTTGTTGGTGTTGGGGTTTTTTGTTTTGTTTTTTCAAATTAACTCCAGAACTACTTACCTGACAACTTGGAACTTTCTAGCCAAAGTTTTTGTAAAGCAACAGCCTTCTCCAACGTTTTTGAAATGCCTTGGGCAAGCTCCTGAATATCTTCCAGAAAGGCCAAATCAGTACTCATGTCTCCATGGTGTCGAGAATTTGGGGACCTGAAGATGCTTTGAATAAATGTCAGAAAGGGAACTCATCACAAAACCGAAATTGTAAAGTACCAAAATGTATCTCCTATTCCAATTTAATTCAATTTGATAAACATTTATTAAGTCTATTTACAACCCAAACTATCTTCCAACCTAGCCTCTGCCCTTGAAGTCTCTCTCATTGGATGGCTCCTCTTAGCACCTCCATTTCATGTCATGCAGGCTGGCCATGTCTCATTCCTCTCCAGACCTCATGCTGGAATTTCTCTAACATGGCCCAGTTCTTCATTCTGAAGCTTCACTCCAACCCTGGGATTCACACACTGGATCTATCCTTCAGCCCTGAAGGAATGATTCCACCCAGAACTTCTACTTTAGGAAAGCCCCTAGGTCAGTCGTGTATCTATTGTTCCTCTCCAGACCAAACTGGTCTTTCTCTGCCATGCCCCTCCACCCGTCCCTTTGTCATCCCTACATACACACACACTATCAAGATTCCTTTCATGTGTTTATATGTTTTCTTCTTCCATTAGGATGGAAGCTCCTTTAGGACAGGACTGTCCTTTATACTTGAATTTGTTAGTCTTACCTCTTAGCACAATATCTGTGCTTAATTGCTTAACATTAATTGCTTTATTGTTTAATATTGCTTAATATTAATTGCCTAATATTAATTGCTTAATAAATACTTGTTGACTTATTGGCTGACTTCCATAGAGAAGAGTTATAAAGTGTAAGTAAGTATGTATGGGTTGTGATCTGTTGCTTTAGGGGTAACAACCACATTTATAACATCACAGATTGATCAGAGTATGTATAAGGTACTATCATTTGCCCTAAATTGCGGTTTTTCCCCCCATTCTGGACCTGTGATTTCATCAGTGTAGGGATCTCCTAGTAAGGAAACTCCCTCTGCCAGATCTTAGATAATAGCTTTAGATATTGAGAGGCTAAGTGACTTATAAGGTGACAACCAATAACCATTTCATTAAGTGTCTACCATGTACAAGAATTGTCATATACACAGAATATGTCAGAAAAGTGAGACTTGAACTCAGGCTCTCCTGAGTCCCGGTGTGGCCTTTTGTCCACTAAATAAATCTGCCTCTCCATGCTGTCCTAAGCATAATGACATACTTAAATGGATCTGTGATCTCAGTAATTTGAAAATTTCGTGCCAATAATGCAAATCAAAACACATGTATACCTGCTCATCATATGCCCTGTGGGTCCCTTGTCCATTCCCTCCCATAAAATCTCCAGTGAAATCTACCCCTCCTAGAGGCCTTCCTTGCTTCTTCTTGTCATTAGCAGGGTACCACTGTAGCATTCTGGCAGCCCCCTATCATTCTTGCCCACCCCAACAGCAAACCATTGAGATACAAAGTTTTTAAAAAGGCATCACTTTTGTCCTCAAGGTATATACATTCAAACTGCTGTAGGAAAATTTAAGAGGTAGAGAGTATCCTATAGCACAATTACATATGTATATTAATAGTCTATGATTTTCTCAAGTGTATATTCCCTCCACAGGTGCAATATACAACCCCTTCCCAAAGGCGCAGCTCAAGACACAATCAGCTTCTCCAAAAGAGACCTTCCCTAAGTCTCCTGCTCCCTGAAGTTTACAGAAATTGACAAAAAATAAGACAACCAATCTGGACTTCAGATTCCACTTAGAACTGCTCACTGGTGACCCTGGGCAAGTCACTTAGCCCCGATTGCCTCAATAACAACCAAAAAAAAATGCTCACAACCTCTAAATATTAACATGTGGGCTTTGCCACTAGGAGTTTAGGAGACTCCTCCCGTTATCCCACTCTATCATAAAAGCCCTCCCCTTCTACACTAACAATTTTGAGTAACCTTCATTTAAAAACGAAAAAGAAAGCACAGGAGAAAACAACCCATGGATTGTGCCCAAAAAGATTCTGCTAAAAAAAAAATAGGATTCTAGGCATCAAAGACCTGGGATATCAATTGTTGTTTTTCTTTTCCTAAATAATGAGCTCCCCTGCTAGTGTTTCTTCCCTCCTGGTCAGCATTTGCTAACAGATGTCACTTGGAATTGAGGATTTTAGACTAGAATCAGGAAGCTGTAGAGTTGTAATGAGTTAGAAAAAATTAAAGGTATTGACTCAACTCCACATCCTTTGACCCAGAAAACCCACTACTAGATATGTGCCCCCAAAAAAGTTAAAGAAAGAAACAAAGGTCCAATATATATCTAAATATTCATAGCAATCCCTCTTGTAGTAGAAAAGAACTCAAAACAAAGTTAATACCCATCTATTGATGACAGAGACAGGGAGAAACAAGAATGGAGCCAGAATTAACATAGGACAGACACTAACATAATACAAGGAAAGGAGAATATTTTCGTCCATCCCAAGAAGATCCTTGGCTGTTCCCAAGAGTTGCCAATCCCCCAGGGTCCTAGTCCTGACTTCCCAATAGGGAAAACTGATCTTGCCATGCCGCCTAGCCTGGTGGCACCCGAACCATACAGTATAAGGAGGGACAGTGGTAAAAGCAATACGTGCTTACTACTGTCATCACCAATTGGAGTCAGCCCAAACCCTCTCCAATTCCTATTTTCTTCTTCCTTGTGCCCTCTGGAACTGTCCTCTCTTATTAACAAATTCCCTTTTATTCTGGATCTAATCTTCCCACATTCCTTTCATCATTTAGAAAACTAAATTTCTCTGAAAGACACTATATTTCTTTGCACCTTCTCCTAGGCTGCCTTCTCTCATGTACTCTAACACAAAGGGCCAGGAGGGGCAGATGGCATACTCTTTGCTCTTCGTTGCTGCTTTCAAACCTTTGAAACTTCATCACCATTGCTCAAAAACCACTCCATTACAGCCCACTCCATCTTAATTGCTATCATCTCTGGACCTTTAGGTCTTCTCCCCAAAAAGTGCAGAATCTGGTTCAATAGTTTTCTGCACCCCAAATCCTGCCCTGTTTGAACACCCCCATCTCCCATTTTCTCAGTTTCATCTACCTTCCATGACCTCTGTTTCTTGTCTGCCTCAGCCACACACAGAATAGATGCCATAGAAACCCTTCCTCTTCCACCCCCCAAACACACACCTTCCTACTCCACTGAATTTACCACAGGTGGTGAAAGTCCAAATTACAGATCTGACAAGAATGTGCTATCACTAGTAGTTGGCACCTAAAGAGACCTTAGTTATCATCTAGTTCAACCCTTTTCATTTTATAAATGAGGAGCCTAAGGATCAAAAAGTTAACTGACTTGCCCAAGTATATTCTACTTGACTGGAATGTTCTCCTTTCTCACTCTGTATCTTAAAATTTTTAGTTTCCTCCAAGGGTTATCTCAAATGCTACCTTCAACTCTAGGCCCTTCTTGATCCCCCAAATATTAATATTCTCTCTCTCTCCACCAACTACTTTGTGCTTACTTATGTGGTATCTGTGTTCCTCGAAGAAAGGAACTGTTTAATTTTTTATCTTTTTATCCAAAACATCTAGTACAATGCCTCACACGTGTGAATTTGATTGACCTCAATTGAATAAAGCAAAGCCAGGATTCAAAAAGGACAAATGGCGCCAAATCCAGTACATTTGATGCTACCTTACAATTCTTTCCTATAATAATTTTTGGCTGGGTAGTACTGCAACTTCTACTAAGTCCCACTTGTTTCTGTAGAATCAGAATAAGGAGATACTCTGAAGTAGCAGAAATTTAACTCTGTGGAAAACAATGTATTTCTATGGATGCAAGAAAAAACAAATTTGTAAAACAGAAAAATGCTAAAGGCCAGAGTCATGTAGACAATATTTTTGTGGCTATATTGGCACCCCATATTTAAAGTTTAAAAATAGTATGTACAAAGAAGACATAGCTTTCCTGACCTGGAAAGACCCTCACCACTAAATGAACTGCTAGAATATGAATGTACTTTTGTGAAAGATTAAAAAAAGGTACAGGGAGCCATGTCCTAGTACCACTGAATCTACATTTCATCATGTATCCTTAATTGCAAATGGTCCTACATATTCTGATGATCTTAGTAAAGCTATAATAAGCACTTTTCTAGTCTAAGGTTTCATTCACACCAAATCCTAAGGTATCTCAGGGCTAATTTATATCCTTATTGGCAGCTAAGTGGCACAGCAGATAAAGTGACAGGTTTAGGGTCACCTGAGTTCAAATTTGGCCTCAGAAACTTACTAACTATGTGACCCTGGGCAGGTCACTTTACCCTGTTTGTCTCAGTTTCCTCATCTATAAAATGATCTGAAGAAGGAAATGGCAAACCACTCCAGTATCTTTGCCAAAAAAAAAAACAAATGGGATCACAAAAAGTCAGATATGTTTGAACAACAGCAATGCCCTAGCACAGTTAGTGATTATAGCAACGGGTATAGAGAACTTGTTTTTGCTTCTGGTTTGTTTTGTTTTTCAGTTCTGAACATTTGTGTCTGAACACCATTTTAATTTTCCTGACATATTTATACTATGATAACATTGATTTCAGAAGAACTCAGTCCAAATTCTGACAAAATTTTGAGTTGCACATCTAGAAATTCTGACTTTGGATCCCAGTGCTGATAATTGTCAGCTAATTTGACCTAAATATTAAAAGGTCATATCATAAACAAATTAGAGAAATGGATTAAAAAATTACCTGTCATATATGGATATGCAAAAAGTTCATGGCCAAACACTGAATAGAGAGGTAAAGGGGATAATTTTGATTACATAAAATTCTTTAAAGAGGTTTTCCACAAAGAAATCTAATAAAACTAAAATTAAGATAGAAACAATTAATTGAGGAAAAATCTTTTTTCTGATTAAAACCTCATTTCCAAGATACATAAAGAATAGATTCAAATTTATAAGAAAAAGAATCATCCCACATCAATAAATGGTCTAAGGACATAAACAGACAGGTCTCAGAGGAAAAAACACAGCCTATCAATTACCATACAGAAAATGTTCCAAATCTGTAATATTTAGAGAAAAAATTAAAGCATTTCTAAAATTCTACCTCATACCCATCAGAGTGGCA
Organism: Pseudochirops corinnae; assembly: GCA_028646515.1. NCBI lineage: Eukaryota > Metazoa > Chordata > Mammalia > Diprotodontia > Pseudocheiridae > Pseudochirops > Pseudochirops corinnae. Next base: position 61,278,628 of record CM053590.1, read on the forward strand.
AAGATGAGAAAAAGGAAAATGATAAATGTGAGAGGGGGTGTGGGAAAACAGACTCTGTTGGTGGACCTGTGGATGGGTACAACCAATCTAGAAAGCAATTAGGAATTACAGACTAAAATAATAGTGTGGATAGTGGAGAATAGTGTGGAAAAACTAAAAGTTATTTAAAGGATATGTCCTTTGACCCAACAATGCCCAAAAGAGATCAAAGAAAAAAGAAAAGGTCGAAGAGATAGACAGATAGATGGATGGATGGATGGATGGATGGATGGATGGATGGATTAGATAGATAGACAGACAGACAGAGACAGAGACAGACAGACAGACAGACAGACAGACAGACAGATAGACAGATAGATAGATAGATAGATAGATAGATAGATAGATAGATAGATAGATAGATAGATAGATAGACGGACGGACGGACGGACGGACGGACGGACGGACGGACGGACGGATGGATGGATGGATGGATGGATAGATGGATGGATAGATTAGAGACAGAGAGAGAGAGAGATTGGGGGAATAGGAATCACAATCATTTCACTACATTTTGATGGATTTACAATATAGAAATCCCTCCAGTCACTTTGTGGCCTAATATTGGAAAAAAGGCCTGGCAAAATAGATGGTCTCATTCACTGTTCTAACAGCTACTTGTTGTCCTTGGATAAGAAACCCTACAATCGTATCTAAAAGGAGTGCTTCTCAAGTTGTAAAAGTGTTTGGTCTCTTCACCTTGTCTCCAGTCCTTGAACAGGGGATGTTTGCCTATTCTGATAATAAATCTTTCCAATTGCATTCCAAATACTCCCATTTCTTTCTCCTGGCCTATCTCCCTCTTTTTCTACCCTTCCCTCTCTTAGGAAACACTTTGCTTATCTATTCCAAGTTGCCGAAGAGTTTGGCCGATTGACTATGTACTCTAGACAAACCTGAAAATCAAAGGTGTATGATAAGAATCAGAATTTGTTATTAGTGAAAGCAGATTCCTTAACATGCTAACAAATCAGTTTGCTTTTACTTCTATCCAGAGTCATCAGACCCTCTCTGATGGGTATGCCTCTCCCAAGAGAACAAGAGAAGTCCCTAATATGTAAAAATATTTGAGTACTTCTCTTTGTAGTGGCAAAAAAAATAATAATCAAAAATTGGAAATTAAGATGAAACAACTGAGGAAAGGCTAAGTAGTGTGACAAAATGTGATAGAATATTATTGTGCTACAAGAAATGAGGAAATATATAGTTTTTTAAAAACATGGACTTAAATGAACTGATACAGAGTGCCATATTAATAAACAGAGCTAAAACAATTTATACTATAATATCAATTTTTACATGATTAATAAAACCAATATATAATTATACATTATATTATATATAATAAATTTGACATGTAACTTCCAAAGTTGTCCTGTTCATTTGTGATTTCTTCTGGTCTTTGGTTCTCTTTTGTGAATTCTAAAAAATGCTTCAGTGGCTCTCTTTTCTTCATTTTCTTTTCTTTTTTTTTATAATTCTGTGTCTACCCCCTTGCTTCTACCTGCAAAAATGGGGAGGAGCAGAGGGAGAAAAATAGAACCTTTATAGCATATCCAAGTACATTGGCCATAACCAAAAATGTGTGTCTTATTCTGCATCTTGACCTCAGCTCCTTTCATTAAGAAAGTGGGTAGAAAACTTTATCATCAGTCCTCTAAAATAGTGGATAATTATTAAAATGATCAGAATTCTTAGGTCCAAGAAGCTTTTTCCTAGGTGTTGATGTTAGAGAAGACACTTCCTGAGGATGGTTTTTGTGCCCCACATTTTGTGGTCTTCTGCTAGCCATGTACCCTTGGGAACTGGAAGGGAAAGCAGCCCTGGAGTATGTCAAGGGTTTACAAGAGGTCCTAGGAAGGGGGTAGTTACAAGGAATGATATAGGTCTTACATAGGAAACAAGCAGTAGGCATGAATCCCATCTTTGACAAGAAGTCTTTCCCAACCCTTCTTAATTCTAGTGTCTTCCTTTTCTTAATTACTTCCTGTTTATCTTGAATACAATTTGTACTTGTTCGATTATTGTCTTCCCCATTAGACTGTGAGCTTCTTAAGGTCAGGGACTGTCTTTTGCCATTTTCTGGTAGTCTCAATGCTAACACAGTACCTGGCACAAGGTAGATAATAAATGTTTATTGAATGACTGATTAACTGACTAGATACAGCATTCTAAAAACCTTAGTTCTACTTGAATAGTTCTTAGTCAACTAAAATTCACATACTTCCCTGAATCAGCAAATGACTCATGTTTGGAGTTCCCTATTTGGGAAGGGAAATGGGAGGAGAGAGATAAGATGCTTCGCCTTCTTGGCAACATTCCTGAAGGAGAAAAGAAACCCTTCCTCCCTTGAAATGCCTTATCCTTTCACCAGAGTTCCCAGGGGCCTCTTTAGGGCCCTTTCTCCCAAGTAAGAATAAGGTTCATGGAAGCACTTGCCTTCTGTGAAGGGATGTCTGTAATTTATAATGCTCTCTCTGAATGAATAGGTCTTGGTCTATAGAAGCACTCACTCCTCCCTGAACAAGCCAACTCATACACACAGAAAGTCTTGGACTCTGAAGCCCTATTCATCCTCTGCTATAGCCATCCCAACTCATTCCTCTCCCATAACAGGGCTTGAACCTTACCAAGTTTTGCCCTCAAGTTAAAAAAAAACTCCAAGGTATACCTCTACTCATTAATTTCCCCAACTGAGCAAGATCAAGTGTCATATCTCCTTTTAGACAAAATAGATTCATCACTGTCACTGCCAATTAACAGATATGTTCATTGTTAGTATGCTTTTCTATCCTGAAATCCTTCATGCTGAATTAATGGAGAGGGGCCTCATGGCATTGTTAAACAAGTGTTGACCATGGATCAGGAGACCTGTTCAAATCCAGTTCAAATCCAGACTTGAACTCTTACTAGCCATGTGAACTTGGGCAAGTCACTGAACTTCTCTTGGTCTCTATATATCTGCAAAATGGGAATGATAATACTGACACTGCCTATGTCATAAGGGTCATAAGTGTTTGGTCAGTCTCAAAATACTATAGAAATGGGAGCTACTATAATTGGCATTTTATAATTTCATAATTGGCACATAGCTGGCATACCTTCAACTACAGCTTCCGGGACCTGTGGCAATATGACCCTGAAGGGTGATCCTCTAGGCACCCAAATTAAGAGGTTTAAACCTAGTCAAGATATTTAAACCAACAAAAATGGAGGAAAGCCAATAGAACTCCAACAGAGGATGCTGAAGCATCCAAATAATCTACCTAAGAAACTCACATGAAATTCTTTCAAACTGTTACAAATTCAACATCAGATTCAACATCAGAAATGACTAACGCATTGGAAGAACCAAGCTTATTGATTCTCTAACAAACTGATCCAGAAAAGGGGCTGACTTTTCCTTCTAATATTCTTCACAATAATTCAAGATACCAGAGTTCAAAAACAAGGGTAAAACCACAGTGGTGGTGGAGTCAAAGTCTGAGTCACTCTCGGGAAAGAGTTCTCAGAATTTAAACAGATGGAGCAGGACAACAACTGATTCAATTCAGTTCATCCAACAGGAATTAAAGGTTTACAGTGAGTAGACCATTGTGTTGGGGAAGATAGCAAATTAGAAAAAGAAAGATCCCTGCACTCCAGCACTTAATAGTCTAGTATAGGAATATGACAGAGATAAAAATAACTCAGCATATCCAGTTAGTTATCATGGGAAAGAAAATCATTGAATTGGTTTTGGCTATTCTTTGGACAAAGACAAAGATAAAAGTGAAAATTTTAATGCAAGAGAGTTTCTATCTAGCACAAGATTCGGAGGTACTGTCTGTGTGACTATAGAGTAAGATGTATTATTATAAAAGGCTTAACTTTGTAGTGTAATAACAATGTCATTTTTGTAACATAAGGAAAGATAAAGAATATAACATTAGGTAATAAAATAGTAATGGTAGATAGCATTTATATGGTAAGGTTTTCAAAGTCCTCAAGAAATATTTTTATTTAATCTTCACAATAATCCTATGAGCTAAAAGATCCCTTTTACAGATGGGACACTGAAGCTGACTTGCCCAAGGTCACACAGCTAAAAAAGCATCTGAGGCAGGAATTTAGGATTAGAACTTTCACTATGCCACCTAGTGAGACCACAGACCTCGGGTCAAGTCCCAACTCCGACTTTATTAATCCTTTGTATAACCTTGGCCAGGTCATTTGACTCCTCTGGACATCAGTGTGGCATGAAAAAATTTATCCTAGATGATAAAAACAAAAGGCATGATTTATCATCTAGGATAAATTATGACAAGAAAAGAAGGTAAACTAGTATTTTGTGACAATTATTTGATATAAAGGAGTCCATCCTGGGAAGACATAGTGTTCCCCTAATGACTTTTGCTTTCTACAAATAAGCTTACAGTTCTCTACTCCCTCCAGGTAGACGCAGCTGTCAATAAGTTAAGTCCTTGTCTGGGTACCCAGTTTATATCTAAGGAAAGGCAGTGAACCAGCCAGAGCCATTGGGAAATGAGTTCAGGTGCTGAAAATAACATAGCAAACAATGGGAATCGATTCAATGCAAAGCTTTTCTGTAAGCAATGGGGAAGAGGGAAGCGGAAAAGGGATCCAACTCAGGCATACACACTAACACAGAGTATAACTCAGGTAAGGGCAGTGCTACATCAGTTAGCACAGAGACACAGGTCCATTCAGCAGGTGGGGGAGTGCTTCAGCAGGCAGGGGTGCTCTTGCTGGACAGTGGGGTGGGCGGGGAGGGGACGTTCCAGGTAGGGGAAGATGTGCTCCAAAGTGCCCTTGTGAGAGTGAGGTTCTTATACTCTGATTTTGGGGTGGCCTCTCTGAAGCTAATCAACTTGTATATCAGGGGTTAAGACAAAATATTATTTGGGGGCTTTGTTATCAGGAAGAAAAACCAAACTAATGGTAAAAAAAGTATTGTTTGGGGGACCCAGTTATACCAACTTTCAAAAAACATTATTGTCACTATCTTTCCATGAGTATTTTCTATAAGTTTACAGCCTCCTAAAAGGGGAAACTGTCATGATGGCCTCAAAACCATCAGGCCTAGTCTAATAACAATGGTTTCCTTGCAAAGATTCTATAATCTACAATCTCACTTAAAGGGAAACTGTCATGGTGCTCTCAAGACTACCAGGCCCAATCTTACAACAACTGGGCATGTAGCAAGAGTGAAGAATAACAGATGGATAACCCGAATATTGCCCAGTAGCCCACAAAACGTTTAAAAAAAAAAAAAACATGAGATTGGATTCCATGAATAACTTTAAAAAGACACAGCTCATGGTCATGTAGGATCCACAGGTATTGATGAGGTGAGTTCTGCACCAGCAAGGAGATCCCAGATCCAAACAAGTATCCCAAAAAATAAGAATATTCATATTTTTACTACCTTTCTGGTACTACTAGTTACAACTATGTTTTTGTAAGGAACTTTATAAATCTTAAAGAACTATAGAAATATGAGGGTCTTTTTTTTTTCAATTTAACAAGTATCCATTATGAAAATAACAAACCAGGTAGTTCTCTGTAGTCCCCTGTAATACTAAAATTCTGAATTTTTTTATGGTGACTGTCAATTAAATCCACCCATGAAAATCTCCATAAAATAATGAGGTCAATTTCACCTATATGGATACAGAGACTATATCCCTTCTACTTCTTAGTCTATGGTTTTCTATATTGGGGGGTGTGGGGAAAGCAGCACACTGGTTAACTCTTTATTAAAGTTCCTATCTGAATTTAACTGGCATGGTGAAAAAGCAGCAGACATAGTATCCTAAGACAGGCCCATGCATGAAGCCTTTGCCACTTGATAGAACCTACCAGGGCTTATACTCCGTGGTACTCTGTTGATACTTGGAATCTCAGGATCACCTCCTAGACATATTAGAAGAGGAAGCTTGAAGTGAATTTTCAAAAGTTGCCCAAAAAATTAGGCCTGTTGTTTTATTATCATATCTTGCATCATCTGGCTTAGAATGACCTCTGAAAGCTGTGAACCATGAAGCAGGTTTTCCTGCCTATCTGAACATGAGAATTCCTTGTGAAACCATAGAATTATCAGATTATAGAGACTGCTGTAATTCAAGATGACTATCCTACCTGCCCCCTCCATAAAGATTAACTGAATTTTAGGTTCTTACTTTTTTTGTATTTCAAGCCTTCCTGAATTTGATCTTAGAATGAATTATAACCTAAGCATGGGAAAAGCTTTTTTTAAAGAATCTTGGAGATATTAATTTATGTGCACATGATACCTTCAGCAAAAAACCCAGAGGCCAAAGAAAAAACATATTGTGGCAGTATTTTTGTGACAGACAAATTCCTCTCTTCTTTATCCCTTTTCTTCCTGAGCTCCCCAGTCTTAGGTGTGTTTTAATGTTCAAAATTGCTAAGGGGAAAGGAGTTAAGACAGGAGGTGCGAACAAGGCAGCAAGTTAATTAGTACTAGAAGAGGATAATAATAGTGAAGCCTGATCACAAAAAATAGAAGAGGCCCTTCTCTCAATGTTATGGCAGAGAAAAAAAGAGTAACAGTAACAGCTATAGAAAAATGACAGATTCCAAACGGTTTCACTAACAAAGAGGTATAGGACCAATAGCAGATTAAAATGACCGCCAAAGAGAAGACAAAGAGTCCTACTGTAGAACATGGAACTAAAAGAAACCACGGACGTCACCTCATTCAAAGTTCTCATTCTCTACATAACCTGAATTCCAAAGCCCAATGCGATGGGTCTCCTCATTGAGATCAATGACCTGTGCTTGTTTCATGGGTAAGGTGGAGCTGGACTCTCACCCAGTTCTTAAGTCTCTTCAAGATCTTGGATGCTTCTGGTTTCCATCTTCCAGAGAGAAGAAGGACAATGCCAACCTCACCCCAACCTCTTGCTACCCTTCCTTGCAGGAAATAAAGTCTCCCTTGGAAAAGGGTTGGGGGGAGAGGCTAGAGATGTCTATCCTGCCTCCTCTCAAGTCACACATGACACTCCTATGCTACATGTGGGGGACAGTTTCACTACATATAGATAAAAGAAAATTAGATTGTAAGATCTTTGAGGGCAGGGACTGTCTTTCACCTCTTTTCATATCCCCAGCACCTAGCACAGCACCTGGTACATAATAGTCACTTAACTGTTTACTGAATTGAATCAAATTGAAAAAAAATCCAGGGATGTGAAATGGCTTGTGTACCCAGGTCACAAGGCACAGAGGAAGTAACAAAGTCAGAATTCCAACTCAGGCCCTCTGACTCCAATGCTTTTTCCGTTGTATCATACTACATCAGCAGTTCTCAACCTGTGGGTTATGTTCAATTTGTAACAATGAAAATATATCCTGTATATCAGATAGATTCATAACATTAGCAAAATTACAGTTATGAAGTAGCAACAAAAATAATTTTATGGTTGGGGGTCACCAAAACATGAACTGTATTAAAGGGTCACGGCATTAAGAAGGTTGAGAACCACTGTACTACATTATCCAGCACAATACCTAGAACGTTTTCCAAATATAATAAACAATAAATGGTATACAGTTAATGTCACTTTTTAAAATTTTTATTATTTTTATCAATTATGTTTCATGATTTACAGTGTAAGAACTTTTAAAATAACTGATTTTAGATTTATAAAGAGAAAATAAGATAAAAACTAAAGTATACTATTAATCCAGACTTTGCAATTCAGCTAAATAGTGGGGTCCTATTGAAAATATTTGAATAGGGACTTAATGAGGTAAAGGTGGGACTTTAAAAAGATTAATCTGGTTTGGGCTGAATTAGAGAAGGGAGAAACTAAAGGCAGGGAAAAAATTTAAGAGAATATTCCAATAGTTCATACTTCATATGCTAAAAGCCTAACTTAGGATAATGAGAGTGGGAAAGAAAACAGATTAATGTGAGCAACATTTTAAAGTAAGAATCAATAGGGCTTGGTGATTCACATTAGTGGAAGACTAGAGAATTTTAAAGCTGAAAGGGACTTTTCTCCTCTGGGTCACATTCTTCTACCCCCAAACTTAAAACAGGGGACAAGATTATCCTCTACCTCTGCAGACTCTTCTCTTTGTTTTTACCTTGAAGCACTTCTTACATTCTTTTAAGTATAATCCTGCTCCAGACTTTAAGCTTGCTTTGGAGTGACCCAAAAGATGGAGACACTTAGCCAATGTTTCACCACCCACTGATGTCATAGAACTAGAGGTATCTGACATTCCTCACAAAGAATCTGGGAGCGACTGCCCAGATGCACGTGCCCTCTTCTGTTGCTGTTCAAAGCCAATGATACTGTAAAAGTGAGAGGGGTCCGTGCCTTGCTAAGAGCCCACCACAGAATAACCAATGATGAGGTGCGCTGAACATTGGTTTTCCCTCTTTGCCTCAGAGTTGGGAAGGATGCTATCCCCTTTATTTTTATACTCTTATTCCCTCCAATTGTATTGCCTAGTACCCTCTATGTAAAAGAAAGTCACAGTCACTACAGGTTCTCTCATGTGTGAGGTGAGTGGTGGGTCGTTGGAAAACTGAGCGGTTCTAGACAAAAATCGAAAACTTATCCAGTACCTAGCTTGAGGTTCATGGTGCAGAAGCTTCAGAGTAATGATTAGCTTGCCCTTGGAGTAATAAACTTAGGTATGATATTCTACTATAATTTTCCCTAGCTAGCTTAGGGTGATAATCAGGAGACTCCATGACCATAGAGAACTAAGGAACTCAACAATAATCAGAGAAATTTACCTTAGACTAGGAGACAATATATTTTTTAAGAGAGGGGACTCTTTTATGGCGATCTTTTATTGGGTATAACCCTGTCTTCCCTCTCACAGAGGCTACAATTCATGTCTCCTGATTCACAGTCTAATGTTGTTTGATGGAGTTAGATTTAGGAATTATCATCATAGAAGAGATGGTTGAAATAATGGGAGTAAATAGGAAGAAAATAAGAAGTTTAGGGGCAGCTAGGTGGAGAGCACCAGCCCTGGAGTCAGGAGGACCTGAGTTCAAATCTGACCTCAGACACCTAACACTTACTAGACCTTGGGCAAGTCGCTTAGCCCCAATTGCCCTGCCCTCCCCCCTCCAAAACGGAAAAAAAGAAAGAAGGAAGGAATATAAGAAGATTGAAGCTCATCTACATAGGGAGAAGGAAGTAGATATCCAGCAAAGGCTACAAAAGAATGATGTGTCAGAGATGAAGGAAAACCAAGATAGTGCAATATAGGGGAGCAGAAGACCCCCAGCTTTTTTCTTCCTCAAAAGGAGCTACTTTTCCTTTCCCTAACATTTTAAGACCACAAGGAATAAATATTGAAGTTTTTTAAGTAAAGTCCCTAAAGAGAACAGGCAAGAGAAGATGATTATCAAATATTCTTTCTAAAAGGGATTCCCAACAAGCCAGAGTAGCAAGGTAGCAGTGTTCCATGGAGATAGAAATGAAAAGGCTTCAAAATAGAGTGAGTTTTCCAGTAAGGTCCAATCTATTGCTTGAGGATCCTTGCTATAATTAGTAACATAGAGATCAAGAAAGGAGAAAGTTGGGAAAGGGAGAGGTGGTATTAATGTCAATGACCCCCCAAAAGACCAAGAAGAATGAGGACTGAGAAAAGCCTATGATATGTTTAGATTTAATGATCAAGAGAACAGAGACATTTCAGCAGAGGGAAAAAGAAAAAAGATTGCAAGGGCTTAAGGAGAAGGCAGTAAATTTAGGGAGATATCAGCCATCACTCAGAGAAATTCAACAGTGGAAGATAGGAGAGAAAAGAAATTAGGACTTGTGAAGGCATTGGTCAAGTAAAGGTTTTGTTTATCTTTACATGTGAAAATAGCAAAGATTTACATATGTTAGAAGGCAGGGGAAAAGAAACCACTGAAGAGTGAAAGACAGAAGATGCTAGAGAACAGGAAAAATTGAATGTGTGGAGTCTCTGAAGCAAAAGGAACAGGACAACAGAAAGAACATCCATTAACTAATTCAATCTCTAAGATCAGTGTGGCTAGTTTTCATATAAGCCAGTTCAGGAAACAAAAAGTACTGAAACCTTGAGTATTTGGGGGGAGCTACAATGAAAATGGAGGGAGAATACAGCATGAAGAGACAACTGTACATAGGTTTTGATGGTGAAATAGGATACTTTAACCTGGTAGGAGTTGGCAAGCTAGGGGACTTCAGGCAAAACCCAGCCCCCTGCCCACTTTCATACTGTCCATGAGTCAAAAATGGTTTTTAAATTTTAAAACAAATTTTGTTTTGCTTTTTTAGAGGAGGGAAGGTAGGGCAACTAGGGTTAAGTGACTTGCCCAAGGTCACATAGCTAGTTTTCTATGTTAAGTGTCCGAGGCCAGATTTGAACTCAGATCCTCCTGACGCCAGGGCCGGTGCTCTATTCACTGCTCCACCTAGCCACCCCAATAAAAATATATTTTTAATCTAAAAATTATTCATATCTCAAAGGCAGGACAAGGGCTAGATTTGGCCCTATACCAAATAATAAAAAATATTGAATGGGAAAGGTTAAAAAAAAAAAAGGTGAAATAGCAGGTGAAGTTCTTACTTTACAAACTTGTAACAATATGAAAGAAAAAATAGAATTCACAGCATCAAATAATGTCAGAGAAAATGTTTAAAAAGTCAGAGTTGGAAGGGAGAAATCTTAAAGCTCATCTAGTCCAACACCATTTTAAAAATGAGGAAACCGAGACTCAGAGAGGTGAAGGAACTTGCCTAATGTCCTACAACTAGGAACAGCACACTCAAATCTTTGGGATCTTTTGATTTCACATCACACAGCTGCCAGATCTTTCCAGATCACAAAACTTGAATGGCTCCCTCCTGGAATATAAGCTTCCCAATCCAACCTACCGATCATTTTACTTCCCTTCAAACAGTATACAGTCTAGCCAAACTGAACTGCTAGCTCTCTCTGTCTCTCTGTCTCTCTCTGTCTCTCTCTGTCTCTCTCTGTCTCTGTCTCTCTCTCTCTCTCTCTCTCTCTCTCTCTCTCTCTGTCTCTCTCTGTCTGTCTGTCTCTCTCTCTCTCTCTCTTTCTTTCCCTCTGTCTCTCTTTCCAAATACTTCTAGGACATTTTGTCTGGATCTCTCCTTTACCTTCTTTCCCTCCTTACTTTGCAGTATATTTATTTGTGTACACATCATATCCTCTGACTTAAACCTAAGTTTCTTGAGTACAAGGAATTGTTTTGTTCTCTGTAAACTCAGGGCATACATAGCACAGGGTCTTGCACACACTCAGTACTTAATAAATATTTGTCTAATGGATTCGGTCCAAGTCCAGTGCTCTTAATATTACATCACATTTCCTCAATGGACTGTTGACCAAATAACATTTATCTCAGGATGTGAGAGAGCTGACAGTGACGAGAGAAAAACAACGAGATCAACGGTGCCTTGGTGCCCCTCTCAGAGGAGCTGGATCAGTCCCCAAGACATTGGCAGCTCTGGCCAAAACATCGACAAGTTGAGGAGAGGAATTTGTCAGCACAAGGAGGTAGACCAGACTCTGTATAGAATTGTATCACACCTGCAGATAATGAGTTTCAAAGATCTTGGAAGTGAGGATAAAAATGCTGTTTGCCTGTCACTGGAGAACAGAGAAGTTTTAACCAAGCTGTTTGACAAATTTATAGCTTTAAGTGAATGTTGATTTTTTTTTAATTGATAAATCTTGTTTCCACAAGTATATACAAACACCTAGTGTATTCTCAATTAAATTCTTCACAAAGTACAATTCCAGAAAATAGTTAAGTTGAGCATAAAAGAATGATCACAATATCCCACCTCGTACTTTGGTTGCTTTGCAGTCGTTCAAACAAAGTATGGGAAACTTATAATGACTGGTTATTTGTACAATGTTTTTTGATCTAAGCTTTGTAGGTGTTTAAAATTCCACTTTCTTTCCTAGTAGAACATAGTTTTTGAGGACTGGAACTGATGTCATTTTTTTGGTTTTGTATCTTCAATTCCTGATACACAAAAGCTGCTTAATAAATGCCTCCTTAGACTGAAGCATATTTTTCATTTTCTTTCTTTTTTCTCTCTTTCTTTCCTTATTTCTTTTTTTTTTGTTCACATTTTCTCGCACAAAATGACTAATATGGAAATGTTTTACATAAATGTATATGTATAATCTATACAAGATTGCTTACCATGTCCGAGAGGGGGAGGAAAGAAAGGAAGGAATAGAATTTGGAATTCAAAACAAAAGAAGAGTGTTAAAAATTGTTTTTACATATAATTGGGGGAAAATAAAATATTTTTAAAAATAAATGCTTAATTAATTGAATTGAATCTGCGTGTCATGATATAGAGAGAAGAGCTCTAAACAGGGAATAATAGGACGTGATTAACTCGTACTGTGCTACTTCCTACCTGTGCAATCTGGGACAAGTCACTTAATCTCATTAGTCCTCAGCTTACTCATAAATAAAATAAAAGGGCTGAACTTAGCTGACCAATATGCAGGTAAGCACCTTAGATCTAAAAATTATGAGCCCACAAAGGTACATATTTGAAAATGAACCCCCCAAAATGGAGGTGATAAGGGATCAAGTGAGATTGAAAATATCAGAGATGTGTAAATAGTCATAGAGAGAATTCTCTGGGGAGTTAGAAGGCATAGGTCATATCCATAGTAAGAGACCCAGTTCAACAGGAATAGAATTAGATAGTAAAGGCAAAGGAAAGAGGAACATTTAAATCTGAAGGTGTCGATTATCTGAAGAAGATTGTTGACAGTTGAATGATTGCTGCAAAAAGTATTTTAAGATGACTGTCCTGGTTATTTTCTGTTTTATTGCTAGTTGTAGTCTGAAACACAATCAGAATGATTTTGGATGCAATGCATGTAGATCTAGTTACTTATGCTGTCAGGACCTATTAGGACTGTTGCTTTAAAGGTTTCTCCCTAGGACTGAGTTAAAGCTCCATGATAAAACCTCTAATAACAGAACTAAGTTTTATAATAACAGCCTAGATCAGATGAAACTTGGATTTCCTTCTGAATGTAAACTGGACCTAGGTGGGTAAGGAATTTTACTGATAATCATGAGCTAAATTAATCCAAGTGGAATTTCAAGTCTATATTAAAGAGAGATGCTGCCTCTCTCACTCTTTTTACATCAATGTGAATTCCTGCATTACTGCATTACATTCTCATCTGGGCTTTGAGATCAAATTGAATTCACATTCCACAGATATACATTAGCTAAAGGAGAAAAAACGGACTGACAAATCAGGTATTTAAATGTTTTTCAGAGATAGGTCACCTATGCTGGGACATGTGTGTGGACATGTGTGTGACTCTTAAGGACTTCTATGACTCCTTACTACTTGTCTCTTTCTCTATACTTATTTATTCTTTTTTTTTTTGTTTCTCTTCCCCTGCTTTTTCATCCTCTCTTCTTCCCTCTCTCTATCTCCTGGCCAACCCTCAGGCACTACTTAGAATTCAACTAGTGATGACAGGGTTAAGGGAGAAGTTGGCTCTTGTGCTAAAAGCTACCAACACTGCCAACAGGAGTAATTCTCCAAATGCAGTCCTCAGATCTAACTGTGAGTTGTGTGTCACCACCACTGAGAGTTAGCAGAGCATTAGAGTGAAGGCAGTGTTGGAAAGGGAGGAAGGACACACACACACACACACACACACACACACAAAAAACCAAGAGACCTAAATCATGACAATTATTGAACAAAAAGGAAAACACTGAAATTTGGGGCTAGAAAATAGAGAAATAATTATATCTAAGTTCCAACTCCACAGCACAGAGATAGGATTTTAACCTGTGATTAAATTGTTATAGGAAACTAGGTTAAGGAATTCCTTCTACCAATGCAAGTCAGTGCCTTCTCTGCAACTTATAGTCTTAGAGAGCTACCTAGAGTCCTGAGAGATTAAGTCTTATATATGTGAGGTATATACATATGTACATATATACATGTGCATGGATGTGTAATTTGGTACCTGAACCCAGATCTTCCTGACTTAGATACCAGCCCTCTCTCTATGACTCCATGCTGTCTCTTATTTCCAGCTCCACTGTGTCTATCCAAGGACACTCCATCTTTGACAGATGCTGGGATGAGAATTCTCCAAACTCTAAAGTGTTGTTACTGCCTGGGGCTGCACAGACTCACAGAACTAGACCTGGTCCTAGAAATCTGGGTCTCTAGACTCCTAGTTCACAGTTCTTTCTCTCACATGACACGGATCAGTAATTAAGTGAATAATGTACATTCTCACCGCTAGATGGGTAGAGAAAAGGAAGACCCAAGGTGATAAGGGTGATGAGACAAGAACTATTCAACTGGTCTCCATTAAGAGAATTATCTTCATATGTTCTTTAATGTAAAAACAAAAGAAATATAATCACAAGTTTTCATCGCTATGGTTTTCATCATTTTCCAACAGATTCTTTTCTTACACTTCATTTCACAGAACCTAACTCCAAAGGACTAGGACTGATGTTGCCCAAAGGCAAATACACAAATCTGAGTTGGAAAAAAAAAAAGCATCTTCTCACAGGGTAAAAAAAACTTTAAGGGGGAAAATTCATATTAAATGGAGAGCCTAAGTGTGTTATTTAACCATTTTCATGCAACATACCTGACACTCAAATATATTCACTATCAAAGGGAGAGGTCTTAGTTCAAATTTATAAACCAATCAAAACTATTCCCTCCCTATTATTAACAGAGAAAAAAGTCCTTAAGAATATGCCTTTAAAATCAATAAAGCAACAACACTTTGATTCTATTAATTCAATCTGGTATATAATGTGACCTACACTGTACTGATCACCTTTGAAGAATTCCCCACGTAAGATCAGAGGACGCACTCAGTAGCTCAATAAAGTTGTTTAACCACTGATTTGCACTAATGGCAATACTAAAACATGCATACATATCTAGCTATGCATATACATATAGACGTATGCAATATATCTATATATGTATGGTAGATAAAGAGATGGTTTTCATTAATAGTAATACATGTATGTGCATGCATGTGTGTGTATGTAGATAGAATGCTAACTTGGGAGTCACTTAAAACTGCACTGACCCTTAGAACATCCTATATAAATATATATATATATATATATATATACATATATGTTTATCCATCTATACATTATATAGTAATATATGCATATATATACATTATTATGTATACATGTATTCTCCATATCTAGGGTTAGGATTCATGCATGTACATATATTATATGCATGTTATGTGAAATAGACATAATTTATACCTTTGTTATATATACATATGTATATCATATATGATGTTACATATACTATATAAGATGTCTGAATTACATACATACATTTATGTGTAGATATATACGTATGTATTTTTTTTTTAACTGGGCTTAATATAGTTTGCTGCCATTGAGGAACTCTACCAGTAAAAATGAGTCTCTTCTCTGTAACTTATAGTCTTAAAAGTTGGTTGGGGCACTAAGAGGTCAAGTAACTTACCCAGGGTAACACAACCAGTATGGGCCAGAGGAAGGACTTACACCCCTAGCTTCCTGACTCCAAGAAACCCAACTTCTTGACTTTCTCCACCATATCACAGTGCCCCTCAGTGCTAATGATGACATCTTACATTTTAATCAGGATCACAGAATTTCAAATTTTGAAGAGATCTGTTCTGGGAATCTGAAGATCTTCCCTGCCCCTAGGCCCTTTGATAGGCTTAAGTAGCTCTGAGAACCTTCCCTGATTTGAAAGTATACTCTGCCCCCTAATAGGCTGAATGTGGTCAGGTGGAGCCTGTGGAGAGAGGCTTGTTTTTCAGGAATGCCCACACCTTATTACTTTGTGATTGGGCAGTGGGTC
>CM053590.1:61295074-61320154 GCA_028646515.1 Pseudochirops corinnae
ACTAGGTAAATGATATGTTTGATTAAAGTAAGATTGTTAACCCATTTTGAGTTGCTTTCCTTTAGAAAAGCAGATCTAAGAACCTGTGCTAGCAGCCATCCTGGGTATGCTAGGGTGCTTACTGATACAAGATCTCACATCTAGTCTCACCTATTCCTACAAAGAATTTCCATTATGACCCATTCAACAAGTTGTCATAGAGCCTGTGCTTAAAAACCTCCAATGAAGAATTCACTCTCTCTTCAAGTAATCCATTCTACTTTTGGTCAGCTCTCACTGTTAGGACATCTTCCTAACATCAAGCTTCAATTTGCCTCCTTTTATGCCTCATTTCACCTGGGGCTTGGAGATCCAATTGAATTAGTCGTCTATGGGTTCGTGTTAGCTGAAGGAAAATAACCTGCATGTGAAGCACTTAAATGTTGTCAAATACCTATGTTGGGACAGGGGAGAGACACCAAGGTCTCTGCCACTCATAACTTTCACCCACTGCTTCTGCTTCTGCCCCTTGAGACAAAGAAAAAGTCTAATTCCCTCTTCCATGTCACTGTCCTTCAAATACTTGGAGACAATTATCACTGCTCCCCTAAGTCTTCTCTTCTCCAGAATAAGTTTTCCCAGTTCCTTTTTTCATTTTGCAAAAATTATCTAATGTTGCAAAAAAGGGGAGCTTTCCTTAATATATGACCATTTTTAAAAATTCACAGAAAATAAGTGCTTTATGTATTTTAACATTTTCATTGCATGCAAGTAGAAATTAATATCTATTCACTTAAATAGGCCAAGAAGAACACCTAACAGAAAATAATTTATTAATGGTTAGTTTTACTATATGTTCTTAACAATTACAATTCATATCTTTGCTTTGTTGAGATCCTCTCCATACATACGTTGACCACCCTCTACTCCACCTTCACCCACACACATAAAAATTTCTTTTACCGGAAGTTGGGGTCCTTTGGTGCTATATAACTGGTGTTCTTGCATCTAGAGCCAGCATTACAAAGGAGACTTTGGACAAAGGGATAAACTCCTTGGCTTGGCAAGTTCCGAGGCTGCAAATAACCTATGTACAAATGCAAGAAAAAAGAAAAGCAATGAAACCAAAGCAGAGGAAATATGCAACAAAGACAGCTATCGAAGATGTATTTTAGCCAGAGAAATTTCATATAAAGTCCTGGGATACCCCTGAGTTATTTATTAGCGGTGAGACAAAAGTTCTGGACCTAATTCTGTCCATTAGCTAGTTAGGCAGACTTTGAAAAGTCAATACAATAACCAAGCACATTAAGCACTTAGTGACAAGGGACAGAAAGACAAAAATGAAAACATCCCCTACATAAAGGAACTCAGACTCTCCTGTCAAATCTCCTTGCCCTCTCTGCAACTCAGTTTTGTCATCTGTAGAATGACTGGGACACAAGAAACCCTTGTATTTGGAAGGCACCAATGATTCTGCTCTCTCCAGAATCTAAACAATGTCAGAAGTGAAAAGTACGCATGGGGCATCACCCATGATTCCTGCAAAGAGCCTTCATATTACAGGTGATGGTAGAAGGAAGCAGGATCCTGTTTTTGCTGTTGTTTCTCTAAGAAATTTCCTACCTAAAGATTTCTTCTCTTCTAAAATAAGCACCCTCCATTCCCAATTCCCAAATTACCATCAGTAGCAATTCATTACAATTCAGCAAGCATTTATGAAGTGACTGTTATGTACCAGGCACGGTAATGAAAATTTCTGCCCTCAAGGAGATTACATTCTCCTAATACTACCATTCTTCCAATTGTACAGATTTACAATACATATGGGAGAATGAGTGTCCTTCTCAAAATCTCAAACACTATAGACATCCTTCCATCATTCAGCATACCACCTATTCAAAGAAGAGGCAGATGTGTCCTGAATTGAGAACTATATTGAGATTTTGCATCTGACTCTAGGTGATATTGAGAGGAAACAGTGAAAGAGGGAGAATACAAAGAAAAAATTAGGTGGGAAATATTCTAAATTTTCCTAAATTTAATAATCACTAATAGTTATTAATTAATACTCCAGATATTTTGAATTTTTTTCCTTCTATATACATCTCTATACTTAACACAGCACAAAAAAGAATCCTATTTGTCCAGAGTGATCGAGGGTTAGGATGTTTTCATTAAGAGAATATTCTAGATAAGTGAAATCTACAATAATGATAGTCTACTATATCCTTATATAGATTGCAAATTTTAACCCCAAAAAAGATACAATTAAAATACAATGAACAATGAAATTATATTTAATGTAATTTTATATTTCGTTGATGATTGCAGAAGTGACTGAGAACCTTGGAGCATCTCTGGGTCATTATTAAGAACATCAATTGTCACTACACATTATGAGAAAGACTCAAGATTGATTATATTCTGAAATACTCAGAAATTTCTTTTCTAAACTGAAATCAATTAACAACTTATGTCTCTCATAAAAATAAAAGCAAGAATTTTTTTTTCTAAATTGAGACATTTAGGTTTTCTGGTGGTTTAGGTCTTGTATAATTGTGGGTTCACTATATTATACATATGTTTTTTTTTTCCTTACCTAGCCTTAATCACTGAATGAGCATCACCTCAGCCAAGCTGAAACCTGTTAAAGATCTTAGCTTAAAAAGGGCAAGGTTTCCCACTGCATCCAGAGTCATCTCTAATCATTCCCATCTATATCTGGCCACTGACCCAGATGGCTCCAGAAGTTCAAGTACCAAGTGCTAATATTTACTACTGTTGTTGTTTGTCCTTCATTTTCAAAGAGGACCAATGATATCACAGGTGGTGTCTTGACTCACTGGTGAATTGGATTTAAGTGAGACAGAATCGCACAAAGTCATCAGCCTTCCCCTTCCTAAATCATCAAAGTCCAGTGGCAGGACAAAAGTCAAGATGATAGGCAATGACTTGGGATGTAGTGGGTGACTTTGGTGTCTTCAAGGTCTAACCAGATTCTAAATTCTCCACAGTGCTTGTTTTAGCCACCTTCATGGCTACTGGAACAAATTGTTCTCATCCACCCATCCCACCAGAAGTCTTCACATGCTTCAGGTAGACATCCACCTAACTCACCAGCAAGTTTGAAGCCTGTCAGTTACCCCCCAACTTGGTTTAAATCATCTGCTAAGATTTACCAGGGTATGGCCACTATGTATGCTACAGCTCCTTGGAGCTATCCATGATAGTTGGGTGAAAGGTAGACAGCAAAGGTAGATGAGCAAGCCCTCTCACATCAGATGTGCCAGTCCTCCTGGAACACCCCATACACCTCTTGTCCAGATCTCCTAACCCTGCTCCTGGGAAGGGTTCCCTTCCCTTCCTGCAATTTTCCCTGCCTCTTGGCATCTTTAAAACTGGTCATACTGAAATAGTTACTCTTTTTTCCTCTGTGCTATGTCCAGAAGTTGGAAATCACAGTTTACTCTTAGTAGGCATACCATGAACTAAAGAAGTGAGAGGGGACTGACTTGTTTCCTCTGCTCTTTCTTTAACCCACCTCCAAGAAATGGGCCCAGGGGTGTTTGTTTCTGATCTGTTTCATTTGTTTTTCTCAATTGTAGTGTCTGCATGATCCCCACCAGACCTTCGTGGGCCATTACTAAGAACACTGGAACATTAGCAACTTTGGAGCTTGCAGGATTCCATGTGGAATGTTGCAGTCAGTTAGCCTGACAGGGAAGTCCTAGGAGCTGTGCCCAAAAAAGCCAGGGTGCCTAAGACCGGAGCTTGGGCTTTGGGCCTGGAACTAAGATCGTGCTCTATAGGAACTAAACTATGAACCTAATATCCTCCCCAGACAAGCAAGTGGATTTAGGGGAGAAGAATTATGCCTCACATGTTGGGGAATTAAATTTATGTATCCGTGACTGTAACTTTAGAATTAAATATTCCTTTGTAAAATCTAATCCAATTGTTAGTGTCTAAATGAAAATGTAGTGAAAGGGATCACCCCTACATTTAGCCAAGAACCATTAGTGAGGACTGGAGCCAATGGCAAGGAGTCTAGATACTCCAAACTCTTTTAAGGGTGCTGGAGAACCCCGAGAGAGTGATAAAATGTAATCGAACTGACCTTCAAGCAGTGGGGGCCAAGTTAGTCATATCACTATTGAGCAGTTATATAACTCATGTGTCCTTGAGTAAGTCAATTAACTTCTCCAGGCTGCAACATTCTTGTCTATAGTATATCTTATGGGCATTTAGGTAGCATTTTGGGAGAGCAAGGGGCCTGAAGGCAGGAAGACCTGAGTTCCAAACCAGCCTCAGACACTTTCTAGCTTTGTGACCTTGAGCAAACCACTTAACTTTTCTCTGTCATAGCTGCCCCTTCTGTGAAATGGATATAATACGATCACCTACCTCCCAAGGCTGTTGTGAAGAGTAAATGAGATAACATTTGTAAGGTGCTTAGCACAGTGGTTAGCACATAGTAAAACCTCAAGAAATGGTACTTATTGTCAGCATTATCTGCACAGTGAGAAAGGCCTGTTCCAGCTCTAAATCATATTAGCTCTTTCTCCCTTTCTGCTTTATTTCTCTTTCCTCTTCCTTTTCTCCTACCCATCCCTTAGGCCCCTCAGCTGCACTCACTGGTGCTCTTGATGGGACAGAAGAAGGCAAAAGCAGTTGATGGCCTTTTGCACAGCATGTCTGTTATTGTGCTGATTCCTCCTCTACATCTATTCCACTTTCCCCTGCCGTGTCCTTTCCCCCTCAGTCTCTCAGGAGAGCATATTTCACTTTATAATATTTAAGACAAAATTTAGATCCTTTCTTAGTGAAAGTATTTTGTTATTCCAAATCTTACATTTAAAGAAAATTCAACCTTTTGCAAATAATTTCTCATTCAGGGCCTTAAAAGGCTACTAAGCTCTCCTTGTAGAAATACAAAAATTAATTGAATTCCAGTCGATTCTTAATATCAAGCAGTCTCAGTCAATGCATCATGTATAAAATTTTCAAATACAAATTTCCTGAAGAATTTCCTGATCAAAAGAGTACAGATGAATGAAATTACAGAGGAAGAAAAACTCTTCATTAAAAGAATAATGTTTTAGAGATTTGGGTTTTTTTCACCAGACATATAATTTAATTGGAACCCCAAGTGAGAAAACTCCCTCAACCAATGCAAGTTTACAAATATCTTGCAACTTATAATCTTAGAGAGAGTTGCACTGAGTAGTTGAATGACTTGCTGAGGGTCACACAGTCACTATGAGCCAGAATTTGAACCTATGGCTTTCTGCCTCCAAGGAGAGTTATATATCATATCACCTCTCCCATGTTTTATATATGCTGAACAAAAAGGGGGGAAAGCTGACATTTATGTAATATTTTAAGGTTTTAAAAGTACATCTGCCAATTTTACAGCTGAAAAAACAAAATACAAAGAAGGGGAAAAAATTGCTTATAGTCACGCAACCTATGAGTGTCAGGGGTAGGATTTGAATCCAGGTTTTTCCTGACTCCAACTCAAGTATTTTTTTTTTACTATATTACTAAATCACTATATTATATTTCATCCTCCCCTGATCCCTCTCTCCACCATCCAACCCTTCCCCTCTACGTGTAAAGAAAAGATTTTGTGCATTGCATATCATATTAATTTCTCAAAATACCCTATTTCACTGTGGAAATGAACTTAGATTCTGAAAGATTCGTAATTCTATAGCAAAACAACTAAAAATGAATGCTACAAAATTATAATGATGAAGCAGTGCCCTAAAGAAGAGATGTGAGAAGAAACCCTTTTTTCTGACGTGCCCCTTCTTTGCACAGGTAGGAAATACAGGAGTGGAGCATTGCATGTAATTTCAGACTTTTGATATATTGGTTAGATTTGGCTGAATTTTTTTCACATCTTTTTTTGTTTTTCTTATGGGATGGCTCTAAGGCTAGGGAAGAACATAACAGAAAATTTTTGTGATATAAAAACAAAGATATCACTAAGGCTTTTTGGAAGGAAGTTATACTTTTAGAAATATAAAGGGCACAAACTTAACATTTGAAATTAGGGGGCAAATATTTACATTTGTGCTACTGTTGAAAGACTTTTTACTTCATAAGTAGAAATCTAGACTTTTACTTCATAATATGAATGACAGAAATTAACCAATGATTCACAGAGAATGGAAATACTGGGGAAAGCTGGGAAGTGTATATATGTATATATATATTTTTTTCATATATATATATATATATATATATATACACACACATACATATATATAGTCAATACATATAGACTAAACCCTTTTAATTCCTTCAACAGATCTTTTCATGGTATGGTTTCTAATCACCCTCATCTGGACATGATAGAATGTTCCAGATCTGACTAGAACAGAAGACAGTGGGAAATAGGGTACTTAGCATGAAAAAAAGACTTAGGGAAACATAACAGGTCTTAAAATATTTGAAGGACTATTACACAAAAGAGTAATTAAGTTCATTTTACTCGGATTCAAGCCTCTCTACCATCCAATCCATCACACCATGATATTTCTAAAACACAGGTCTGACATTTCAGTGATTCTGTTATCTCTAAGACAAAATACAGGCTACTCTGGCATTAACAACCTGGTGCCCAAACATTCTTTCTAGACTAGTTTTCAATTTTTGTTGAATGACTGGCTGACTACCTAGTTTATTTCAGTTCTTGGGAAGAAACTTTGGTTTTCTTGCCGCAGCAGTGTCCTCTCTATCTAAATTAATTCTGTGTTTGGTATATAATGACTGATTTCAATTCTGTATGTTTCTCCAAATTATCTTCTTTTCTATCGACTGAAATCGACCATATCAAAGGATTGGATTTTTATTATTCTCATTTATTTTATTTATTATTTATTATTCTCATTTTCATACTTCTTCCAAAACTTTAATCCTTCAAGATTAAGAGATTTAATCAGTGCTGATAGTCCCCCTACCCATACAGACCACAAACCCTCTAACGATTTAGTAGATAGCCTTTAAGAGTTTCAGTAACTAAAACATTCATTACTCTGTGGCCACCCTAGTAAAAAAAATACTCTCCAAACCCAGCTATACTGATCAGTAGATAAAAGAGATACAGTTCATTACAAGTCTTTCCACTCCAAATCTTTCCAGTTTACTAAGACCTGCTAAAATTGGTATGGCATAGCCATGGAAAATCTAGTGTTACCCAAATACTCCAGTGAGAACTCAAATGGTGTTTTGTTTTGCTTTTTAATAAAAGAAGATTAAATGTTATACTTACAGTTTTCTCTGTGTCTTGGAGGTTCCTGGAAGCGAATCACAGTCAAAATTAGAAATAATGTGCATGGCCAGAGAAATTCAGAGATGGATAGGACCTGGAAAAGGATGCAAGTAATAATGTTAGAGGTTCCTGGAGACAATGCTACTTGCAAAGGTAAAGTGATATGGTTACCTGCCATATTATAATAATAACTACAACAACAACAACTAGCATTTACAGTGTTTAACCATAACAACAACCCTGGAAAGTAGGCACCATTGTTATCCTAATTTTATATATGAGGAAACTGAGACCAATAGAAGTTAAGTGACTTGCCCAGGATCTTACAACTGTTAAGTGACTAAATCTAGATTTGAACTCAGGTCTTCCTGACTATAGATTCAATACAAGTTCCATTGGTGGAAGATGAGGAACTCAAGGCAAAAAAGGCAAATTGCATGAACTAGTATTAGCCAATGTTTCCTTTGCAGAAGAACCTAGGGATTGCAATAAGGAAAAAAAATTTACGAGCCAACAAAAATAGCAGATGATTCCTCTGCTTCATTGTCTGTGTTGGTCATGCACATTGTATACACTCAACGTAGGTAGAAAGACATCAGAACTTAAGAGTAATCATGTGACTTGAAAGTTGTCATCTAGAATTTAATCACTTAATGCAGGAATGACTTATGAGAGGCATCCAGTTGAATGTCAGCTCCTCTTGCTAGAGAGTATACAGAATAATAGTATTGATTTATCTTATCATTTGCTAATATTGTGGGCTGGTTTGTTGTTTTTTTAACTAATGTTCATTACGGATAATTTAGTAAAATCCAGTTAATAAATATTAATTAAGCACCTACTATGTGCCAGGCATTGTACTTAGTTCTGAATCTAAAAGTGGAGATGAATAAACAAAAAAGTTAATACACAAGATTGATCATTATAAACATTCACGAACCTGGCTAAAATACCAAATTTCAAACAGGGAAAAAATGCAAATATGAGAACTTTCTCCAACTAAGCCATAGTTCTGGTGATCATGATTGCAGTATGTGTTCTGTTAGAGATCAATCCTAATAGAGTAATTTCATTTATACAGGGAACTCCTGGGTGAGGAAACTCCTTCTGCTAATTCATGTCATCAACTTCTTTGCAACTTACAGTCTTTTATTGTTCAGTGATTTTTCAATTGTGTCTGACCCTCCATGAACCCATTTAGGGTTTTCTTAGCAAAGATACTGGAGTAGTTTGCCATTTCCTTCTCCAACTCATTTTACAAATGAGGAAACTAAGGCAAATAGAGTTAAGTGACTTGCCCAGGGTCACACAGCTAATAAGTGTCTGAAGCCAGATTTGAACTCAAAAAGATGAGTCTTCCTGACTCCAGGCCTGCTACCCACTTACAGTCTTAGGGAGTTGTTTAGATTAGTCCTTAGAAGTGAAGGGCTTTCCTATGATCCTCCATCCAGTATGTATTAGAGTTACACCTATCTTCCTGAAATTTTGGACAGCACTCTGTCCACTACTCAATGCTACTTCTGTGTTTGTTATGAGATAAGAAATATTTTCCAAAGTTCTATATTCTGGAAAACCTATAAAGGCATTTACAAACAAAATTCATCTGAATCTGAAAACAAAGTTTTCATATTATTTAAGCCAATATGTGATGAACTAAAACCAGCTCCCTCCCAAAAAAAAATTGGCTTTTTTACATAAGTAAATATAATATACATAAGCGGAATATAAATAAATATATGTAAGTAGAATATAAGCTCTTCAAGAGTAAGAACTGTTCTGTTCTTGTCTTTGTATCCCTAGCACTTAATACAACTCCTGGCACACATCAGATGTTTTAAAAGGGTTCACTGAAATGATTTTGTTGTATAATTGAACTCTTGATGGAGGGAAGATCATGTGTATATATTACTAACTTGCCTAAAATATTACTAAATTTCTTTCTAAATAAGATACTGAATAGTAAGTAAAATGGATGTGTTCCTTCCTAAGAGCCTACCAATTCATGCTAGACTGCCATTATAATGTAGCTCACTGGAGCATAGAATTAGATACACCATGGCCTTCTAGAAGCGAAAAAGCTACATATAAGAAAATTATGATGTAATAGGGCATTTTAGGCAGGTATTAGTCCTGCCTCCCAACACCACTGAAATGGAGAGTGATTACTCTACCAGAGTGACCAGAACCTGAGTTCCAGCTTTGCCATTTATTTCCATGGGATGACTCATGTTATCCCCCAATAAGTCAGTTTCTTTATCTCTAAAATCAG
Organism: Pseudochirops corinnae; assembly: GCA_028646515.1. NCBI lineage: Eukaryota > Metazoa > Chordata > Mammalia > Diprotodontia > Pseudocheiridae > Pseudochirops > Pseudochirops corinnae. Next base: position 61,304,605 of record CM053590.1, read on the forward strand.
AGGTAATAAGAGCTGCCTAACTATGGAAGATCTTTGAAAATTATAAAGCATATGGGCAGCTAGGTGGCACAGTTAATAGAGCACCAGCCCTAGAATCAGGAGGAGCTGAGTTCAAATGTAGCCTCAGACACTTGACACACTTACTAGCCATGTGACCTTGGGCAAGTCCCTTAACCCCAAATGCCTTGCCTTCCCCTCTCCGGAAAAAAGAAAATTATAAAACACTGTACAAATACTAAATACTCTTATAATCCCAACTTACTTAACATTTTTCAGCTACAAGGAATTAAGGATTTTTTTTGGATGACCACAAAGTAGTCATACCAAAAGGCCTTAGGCAGGCCATGAACCTATTTCATGTGGTGTGTAGTAGGAAGCTGAGTGACAGAAAAGTATACCAAATAAGATAATCCTAAAATCCTTCCTTATTCTTTTCCCATCTCAACAAGCTCTTTCCCCTATCTAAAAAGCTCTGAAGTAGTAATAAAATTGCTTATACAATGAAAGTGAGACATTTCTCATAGTACTTTAAAAGTGACAAAATGCAAACATTTTCTCATTGGATTCTGATAACAACTCTGTGAAAATAATAGGATACAGATATCCCCATTCTAATGATGAAGACCAACAGTCTCAGTAAAGTGCCCAACTATTAAGTCAGACTCTGACACTAGTCCAGTGACACTGGTGGAATACTCTGTACTAGTAATCAATCAATCAAACATTTATTAGGCACCTACTATTTACCAAGGTCTGTGTTAAATATTGGAAATATAAAAAGAGATAAAAGATAGTTCCTACCCTCAAGGAGCTTACAATCTAATGGACTCTAATGCAAAATGAATTTTGTAGGCCCAAAGTGTGAGATAAACAGCATAGTACAATCCCTAAACTCTTTTCATACCTTTCTCTGTATCCTCAGCGCTTAGCAGAGTGCCCAGCACATAGTAGGTACTTAAATGTTTGCTGAATGACTGACCTCTTTTTCAGAGGAAGTAAGGACAAATTCTAATAGGGTCTGAAGTTCACTGATGAAATACAGCAAACTCTGAAATTTTTCACATCCTTCTCCTATTTGTTCCTACTCTCATCTCCTTAATATAGGCCATGGATGTTGGACTATCACAAGAGCCTCCATTTTTCTCACTTTCTCTCCCCACATCCCTTGCCAATACATCATTCACCCTTCTTGATAGATTAAATGTCCTTACACATGAATCTGACCCTACAGAATACCTCTAACTTCTAAAACTGGCATTCTAACTTCTCCAAATGCTGGTCCCAATCAACCCTTCCAGTCTCATTATATACAATTCCCCTTTGCAGTTCTACATTACAGCCTAACTAGAAAACTTAGTGTTCCCCCAAAAAAGTCTACAAACATTATATTTCGTATATCAGGCCCCTGAGACCTCTCATCTCTCCCTTATCCCACATATCCAACCAATTGTTAAATCATCAAATCAACTTCCACAGCTTCTCTCTCATTCATTCCCTTCTCTTCATTCAGAAGTATGAAAAGTAAAAAAAAAAAAATTAATGAAAATAATAAAAATCCAATCCTTTCATATGGTTCATTTCCGTTGTTAGAAAAGAAGATCATTTGGAGAAACCCGCATACAGAATTGGAATCAATCTTTACATACCAAACATAGAATGAATTTAGATTGAAGCAGGGAGAGGGCACTGCTGTAGTAAGTAAATCCAAGTTTCTTCCCAATACTACCAACACAGTATAAGCCTTCATCAGCTAGACTATTCCAGGAGCCTCCTAACTAGTCTCTCTGTTTCAAGTCTCTCCTTTCTTCAAACCAATCCTCCATATAGCTGCCAAAGTGATTTTCATAAAACATGAATCTAACCATGTCCCTCTCTTTCTTAGCAAACTACAGTAGTTCTCTCTTATGTATGAGATAAAATATAAATTCTACATCTCAGAATCCAAAGCTCCCTTCAACAAAGCTCAGCTCAAACACTACCTTCAACATGAAGCCTTTCCTACCTTCCCCTGATGCTAATGTCTTCCTCTCTCAAAAATTAATAAATTACCTTGTATATATTTTGTATGCATTTCATATGTACTGATGCATATCTGTCCATGCTATTTCCCCCAGTAGGACATAAGTTCCTTAAGGGCAGGGTCTGCTTCATTTCTGTTTTTGAATCCCCAGTTAATAGCAAAGTGGCCAATTGGAACTTAATAAATGTTTCTTGATTGACTATTAAAATTCTCCCCACTCTATAAAAGCAGGTCCAAATGCCACTCCTCCAGCAAGTTCATTCTCTTCTATTCAATCTTCACATAGCACCTCTTATCATTTATCATTTTATTTCATAGTTAAATGTATGTGTGATGTATTCTTCTACTAGAATGTGTGTGTGATGTATTCTTCTACTAGAATAGAAGCTAGCTGAAAGTAGGAATCATGTTTTCTTTAATCTTATTTCATCTCTCCCACATTTCCCATTGCCCAGTTCAATGCCTCTTAGCACTTAATAGATGGCTAGTACAGTTGAAGGTAACAAAACACCATTCTTATATACGTCTACACAAATCACTGTCTATATAGAACCATGGGGCCATTTCCATACTTCCATGCTTCCAGAGCATGTTCCATGTTTATTCTCATCTGATGCTTGTCCAGAAAAAAATGTTAATTAGTAAGTGAAAAGCACAGCAAACCAGAATCCAGGAATCTGGGCATAAGCAAGCTTCTCCGTCAGATTCACATCATCAGATTATTTCAGGCTCTGATGTTTTGAACCTGAACAGACCTTCTGATGTTTTTAGCTTTTTTACTCTTGGAAGAACATTGGCCATTTCTCACCTCTTTCAATTTTTTCTCATGTCTGTTCTGAACAGAAACACTTCTAAAGTCAACCAATCCGTTCTACATCTCATTGTCTGCCTGTATGTGACCTGAAATCATAAAGATAAAGCTGGTGGGAAATAATGGTTCAATCTCTACTATAATTAGAGGAGAAAGGAAATTGCTGCTTTGAAGTCATTCATAAGGAAGTATATCCTTTGCCAGAAAATCCAACGATATAAAAAGTTCTCTGACAATGTGCTGAAACCCAATATCACACTCTTTGATAGCTCAGAAAATCCTGCCGAGGATTACTTTAAGTCCGAGATCAAAAAAGAACAAAAAAAAGGTCATAGAATCTGGAGAATAGAAATGAATTTTGTAAGCTATTTTGCTCATTCCTTGTACATAATTCACTACTGGTGGGCAAAAAGATTTGGGGTTGGACATAAAGGAAAGCATAGGAATATGAAATAAGATATGCCCTTTTTATTAAGATTGCTTGATATTGGCATTTAATCTCTTTGGAAGCATTATGTCAGCACCAAAGTTAAAATTTATAAATAATTATACTGAAATTAAAGACATTTATGTCCCTCAACTTAGTAAGTTGATGACAAAGCTCTATTACAAATGGAATTTTTTATTTTTTAATAAAATTTATACATCTTTTTGAATTAATGGTTTCTCTGGGATTCTCCAAATGAAAAGAGAACTTCAGTGACGTCAGAAGACACATGCAAAGTTAAAAGTCTGTGGCTACACTTTGGGAGCAATTCTGATGGTCTTAAATTTGAGATGGTTTCATACTGGAAAACTGCATCAGGAACTAACTGTGTTCTTGTATCATTGTCCATTACATATGCATGAACTGATTTTTTTTTTTGCAAAAATATTTCTCTTCAGAGACACATCAGGGGTGTTCCTCTTTTCATCCAACTTTTATAGTGTTTTTTTTTTCTTTCTCTCCGCTGTACTCATGTGTCATTTCATCTTTATCCTTGAATCTGACACCAGAGTTCTACATCCTATACAAACTAAATGGTTTGGGTTTTTTTCCCATGATTATTTTCCACATCCAACAAAATTTTTTTCCTCCTTATCCTTGGCTCCTTTACTCTCATCCAGAGTCAGGCCCAGCAAAACTACGAATTAAGCAAACTTTGGTTTTCTTCTACTTCTTATCTTTGTTCCCTCCTGTCCATCATCCCAATATGCCCAGTACTCTCATACCTTAATAGCTCTTGCTGCTCATCAAAGAATTAATACAAGAGAAAAAACCCTATAAATATAATGAATATGGGAAAGCCTTCAGTCAGAGCTCCAAACTTACTGTATATGATATTGGAGCAAAACCTTATGAATCTAATTAATATAGAAATGCCTTTAGCCAGAGCACAGACCTGATTAAAGAAAATTTATACTGTAAATGTAGTCATGCAAATATAATATTTTTTTTCTGAAATATTCTCTTTCTTCATTTCTTGTGACAGAGAAAAGAAAGCTAAGAAGCTCATTTATTCTAAGGTTATTACTAGCACATTAAAAATAGACCTGGATTTGGAATCAGAATTAGACATAGGTCTAAACCCTGACCCTGACACTTACCAACTGTGTGACTGTGGATAAGTGACAATTTCTCAGCGTCTCAACTTCTTCATTTGTGAAATGGAAATGGTAACACCTGTGTAGCGCCTACCCCCACAAGGGCTGTTTCAGGGTTCAAATGAATGACTAGAGAGGCTGGGTTAACCTCAAAGAAAAGAATCTTAGTGTGGTGTCAGGAATCCTGGGTGAGTATTCTCAATGCCACCTCTAGTCATATCTTTGTTGGAGTCATAAAGAAAGGAAAAGAACCGAGCTTTGTGTAATAACAAATGACTTTGAAATTGCTGAAAGAATGTTCTACTTCATTAGTAGTTTAAAAAAAAATGTAGAGTCCAAGCTCAAACAGAAGCATGTGAATCCTGGTGGTTTCTTCTGCTATAGGCAGTTTTTATTTCAACTGAAAACCACAAGGTGTAAAGTACGTTGGTGCCAAATAAATGAGTGAATTGGGGATAACAAGGGACTTTTCCATGGGAGGAGCCTGTCACAAGATCTCCTGGGTGAAGAGAAGAAAACATTGCAATAAGTTTAGCATATCATGGAAGTTAAAGTGAAACATATAATTAGTCTGTTACCTTTGTCCTTTGATACATACACTTTTGCGGAAACTAAAATTCAATTATGTTTCCTTGGGACAACAAGAGACCACAAGGAAGCAAGATCTCAGGAAGCAGGACTTTCCCAGAGGTATTAAGAGGCCTTTGTTGTTCAATACTATATTCAAAAAGAATGGAATTTCTTGCACAAAGGACTCAAACAAAGAATCAGTGAAAAACCAACTAAAATGAGCTGAAGATCACAACTACAGTTGGCGTTGAACTACCTATGGTTCCTAGAGGCTTCAAGCTGGGCCTTCTAAAGGAACAGCTAGCCCTTCTCTTCAAAGTTCAAGATTCTAGTCCTGATGCCGGATCTTGCAATGCAATGCACTAGTTGCCTCCATTCGCTAGTTATTTCCAAAGACATGCCACAGTCTCTTACCCCTTCTGAAAGTGAAAGGGGGGCGGGGAGAGCTAGGTGGCTGTGACTATGGCTGTATTTCTCTTCTGAGGATAGAGGCGCATTGTTTTTCTTTCTACCTGAGTGGATGTACATAACTGGTATATTCTCCATGAAAATATAGAATTGGTGGTTACTTTGCTACAGTGGGTTCTGTGCCATGGGGTATTATATAAATTCCTTTCTGTACAAATTAGAAACATAAGATTCTTTAATTTCCTACCTTTTATTGTTGTTTTTTACATATTAGCCAGATTCTAAGATTAACTAACTAAACACTGCACTCATCCTGGAGAAATATATACAAAATCTCACAGCAGATTCCATTTGACAACAATCTTTTTCAACACTGTTCAATTGTCCTATAAGTTGTACCAGACTGGGCTGTCAGTTCTTAAAAGGAAGATTGAAAAGACAATTCATTTACTTAATGCATTAAGGTTTATGAGGCAGTTTGCCCATAACAACCCTATAAGGCATGTGTCATTTTCCCATTTTACATATGAGAAAACTAAGACTCAGAGAAGTTATATGCCATGTCTGAAAAAAGCTTCATAAACCAATCAAAGATGTAAGGTTAACATCACCCATACGGCATGATGGAGCAAGGCTGATCTCTACGAAGCCAGAGGGAACACTGGTGTGTCTTGTAGAAACAAAGTGGCTACGTTAAAGTCTCAGCGTAACCATGCCCCCATGCATGTAGCTACAATATAATTTTATATAGCAATAATAATAATATCAAACACACATAGCACTTTAAGGTTTGCAAATAACTTTACAAATACTATCTCATTTGATCCTCACAACAGCCCCTGGTGACAGCTTTTGTTAATATCCACATTTTACAGATTAGGAAACTGACATCAAGTGACTTGCCCAGGGTCATAGAATTTGTAAGTATCCAAGACTGGATTTGAACTCAGGTATTTCTGACTCCAGATCCAGTGCTCTACCCACTGTACCACCTACCTAGCTTCATTGGAGAAGAAAAGGAAAAGGAAGAGGGAGAAGAAGGAAGGAAAGGAAAGGGAGATAGGGAGAGGAAAGAGAAGAGAAGGAGAGAAAAAGAAGAAATGGAAAGAAGAAGAGAGGGAGAAAAGGAGAGGAAGAGGAAGAGAATGAAAAGAAGAAAACAAGGGGGGGAAATGACCATTTCAAAGCATCTTGGGTACAATATTTCATTGGATCCTCATACCCAACCCTATGGGATAGTTAGTACAAGTATTATTAACCCAGTTTTATACATGAAGAAACAGGCTAAGGAAGGAGGAAGAATTGACCACCATTTTGTGTTGAGTAAGTATCAGGGCAGGGATCTGAACCATGTCTCCTGACTCCAAGAACTATGCTCTTTCTATTGGGTCATAATTCTTGAAGCAAGGAAATTATTTTTATATTGAAATGGCATCCCAGCGAAAACTCTTAAATATCAGCACAAAATACCTTCTTGTGCTTCAGATGGGTTATTTCAGAGATATTCTTGTGAAATATAAAATGGAAGGGAAGCCTCTATCTGCATCTATTCTCTCATGGGGCTCTAGTGCCTGATGAACAGACATCTCTTTCCTCCTTGTTACCAGTCTGTATGCTTCCCTCAGGGGCAAGGTCTTGAGTAAGGGGCCAAGGGAATTTTTCCTTACATCCTAGAAAAAGGTGCCCCTTTATAGGTCAATGCTACTTTGGGTAGAAAGTTGAACTAGATGTGGAATTTTAAGACATGTACAACGTAAAGAGCACTGAGTCTGGAGTCAGGAAAATCTGAGTCATATCAAGCCTCAGGCACTTCCCAGCTATGTGGTCTTGGGCAAATTATTTAATACCTCTCAGCCCCAGTTTCCTTAACTATTAAATGGGGATCGTAATAGAACTACCTCACAGAGTTGTTAGGAGAAGAAAATGAGCTGTTATTTGTAAAGCACTTGGAACAATGCCTGGTACTTAGTTAGCTTCTCAATAAATGTATTTTCCTTTCCTGTCTTTAATGTACTATATGAAAGATGCTAAATCAGGTGTTCTCAAAGTCTCTGTTCACAGGACCCCTTTATACTCTAAGAGTATATTGTTAAAATTAAATTAAAGAGTATATTGTTAAAATTGTTAAGAGGGGCAGCTAGGTGGTACAGTGAATAGAGCACCAGCCCTGGAGTCAGGAGGACCTCAGTTCAAATCCAGCCTCAGACACTTGACACAAAAACTAGCCGTGTGACTTTGGGCAAGTCGCTTGACCCCAACTGCTTTCCAAAAAAAAAAAATTGTTAAGGAACTTTCGCTTATGTGGGTGATATCTATTAATATTGACCATATTAGAAATTAAAACATCTTAGAATTATTATGGAAATAGTTCTGATCTTGCAGTACCCTTGAATGTTCTTCAGGAACCCCCAAAGTCTCCTGGACCACACTTTGAGAATTATTGACTTAATTCACTTCCTTAGTCTAGAATTCAGTTTCCTCATCTGTAAGATGAAGAGTTAGGACCAAAGTATGTCTAATGTGCCTTCCATCTCTGTTATACAGGCCACAGGTGATGCCCTCCGGGAATCTACAATATTGTAGCAGTATAATCCAGAATACCTTAGAGTCATTCATTCAACTCAAATACCTAAAAAAAAAATTTTCAAGATCTATTTAAACCAAGATGACCAACCTGAGTTCTTAATTGAAGATATGCCACAGGAAGGGATGCATTCATACCACCAATCCCAGCCAACATAAATAAAAATTAAAAAGTCTGAAGGGGATTGGGGGTGGGGAGGAGTGTTTGGGGAGAAGATGGATTGAGATGACAATTCTATTAGACAGGGACAAAATGTTTCTCTCTCTCCATTGATCATACTAAGGCAAGGTGTTCCCTGATAAAATAGTTGCTTTTAAAGGTGTTAATAGGAATAGGCTGATGATGTGAAATCTCACAAATATAAGAAATTTAAGATCTTAGAGAAACCATAAAATGCTCAGCTGAAAATTGCACACAATCTTATTCTCCTCTGATGTCATGTGTTCACTGACTAACTCACAAAGGCCTTTTGATTCATTGATCTCTACACTGAAGTTAAGCCAAGTGTTTTCAAGTTGGACAGCACTGTTAAGCCCTAAGCATTTCCACCCCCTGTTTTTTTTATCTTTACTTAGACAGAATTTTGTGTTAAAAAGAAGACAGAGAAACCATTCTGTGAACATGACTTCTTGACAGTGTTCCAACTGCCAGTAGCCACCCATGTTGGTATGATCGAGCAAAGGCTATATTAAAGAAAACAAAACCAAAAAACCCTCTGAGTGTGAACAGGAAAATGGTCTACAGTTTTCTGGGGGAGCAAGTATCCTGGTCTTATTGCAACACCCAGATTGCAAGCAGAACTCCATTTCTTCAGCCATGTGGCAACTTAACTGGGGAATTGGGGGTAGAATGGGTTGAAAGGAGGAAAAAAGACACAGCCTGAGACAGGAACCTAAAAGTAAGAGTTTAACAAATGATGACACAAACGTCTAATGACTTTTAAAATGTATGCCTGTAAAGCATGACATCTAACACATATTGTAACTGAAGGCAGAAATTGAAAGTTGAGTTGTACCCATCACTAACAGTGCCCCCAGATACTTCTCCTACCCAAATGCCTTGTCTACCTAATGGCTGGAGACATAAGGATCTTTTTTCTCTTTCTTTTTTTTTTTTTAGTATAAACTCCTGAGGGCAAGACTTCTCATGTTTATATTTATATCCCTACTACCTAGCACAATCCCTGGCACACAGTAGGTGCTAAAAATGTTTATTAATTGAATTTCTCTTTTCACCCCTAATGGATAAAAGGACTACAAAAATCAGATCTGAAAAAACCTATTAAAGCCTGTTTGGGTAGAGTTCACCTTCAGTGGAACTCTAAACCACCCTAAAGTTTTAATAAGACTCAAACATCTCAGAGGCAGCATGATGTACTAGCTGGAACCTTGGAAGGAGCCAGGAAGCCTTGGGGCCAAATCCTACCTCAGACCTCTAGTGCACATTTATCCCCTCGGCACTCACATGCACCATCTTAAATTTGTCCCTTCGCACCACTCACCTTAAATAACCCTCTGCAGTCAAGCCATCCTCCACACAGCTAGCAAAGTAATATTCCTAAAGCACGATTTTAACCATATCACTCACATGCTCAACAAAGCCAAGTGCCTCCTTATTATACACACATTCTTCTGCTTATCATTTTAAAATATTCACAATCTGACTCTTTTCTAGCCTTATTACACACTACTCCCCCTAGTGTACACCTCAGGTCAAGAGAATTGGCCTTCTTGCCGGGCTTCATCCATAATGTTCCATCTCCTGTCGCCATTCCCATGCCTGAGAAACACTCCTTTGGCTTTTCCCCTTAGAATCACTAGTTTTCTTCAAACTTAACTAGAACACCACTTCTTATTTGATGCTTCTCCTGATCCTCCCCACCCAGTACCTAGCACCTCCCATGACCAGAATTTACTGTGTGTGTATATATGTGTGTGTACATATATACATATATGTATATATAAACACATGCATGTGTATATGTTTATTTTTATTTGTATATATGTATATTTATATATTTGTGTGTACATATATATGTATAGATTTGCATGTATACCTACATATAGCCATATATGTATTATAGGCATAGGCATATATACATATATATGCCTACAGATAGGCATATATATGCCTATATGCATATATTTCATATGCTTATTTTTTGTTGTTCTTGTCTCTTCTATAAAATCTTAGCTCCCTGAGGACAGGGACTCCTTATTTAGAACTTTGTTTCTCCAATGCCGAGTAGAGTGACTGGTATATAGTAGGGACTTCATAAATTCTTGTGAATTGACTGATCAGGTACTAGCTGAAGGACTGAATGAGCTTCAGTCTCCTCATCTGCCAAATCAGAGTAATAATAACAGCAACTCCTTCACAGGGTTGGAGAAAGGATCAGATAAGATAAGGTGTGCCAAGTGTTCCATAAATGTGAACTCTTGTTATCCAGCAGCAAAGAAGTTCAGCAAATATGTCTGCACAGAGAAGGGGCACAGAGAGTGGAAAATCCCAAGCTGGAGTCAGCCAAAAGCATGCTGGAGTTGAGGACTGACAAAATAAATGTGCACACCTGTCTGAACTGGTTCCCAAACAAACAGCTCTCAGGCTCCAATATTCTCATAAAATAATACGGCCAGAGGTCACACTGGCTTCATGTCTCCGGAGTTGCTTCTGCAGCAAGGGCTTTGAAAGGTTTGTGTAACTGAAAAACCTAAACCTTCCTGGGCCCAATGTGAATAACTATACAATAGTGACCCAAGGGCACCCCTCTGAACAAACGTGCACTAAAACAAAGCAATAAAAGCCTCTTGGGAAAAGAAGAGATAATTTTGGACACAGAAAATACACATAGATGCAGCAATGGATGAACTCTTTAGACCCCTAACCTTCTGACAATCTTGAAATGCCCCCCATGCAGCTATGGAGAAACCAGAACACTACTGAACTATTGGTGGTGCTGGAAATTGGTGTAATCTTTTGGAAAGCAATATGGCATTCTACAATGAAAGCTATGAAGTGGCTTATATCCTCTGAGGTAGAAATACTATTATTAGAACTATACCTGAGGATGTTATGAAAAGGCGGCGGGAAAGGGAACCATACTGTACAAAAATGTTTATGGCAGCATTCCCTGCAAGAGCAGAATACTAGAAACAATCCATATGTCTAAGAAATTGTTTCTGAACATAATGGAACAAGTATGTTGGCATGCGACACAGCATAATCATTAGGGCTATGGACGTGGAGTCGGGAAATCTCAACTCAACTCCGTGTTAATGGTAACAACAATAATAAGCTAATATTTATATAGCATATTAAGTTTTGTAAAGTACTTTAAAATATTATCTCATATGATCCTCACAACAACCCTGGGAGCCAAGTGCTATTATTATCTTCGTTTTATAGATGAGGAAATTGAGGAAGACAGAGATTTTATCAGGATTACATAGCTAGTCAGTGTCTGAGGAGCTATTTGGGTAGGTGGACAGAGCACTAGACCTATAATAATGAACATTAATTGTTGTTGTTATTGGCTATAATTATCCACAACAAAACAAATCAGCAAAAAAAATAAATAAAAGAGAAACAAGGGGAAAGAGATATGGATGCAAATACGATATTATTATTTTGTCAAAGTGTAGACAATTTGGACTTTAGAATTTTATTTATGGTCATTTTTTTTAAGTCCAGATTCATGATTTCACTGGTGTGGGGAACTATCAGGTCTAAATATTCTTCCCTGATGAAAATGAGCAACTTCCTTGGACCTGGCAATCTTAGATACTTGCGTGGGGCACTGAAAAGTTCCATGATTGCCCAGGGTCACATAGCTTCTATGTTCCAGAGATAGAACTTGAACCCAGCTCTTCCTGACCCCAAAATCCTTTTGTGTTTTATTTGAATGTTCATTGGTGGTTACTAAATTTGAAACAGAATTTTCTTTTTTAAAATAATCCCCCATGATAGCAATACCACCAATGTAATATAGGAGGAAGCCAGCTTTCCCTTTACACCTTTCCTCTGCACTTTTGTCAGCCTACTGAAAGAAAATCTGGAAGCTTGGTACTTTGTTTTTGGAGGCAATTGGGGTTAAGTGACTTGCCTTTGACTTGCCATACCTAAATGTCTGGGATCACATTTGAACTCAGGTCTTCCTGACTCCTGAGCCAGTTCTCTATCCACTATACCACCTAGCTGCCCCAGTACTTTGTTTTTTGAAACTAACTACTTATCCTTTAAAAAAAAAAAAACTAAATTGCTAGCTATTTTTAAAGTATTCAATCAACTAGAGAAAGAGATGGCAAACCACCCAGCATGGACAGTATGGTCCGTGGAGTCATGAAGAGTTGGACACAACTGAACGACTAAACAATGTAGAAAACAGAATAATTGTACATTGCAAAATGGGTGCTTCTTGGGGGCTAGAAGTGAAAAGAGGAGGAGTTAGTGGAGTATATCTACAAATAATTCCTTTAAACAGGGACTTTGAAATTAGAGTTTATAAAACATGAGACCCAGGGGCTGGAGGGAGAAGACCCTAAAGAAAACAAATTAGAACAACCAAATATGAATGGAAAAATGGAGACAGGGCTTTTCTGATACTATTATTATGTAGATTAATTGAAAAATAATCAGTCAGTACCCAGTGATTTCTATATGCACAGGGCTATGCTGGCCTTTTGGAAGATGATAGCAATAGTAACTCACATTTTAAGATGTATGGAAAACTTTCCTCACTACAATCCTGTAAGGTACATACTTCAAATATCACCATCCTCATTTTCCGTATGAAGAAAGTGACAGGTACAAGGCAGAATAGTGCTGTGTTAAAAGCACTGAATCTGCAGTCAGAATTGTGTTATTTCCTACCTAAGTGACCCTGGGCAACTCACAACCTCTCTGGACTGGTTTCCTAAACTACAAAATTTTACCATTAGGTAAAATCTCTAACACCCCTTGCAATTTTTGATCCAAAGTGATTTGTCCACAAATTATAACTACTATGCTTTAGAGATAAGTTTCAACCAATATCACTTAGCTCCAAAGCTAGCACCCTTTCTGTTACCCCATACTACTTTGATCTACAATAATAAATATGTGAGACTTTTCTAGAACTAATCTACAACGTAGACAGGTATTTTTGTATGCCTTTTTCCAAGTTACTCTGACAATTTTCTCCTATAACTGAAGAAAATATTTATATTTTTAAAATTTTCCATTTCTCATTTTCCAAGACCTGGAGCATATTTGCTCACCCAGACAAAAGGCAGAGATCAATGAGGAATTCAGAACACAGGTGACAAGCCTGGTACAGGGGAATGTTAGAGTTCAAATATCCAGATGTAAGCTGTAGCTATTTCTGAGGTATAATCATTTCTTGACTTCTCTCTTCTCTACTCACCCCCTACAAAGGTAAAGCAGTTAATCCAGAAAACTGATATTCTGGATCTGATTATGACAAATAAGGTGAAACTGTTTGCTGAAAAAGAAATGATGAAAATCTTGAGGATCAGTGACCACTCCATATTAGAATTAGAGACAGAGAAGGTAGAGAAAGCCAGGTACAATCTGGCACATATCTTGGTATTGGGGAGAACAGATTTTAGTGGGTTCATAAAAAGCAAAGCTAGAATCTCATGGGCTAAAATTCTAAATGGGAAGGCAGCCCACAAGAGATGAGAAAGTATTAAGAAACTCTGAAGACACCAAAAAAAATTTTTTTCAGTGAAGACAAAAGGGAGTGTTGTTTAAAGAGTATGAATGGTGAACTCATTAAACCTCATAAATTTAATTGTGTCTATCCACACATCTCATAGGTCGATATATTCATCCCCCATCTCTCTCTGGACTCCAGTTCCCTACATTGTCAATTGTCTGTTTGATGTTTCCAAGTACATATCCAGGAGATAATCACAAACTCAACATGTCCAAAACAGAACTCTTTATCTTTTCCCTGAAAACTCATCCTTCTTCCAAATTTCCTTATTTCTGCCAGAACAAAACCATTCTTCAATCATTCCAGATTTGTACCTTGATATTATGCTCAATTTTTCACTTCATTCATCCAATATATCCAATTAGTTACTAAATATGACCATTTCCACCTCCACAATATCTTCCATATCTGATTTCTCTCAATTCCCACAACCACCTCTTTAGTTCCATCTCTCCATACTTTTCACCTGGACTATTACAATGGCCGCCTAATTGATCTCCTTGCCCCCTGTCTCTCCCCACTCTAATCCATTGTCCATACAACTAATAAATTTATTTCCTTTAAGCACAAATCTGACAGTTCCTTCCCCCCTTCAATAAATTTCAGTGACTCCCTATTGCCTATAGAATAAAATATAAACTCTTCCTCATGGCTTTTTAAGCCCTTCACAACCTTACCCCCAACTTCACTCAAGTTTACTCTAAATTATCTTTCTACCTTCATTGTATATTACTTTCATTCTCATATATATATTAGAGTCCAACCAAATTAGCCTGTTCTGTTTCTTGCTCCATTTCCCATCTCTGTACCATGCCTTTGCATTAGACATTCCCCGTTCCTGAAATGCGCTCTTCCTCACCTCCTCCACCTCACAGAATTTTTCACTTCTTTCTAGACACAGCTCAAAAACCACTTTTCACATGTGGCATTTGCTGAACCCCTGTCTGCACCTTACCCTTTGCTAGTGTCCTCCCTCCTTAATTATCTTATATATAACTTTCTTGCATTGATTTTGAATATGCTTATCTATGTAGATACCGTCTCATCCAACAGGATGTAAATTTATTAAAAGCAAAGATTATTTAACTTTTTTTTGTCTTGTATTCCTATCACCTAGCTCAATGCTTGGCACGTAATAAATCGCTTAATTGATCTCGATGTACAGGGAAATTATCAACCATGAAAATTTCTCAAAGAAATGCACAGAAGATGGAAGCAACAGCAAGTAATGGAGAATAAATTTTAAAAGAATGGCTGGTCCTATGACAGAGAGTGTCAATAGCACGACAGTTCAAAATAAGCTGTAGCTAAAAGATGCTAAGGATAATATATTTTTTTCAAAGTGGGTTTTAACTATATGAGAGAAAAATAATAGGATCAAAAAAAAAAAAAAAGATAGAACAGCTGTAGTGGTTGTATGCAATGATAAGAATGTCCAAAAGAGAAAAGAGAGAGCTGCATGATTTTACCTCATGTCTTTTTCTGCCAAGGAAAAATAATCTTTGGATTGAATATAACTGTCCAAAAAAAAATGATTAATAGGAACTTGACTCAAAAGATAGAGCAGGGAAATCATTAGGGAGGGCCTAGCAGCCCTTGAGGAGTTCAGCTCACCAGGCCCAGAGAACTACTTACCCAATTACTGAGATATGGTAGATGTGATTGCCTAGCCACTGTCAGTGAGCTTTGAGATGAGAAGTATAAAAGTACGAGAAAAGGACAAATGTCCTAATTTTCAAATAAGAGAATAAAATGGAATCAACAAACTATAGGTCAGTGAGCTTAACTTTGATTTCCAGTTTTAGACACTCACATGTGCACTCTAGATTAACATAACTTCGGGGGGGGGGGGGGGGG
>CM053590.1:61326099-61349782 GCA_028646515.1 Pseudochirops corinnae
CAAGACAGCGATCCGGATCCAGGCCACTCAACGCGAGAGCACTGGCCTCAGAACAATCGCTCAGTCCCCCTGCTGTCTGCAGGCCGCGGGCGGGAAGCTACAACGTGGAGGTGGGTGCAAAACCTCTGCCTTTTGCTTTTCTGCTCCGGAGGCCTTTCGGCCAGACTGCTTATCTCCCTCTTTCGCAATCCCCACTTGCAGCTGCTGCTAATCCGCTCACCTGAGAGGCTCCTCCGCTCCTTCCATCCAGCCGCCCCCGGGGCACAGCCGCAGCTTCAGGCCAGGCTGGTTTTGGTTGGCAGTGCTGATATGGTTCCTCGTAGCCAAGCTGACTTTAGTGGGAAGTATCTTTGTGTAAATTTTGGAGTTCTAGGATTGGTTTAGAGTCCTATTTTATGGGTATTTTGGGGTGGCTATGTGAGAGCTACGATATGTTGCTGCTGCTACGCTGCCATCTTGGCTCCACCCCCTATTTCAAAATTTCTATAGTTAGTAACCCCACAGGCAAATCACAAGTTTTTCTGTCTACAGACCATCAGACAATGTAACTGACCAACTATCATGGACCATAGATTTTACAAGACTGCACACACACACACACACACACACACACACACACACACCTATGCCAAATCTCACACCAAATACAAAGTAACAACAACAACAACATTTATATGACACCTTAGGGTTTGCAGAGGCTTTAAAATACCTCATTTTACCCTTTACCCTGGGAGGTAAGTACTATTATTATCCACATTTAACAGATGAGGAAACCGAGGTAGACAGGTTAAATGATTTGCCCAGCGCCACAAAGCTAGTAAATCACACTTGAACTCAGGTCTTCCTGACTCCAGATCCAGCACTCAATCCCCAAGAGCACACACTGACACTGTTACAGAGTGGGGGTGTGGAGGCAGTTCCTGATTTTGGATAGCTATGAAGAAAATGAGATCTCCCACCCAATAAGGTATAAGCCCCCCAGGTATTCTCAACCTTAACGAGAGTAGCACAAGAGAAGCCAAAAGAGGAAAGGAAGTTGGTGGGTAACAGTAAGGAAAGCTGCAGAAGGACTAAGGACCGTGAAGTCTGAGAAAACGCCATGGTGTTTAGCAATTAAGAAATCAATGGTCACCTTTGAGATAGCAGTTTTAAGAGCATGACATAGAACCAAAAAAGCAAAACAAACCCCCCGCCCAAAAAAAAAAAAACTATAAGAAGTAAAGGTGGAGAAGAAGGCAAAGGAAACAACTTCAGATAATTTTTCCTGGGCAGCTTATTAGATAATGTGCTGGACTCAAAATCAGAAGAGCTGAGTTCAAATCCTGCCTTGAACACTTGCTAGCTGCATGACCCTGCGTGAATTATTTAACCACTCTCAGATCAGGTTCCTCACCTATAAGATGTAGAAAATAACAGCCCCTACCACATAGGGTCATGGTATATTATCATATGAAACAACAAATGTAAGTAGTTGGCAGAGCCTTAAAGGATTACAGAAATATTATTATTAGGCGGTTTCATAGTAAAATTGAAAGGCATATAAGATTATATATGAGGGGATGGCAGAGTCAAATGAAAAGGTTTTAAGAATGAAGGAAACTTGTAGGGTAAAGAGTAGGAAAGGAACTGGTGCATAGGAAGAGATTAAAGAGAAAAGAAAGAATGATTAATGAGACAAGCTGTCAGAAGAGAAAAGACAGATCAGAATTAAGGGTACAAACAGAAGGATTAGCCCTGTCAACGAGAAAGTCCATCTCCTCCTTAGAGACTGGAGTAAGAGGGACAATGCAGGTGAAGACGTAAACAGGTCTTGAGGCATAAAGAGAAGAAGGAATTTGGGACAGAAAACTGTGACATTTTAAAAGTTCATGAGGCAATTCTGAGTAATTAATCGAGTTATTAATAATGCTAGCATTTTATTAATAAAAAAGGTCAAAGTCAATGGCATTCTTGAATAACAAAGACTCCTCATAGAACCCACTCAATACTTATATGCCCTTAGAAGGATGGGTATTCCTGAGGGTGGCAATTGACTCTGGTTAACAAGTGATGAGAGAATGACTATTATAATGGTATGTGGGCTCATTCTAATGAGGGTCTTGGATGATACAAGTCTTGGTCAAAGAGACTTATTAATTTCTCTATCACCTATCTGACAAAAAGAAGAATCCACATTTTCCCAGACCTATATGAGCAAACACAATGAGCAGGAATCTACCCATTCACCTAAGCTTAAAATTTCTTTACTGTCATTGATTAGATCTTAGCCTGGGCAAGTCTTTGCCCAAGATTTCCCACACTGGTTGATTGCTGGATGAGGAAGTAGAAAAGGAAGAAATCGTTGGTCCTAATTCAATGATTAGTTATTAATACAAGAGAGAAAAAACCATTCCTCTCAGGACCTTAGTTTTCTCAGTACAACAGGAAACAATGTTATCTACAGAGAGAAAGGGGCATGGGAATGGCATTAGAGTTCTGAGAAGAAGATGGAAGTATGCAAAAATTACTGTGGGAGGCAAAACTGAAAGTGAATTGTCAATGAATGAAAGAATAACCATGCAATAGTGGGACACCAGGCGTAATTAAATAACATGACTTGATAGTGGACACTGCTAAATTTCATTATTTTCTCTAGCATATTCAGCAGCTTTTGAATAGGAGCAAAGAAAGTAGGTAATGGGAGTGAAGCAACTCTCTAGAGAACAGGGCATGAATGGCAAAAAGACAAATGGACAAGGAATTCAAAGGCAGAGGACTATGCATGGTTGAACTGGTTAGCGATGGGGTGAAAACTATGAAAGAAGGAGGGTATGGTCAGCACAAAGGTGACCGATGGGAAAAAAAACAGGTTGGGATGGAAGGACTGGAGGTAAGAAAAAGATAAAAAAATATTCAGGTGTGAGGCAGAGAGAAAGCTTGGAGGGGCAGGAGATTGTGATCACACAGGGAAATATTAGAGTTCAAACAGTATGGATAAGGAGAAGGTACAAAGTATGGACACATGCATGAGTGACAGAGGTCCAGTAAAGATGAAAGCTTATGAACTAGGAGGCCAAAGTGTTCAAAGGAAAAACAGATGAATATAGAAATCCCCAAGGATGGGGACCAGGATTGGGGCAGGAAGGAAAACTAAGTCAGGTTCTAAACTCCATGAGAAGGAAAGAGTAATCTAGAAACCCACAGATGACAACAAGGATCTAGACGATGATCTAGGTGGACGGAATCAACCAAAAATCATGACAATAGACAAATGTTTGTTAAATTAAATCAAATTTAACTTATTTCAAGAATCCAAAAGGATATATGACATCAATATTGGTGCATTGCAAAAACAGAACATTTTATCTATTGAAATTAAGGGTCGTGAAAATGCTCTATAAATCTTAAATAAATGTGTTATAATAATAATTTTAGCATTAGTAGTAGTACATTTAAAGTATATTGATATTAATTATCCTCCTGGAAACTGCCAAGTAAAAATATCTGAATCTAGCAGTATTATTATTAACAAGTAACCTATAAAACAAAATTTTCCCAGAATCTCCAAATTTCTGCATTGGAAAATATAGCCCAACATATACCTGAGCAAGAATTCCCTCTACCACATTCCCAATAACTGCCATTTCAGTCTTTCTTGAAGACCTCTAGTGAGGAGGAGCCCACTACTTCCCCAGAAAACCCATTCCACTTTTGGAAAGCACCAACTGTTAGTTTTCTTTACATTAAGCTAAAATCTGCTTCTGCAGCTTCTATCCACTGTCCCTAGTTCTTCCCTCTAAGATTTATTTCAAGTTTAAGCCCTCTTCCACATACAAGCCCTTTAAAAGTTTGAAATCATCTATCATTCCCTTCTTCCCCTACATTATCCTCTGCCACTACCCTACTCTCCAAGCTAAATCTTCTCTGACTTAAATATTCCAGTACTTTTAATTAACCCTTGTACAGAACGATCCTGAGGACTGTCACCATTCTGGTGGCCCTCCTTTGGATATTCTCCAAGTTAACCACGGCTTCCCTAAATATTGTGCCCAGAGTTGAAATTAATATTCTAGATGTGGTCTGACTAGAGCAGAGTCCAGTGAGACTGTGACCTCCCTAGTCTCCTATACTATTTCTCTCCTAATTCAGACTACTATTGCATCCATTTGTTTAGCTGCCATATGGAACTATTGACTTACAATGAGTTTGTTGTTGATGTTGTTGTTTAGTCGTTTCAAATGTTCCCAACTCTCTTTATGACCCCTTTTGGGGTTTTCTTGACAAGGATACTGGAGTGGTTTGCCATTTCCTTCTCCAGCTCATTTTACAGATGAGGAACTTGGGCAAACAAGGTTAAGTGACTTGCCCAGGGTCATATAACCAGTCTGAGACCAGATTTAAATTTAGGACTTCCTGACTTCAGACCCAGCACTCTATCCACTGTGCCACCTAGTTGCCCTCACAACAAGTTTGCAATCCATTAAAACCCCTGGTTCTTTTTTTCATATGAACTGTTATCTAACTATTAACCAAGCCCTTTCCCCTACACTATACCTACAAAGTTGACTTTTCAAATCCAAGCACAGTTATTTTCATCCCTATTAAATTTTGTCTTCTTAGATTCAATATAATGATTTGGCCTTCTCAGATCTTTCTGGTGACTCTGTCCCTTCAGTCCCCTTCAGCTTTGTGTCATCTGAAAATCTGACATATATACCACCTAGGCCCTCTTCCAAATCAGTGATCAAAGTGTTAAACAGCAGAGAACTATAGTTCCCCAGAGTCTCAAATTTGAAAGGGACTCTTAAACTCCATTTAGTTCAACTCATGCCTTAATAAGAAGCCAGTCAACAACACACCCAAAACACCCCTAGGGAGAGCTAGGGGGCACAATGGGTAGAGTGTGGTGCCTGGAGTCAAAAAAACTCATTTTCCTCACTTCTAATCTGACCTTAGACACCTGCTAGCTGCGTGACCCTGGGCAAGTCACTTAATCTTGTTTGCCTCAGTTTCTTCATCTGTAAAATGAGCTAGAGAAAGAAAAGCAATCCATGCTGGTATCTTTGCCAAGAAAACCCCAAATAGGGTCACAAAGAGTCAGACAAGACTGAAAATGACTGATCAATTACTACATACCCAACCAGAGGGTGTGTTCAAAGAAGACTGCAAGAATAAGCCTATTTTACTTAGGGGTAGCTCTTCTTATTTGGAAGAAAAGGAGGGTTGTATCTCTGATAAAGAAGCTGCCTCAGTCAGGAAGACCTTTATCCAGTCCTTCTTCTGACAGACACTGGCTGTGTGACCCTAGGCATATTACTTAGCTTCAAGGTGCACCATCATTTCTAAAATCATAAGTTCTTTATTCCAACATAATCTCTGATTTGGGCCAAAAATAATCTTTAGGAAACTTCTTCCTAAATTTGATTCTCCACAAATTCTACTCATGGCTCTCAAATTTGACAGAGACCTCACAGACATATCCAAGCATTTGAAGAGCTGAAACATGGTAAAGGAATTAAACTGGTTTCTATCTTTACCTGCTTTATATTTCGTTTTATTTATATGTGTTATGTCTTCCAGCTAAGTAGTAAATTTCTTGAGGGTAGAAGTTTTGTCCTTTATCCCTAGAGCATAGTGCCTAGCATGGAGCAGGCATTTAATAAATGCTCCTAATCTCCTATGATACATTTATTCAATAATCATTTATTGAGCTCCTACTGTATATACAGCACTATGTTAGGTACTAGAGGAGGTACATAGTTTGGGATATTTTTCAGCATATATACTCTACCTGCTACTTGGTAAGGACAAGAACCCTATCTTATTTTTGTCATTGTACTATATCCATTTCAGTTATCTAACCCATAGTAATCAAATACTCCCAGATACTCCAAATGGACCTATGAACTTATTGATGTAGAGTACTCCTTCCAAACTACAGTTATTCCCTCCATATCTCAGGCTTAGGGATGCCCATGTGACCTGGAAAGTCCATGTAAAATTCTTTGACCTTTCCTTCATACCAGAGAAGAAGTCTGAATTTTTCCTTTTTCTTTTATAGAGTATTTACTGTACCTTATTGTAAAATTTGGTTTAAGTATTTGGTCAGATGCTCTGTGTCATCCAATAGCCTTCAGGTGTCATTTGTGGCTTCTGCAAAACTCCCCAAAAATTTCCATGTAATTTCTTTTTTTTATTTTGCAGGGGGTAAGGCAAGGCAATTGGGGTTAAGGGACTTACACAAGGTCATGCAATTTAGTTAAGTGGCAAGTGTCTGAGGTAAGATTTGAACTCAGATCATCCTGACTCCAGGGTAGGCACTCTATTCTCTGCACCACCTAGCTGCCCCTCTCATTTAATTTCTTGTGCTGACCTGCGATAAATTGAAACCATGATGCATGGTGTTGTACATAGTGTATGCAGCTCAGAATCCATTCATCTGACTCTTCTTTTCCATGTCCTTCCATAACTTCACCACCAGGAGGACATCCAGCATGCTGAGAACCTACTCCATATTTTCTTAACATCTGAGGATAATAATGTAGCATGGGGGATGTCCTCAACTATCTCTCACACTTGCTAGGTGACCAGCCCATCCTCTTTTTTGCTTATACAGAGAAGCTTAACCTATTTTTATTGTATTGAACAGAATTAAGTAATTCTGGGATAATATGTTGAGATCTGGAAGGGACCTCCAGTGCCCTGTTGTCAAACCCCATCATTTTACACATGAGGAACAGAAACCTTGGGAGACTGAGTGATTTAGCCTACTTCACAAGATAAGTATCTATGCCTTTTTTTGGGTCAGTAATTTCAGTAGTGTTCAACTCTTCATGACCCCATTTGGAGTTTTCTTGGCAAAGATACTAGAATGGTTTATAATTTCCTTTTCCAGCTCATTTTACAGATAAGGAAACTGAGGCAAATAGTGTTAAGTGACTTTCCCAAGATCACACAGCTAGTAAGTGCCTGAGGCAAGATTTGTCAGGTCTTCCTGACCAGGCCTGCATTTTATACCACCTAGATGCCCAATTTTACCTGTCTTACAGATTGCACATTTTGGGGGGGGGAGGGTGACCTAGAACCTAATGCCTCTTTTTAGTATTGTCTGTACAGCACAATGCATTTAGAATTGCAGTTTGAAGTGAGAAAATCAGGAATATATCTAACTCCAAGTCTGTACCCCGACTAATAAGGACTATCACCCACTCATCTAATTCCCAACTACGCCCCTCTCAGCACTACTCCACAAAGGCCCCAGAGGAAAGAGGAAATTTAGGGAAGATGTGTAGAGGGCTCTAAATTGTGAATGTTTTATTTAAAAGATACTAAACTGGTAGAGAATATTAAGAATGAAGTCACTGGCATATACCGAAAAAAATTTTTAAATGGCAGGGGCAGAGAGGGGAGTACTTAAAATGCAGGGAGTGCCACACTCCATTCCTGAGGCCAGGATGGTTTTTCTGATGCATTAGGGATTGGTTTAGATGTGCAGATGAACACTTATGTGTATATGTAGTGGAGAAGAAAATGAAGTTTCAGATGTATAAACTGAACTCTGAGCACTGGCCCTATACCTCGATTGTTTTTTAAGACTAACTGCCCAGAATCTAATAGGATGTTACAACTGGGATTCACAATCTCTATTTATTATCTTTTGCCTATCCTGAAAAAGGATTTTATTGAAGTCCTATCTCACTTTAAAACATCAACCTGGGTAATTCTTCTTGACAACAGAATCATTATATGCTATTCTGTCACCAAAAAAAAAAGCCCTGTTATCATTTTTCAAGCATCAAATGAATGTTTCTATTTCATTCATAGAGTTCTTATCAGTCCAGCTAGCTTTCATTTATCTTCAGAAGTTGACATTATTTCTTAATTCTGTTTAAATGTGAAAAATATCACCCACTCATTTGTTTAATCTTCGTATCATTTTGCGTTTGATTACTGAATGTTGCTAGCCTAAATATTGGCTTTCTCTTATAAATTACTGAGCATTTGTTTGACTCTTCTGATGACATTTTTCCATTTTTTTACAGTACATTAAAGCATCAGCATTATCTAGTTCAGTTTTTATCATACTAAAACATATTTGTTATATTAATATGATCTTGAAGTTCATTAGGATTAAAATAAATAAGAAATAAGTTGATCCAGTAGCCTTCAGAGGGCTTTAGCACAAAGGAGTAAGGACAAATGGCAAACAGGAAATTTTTTGAGGGAATAGGATGATCAGGGCCGGAACAAGACAGGGGAGGGACCCACAGCTGAACCGCTGCCCACCAGGGGAACTGCCCCTCCATATTGCTCTACCCCATAACCACTCAGTCCCAAGACGAGCCTCCATCCATAATGTCTTCTCTATGCAGCACTTCTTAAACTGTGGGTCGGGACAGGTCAGAATGAGGTCGCAACCCACAGTTTAAGAAGTGCTGAAGAGGTTGTGAGTGAAAAAAGTTTAAGAAGCCCTGCCAGGAAAATCACTACATTCAGTACCCTCGAAATTTCCTATGCCCCAGACAAATTTCCAGCCCAGCCTAGGACCAAGCCCCCATTGTTCTCTTCTTCATCTTACTCTTATCCAAGTTTGATCAAAGTCCATGGCTTTCTGTATGATGGAATCATATCAATTGTAGAATGACTACCATGGTTTAGGGCCCTATCACAAACAAATGGTTTGATTAATCACATAGGCATCCAGATTCTCTACCAAATCATCTTAATGACACAATTCACATCCTTGTACAATCAGAGCCAGGTAGAAATTGGGGAGAAAACATTAAGAATACGTAAAGAAAAGAAAGCTAGATAAAATAATGAAAGACAAGCACTACATGTATTTAGTATTCTAAATTCCATTATTATCCCAATTGCCAATTGAAAGAATGAGCCATAGGCCAACTGTGGCATTCTAAATTAGAACAATTTTACAACAAAATGAGCTGTTTAAATGAAAGTGCCACAGGCTTCATCTGGTAGAGTAAACTCCAGATAAACAATGAGTCACTTTTTTTGTTTGCCAATTTACAAAGTACTCTTCACAATTATTAGAGTGCAATTTAATTTTAACATCAGTTTAAGCTATTTGGAACTCATCATTTAAGACTGAAACCAGCAAGAACCAGAAGAAAATGTAAATAGAGCAAGAGAAGAACTTAATAAGTAGTTTCCCAATACTCAGAGTAGTAAGACCTATAAGAGAATACCCAAGCGATGGTATCATTACTTAAGCCAGCATTAAAAACAAATTAAAACAAAACAAAAAAAGCTAAAGAGTTCATTTAGGCAAAATTGGAGGTAGCCTTTCTTTGCCTGGAAAGCAATTTCAGATTTATTTAAAGCCAGGCTTTCATGGTAAAATCAAAAGTTAACTAATCTCACTTTCCTGGAAATACAAGCAGTGCCCAATCTTTTCTATCTGACCTCATGAGAATAAAGTAACAAGTCTGAGGACTCATAAATTCACAACCTAATCTGGCACTACTGAGTGGGTTTATGGTTCTCTCTGTACCTTCGGTATAGGGAATTGAAACATTACTAACTGCCTCATTCTTGATTTTATTTCTTCTTTAAGGCTGTAGCAAGAGAAATTTAACAAAAGGGTAAACTGAGGCATGTTTCTCTGAGCAAGGTAACATTTATTAATACTGACTAATATAACTGTCAATAAACGGGTGGATCGTTTGCCTCCTTTTATGCCAAAGACCAGTTGGAAGAGGATAGTACCCCTTTTCTAGGTTTTGGGGAGTACAAAACAAAGAACAGAACAGGGTTGATGACATCGTGAGATTGAAGATAACATGACTGGTTACATAGCTGAGGTGAGGGGAACAACATGATCGGTTGGAAGTTTGGTAATGAGGGGCTAGCAATAACCTTCCCTTTCCCTTCTACAACTAAGAAGTATTCATTGTTTGAATCTACCAAAAGACGAACTAGATATCCTAGAAGAATAGTTCGGTGGTGTAAAGATATTAGGCTCAACCCCCTTTTAGTTGTAGAGGGCAGATCTAGAAGCTCCCTTTGGAAATTATAGATAGGCATATTTCAATTTGACATAAGGAAAGTCTACCTAATAATTAAGGCTGTTCCCAAAGAACAGAGGTAGGGATTTACCCTTGGTTTTCAAGTGAGGAGGGCTCTATGATCTCTGGCTGGATATGTCACAAAGGAGATTCCCAGTTTATGTATGGACTAAAATAGATGGCCTATGAAATCAAAGTAGGTCTTCATTCTAGTAGCTGTTGATTCTGAACAGAACTCCACATTTAAATCAAGTTGGTGTTGCCCAATTTCTCTGAACCCAGTTGTTCCAGATTTCATAAAACTACAAAAAGCACAATGACTCTCAGGATATGAATCCTTAAGAATGTTTTTCTGACACGTATCCACTAGAAGTGATTTCTGATCATCTGTCATTGATAATCCATATTATTTGTGGATTTGTGCTGCTCATTAGTAACAGAAAATCTAGAGAACGATTTAAGTAACCAATCCATGGACCAGAAAATCTAGGGAACAATTTGTAACCAGTGACTAGCCCCTGCAGATAATCTGCTATGCAGAATGGATTCAACAGAATGGTATCCTAACAATCCAAATATCTATCTCCCTCCACCCCACCACAAAATATACCCAATTGTGAGGTTTTTATAAAGAAAATGCTTTTAAACTCTAGAGCATCATAGAAATTTAGGCTACAGAATAATTACTATTATTCTTAACATTATTAAGATAATGTTAATAATATAATGGAGTGATCCTATTTCTTTTTGGAAGAGCTTCTTTTAATAGAAAATACACTGCAGTGGGAAAAGCCTTGGATTGGTAATCAGTAGACTTGAGTTCTAGTCTTGGCACTTCTACTTACTAACTGTATAACCTTGGACAAATCCTTTCATGACTCCGAATCTGACTGAGTTTACTCAACAGTAAAATGAAGGACTTCATGTGGTCTAGTAACAAAGATTTGAAATCAGAAGATATGAGGCATCAATTTCCTAATCTGTAAATTGGACACAAAAAATAGCTATAATGCCCAACTCAAAAGCTTATGCATTTCAAATGAGATAGAATAGTACTCAAAATAGCATTTAAATGTGAAGCACTATATGTATTATTATTATTATTATTACTAATAATTTAGTATTATTATTACTATTTATTATTATTATTATTACTTTTTATTACTAAAAGCAAGTTATTATTACTAAAGGCAAGGACTATACTATTTGTATCCCCACTATCATAGCTGGCACTTAATAAATGTTTGTTAGGATACATAATGTATTTCAGAGGCACTGTGTAGAAAGAGTGCTATACAGAGATTCCCACTGGCAGTCTTGAGCTGTTTAAGACCCAGTATTAGGAGCATGAGGACTGAGGCTGGCAGATTCCTTATCTACAAGAGGAAGGGGAAGAGCTAAATAATCTCAGTCTCTTACAACACAACTTTATCATCCTAAATGGACTAACTGCTGTATGATTATAGGCCACATAGAATGGAAAAAACTGATGGACATAGCTCAGTGTATAGAAGAAAGAGTGCTGAACCTGTAGCCTTAGGATCTGAAGAGAAATCCCAATCACACCAGATATGTGTGGGTGTATATAATGTGTATGTATGTATGTATCCTGTTGGACATTGAGCAAGTCTCATTTAACTGTTCTGAGACAGTTAAATCTTTTCATTCATAAAAGAATAGTGTTGGATTCAATGACTTCTAGAGTTCCTTCCAGGCTTTGATCTAATGCTCTGATCTAATGCCCTCTATAAGAGTTAAAAATAAATCCTTTTAGAATATGCAATATAGATAACCCTAAGTCAAGTTCTTCCTTAGTGTAGTTGATCAAAACATAAGGGGGATCAGAAGACAAATGTATTTGTTGCACAGAATCCACTTTGATTGGTTAAATCAAGGACTGAAGGCGTCACCTACACTGACATGGGCCTAGCTTTATTATATTGAATGCATTCATCGTAACATGTTTTCAAATAGTCAAGAAATGTTCGCCACTTATAATCACCCTGTGGAACCCACTACTCATATAGCCAGGGGAAGGAAGCCAGCTAGAGGTGGTAGAAGAGAGAAGTACTGAACTATCCCAGTTGAAGAGGATGGTGTGGTATTGTTGAAGACAAACTTATGGGCTGGTTATTTTAGGGAAGGTGGGATGGGATCTGTTCCCACACTTTGATTAATTGATCATGTATCTGTTGGAGTCAAGCCATAGCCTACGCTTGTGAGACAACTGATCTAGACCTCTTTTATTTTACAGGAAAAAGACCAAGGACCAGGGAAATTAAGTGATTTGCCCAAGATCACACATGTCATAAAAGTAGCAGAGTCAATATTTAATCTGGCAGCAAGCGAGTACAGTGGCTAGAGCCCTGGACCTGGGGTCAGGAAGACCTCAGTTCAAATGTAGCCTCAGATACTTATTAGCATAAGTCATTTATTCTTTTCAGCCTCAGTTTCCTCATCTGTAAAATAGGGGTAATAGTAGCACCTATCTCATAATTGAAGATCAAATGAGATACTATTTGTATAGTATTTCCATTATCAAAGCCAGCCAGCTATCATACTAGCTATTCAGTTCTTTCTACTACATCATGCTTCTCTAATGTGAAATTCAAATTAATTCCATTTTGTTTGGCTCTTTTCATTTTGTGATTATCCTAACCTTTTGAGAGCTAGATCTTACTTTGCTGTAAAATTATATGGGGAATTAAGATGTTATTGTAAAATCAAATATTGTGGATAAATTAAGACATTGAGACAATTCTGAGAAGTCAGGATAACAGGTGCTGACCATATAATGTTCCATACCTCATGACAGACATCCTGCAACATTTTGTGATTATTACACAAATGTTCTAAGATGCTTTGTAATGACTGCAAAACATACCAGGATGTTCTAGAGATAACCACAAGATTTGTAAAACTTTGGCCAATCAGAAGAGAAAATATCCATGTTCCTAAAGATTATGTAAATCAATTAGTTCCTCATTATTAAGTATGAGAATGCTGTTAAATCCCATACCTACTGCAGGGGTCTTAGACCCGATTTGTTCTACAACTGCTAGCTTTGCTAATAAATTGATATGCTGATTTTGTTACCTCAGTCTTTATCATTCACAAAAGCAATCTTTACCCACCACACTAATCAATAACCTCCTTTACCCTTCCCAACTAGCCATCTTGACCAAACCTTTTGTGTTAACAATATTTCAAGGAATTCTAATTATGTCAGTATAGCAGCTTCCTGCTCTCCCATTTCTTCTCTAAATCCTGGCTTCCCATTAATTGTTTGAGTCCCAACTAAAACCCCACCTTCCACAGAAATCCTTTCCAAATCTCCCTTAATTTGACTGCCTTCCATCTTGGATTGATTACCTGATTATTTCCTTTGCTTTATCTGTCTCTAACTCATATACAGTCGTTTTTATGGTTTCTCCATTAGACTGTGATCTTGCCAAGAGGAAGGGTTGTCTTTTGTCTTTCTTTGTATACTCAGGCACAGGACTGGCCCATAGTTGCTGTTTCTCAGTCCTTTTCAGTTGTATTCAACTCTGTCTTCCTGACCCCATTTGGGGTTTTCTTGGCAAAGATACTGAAGTGGCTCTCCAGTTCATTTTACAGATAAGGAAACTGAGGCAAATGAATGACTTGCCCAGAATTACACTGTTACTAAGTATCTGAGACCAGATTTGAATGCATGAAAATGAGTCTTTGCGATTCAAAGCTCATTCTATCCACTGTGCCACCTAAAGCAGTCTCCATAAGATAACGAAGCCAGACTTCAGTGGAAATAGTAACCATATATTTGGATAGCTGGTTCTTTACACTTAAGGCTGTATTTAGAGGTTGAGGAAAGAACCGCCAGTGCAACAAAAGATGGATTCCTTCCCCTACTCCCCACCCCGACTTCTACTAAAGTAGTAAGGTACTTTCCAAATATTCACTCTACCGCCAAGCTGTGCAGATTTCCAAGAAGCTAGCTGGTTTTGGTTTTGGTCATTCCTTCAGGCATACTGTAAAAGTCTCAAGGAACTGGCTGTGATGGAGAAGCCTCACATTAGTCACTATGTTAAGGTTCTCAATGATGGGACTAATAATTCTTTTCATATTAAGCCATACGACAGTTTGAGCAAAGACTCAATTAGGCAGAGAGGAGAAACAGCGACATTATTTTCTTATTTTGAAAAATATTGTATATACTTCTTTGAAGTTATATTCCTTTTGTTTATGGTCCCTCCTTGAGTTATAAATTTCTTCATCAGACTTAAAGTTGATTCAGTATTCTAAAAGAGCTACTCTTGCTTTCCAAATGAAGAAACGTAATCATTACAATTTGCATTTCTAGGGCATTTGTTTCCTAATAATTTTTTACACAGAGTAGTGGGAATCATGGTGGATCTGGAGATGAAGGGTCTAGGTTCTAATCTTGGCTCTGTCATTTACTAACTACACAACTATGGACAAATCTCTTCAATTCTCTAGGCCTGTTTCTTCCTGGTTAAAGTAGGGAATTGGACTATATTATGTATAGGGTCTTTCTAACTCTAAAGCTATGATATGGCCTCATCATAGCCTCATAAGATTGCAGTGAGATCATTATTAGAATATTTTAGATTTTTTAATAAAATTATTTGTATTCATAGCATTTCCCCTTAATTGGCTATAACACCTGAGAAGACAGTAACTTTGTTACCAAAATTTAGTATCATCCACAAGGCTTTCCATAGAGTTCTGCAATCAGTAGATTACTGAAGTGCTTATTGAATTAAATATTGATGTCAATATATCTAAAGCACAAAAGTGATTCTTTCATGGTTATAAAGCAGCAAATCCCAAAGCCAGATTAGAAGCTAGAAGTTCTGAGCATAATCTCAATCCTCTTTCCACCAGGCCATTCAAAACTGTTCTAGAGAATCAGGCTGAGCATCCTTTGATTAATGATTCCTGCCAGATCTGTAAATGTTTCCTCATTTTATCTGCTCTATTTTTAGAACCTTTCCTCCCCTTATACAGGATTTAGAAATCCAAATATAGATGCATTCTTCCAATTTGAAAGCTTCAGGACCAGTGGTTATCATAACCAAAAAGCTAAAAAATGAGACAGCTACCTACTCTTATTTACATTTTAATACCAAAAGTATCCCAGCTCATTCTGGAAGAACAAAATTACAAGTAAAATAGTCTGTTTGCTGGAATTCAGCCATGTGGACCTCCTTGACACCAGACTCTGATGCTTTTAAGCATTTACTCTTCCCAAGCAAAGTAGATTTCCAAGGACAGAGAAGTGCTGGTAACGGGGCACAAGAGCATCCGGGGTCATTCTTGCCACCTTGCTGTTTTTAACATTGGATTTCTGTCAGTCAGTTAAGGTCACAAGGATATTAGCCCCTAAGGCATTTTGTAAGTATTCCATTTCAGGTTGGGGATTTCAGAGACAAATCAAAGCACAGCAAAGTTCCAAATCTCAGAAAACACTTTTTCAGGAGCTTAAAGCCAACATCCTGCCTTCTTGTTTGTGTATGCAGCTGCAATCCGGAAAATCATTAGTTTCTACAGCGTTTGCTAAACTAGTCATGAGTTAACACTATGTATCTTCATCCTTTTCACAGGGAGACAGGAAATCTAAAAATAAGATACAGAACTTCCCAGGCTGGGAGATGAGAGCAACGCTAACTCCAGGCTAGGAAATTATTTTGCCCCTAGATGTAGCTGGATCCAAGGATTTTGCCTCTAGAAGTAGCTGGGTCCAATCTATGTTATATTCAAGAAACAATTTAGCTTTTATTACCTTTTATCTATTCCAATTAAATTGCTTACTGGGGTAACAGCACTTCACTGAAGATTTTTCAATAGACAACAATGAAGGGAAGGAGGCTGTGGTTAAAATAGGGATGTAAGTGACTTGTCTGGCATTGGAACCAGTCTAACCTACAGGCGACCAGAGTCAAACAGAGCAGGATGAGGAGAATCAGGAGAGGAGAGTCAGGAATTAAACCTAAGCTTAATTTCAAAGTGAGGGAAAGAGTTTGCAAGTTAAGAACACGTGTGCCTGGGCCCCACCCCTATTGTGTGGGAGGAGTGGATCTGGGAGGGTTGAACATGGGAGGTGGGGGGAAACCAAGGAAATGTGGGGATCTCAATACTTATGCCAATGGCTTCACGGTGAGCTGTAGCCCTGACAATGAGGGTAGCAGCAACAATGAGACAAGTCTTGATTCATAGCAGGGCCTCACGACCAGAAGAACATAGATACAGCAGGTACTTATCCAAGCTCAGAGAACACCTAGTGCTGGTCAAAGCAATACAATAATTACATGAAACAATGCTGGGATTTTTCTATTCTACGGCAGAGATTATCCAGAGGGTGAGTGCAAAGGAATGTTGTTATAGCAAGCTCAGGACGTGAGCACGCGCACACGTGCACACACACACACGTAGACATGACATCAGAACCCCACTAGAGTAGTGAACAAACTGGAGCCATCAGGTGACTGATAACCTACTGTCCAGAGGAAACTCAGAACAACTGTCTGATGCCCACAGCACACTTTAGTGACTATAATAAAAATATTTAAATGAATTTTTGTTTCATTCAGGTTAAAATTCCAGATATCTTTGATGGACCAGGGTTCTTCTCCTAGGAGAAAAACCACAGCATTCTTCTAATTTTTGCCTAAGGACCACAATAGTCATAAATAAAAACAAATTACTTTAATATCTGATTTACAAAATGTTAGAAAGAATACAACTGGGATACATTATCCTAATCGCAAACAATTAAGGTATCTTCTCAAAATAAAAAACAAACAAACAAGATTTTCACACTTTTCCTCCCAGACGTTTCTTGATGAAGTATCCTACTAACTTCTGCGGTCTCTTCTGATATTCAGCAAGCACCTCATGGGAGCTGCTTATCTGATCTTCATGGAGACGATTTAAAAGAGTAACACACACAACAGCAGCTGCAAAAAAGAAAAAAAAAGCATCTTATATCAAAAGGAGGTTCTCTAATGTCCTCTAAAATGAAGAAAAATAATATATATGAGAACTATTATCTATTTTGTTGCCAAATGGCACCAAAATTCTTGGGAAAACTGGGCAATCATTCAGATTGGGGCTTAGAAAGAACCATGGCAGAATAAATGAGTCAAGAGTGTCTGGTTTGAGAAGATCACTGAATGCCAACAAGATGATGCCAGGAATCTGTTTCCTCCCCCTTCCTTTACATTCTACCATTACTCTCACCTTTCCTCTCCACCCTCAGGACAAAACTAACTCTATAGGCAAATGCTTCCTTACCTAACAGTCCAGACCAATCTTTCCTGAAATGAAATATGGTACTTCTTTTTTTTTAAAGTCTTGTGAGCTATCTGCAAAATTAATCACGTGCTTTAAGTGCCAAGATATTCTTGAGTTATTTCTTTAGTTTTCAAATGAATGATTTGAACCTTGAATAGTCTCTCCTCTTAGCCCTCACCATACCTCTACTATTCTATAAATAATACTAGCGCATAAGAGAGATTTTTCAGTAGTGCCTTTCAAAACTCTCAACCAGATAAAGATTAGCCGAAAACTACAGGCGAATACCCCTAAAAGTCTGTTCAAACACCTAGGGGAAGGAAAGAAAGTAGGAGGAAGAAATTAAGGTACCCGTAATGGGTATATGAAAAGTGTTTCTCTTAACTGGTCAATGTTGCAAAGAGCAAAGAATATCCATTTAAAGCTGGAGTTCTTAACTATTTCTGTGCCATGGACAACTCTGGCCATGTAATGAAGCTTAAGGATCCCTTCTCTGAATAATGTTTTTAAATTAATAAAACACATAGGATTATAAAACATTTATTTTGAAATGCAATTATCGAAATTTTTGTTAAGAAAGTTCACAGACCCTAGATTAATAACCTCCTGATTTAAACCAACTTACCCACTTGCTGAATTCACTTACTGTGTATTATGTACAACAGTATTAAGGTGAATGCACAAGAAAAAAACAAGTATATAGAATAATCAGAATGTCTTCCTGGTGTGAGAAATAATAAAGTATACTTACAACTATGCCAAAAAGTAATGTGTAAATCTTAAAGGAATGTGTAAATCTTCCTTTACTGTAATGTCATGTTTAAGGAATTCATCAAGCTAAAAAATCATTTTGACAAGCAGCACCCATAAAGTACTATAAGAATTTAGGGTTTCTTTGCCACCATTTCATCCCTGCTTCCACGGCCAGGCAAAGGGCCTTGATCTCCCATTAACTCCAAAAATCTGTAGCAAGCAGCACTTTCCAAGGCTGAGATACATACATACATATATATTTTTAAATATCCCTGAGCATAGGCATTTGCCTTCATTAAACAAACAAAGCCTTAGGTTGGGGGCAGGATGATCAATACAATCACAATAATTTGCTGATCAATGGTGGACATTAACCAGAAGCCAGATCGGCAACTCCTATTCACACATTAATAAATGTATAGATAGGTGCTACTATGGAACAATTTCTAGGAAAGTAGCATTCAATTCAAATAAAATAATGACTTCGGATGTAGAGTTA
This sequence comes from Pseudochirops corinnae, assembly GCA_028646515.1. Classification (NCBI taxonomy): domain Eukaryota; kingdom Metazoa; phylum Chordata; class Mammalia; order Diprotodontia; family Pseudocheiridae; genus Pseudochirops; species Pseudochirops corinnae. The sequence continues at coordinate 61,344,655 of CM053590.1, forward strand.
AGCATAGATTCCTAATGTGGGAGATACCACCCCTGGGGGTGCTGGAAAGATAGGAGAGGGGCGGCAGTAGTAGTCTTGGGTGTAATTGGGAGGTGTTGAATAAAACTAAGGGGGCAGTGAAATCATATGACAACAAAATTTTGAAAAACCATTCATACATGTCTCATCTATCGGGTAACAAAGTTAAAAGTCCTAGTGATTACATTATTTTCCAAATAAACACACAAAATGCATGTTATAACTGATCAATGGTCGTCTGCTTAAAAAAACAAACAAGAAAACAAGGCAAGAGAGCTTTGTCTGTAAGTTCAGCACGTATCAGCGGGAATATGTGCATGTAATGATTTGTTTATAATACAATACTATACAGTTATATGGCACAATATTGCATCCAAATTTCAATGCAGGAAAAACACAAATTTACAATAAATTATTAAATTTAAGATATGCCTTTTTTTATATATTTTTTTTTAAATAATGCAAAAAAAATTTTTTTTAATTTAAGGTTGTAAAGAAAGTATATTTCCAAGGGGGGAAGGGAGTACTGAGTATTTGTTTTTTAAAGGGGGCAGTATGCCAAATAAGTTTGGAAACCTCTGAGCTAAAGGTTAATAGCGATCTAATGCTGGTGAAAAGTTAAGTGTTAAACCTTCAGCTACTGCTGCTTTTACAAAGGGATATATACTTCCCTGTGATGGGAGAGGCACAGAATTATAATGCCAGCATTTCTGGTCTTTTGCGGTAATTCACTCAGTGTCTAATTTGGAATATAACACATCCTTACAGTCTCTATTATATCATTTAAAATTTTTAATAAAAGTTATTGTTTTTTCCTCAAACTATCTGAAAATGTTTTAAGCCTGCAGGTAAGTATTTTTCAAGTGAAACCCAACTCTTGTCATTATAAAGGAAGCCAGTAGGAAAATTAAATTCACTTTATCAAAATCTACGTTTATAGTAAAGGTTATTGGAAGACAGCTATTCTAATAAACAAAGAATATTCTTAGGGTACAAAGTAAAATTGAAACAACTTGGCTTAAAGACATTTTCCCAATTTGATATGCAAAAGAAATGGAACCAAAAATTTATTTATTCATGCTTCCTTTGAAATGGAAAATTCCACAATCCTGATTTTCCTAAGGCTTTGGAAGCTAGTTGGCTGATGTCAAAGGACTCCAACGGAAATCTGAAGCTGCATGTATCAAAACTCAAAATGAAGCCCAGAGTTGGCAGCACAGAGTAGAGAGAATTCTAGAGAATCACAAGATCAAAGATTCAGAGGTGGAAAGGACTTTACAGATGAAAGAACTAAGGCCCAGAAAGGCTACATTATTATTCAGCCAGTCATACAAGCTAAGGAGCAGGGCTAGAACTCAAACCCAGATTCCCCCATTTCAACTTCAGTGTGATCTTTCACTCTACCCCACTCCTTCGCTTCACAGCAAAACAGATATTTTCTTCCCTCTACCCCAAACCCTTTTCAACTGATATAGAAAAGGGTTCAAACTGTGGCTGGAAGGAGAAGGGTCAAGGGAGATACTAATGCCAATGAGCTATAAAAGTAAATGAGGTGTAACTAGTGGCCACTGGGTGGCGCACTCTGGTCCTGGAATTTAGGAAATCCTGAGTTCAAATATGACTGTAAAACACTTGCTTATGTGATCTCTGGCAGGTTGCCTAAAATTTTTCTGCCTCAGTTTCCTAAAATATATAATGGAAATAATTTTTTAAATGCTTTAAAACACTTGTTCCTTTTCCCTTCCTTCTAAGTCCAACCCTCTGGATGACTCAAGATTCAGGGTTAGGCTTTTTGTTCTGTTCTTTCCAATCAAAGAGTCAATCCTAGCCCTGGCTCCACTGCTAACTTCTTGTATTACCTTAAAGCAAATCACTTCTGCTTAGGGGTCTCACTGTCCTCATGCAGAAAATGAAAAACTTGAATCAAACCATCTGAATGCTCACTAGAATTAAAATTCGAGTTAGGGGCCTACAATTCTGTGAAATCGAATCATTTAAAGGCACTTTAGGGCCAAAGTACAACTAACACTAGCCAAAAAGCTGCAGGATTTTCTGATACAAACCAAACCTGATCAGAATTACCTTAAGTTCATATATACAAGAGACTACATACATTAGAGTCACATCTAAACAGCATCAAACATGCAGATCAAAACAAACAACTGCATGTCCCAGATACTTGATTTCAAGGAATACCATAACTAGTCCAGCTACATTTTTGGTTCAATAGGCATTTATGAACTGAGAATCTAATTGCCACGTATTAAAAACTTTGTTTTATGGGGAAAGGAACTGAAGTCCAAACAACCAACTTACAAATGTGATTAAAAACACTAGCAGTTTGTTGTGTTTTACATAAGGGATTTACCCATATTTGACTTCAATTTTAATTTACGTCCAAATGCTTTGCATTTTTGTCTTACGGTTCTTTGCCATATCTGATTGGAAAAGTTGCATGGTAACAATATTGTGGGTACGTGGCCGAGAACAGAAGCTTACCTCTGATGCCACTAGCACCACACATGGCTGCAAAGATAGAAGATTCCATCTCAATGTTTCTGATTCCCGCATTATAAGCTGCCTGTAAATATTCCTGCTTATCCTTGTCGGTATATGAGCAGAAAGCACCATCCAGCCGAGCTTGACCTAGGAAGTATATCAAGTATTAATGAGCTCTTTGGCATATACGCCGTTTTTGAATTTATTTAAATCCATTAAGCAAATAGTAATCTTACCTTCATAGAAGTCTAAGGTACACATGGTATTTCCCATAACAGTATTAAACTCATTCAACTCCTTGGCACATGCCATTAATTCCTGATTTAGGTCATCACTGAGCTCCGTATTTCGCACTATGCGTTTCCCCAAAACAATTTGTTCAAATTCAGGTTTGAAGCAAGAATCCATAGCTTTTCTAGTTAGCACCACTGAACCAGGCTCTAGACCTAAAAGAAGGGTAGATACTTGACAAATACAGCAAGATTTCCCAATGAAAACACTCACATAAATGCACCCTCATGTTCAAAGACAAAGGATGGCTGCCGTGATGCTCCAAAGTGAATACTGCCCTGTATCTTCCCTTCTGCAAAAATTGTCCTCTCCATCCACAGTGGAAAGAAGAAAGATGGACTAGACTTCTAACCTACTAGTAACTGGGAAGAGATTAGGTTCAATTTAAAGCTAGTAACCTTCACATTACCAACAGAATGCAGATTACTAGCTCTGGCTCCTTTGGGTATACTGAATTGCTATTCTTTATTGCTACTCCCATCAATGAAGTTAACAATGCAACAGAGGAGGTACAGTGGATTATTTATAAATAATTTCTAAAGTGATTCACTGATTTGTGGAGAAATCAAATAAACCCGAATGGTATGATTTTAAAGAACATATCTCCCCAGGAGAAAAAAGTAACCTTCGATACCAAGGAAAGTTGTGTAAATAGAAACTCTCAGACTGTAAAAATCTAAGTGATTCGGATCTTAAAGGAAGTCTCCACCATCTTAGAGATTTCTTGCCCCTCACCTGCCAGAACACTCAGAGAAGTTAGGTTTGCTGATCTTTGGTGTCTCCTCAGATACCAAGGTTAACACATTCTCCCCGGAAATCCCCTGTCATTCTCACTTCCATCTCTTAGTGAAGCTTCCTCCAGAGCTTAATTTGTTAACTCCTCCTGCAGGAAGTCATTCATAATATATACTCTCCATTAATATCGATCTTACCTCAAATTTCTTAGTATGTATTTTGTAATTACTTATATATGTACATGTTGTTTCCAATAGAAAGTAAACTCCTTGAGAACCGGGACTTTCATTTTTGTCTCTGTAGCCCTAGAGTCTAAGCATTAGTAAATGCCTAATTAATGCTTGTTGAATTAATATGGTACCTAAAAGCTTTCCCTTTAATCAGTAAGAGACAATAGATTTAACCATGAATTATATAAATCACTTTCCTTCTCTGGATAAGTTTCCTCTTTTGGAAAATAATGGAAGATTGGGGAAGATGGCTTAGATGATTCCTAAGATGTATTGTCTTTTTAAGGATAACTTTGTATGGTCCTATGAGTTTATAAATAATATAATTCAATGAAACCAGATAATCTGGAAAGTAAGCCATCTCTAGTAGCTTATACATTGTAGGTGTTTATTTTTGAATGAAAATCCAAAATCTGTCTGAATTTTATTTAAAAGACATATTTGAAATACAATCTAGTTGACATGTTTAATTATCCATTAATTTATAATCTTGAAATTCTATCCTTAAGGATTGATTTACCAGAAAGAAAGGAAAACCCAGGATCACATTTAACTTAGTTCCTCCCAGCTTTCTATAACTACGAGCTGAAAAATGCCATTCAAACTAGATAATGTGGGAAATTCCTACTCAAAAGAAAAAGCTTTCCTATGACTACTATACATAGAGAAATGTGTGTATGTGTGCATGTGTGTTTTGAATTGCTGAAAAATTCAAATTAACCCAAGTGTTTTCCTTTTCTCTCAAAAACTGAAAGCCGCTACTGTCCAAATGTTTCAAGTATTATAAAGTTCAACTCTGGGACTCTGGGCGTGGCTTTATTCTCCCCTTCAAATGATATCAATTCTGCTTTGAATCTTGGAAAGAGACTCAAGCATAAAGAACCCAATTCAATTCTGTTCTCTAAACCAGTTGCTTATGGATGCCTATCTTTAATTGCGTTTATAATCAAATATCTTTTTATATTAACCCACAACCTGCCACATTCAAGAATATGTTCAATATGAATGGAACTGGATTTTTAGTAACTGGTGAAGACTATGGTTCATTACTAAATTTAAGATAAAAATTAGCTATAAACATTTTTAGTAATTAAATTGAATATTAGATTTGCACAGTAAACATGTATCTCCTTGAACTTATATTTTGTGGATAATATATTGGTGAAAATGTATTCCTCTTAATCCACAAGCAGATTCACAGATTTTGCTCAAATTTGGGGAATTTTGGAAATCACAAGTCATTCAAAACCAAAGGAAATGTTATACAAAACACTTTGAAAGACAGTTCATATTACTATTGTGCTATAAGAAATGGGAAGGAGATGGACTTCATAATTACCTGGAGAGGTTTATAC
>CM053590.1:61350282-61374570 GCA_028646515.1 Pseudochirops corinnae
CAGACACATTGTATGTGTGATGACCAACTTTGATAAACTGGACTCTTCTCAGCAACGCACAGTTAGAAGACAACTCTAAGTCTCAGGATGGAAGGAGATATCTACATTCAGAGAAAGATCTAGAAAGACCAGAGTTTAAGTGGAGACTGAAGCAAACTACACGCTATCGTTCTTTTCATGTTTGGTTTTGTTTCTTATTTCCCCTTGTTCACTCCATTGGTTACAACCCTTCTATATAACCAGACTAATGTCCAGTGTGAAAGTATTTGCAGATCCTATACTTGATTCCATGCTGCCATGGGGGAGGTGGGGGAAGGAGGGGAGAAAATTTTAAACTCAAGGGATTGTGGAACTGAATCTTGTAAACTAAAAGTAAATAAACAAATCAATTAAAAAGCTCAAAAAAAAAACAAAACAAAAGAGTACCCATTATGAAGAATCTCTAATAAACTTTGCTTTTACTTTGGCTAAGAAAAGACTGGAGTTGAATTCATTCGGCAGCATGTTGGTGTTTTGAGGTCTGAAGCACCCCTAGTCTAAACCTTAAAACTCAATAATTCCTGTTTTGAAACATCTAAAACTACAATTACCATTTTTCAATATGCCCTCAAAAGTAACTTCGTTAGCTGCCCTCAGGCTGCTCCATACCTTCCCCGCCCACCCCCAGCCTGTGCTTCTGTTCACACTATCTCCAACTCCCAGAAAAATGCTCTTTTCTAGACTAATCTAAATGTTATCCACCCTTCAGTGCTCAGGTCAAACACTGCCTCCTCCATCAAGCTTTCCTGACAACCCTGGTCCTAGAAAAATAACCCTATTCTATTACTGTAGCACTTGCCTGTTTTTTTAAAGTACACATCCAGTCTCCCCCACAAGGCTTTGAGTCCTTTAAGAGCAGGGGTTGTACTTTGCATCTTTTTGTCTCTCCAGAGCCTGTATGACGTGCTTCCTATATATTAGAGGAGACAGAAATAGGACTGGACTTAAGATTTCATTAGCAGAGGGAACTTTCAGATGTGAAAACTTCCTCTACCAAAAAAAGGACACCCTCCTTCTCTAAAAATGATAGTCAGAGTTGCCTAGGACCCTGGGAGGTTAAGGAACTTTAACTCAAGCGTTCCTGGGTTCAGGGCCAGCTCTCTATCCTCTTCAGCAATGATAAACAATTATGGTTGATGCTGCTGGGAATTCCTCCCTTCCCACAAGGGGTTTATTACTGTAGCTATATAATTAGTCTCATGTCCTGAGATTATATTATCCCAACAAAATATAAAGAAGAACAAATAAACACCTTCTCAGGGAACCTCCCAGGTTATGAGTCTCACTGTAAGGCTGACTCATTTTTTTTTTTGTTAATGGGTCAAACGCTGACAAAGTACCACAGAGTGTATTGTTTAGTGTTTATCCAGTGCCACACTACAGGCCCTGCAAAGTCAGAGGCCAGCGAGGTTCTGGAAAGTTCCAAGAAATTGGGTCTGAGCCAGCTTGATTATTCTAGTAAATATCAGAGGCACAGGCATGCAAAAAGAAGGGGGTGGAGTGGCACAAAGATAAAATTGGAAAAAGCTATTCTCCTTAACCTTTAACCTTCTTATCATCCAAATAGCCTCTCAACATGCCCAATCACCTCTCTTATAATCAAAATAAAGAGGACATCCAAGGCATCCTCCCATAGGTAGCCATGGGTGTACAAGGCCACTCCCTATGAATGAAAAAATAAAACTCACTTGGGCTTTCTTCTCCAAACACGTTCCCAAGGATTCAGTCCCTCACTCTGTCAACATGTATCTTTACTTCCTCTTGCTCTCTGATACCTGCACACTAATAAATTCTGAGAACAATTTAATACACATATAATTCAAAATTAATTTTGTAGAAATAGACTCACATCTCTCTGAGATGTGAGAAGTTTCAGGAAGCTCAAGGAGTTCTGTTGCAATTGCTAAGATATATTTTAGTGACTAAATGTGTCAGTCAATTATAGTGGCATGTGTAAATGAAAAAACGTGGAGTTCAATATCTATGCCAAACACATTCTCAGAAAGGTGCCCCAGATTAATCCAGTCAATCCAAAAAGTATTTATTAAGATCTTATGTTTCAGAGTAAAATGAGAAGACTGTACACAGTAACAATACTGTATGATGATCAACTGTGACTTGGCTATTCTCAGCAATACAAGGATCCAAGATAATCCCGAAGGATTCCTGTGGAAAAATGCTATCCCACCTCCAGAGAAAGAACTGATGGAGTTTGGATACAGATCAAAGCATACTATATTTTTTACTTTCTTTCTTTTTTTTAGTTCAAGTTTTCTTCCACAAAATAATATGAAAATGTTTTATATGATTGCACATGTATAACCTATATCAGACTGCTTACAGTCCCAGGGAAGGGGAAGGGAAAAGAGGGAAGGATAGAATTTGGAACTCGAAGCATTTTTTTAATGTTAAAAGCCGTTTTACATGTAATTGGGGGAAAAAACTAAAATATTATTTTAAAAAATTTTTTAAAAGAGTTTCTGTTTCAAGCTCTGTACTGAGGCACTAATGATACAAAGACAAAACCAAAACCAATCTTTGTTCTCAAAGAGTCTACATTCTACTGGGGAGATAGCATAAGTACACAGTTAAATAGTGATCATTTGACAAGGGAAAGAAAGAATACCAACAACTAACTAAGGGAGCACAGAGGGAAGCCAGTAGAAGGTGGCATGAGCTGAGCCTTGAAGGAAACCAGAAAGGAATTTTGACGGGCAGACATAAGGAGAGAAATCATTCCAGAGAAAAAGAATGAACTGCAAAGGTGGAGACAGCAGATGGAAGTCCAAATTCAGAGGATAACACAAACCAGGGCTGCAACAAAACGTGTGAAAAGGAGGAATTTGCAATAACCTTAAAATGGTAGACTGGAATCTTAAAGGTTTTAAAAGCGAAGTCAAGGAATTATTCTATTTTATGTTAGAGGTGATAAGGAACCATTGTTGATTCTCAAAGAGAAGTATGACACAGACATATGCTGTAGAAAAAAATTTTTGGCAGCTATATGGAAAATGGACTGGATAGGAGAGAGCGCAAATAGAGTCTAATTCAAAGACTGCTGCAATAGTTCAGACGAGAGGTGAGGAAGGCTAGAACTACAGGAATCATACATGTAAGTGGAAAGGTGTTCAAAGGCATGATAGTAGGTTGTGATGATATAATTGCAAATATAGCAGTTGACTGAATGTGAATTGACTAATTCATGAAATTCAAAAGTGCCTTTTTTGTTCCTTTTTTCTGAAGAAAAAAGTGATATAGAAAGTAAAAAAAGATGCAGAAACTAAATTCACTGAGTACTGTAATTATAATGACTAATCATTACTCCAGGAAGAAATGAGGAAATGCACCTTCCTCCTTTTGGTAAAAAAGTGGTGGGCGGGCTATGCAGCAAAAAAAAAAAAAAGGGGGCAGAGAGAGGTGTGGAGTGGTCCATAAACTGTCAGATATCACTTTGTCACTTGGTTTGGTTTAACTATTTTTCTCGGTCATGATGGAGAATTTTTTGAGTGTCAGTGTGTGTGTTTGTGTGTGTCTGTGTGTATGCCAGTGCAAATGTGGTCAAACCCAAGGGGGATAGCAGGGAAGAGTATCTCTCCATCCAGAAATGCATATAATGAAGTACAGGCTCTGGGAACCCCCTTGAACTCTGATTGAATCTTCCCATTCATTAGAGGAGGCATTCTCCTGAGGCCATAAGCCTTTCATTAAAGCTAGGCCCAAATCTCGGTTATTAGCCTAGCCCTCCTTTGTCCAGCTAGCCCCCACAGTAGATTCTCTTACACCCTTAAACTAGCCTAGCCCTCCACTGTCTTGTCCTCCAGGTAGCCTCCAGCTACTTCCCACCCTTAATCTCTCATCACTGGAGTCTGACCTCATTTGACTCCTCCTGAAGACCCCCCCCCCCCCAACTCCTTCTGCAGACCACCCCCAGACTCCTCCCATAACCTTTCTGTACTTAAGACCCCATCCTACCTCCAGAAAGAAAGGCCTTAGAATTATCTAGGGCATACTCACTCTGTGTAAGATGATTCTGGCCCGTTTGTCCAATACAAGCTGCACAGTCAGCGAGGCTTCTTAAGAGTCTACCAATCTCTAATAAACTTTGTTTTTCTTTGGCTGAGAGAAGACTTGAGTGAATTCATTTGGCAAGACCTGGCATTCTGGGGTCTGAAGCACCTCTAACCTTATACCTCAACATTTCATGGTACCCTCAACATTTTATAATTCTCTGACCTCATCATATATAAATGAAAAAAATTTTAAAACAATGAAAAATTAAATCTACAACATGATGAAACGGGGTGTTCATCAAAATATAAGACTGACTAAAACAGACTACAAAGAAAAAATGTCAAATATTAACTGAATATGTACATTTATTACATGTAGTTAAGTGGACATAAATGATTTGTAAAATCAAGGGAGGAGGGTAGATTAAACGTTAACTGGTCTCTAAAATTTTTCCCAGTTTTGACACTCTTATAACTATCACCTAACTTAAATCTGAGCCTCTTCCATTAATCACAAACAAAATACACACCAACATTAGTTTAACACAGGGTTAGGGAACCTGCAGCCTTAAGACCACGAATGACTTTCTAGGTCCTTAAGTCAGAAGTATTGGATTCAGTCAAAAGGCCATACTTAAAGGCTTAGAAGGCCACATGTGGCCTTAAGGTCACAGGTTCCCTACTCCTGGTTTAACAACTAATTCAAAATACTACCACAGTTTTTATATCACAATCTTGCATCTGCGTGTTAGAAAATAGAGTCCATAATATAGATATATCAAGGACGGATCAAAGGACCATAGATTCAGAATTGTGAGTGACCAACAGCATCATCTAGTCTCATCTAATTTTACTGTGAAGCCCAGAAAGGTTAAAGACCTTCCCCAAAGTCACAAAGCAAATAATTAGTGTCAAAGGCAGGCATAGAACCCAAGTCTCTAAATCCAGCTGTGTTTCCCCCATAGGATGTCCCTGATATATGGTTTGGAAATAAATTATTAAGACACATTAATTTAATTCCCATTACAGTGAATAATGAAAGACAGAAATGAAAGAAGTCATTATCCTTATTCTTAACTCTGTAGAAAAGGATGTAAACAATTGAAAAGTGACAATGATTCAGCAACAGACACAGAAAAAGGAATTCATTTCTCTAGCTTTCATTTCTTCACCCCAGGGTTGCAAAAACTGACAAAGGAAGAGGAAACAAAATCATGAGATGAAAAACCTATAATGCTGAAATAAAGGAAGAATTCAAGATTCAGAACCAGAAAGGCAAACTAGTTGGGAAGAAATCAGAAATTTTAATTGATTTATTTAGCGAGAAGTATGAAAGAACACTGAGGGGCCATAGACCCTAATGATGAACTACGCACTATTAATAACTAAAATCCAAACATGAGAAATAACGATAAATTACTCGTTGGCTTATCCTGCCAAGTGATGAAGGAGCAGAAAGGAACAACCTCTAAAATTATATTGTCACATATATGTGTGAAACTGGCATTTTTATAGACAGGTAAGCCCTACTTAAACTTAGGAGTCTGGGGGGAAACTGCTGAAATGCCAACATACTTAAAAAGAGACCTGTGATAGGTCTACAGATGTAATTATTTATTTCGGTAATGAGAGAGACTAGAGCCTAGACCTGTGATTTCATCGATAAATGGAAATTTAGTTGATGAAACTACTTCTCTAACTGAGTTAGTTGCTTAGAGCCTAGAGCACTGATTGCCCAGGATCACACTTTAACTGAGTTAGTTGCCTAGAGCCTAGAGCACTGATTGCCCAGGATCACACCACTAGTAGGGTCAGAAGTGAGAGTTCCATGCTTCCCAGATAGGAAGCCGGGAATCTTAAAAGCTTTGCCATAGGGAATCTGGTGATTTGCATGATAAATGAGGCAGACAACATAACACATAAACTGCAAAGATGCATGCAGTTTGGGATCTTACTTTGAAGACTGCAGATTTTCAGGTTTCTTTTCCTGAGTTGCCATTCTTTAACTTCTAACTGGATCCTGAGGGAAAAAACCAAAAAGGTGAAGTGAATTCACTTAAGCATTCAATCAAGCCACAAATATCAAATAAAGAGCTTAAATTAATTAAGAGCTTACCACCAGCCAGTCTCTATAGTAAGAGAAGAGGAGACAAAGAAAGCAAATTAGTCCCTGCTCACTCAAGGAGTTAGAGGGAGGGGAAAGAACATGTAAATAACCAGTGACTATTTCAAGAATTTTGAGGGGCCTCGTTAGCCACTTCAAGAATAAGTCAGATAGGTAAACTGCAGTTTATTTATCCATTCAAAAGTGTGACACACATGGTGGGCGGGAGTCTCCATAGATGATGATGATGATGGTGGTGTAGTGTGGGAAGGGGGAAGGGGGACAGAAGGTAAAAAAAAACCTCTCCCACAAAAGCAGCTTGGGGTAAGATCAGTTAGACCAAGCAAACAGGAAAAGGTACTTTTTAAAAAGAGGAAGAAAATTTACATTTACAAAGTAAAGCATGTATCCTACTTTAGCGGGGTTATTTACTCAGTACTAAAAAAAAAAACAGGACCTTTCGAGGACAGCTAATCTACATTTGTTAAGCCCCTAAAACCAGCTTAATTACAGGATAAAAAGAAAAGGGTGACTTCTTCCCTCACTGTTTTAAAGTGACTGGGAGAAGAGAGTAAAGGAGTCACTCAGGAAGGGTCGAAGAGGGATATTAGGACAAAATGCAATCAGTTTTGTTCTCCCCAAAAAATCACTTCCAACAGTACGGAAGGAAGATCCATCTAAAGGGCAAACACGTCAGAAGATATCTTTGGTAATTTTGTGCAGAGGCTACATAAGTGACCACTACACATAAAAATAAGAACTCCTCAAATGTTCACATTTATGGAGACATCTTTAAAATAGAACCCAGTCGACTACAAATTTTTTGTAAATTTCTTGAGTTAGTGATCTCATCAATGCGAGCGCTCGTGAGAGATGTGGACTGTGAGGGGTTATATCAATAAACAGCTGTCCTGTAAAACCAAAAAGGTATTATTAAACTTATTATCAAAAAAGAAAAAAGGGGGGAAGAGGCAAAACTTGCATACTATGTGAATAACAGGAGTGTTCTCCAAATCCTAAAACAGACTAAAAAGAATACAAAGAAAAATGTCAAGCATACTATTAATTCAATATACATATATACACTCTAAATATTGCTGATAGAATAAGCATTAACTATACAATGATGTGGTGGGAAAATGGACTGTATTATGTCTAAAACTTTTCCCAGGTTGGATATTCTATGACCTTTAATAGTAATGACACAACAACAATGATACAATCCGCCCGTGCTTTCTCATTCCCTTACAACTGTTTGTCCAAGTACTCCAATAATCCTCCACAGAAGCAAGGAGGGCTTCCACTCTATTATGTAGAAACCAATTAAACACACAAGATGCAGCTATTCCCTTAAATATCTTACCACATGACTGATCTCCTCTTCTAGTCATACAATTCTTGGATAATATAGTTGGGCCTACTTTCTCTGTACAATTTTTCCATTGCCATTTATTTCTCCAATGCCCTTTGGTTGAACTGCAACTTTCCCTCTTATGAAAAGAGCTACCCAACCCATTTTAAAATTATTTCAAATATTAATAAAAATACTGCCCAATCCTTTTTGAAAAAAACTTCTCTATTTCCTTCTTTCCCAATAATTACTATCAGAAGCATGATTCATTTCAACAAAAGTCGGTCATTTGGCCCTAGAGCACAAGGCTCTGCCTCAACCATCTTGAACATCATAACCACTTTCCCCAGTGTAGGTTTAGCCACAGTTAGAAAAATAATGACTAGAATAGCTGTGGCACGAAAAAAAGAGAGCTAAGGATGGGAGAAGAAAAGAAATCACCATATTGTTGGGAGCCTGGTACCCAGAATGGGAAGCCAGCTACGATATTCTACAACATTATAATTTTAAGTCTAGTATTTTCTCTACCAAGGATCTGCGGGACCTTAGACAAATCACTCTTCCTCATGATGTTGCTTAGTCTCCTTATTTACTTTAAAAAAAAAAAAGAGAGAGATTACTGAACTAGGTTATCTCCAACATCCTTTCCAATTTTAGCATTCAGTGATTCCAAAAGGCCAATTCTACACTCTCTGAATAGTGGCTCTGGTAGACAATTGGGTAAAAAAGAAGAACCTCCTGGCCATCTAGAAAAGAATGCATGCTTATAAATATACTAGCACATCTCTGATTATACATAGGTGTTTTCAATGGAGCGAGGGGGGGGGTGAGGGGAGAGAGGAAGAGGACCAAGTTGGGGAGGGGGTGAATTTTTCTTTGAATCTTAGAATTTAGAGCTGGAAAAAGGATGGAGGCTCTCCTATGTCAAATGAGGAAACAGTCACAGAGAGGATTGCCTAAGTGAATACTATTACAACATTAATAACTTTTATAGACATTTATATAGCACTTTGAGATTTACATAGAACTTCACTTTAATGATTTAATTTGACCTTCATAGCAACCCTGTAAGGTAGGTTCTCTAAATATCATTATCCACATTTTACAGATGAGGAAACCAGGGAGTAGAGCAGTGTAGTGGATCATAACCATATGATTAGTTAAAATTCAAATGCAGGTTTTTCACTCTTTCCTCAACACCAGAGGACAACACAGGACTCAAATTCAGGCCTCTGACTTCAGACCCAGTTATTTCCTCAGATATAATGATATCCCAAGATTATGAACCATCAGGAGCACACACTATCCAGAAATTAAATGAAAAAAACAGTCTATGCTATCATAATAAAGTCCAAACCAATTAAACCATATTCAAGTCAGGCTTGAGATGAAGGAGCAGATGAGAAGCCCTAATAGCTAGCATGTATAAAGTGTGTTAAGGTTTTTTCAAAGCACTTGACATGTTATCTTCTTTGACCCTTGCACCAATCCTGGGAGGTCGGTGCTGTTATTGTGCTCATTTTACAGATGGGGAAACTGAGTCAGGCAGAGATTATGTGACTTGCTCCTATTTCTAAAGCAAGATTCAAACTTGAATCCTCCTGACTCCAAATCCAACACTCTAACCACTCTGCCACTTAGCTGCCTCAAAGCAATGAGGATTTATGCAGGGGAGGAAAAAATATTAAACATAAGACTCTACAAAGCAAATAAAGTCTCAGAGAGTTTCTGAAAACTTTGTCAGAAGAGCCAAACCCTAGTAGGTCTCATTAAGCTGCAAGGATTTGGGTACAATGTGACTGGCATTAGCAAGGCAACCTAACCCTTGCTAAACACAGAAAGCCAGACACATTACCAGGAAGCTCACCACCAGATGAAAAAATGTGGGGTGATTTTGATTAGTCATTGGTGGCAGGAATTGCCACTTTATAAAGCCATGAATATATTGCATAAGTAGAATTTACAAGACTTAACTAATCTGATATTGAGGAGAAGGGAGAAGAAAGAGTAATTATGAATCTAATTAACTGGATGGATGGATGGTGGTACTCTCAATAGAAGTAGGGTAATTTTGGAGGATTAAGGGAAGAAAATATTAAATTGTAATCTAGATATGTTCAGCCTGAGATTGGTTTCAGCTCTAGGGGAAGGATACGGTGAGCAGAGGTGATGGGAAAAATAACACCCACAGATGATAAGTTAAAAATGTATTTCCTCCTGTGAAAATATGTAGCCTCCCATTTATGCAATAATGCAAAGCGGAAAAAGAGACGAAGTATCATAATGGAGATTTAGCGTGACTAAAAAGTTATGACACTTAATAGGTCAATATTCACGCATTTAAATGTAAATAGTTGTGAAGCTAGTCTAATTGGTTATACTGACACATTAACATTTGGAGAACCTTATGTCTTAAGACAAAGGGAAGAACAAGAACCCCAGGAGCATATTTAGCATTCCAAGACAGCAAAAGAATGATTAGTCTCTCAACCAAATGGGAGGCTCCCCTATAAAGTATTTACAGAAAGACATGACCAAGAATTATACAATATGAGAGTGTGTGGTAAGAGAGCACCTATACATGATATCATCACAGGAGCCATTCAAGTATATGCTTAAAGAACATTGAATACCTCCCCCCGCCCCCTCAGAAAATCTCAGTACTTTGTGGCATTACTTCGTTAATTTTAACATATTGGCATCATATGATGATTATGTAGCATGATTCTGCTCTAACCAACCACAGTTATTACTACTGCTACCATCCCCGGAGCAGGCCCCCTTACCTCTCTCTGCCTCTTTGGAATTCCTCTTCTCCAAGACTCTGCTGGAGCTCCACCTCAGGCTAATAAGGCCTCCCTAGAAAGCCTTCCCTATTTCCATCTCAATAAATTTTGCATATACCTATATCCACCCAAGTTTTCTTCTCCCATAAAATGTAAACTTCTGGAGGACAGGGACCATTTTACTTTTGCTGACTACACCTGGCTACTAACAGTGCTTCGCATATAATAGGTATTTAACAAATGCTTACTAATTGAGAAAATTATTTCTGCAAGTATTTTGCTTTTAGCATCATGAAATTTGCCTGTGTTATCTCTTGGACAAAACAACATCCTAAACATTAGAGAGCATCGAATGGGGCTAAAAGCATCCCGGTTCGACGATCCCTTAAAGAAATTAATTTCAACGGAAAGCAAAAATTCCATTCTCCGCTTTCCATGATTACCAACTATAGGAAAATCCCATTTTGGCAACAGGTAGGACCAATGTGCCACTCAGAAATCTTAAGCCTATTTTACTCATCTTTTCAGAAATGAGTTGAGTCAGTTTCCTGGTGACTTCATGCATATATGACTTAGAAGCAACGAGAAGGGAAAGTCCACTGACTCCGGAGTCAAAAGCTGGGTACGAATCCCTGCTTGGTAGCAGTTTACTACCTGTATAGCCTTGGGCAAAACATCATCTCTCGGTGCCTCCGTTTCCTCATCCGTACAGAGACGAACTGGACCAGCTGGCCTACGAGGTCCCATCCAAATCTAGCTCTGTGACCCCACGACTTCTCTGTGCGGATACTTAAAATGAGGATAATAACCTATCTAATGAGGTTAATAGAAGTAAAGTGCTATTAAGTATGAAGTACATAAACCTGAGGTTTTATGATGGGGAAGTGCCCTTCAACTTTCTCCAGGGCCGGATGGCTTCTTCTCTCTCGGAAGGAATAGGTCAGTCAACAAGAATAAATTAAGCCATTTCTATGTGCCAAATATTGTGCTAAATATCGAACATGTAAAAAGGGGAAAAAATTAAAAATTAAAAATTAAAAAAAAAGCCAGTCCCAGACCCCAGGAGCTTATATTATACTGGAGTAGATAACATGAAAACCAGGTGCATGTTAGATATGAGGGGGGACAAGACAAAGCAATCTCAAAAAGAAGGCGGTGGGATCGGGTGTAAAAACTGGGGGGAGGGGCCAGAGAGGGAAAGATTTCCTGCAGAGGATGGGTGGGATGTGACCTGAATCTCAAAGGAAGTCAGGAGGCTGTGTTGAGCAGAGAGAACATTCTAGGAACAGGGGTCGGCCGGCGCAAAAGCACGAGTTTGGGATATGGAATGTAAAAAGGCGAGGAAAACCAAGCCGAGAGTAGGAAGCTCAGATTTCCCCGGCTTTCCGAACCTCGGGAGGTCCCATGGAGTTTCTATTCCTCTGTGCAGCCCAACTCACCTGGGTGCGGCTAAGGGCTGACGCGGGGCGCACCTGAGCTGCGTGCGCTGTGATGCGTGCGAGAGGGTGGCCAGAGAGCCGGGCTTGGCAGGGTAGAGCACCCGGGGACTTCTCTCAGCTCCGACAGCCTGGTCGGCACAGATTCTGACTCCTCACACCCCCGGGGATGACTGAATCACACGCGCGCGGCGCCCGGATCTTAACTAGCCGCCAAAGGGAAGCCCGGCAGGATACTCCGCCTTTGCCTATTTCCCGGGGGGGAGGAGAAATTCATTTTCTCACCCGCGCAGAGGGAGGAGCGCGGCGAGCCGAGAGTGAGCAGACAGCCGAGTGGGCCTGCAGGGCTCCCCCAGTGCTCTTGGCTCCGCCCTTCCCCGCCCCTCGATGACCGCTTCCCACACTCTGTACTCTCGGCCCAAACCAATTTCTGTGCCTGGTTTCCCCGCAGTTTGGGGAAATGACTCAGTTGGCTCTGGCGCTCCCCCAGAAACCAGAGTAGGCGCTCACTTGTCCGCTTGTCCCCTGCGTCCCGACCTGGGAAGAGGGCTCTTGTCTTTTGGTCCCACCTACACCCCCGACAGCCTTGCCCTTTCTTCCCCTGTATGGTCAGAGCAGGTGTTCCAAAGGGCTAGAGGAGGGCGAGGGGGCTGAGAATCACAGGTCTCTGCTACCTGACTGGCCCTCTAGGCTCTAGGCACTTGCCCCCATATTGGTTTTCCCATTCCTATTTTGTATTTATTTCTATCTGCTTAACTTTGCGTCTCTGCAAGGACCTGAAGGGAGGAAATGTTGAGATCTTAACCAGAATTACTCCTGAGGAAATAAATAAAATGGAAATAATTTCTAGTAAGGAAAAGTGTTCCCTTTCCACATAATAGTCACAATAATAGCATTTACATAGCGCTGTAAATTTTAAAGTGTTTTACACATATGCGAAATTAAGTAAACTGACAACAGAAAGATTGTGACATCATGGAAACAAATGGGTTTGGGTCATGTGCAACACTTATTCAGACTTCCCAGGCTCTGAAGCAAGTACTCAATAATGAAACAAAAGCTGATATTAGCCTATTAAATTACATGTACATATTTAAATATAATTTCCCCCATCCCTTTATGGGATTACTTGGGGATAAAAAATCCTACTAGTGCCTAGAATTAGCCACTATAAGAGAAAAAATAAAATTCTGTACCAGTATAAGGCTCTGGATCCCTGATAGGGAGTCACTAGACTTGAAACTCCCTCTACGGATGCAATTTGATACCTGTGAGATGATTATCCCCATGGTCTTGAAGCCAGACTGAACCAAGGAAGGACTTAAAACTTAAATACTTAAAACTTAAATCTTCCTAAATCCAAGATATGCATCCTACCCCTCTAGAGGTCAGAGAAGCATATGTAAAGGGAGATAATCTAAACAAAGGTACTATGAAAATAGCAAGGCATCCTGCAAATACAAGGTATATTGAATTTATGGGGGGCAGTCTCTTGGCTTTTAATAATAAACCTATTATTCATTAAACATTATGTACTAAATAACAGATAAACTGAGAAGAAGCAATGTTTACGAGGTGTGGTCATTGTTCTCCTGGAGCCAACTGTGCAAGATAGAATCAAAGATTTAGAAATGTCAAGGATTTTAAGGGTCACTTAAACCCCTTCATTTTATAAATGAGGAAACTCAAGCCTAGAGAAGTTAATTGAATATGACAAATACACAAATAACTATTACGCAAAATATCCCATTTATTACAGAGACCAAAATCCTAAGTCAGGTGAGGTTAAGAGAGGAGAACGCATTACCAAGCAGGAGAAGAATCACCGAAAGCCTCATAGAGAAGGTGAAATTGTATCTCAGTTTTAAAGGATTCATCTTTTTCTTTTTTAACCCAGTTCTATGGAGAGAATAAGATTGCTCCCCTGCCCCCCACCAAAATTGGTTTTCCCATTCCTGTTTTGTATTGGCTTCTATCTGTTTAACTGAACAAACTAAAACTGAAGGGAGGAAAGGTTGAGACCTTAACCCGAATCTGGGGGGAATTTTGCTTTAGCTTTAGCTACAGATGACATGTGAAGGCCAGCAGACAACAAAGAGCCTATGACCAAATACGTAACCCAAATTTTACAATAACGTACTGTAAACACCCCCTGAAAGAAAAAGAAAAAATTAAAGACTTCTTCTCTAACACGAAGGGAGGGCCAAAAGAATTTTACTCAAATTTTCCAGATTGAGGGGGCAGTGAGCCCCTAGCCCCCAAGATGTTGAAGGGATAACTATATCAGGTAACAAAGACCTGTAACAAAATTACAGATACTGTCATCACATACCATGTGGATCTATACACGTATCATCCACTTGCTATCTTCCCTTTCTCCCCTGAATGTGTACAACCTTTAAGTGCTATTATTTTTCGATTTATGCCCTTATTTTTTCCTTTAAAACAGCCATATTCAGACCAGGACCAAACATCAATAAATAATCTTTGACCACAACCCACGTGCCACAAGAATTAGCCAAACTCTGATAACAACTGATTTAAAGAAACAAAGGACCAGGTTTTTAAAATATTAGATGATTAGTGTCAGGAAGAAGCAAGGGCCTAAATAACATGTGAAAGGCAGAAGTGATAAGTTTATAGGTTTAAACCGGAAAGAGATCTTAGAGGACATTTAGTTCAACGACTTCTTTTGCTGTTGAGGAATTGGACCTTAGCAAAATGACAGAGGACGGGTTTGAACCCAGGTCCTTTGACTCCAAATTCAACCTTTTTCTCCCATTTACTATGCTATTTTGGCTGCTTCAATGCATCAGAAATGGAGAGAAAAATATTACTATCACCCGGATAAATTCTTAGCATTTCTATAGTGTTCTGCAGCGTACAAAACACTTTTTTTTCCTACTATAAAAGGTAATTGAAATATTTCTAGCCCTATTTTATAGTGTTACAGTCTAATAATAAAACTTAGTATCATTCAGACAAGGAAATTATTTATTCAGCAGTGCATGTGGTGGCAAAACAAACTAGATTCAGGGCTCTCCATGGCTAAAACCCAGAACTTTGGTTTTTACCCAGTTAACATACAGTTTGGACGGAATAAAACACATGATGAAAGTGTTAAGACAGGTTTTTGTTGGAGGAGGAGATGTAGAGAAAATGAAGTCAGGGTGAAGATTGCTTGGAAAGATTTGGGACATAATAAAAAGACAGTGAGGGAGCCCAGGAAAAGGATAGTTTTGAGACATTCTTTAAGTCAGGTGATTCTGGGAGTAGGGTGGGAGGATGGAGGGAATAATCTTATGACTCCTCCAAACCTAGGTCACTTTGAGACTTAACTTCACAAAAAATTGGCTAAAGGCAAAATGGAATCACTATTGATATTTCAATATTATAATAGATGAGGAAAACAAGGCTAAGAGAGGTTTTTTTTAAAACATGGTTTGTTCATCTAGGGCAGAGGTTCCCCAACTTATTTGGTCGACGATCCCCTTTTCAAAAAAAAATTACTCAGAGCCCCCCGGGAAATCTTCTTTCATTAACCCTTTAATTTTTTTTTATTTTGCATCATTTCAAAAATAAAATATTTTTTAAAAGACACATATTAAATTTAATAATTCATTGTAAATTTGTGGGGTTTTTCCTATATCAAAATTTTGAAATTATGAGATAATATTGCATCACATAATAGTATTATAAGCAAGTCACTACATGCACATATTCCTGCCAATGAATGCTAGACTTCTCCACAAGGTAAAACATACTCCCCTGGCAACACTTGCTTATTAAGACCTGTTGTGGACTTGACCATTGGTTGGTTTTAACTTTCATCTTGTGTGTTTATTTGGAAAATAATGTAATTACTACTACTTTAACTCTGTGCAATGGTAATTAATTTACATTTGAAGACCCCTTTTTGTTATGTCAAGTAAGCAGGTGCTTAGCCCTTAGTCAAGCCTTTGTGAAAGAGGCAGAGGGTATGAACTCTGTCTCCTGTTGCTGACATAACAGGAAGGGTTTGGCTGAAACAGGAAGCCAATGCTGTGTGTGTGTGTGTGTGTGTGTGTGTCTGTGTGTGTGTGTTTGTGAAAAGCTCCAGAGAGGCAGAATTAGAATTTTTCTCCTGGCAGGCTCCTGGTGGAGGAGGGAGAGAGAGAGTTTCTCTCAGTGAGCATCTGGAAGCTGACTAAGAACTGAGAGAGGATTTCCCTGAGACCACAATCAGGCTGAAGTTGCTGCCCAGAAGGCCACCTGGAAGGCTGAGATTTCTTCTGGGTCCTAGGGCCAGCCGAACTGCCGGAGGACTAAAGAAGCATGACCAGGATAAGACTTCGTGGCTTGATTGATCCTTGAGTTCCCAGAAACAGAAGTTGTGAAGGTTTTGAGATGTGCTGGACCCTGTGAATTTCAGTGTGTAGCAGGAACTGCCCAGAGCACTGGACAAGGACCTGGGAGCTGTCTGCCTCTGAATCCAGGTAACTAGTGGATTCAGGTAGGAGCTGAAACCATGGAAGGGGATCCAGGGAATCTGAGAGACCACCCTGAGTCAAGATGAAGAAAAGGCCTCTCTTTGGATATTGAATGCATGATAAAATTGAAGTTTACAAGATGCCAAGGGGTGGAGGGCTTGTGTAGTTTTCTAATGATTGTATTTAGTGATTAAGTGAATTAAGTGACTGATTGCTAGATAAGTGACTGATTAAGTTAACCTATGATTGGCCCAGGAGTGGAAGACTGACTATTGTATTTTGAGATGACTGAATAACTGATTAAGGAGGCAAACCTCTTTAGGGATACCAGATGATTGTTCTTTTGTTCTTTGTTCTAAATGCTGTGACCACTTTGGTGAAAACTATGTGGCCATTCTAATGATAAGCTGTTGTAAACACTATATTGTGATTTTCTGTGATAAGATGTGATGTTGTGAATATTATATTGTGATTTGTTGTGAATGTTTGCCTTGATTCGTTATAGAATAAATGGAGTGTACACTATACTGTATAATCAGAACTTTAAAATTGTTCACAGTAGCATTCTTTTGGGAAGCTGCCCATACATGGCATTACACTGTGTTACACAACAGATGAAACATGTATGAATGGTTTTTCAAAATTTTCTCATCTCTTCTTTCCTTATACTTCCACCAACCCCTTATTTTTATTCAGTGCCCCCCAGTTCCACCCAAGGCTACTACCAAACTATGACGGGAAAGGAAATGAAGGGGACAAAGAAGAAGGAAGAAAGCAGAAGGAAGGGATGTCCAGAATCATTGAAGGTTCATTAGTACAGATTAGATCAGAAAGTGAAAGGGTTAGGGAAAATACAAAGAGGAAAGATAGTCCAGAAGGAAGCTAAGAGGGCACTAAAAGAAATATCTACCACAATCTAAGCCACTAAATGAGCAGCCTTCTTTTCTGCACAGCCTGTGATTTTAGTCACGTCTGCCCCTTCTCAAAATCTTCCCTAAGCACTTTGTTGCTATTTTGGTCTCTCTTTGCATTGTGCTTTGTTGTTGTTCAGTCATGTCTGATTCTTTGTGGCCCCATTTGGGGTTTTCTTGGCAAAGATCCTGAAGTGGTTAGCCATTTCCATCTCCAGCTTATTTTATAGATGAAGAAACTGAGGCAAACAATGATTTTCCCAGGGTCACACAGCTAGTAAGTGTCTGAGGCCAGGTTTGAGCTCAGGAAGATTAGTCTCCCTACTCCTGGCCCGGAGCACTCTCTCCACTGCATCAACTAGCTGTCCATGCATTGTGCTTAGCATACGATAAATGATTAAGTTCTGAAGTCTTCTTCCATCCCTGTGTTTCCACCGGTAGCTTCTGTATGCCAGGTCAGCTGCTAACTTGCTTGTGAATTCTTACATGTTCGATCTACTGGCCTGGCTAGATATCTTCATTGACAACTGTAGTTATCTATACCAAGAGTTATCTGTTATATTACATTCTTATTATTGTTTCTAAGCCCAACTCAAGGACCCCCTTTTCTAGGAAGTTTTCCTAAATTAGGCAAGGGCAATTTAAGACTATTCTCCTTCATTAATGAATGCATGTGTTAAATTTGATTTGATGTTTGGAAGGATTTCAATTTTGGAAGGTCAATGTAGGAAATCCCTCCCTTACTGTTATATGGGGTAGAGTACATTATCTTTTTAATAGGGCTGTCTTGTTTGTTCTAGGCTATAAATTCTATCATTTATTCTCTATCTTATATAAATAATCTCCCTGATAGCATTCAATCCAGTAGCCAGCAAGCTATGAAAGTACAAGAAAAGTTGATTGAATTGCTGAATGACACCTCACATATATAGTTGGCAATTTTAAATTATTGAGTAGCACAGGTTTGTGGCTCCCACTGCTTGTTTAATTTTACAAGCAGCATAGAGTTGTTGACACTTTTTAAAGCAAATGCTTTAAAATCACTTCTAGCCCAAGGCTAACAGGGAAGGTTAGTAGAGATGGTATCTGAACTGGATCTTAAAGAGGAAAAAAAAATTGGTAGGTAGAAAATGTAGGTAGTAGTTGGCCCTCTAGATGGCTGGCCTGGAGTACAAACCTTCCTGAGTACAAATCCAGCCTCAGATACTTACTTTTTCACTTCCTAGCTGTGCGACCCTGGGAAAGTCACTTAACCCTGTTTGCCTCAGTTTCCTCATCTTTAAAATGAGCTGGAGAAGGAAACGTCAAAGCACTCAAATATCTTTGCCAAGAAAACCCCAAAATGGGTCATGAAGAATCAGAAATGACTAAACCCACAACAACAAGGTGAAGATGCTGAGGACTTTAGATATAGATAGCAGCCAGAAGCAAGAGAGTAAGAGACAGAGTTAGGAGAAGGCAAGATGAGGCATGGATATAACTAAAATCATAACTAGGAATTCTTGCAGTAGATCAATGTCCCAGGAGTCATGACTTGGACAAACTGCATGAAGCACTCAACTCATTTAAGAATTTGGATCAAGGAGAAGAAACCAACCACCCTTTTAAATTAAATATATTTTATTTTTTCCACCAATTAGGTGAGGGATGGATTCTTTCAATTTCTATTTTGCCCTCTGGTTCTAATATATCAGGGCGGTTTTCTTTGATAATTTCTTGAAATATGTTGTTCATGATTTTTCTTTTATCATGGCTTTCGGGTAGTACAACAATTCTTATGTTATCTCCCCTAGATCTGTTTTCTAGGTCAGTTGTTTTTCTAATGAGAAATTTCACATTTTCTCCCATTTTCTTTTTACTTTTTTATTTTATCATATCTTGATGTCTCACAGAGTCATTAGTTTCTACTTGTTCAATTCTAATTTTTAAGGAATTATTTTCTTCAGTGAGCTTTTGTACTTCCTTTTCCATTTGGTCAATTCTATTTTTTAGGGAGTTATTTTTCTCAGTAAAATTTTATGTATCTTTTCTTTTGGTTCTTAATAAATTCTTGTCTGATTGATTGGATGATTAACTGAAAGTTTAGGGAGACAGGTGTGGTGGTCAGAGCTACTTGTTAGAGTCCAGAATTCCCCTAGGATCTCAGGAAAATGTCAAATTGTAGTAGATAGACTTGAAAAGCACCTTAGAGGCCATGAAGTTTAATTCCCTAATTTTGCAGATAAAGAAACTGAAGCCCATAGAAGTTGAGTAACTTGTCCAGGGTCATATAACTGATAATTGTCTGAAGCAAGACTGACCCCCAGGGCTTCCTGGTTCCAAGTCAGGTGCTTTATTCACCACACTGCCCAGGACTTGGCAAGAAAGGTTTTGAAAATGTACTTAAGCGGCCGCCAGCTCACCCTGGTAAGTTTTCAATTTCAGGAGCAAAGATTTTGTATTGTGAAGGAAGTAGACTATGAGTTTTAGAGAGACATCATCTCCTCAGAAAAAAATAAGCTTAGAAATAAAAGAAAAAGAGCTACAGTGTTATGTAAATAGAGAGAAACCTTCAGTCTACATTTTTCTGAACAACAGGATTAGCTGCTGATTCTGTTTTGAAGGAAGCCTCCACTGCCTTAGAAATTTCTTGCCCAACCAGGATATTTTGATGAGATTAACTGTTACTGAGAAAACATCCCTGTTAGAATAAACCTCAAATTTGATAACTCTTGGGACAAGGTTAACATATTCTCCCCCAAATCACTTGATGACTTGTCCCTAAAATTCAACTTTCTAAGGAAGGAAAAATGACTAAACAGCTTCAGTTAGGAGGCTCCTTTTGCCACCTGGAATGTAGTACTAAGGCTATGTAAAATCCCAGATGTGAATGTATCTCCTGTCTCCCTGTATTCCCTGGCATGGCCATCCATTTGATAACTGCACATCACTTGATGCTAATTAAACTTTTTATCTTCTATCTATGCTTCATTATTTATTGACCTTCAGGTAAATACACCAAAGTAGGAGGAATTGCTCTCTGAGAGGTTCTAGGGACCTCAGAATTGAGGAATTCCCCTAACAAATCTTTTTTTGGCAGCAACTAGCATTGTTATACAGCTAGTAAATGTCTGAGGTCAGATTGGAACTCAGGTCTTCCTGACTCTAGGACCAGAACTCTTCCACTGTACCACCTAGCAACCCCCCCCCCCCAATAATTTGAGATAGTTAATGCCTCCTGGGACCCAAATGTCTCTGATGTTCTTCAAGATACTGAGACATTTTGCTCCATATAAGCCCATCTAGAATGCAACTAGGGGAGGAGAAATTAGGGTGTTAAAATGTTGGCAGGAATCTGACTCAGGATAGTCTCATTTTTGTTGTTTGTTTTGTTTTTGGCAGTTGTGGAAAATCTAGGATCAGGTCTTTCTGGCTTTGTCTTTTCTCCTTTCTGTTTACTCATATTTTCACTTTCACAGATCTCCTGTGATATCTTTAGACCTATTGAGAAAAGGGTTGAAGAGTAAGATTTTCATGCTGATCAAGTTGTAAATTCCACTTGAAGAAATGCTTGTTATATCATCAGGAAATTAGTTTTGAGATTTCTCATTATTTCTGAGGATTGATTCCACAGATTTTTATATATTTGTGGAAAAGTAGCTAGAATCATCTAGAATGTTTTTAAATTGAGTAATTTAAACTTGGATTCATATTGAGTTTGATGAAGTAATTGGGAAAATTATTATTCACAAAATGGTTGATCTGCGATTTGAATAGCTTAGCTCTGAGAGTGGACCTGAGCCCCAAAGCCCATTGATATGGAACTCTCCTCATTGGTGGAGATTATTTACTGCTTCAAGCCTGTGTGACTGAGAGGCAGAGTTGGAGAGACTGGGAAGGAAGAGAGATCCAGCCTCTTGAGTCCCTTCTGGTTCTTCTGGTTTCCAGCTTCACGAGAGATGTGTAATGCTCACCCTTCTCCAGGTCATTGAAGGGAAAAAGACTCTGGCTCTCTCTCGCTCTCTCTCTGTCTCTGTCTCTGTCTCTCTCCCTGTCTCTCTTTCTCTCTCTGTCTCTGTCTCTCTCCCTCTCTCTCCACCCTCCTCCTTCCTCTCTCCTTCTCCCTCTCCCTCCTGCTGCTTCTCTTCCTCTCCCTCCCCCTTCCTCTCTCTCTCTTGAACAAAGATATTTCATCCCTCTAGTGGGAGAGCTCCTTTAATTTATATTGTCTGGTATATATTCTAACATGTATACTTCCTCTAATTTCTGTTTTGTTGTCATCTTGGATAAATGGGCCTCTTTGCTATTTGCTTTGTGTGGAGCTGGCACTTGGTGGGAAGAGAGTCAAGCCTTGACCTTGGGGTCTCCCTAACTCCATTAATGAATAGCAATCAGGAATTTAGTTTGAATTTTAAAGTTACTCCCAGAAAGAATCCTCTAGACTAACAATAAGATCAATATAATTCTAGTCTGGTACCCCCTCTATCTCTCTGAGGAGAGCAGAGTGGTCAACCTCTGGCCCCAAACTCCTGCATCTCTTCCTGGCAATAACTGACCTCTTCCTTGAAGTAGGGAGTAGGGAGGAAGAGATACTAGAGATGACACATCTTGAGATAGCCACATGCTACATGAGCAAAAGAAATAACTGCTCTATACTGCTCTCTGAATGTCACTAGGATACAATGACAAAATTGGTAGATGAATAGAATGATTTATGTAGCTGATGCATTCAGCTAGATTCATGCCATTTGATTGACAATAAGTTTTGTTTAATGTTTTATATTTTAAATCCATGATTTATTTTATTGTTACGTTTATGAATTTCACACACTGTAATTTTGGAATATTGTTGGATAAATGTGTTGTTGATTTATGGGACAGTACCTAGAATGTGATGCATTTGTATTATTAGAAGGTTATTCTTTTGATCTGAATGCTATGAGTTTATAAATTGGAGCTATTATTTATTAGCAAGTTTTGTCTAGGAGGCAGGATGTCCTGATTAAAGACCACCTTAAGTATTCAAATTGGGTATATTCTGGTGTGTCACAGTTAATTTAGTACCTTGCAAAGTCTCATTGGCATTGAGGAGCCACAGGTTTGTGTAAAAAGAGACCCTCAGGGTGTATTGTATTCAAAAATGGGACGTCTGTGGATTCAGTCTTCTCCTCAGAGGCTTCTGTTGTCTTAAGGATTTCTAACTCAACCAGGATATTTTGATTAGATTAACTACAGAGAAAACATCCCCACTAGAACAAACCAGATCTTTGATAACTTTGGAGACCCTCAAGGTTATCACATTCCTTCCAAAATCATTTGATATCTTGTCCTTAATTATTTGATTTCCCGGAGGAGTAAAGTGGTTAAGAAACCTCACTGAGAGGTTCCTTTGGTCACCAGTAATATCCTAAGGCAGTATAAAATCTTATCAGCTGAATCTAATTGGACTTTTTATCTTCCAGTCATGCCTCCAAATTTATTGACCTCCAATTAAATGGATTAAGGTGGCCAGACTTACTCTTTGGGAGATCTTAGGGCCTCTGGGCTGAAGAATTCCTCAACAGTATCATTCTCCAGATATTGTCTTAGCAGAGGAATATTTTGTGGGTCATGCCATGCGCAGGTTCCCAAAATGCATGATACTGCCCCCTGAGGGGGCGTGAAATGATCCAGAGGGATGGTAGTAGCCTTGGGTACAACTGGGGGGGGACACTGAATAAAAATTAAGGGGGTGGTATAAGCTAAGGAAAGAAGAGAAAATTTTGAAAAACCATTCATACATGTTTCATCTCTTGCGTAATAGAGCTAAAGCTGTAGTGATTACATTATTTTTCAAATAAACACAAAATGTAAGTTATAACCAATCAGTGGTCAAATTAGGCAACAGGTCTCAACAAGCAAGAAAACAAGGCAGGTGAGCTTTATCAGGAAGTCCAGCATGTATCAGGAGAAATTTGTACATGTAATGACATGTTTATGATATGGTTATGACATAATATTGTGCCATCAAAATTTCAATGCAGGAGAAAATCCACAATTTTACAATAAATTATTAAATTTAAGATGCATCATTTAAAGAATTTATACATATTTTTTGAAATGACACAAATTTTGGGGATGGAGCCAACATGGGGGAGTAAAAGCAGGAACTTTGCATAAGCTCCTGCACCAACACTTCCAATACCTGTAAAATATGACTCTAAACAAATTTTAGAGCTACAGAACCCACAAAGTAACAGAGAGAAACAAATCTCCCACTGAAGACAGCCTGGCAGGCCAACAGGAAGGGTCTATTGCACTGAGCTGGGAGCGGTGTGCAGTCCTGCGTGAGTCGCATGGTCCCAGACCTGGGGCGGCCCCGATCAGAGGCACAGACTGGCCAGAGCAGACTTCAGGAGAGTTAATCACCAGCAGCTGTGGTGGTTTCCAGACTTCTCAACCCATAAATGCCAAAGAGAAAGTAAAAGGTCAGTAGGGAACTTTGTTGGAAGTGGGTGAAGGAAGAGTGCAGTCTGGCCCCTGCCCCCAGGGGTGTGAGATGGAGGAGGTGCAGTGGCTGCAGCTGCTGCCCTGTGGCTGCCTCCAGAGCTCCTGGCCTACAGATCATAGAGGGACCAAGCAACCATTCAGAGGGTAATCACTGTTGCTTTAACCTGCTTGGATCTGGATCATGGTCTTGGGTGGTGGTCCTGTGGTATGTGGCCAATGTGCCAGAGCTTGGGGTACCTGTAGAGAGGATGCCCTCCTCATAGCTTTGACAACATTTGTGAAAATCCCAGTGATTTGGGACACAGCTTTCTCCACTCTGGAAGAAGAGTTCTACCATGGCAGAGTAATTGGCTGGCAAGATGAGCAAGCTGAGAAAGCGCAATCAGACCATAGAATCTTTTTGGGGGGACAAAAAGGATCAAAACATGGAACCAGAAGAAGACAACAAAGTCAAAATTCATGCGTCAAAAGGTTCCAAGAAAAATATGAATTGGTTACAAGAAGGATTTTGAAAATCAATTAAGAGAAGTGGAAGAAAAATTGGGAAGAGAAATGAGAACGATGCAAGAAAATTATAAAAAGCAAGTCAACAGCCTGCTAAAGGAGACCCCAAAAAATACTGGAGAAAATAACACCTTAAAAAATAGACTAACTCAAATGGCAAAAGAGGCCCAAAAAGCCAATGAGAAGAACGCCTTAAAAAGTCAAATTGGA
>CM053590.1:61383573-61408583 GCA_028646515.1 Pseudochirops corinnae
AAAGGAATTAAAGTACAAAGTAGAACTTGTGTACCATCTTATACCCTTGTTTTATTAAAATCCTTTTACTTTCAACACTATAACCTATAGACTATGAGTCTCAATAATCTATTTGAGCAGAAATACCACCAAACAGTAGTAGTGTACTATGCAGGGAAACTAATAATTGGTATCAATGATATGGGGAAATCACTAGTTCAGCAGAAAAAGAGGTAACAAAAAGGTCTTAGTTTAATTTGTTGACCATATTGTTACCATTCAGAAAAATGATACAAGGTAAGAAAAATACATGATCTATACTGCAGGAATGTAAGATTTCACTGCAAGATAGATAATCTCTTAAAAATCTAGTTTAATATAAGGCAATAATAAAAGTTTTATAAATATAGTTGCTCACAGTATTACTGCGTTTTACATTTTAAAAAATACTTATAATATTAGCTACAGATTTCATTTGAGTTCTGTTGATGTTTCTCCAGATTGAGATAATGGTGCACCTGCAATGAAAAAAAAAATGAAAAGATGTAAGTATATATTAATTAAAAGTATAATTACAACATAGTATTCATTTTCTTAAAGTAAAATGATGAGATAAAATAACAGTTCTATTACTATTATGTTTAACTATATGTTTATAAATACTGCCTAAAACCTACACAAAACTAGAGCATTCTTAGCCAAGCAGGCAAAATTCATTTAATCTAACCTTAACCTTCTTGACTCCAGGTCCAATGCTGTATCTACTGTGCTACCAGCTGCCTCCAAAGGTGGGAGGACCAAGCAGGCATGTCTACCCCTCCCTAAAAGACATCTCAATAACCTACAGCTGCCTTGATGCATGAAGTAATGATAAGATACTGGTACAACAATGTGAGAAGTCCTAAGGGACAGCTTCTTATACGACCATTGCCCCCCCCTTCCTGCCCTGACTCCCAACAAAACCTCAAAATTTTAGCTGAATCTTCATCCCCCATGTGACTGCTATTCCATTCTTTTTGGCTTACCTCCTCCAGATTCTGGTTGTATCCCTTGGGCATCTCCAGTTAAGCAAAATAGTCTCAGTGGTTAAATGAAGCAAATAAAGCCCTATAATTGTGCATTACTGGCCAATTTGATTTGATCAAATGAGATAATATTTTGAAGTGCTTAGAACAGTCCTGCATAGTCCACACTATATTTAATTTTGCTGTCTAATCCCAACAACAGACAATCTTAACAGTTTTGAATAGCTAATCTGGTACATTTTCCAACCCAAAGGAAAATATAAAGTCACTTACTTATGCTTTTAGCAAGCCATATCATGTTTTCCAGTTTAAAAAGAATGTGCATGTTTGGTACTAAGTTTGACCTACAACCTCAGAAACTTAGTGGTATTTTAACAACTGATGTTCAAATTGCTTTCCATAACAAAATATGAAAGTTCCAGAAAGTCACCTGCAATATTAACCAAAGACTTCAGAGATATCACACAGCATAAAATACTCTACCTTCAAGCTTCTCAGCACTTTTTGGAACCTCTGAATCTTCATGCAATGGAGTAGTCAAAGATGATTCGGATGCCTCTGAAATTTTTGATGCTGATGGAGACTTTTTTCCAGTGTCTCCACGACGCTGTAACCATTCATCTTTATAACCATTGCTAATTAGTTTGGTGAAGTTTGTTGGTTCATTGGATTTGTGACCCGGCCTCAAAAAAAAGGAAGAGAAAGGCAAATCTAAGTATAAATGTCAAATTAAAAAGTGAATATTAATACAAATCTTTTTTTCTTTGAACATAAAATGGCATTGGTTTGAATTGTTATAATAAAATTATGAAGACACTGAAAGACTACAATAGCTTGTACATCTACTGATTCCATTACTCCAACAACAGTATTAGATTTGATATGATTACATGTGGTCTATATACAAGCATTTCACACTCCCCCTAGCCAACCTTCTCTTGCACCATTTGCCAATGTACTGGTTCTTTCCAGTATGGCTGGGTCTGGTGCTGGTGAAAACTGTTATATCAGGAAGTCTAGCAATTGACTTAGTCAGAGAATCTCTTCCTCAAAGGACGGAGTAGTGGAATGGACAAAAGGCCTAGCTAAGGAAGTACCCTTCCCCAAACATAAAGGCTTACTCAGGGCTAATATCTCTAGATGATCTGCCAATAAGCCATTAATTGCCACAAAATTAAATGTAAGAAATTAGCAGTGTTAAGCAAGCACAAGACAGTGTTTGGGGGGCCTCTGTGCTTCTCTTGGCCTTGTGATAATACATCGGAAAGGAACAGAAGTCTGCACCATCTATGTTCTGTTGTAGGCACGTTATTTTGTTTTCACTATGACACCAGAAGAATGCTAGCATTATGAAGATTGGCCTTTATTTCAGGAAGAAGTTTGGGGTCAGCCCTCTCTTCTTATCCTGAATTGGCATATTTTATATATTAGTCTCTTCAACTCAATTTAGTATTCCTAGAGGGTAGGGAATCTCTATCCTCCACAATGCCAACCACACAGCTAGCAGACATGTAATTGGACCTCAGTACTACTTGAATGAAGGTCCTGAAGGCTAAGGAATGGAAGAGATTCTATCTAATCAAAAAGAAAACATGGTGCCTGCTCAGGTTCCAGGTAGAACCGCTAGTAAATCTGTTTTTCTCCATGACCTCAGAATAAAATGTAGTAAATCTGGTTATTTATTAGCTCCTCTGGAAAAAGTTTTATAAAAAAGGAAGATGCAGTTATTAGTTAAAACATTTTCAATCTTGTTTCTTAAGATCCTATTCCTCAATTACCACAAATAATTTCAAGCTGGCTTTCATAAATGATAGCCGTATGATATACATACATACATATATACATATATACATATATATACATGTATGTATGTATGTCCACCAAGGAAATGTATTCCTTCCCAGTCAAGTAGGCTGATATTTCTAAGTAAGATTATTTCCATTCAAAATTTGTTATTTTATCAATCGGTAGAAATTCCCTTCACTTATAAAGATCAGTAACCTTTCCATAATTTATTTAGTCTGAGCGAATTGACTGAGGCCACGAGATGAAGTGACTTGCCTATGACCACAGGGCCAGACTCTGTCATAGATAAGACTTGAATGAAAATCCTCTAGACTCCAAGTCTGGCCCTTTATTCATTATGCCCTACTGCTTCCTGGAAAATGCAAAGCACATTAGTTTAAAAAGTACACTGAAGAATGAGAAATAACACAATGACAAATAAAATGCCACCATGGTCACATTAAACTTCCTCTAATGACAAAGCTACCAAGTAATGAAGTGAAAAGCAAGACTGTCTCCCATGACAGCAACCTCTGTATGTTTTTCTGTGTATGTATTTATATCCATGCTCCCATATATATATGCATGTACATATATACATATGAATATCATATATAAAGCACACATATATGTATAGCTAGTAATAATGCACACATGTGTATTCCTGTGTATATTTGGCTATACACGTATATTACATAAATGTTTTTCATATCTGTATACTCAAAATTTCCTAATATAGCCCCATTTGGTAACTCCAATGGATCTATGATTTCATTCAAGTGCATGTTCCCTCCAGTGGTCAGAACATAAAGCATTCCTAAAGTTGCAGATAAATAAACAAATAAAAGGATGGTTTACAGGCTTCTACTTGGAAAAGCAAATACAGGATTTGGCAGAGGTGACTGTATTATGCATCCAAAGTCAACAAGACACATCATATTTAAAATAATAATAATCATGGAACAGCACATTACTGACTTCTTATCACCACAAAATCTTTATGAGAACAGTACACACATGCATTGAAGACATCACCCTTGATGAAGGTATGAGAAGAGAAGTAGGTCACTGTAAGATACAATCTAGAGAAGACTACACCTTTAGAGTTATGTAACTAACTACAAGGTATACAGAACACAAGATCCCACTGAGCTTATTGGTCGAGAATGTGATTCCAACTTTAAGGCTTTCTTCCAACAAAGTATCTCTTGTACATGAAGTAAAATCATGAGATTCCTTGAAAAAATCAAATGCTATAACTTTTATGACCTTCTGATTATTAATATTAAGTGAAAAATTAAATATGGTGAAATATGCTTGCCAAAATTATTTGACACTATTGCACATGTCCAATTTAGGGTTTATATGGAAGAGGAATTCCCTATAATTAGTGAGGTTCTTCATATGTCCCTATTTGTAGGAACTGAACTGATTGTATCAAGCCTGGGAACACTGCAGAGCCTCTTCAATAAGATCCTTCCTCCCTCAAGAGTTTGAATACTCTATCCACATAGAGTTAAACAAGTGGATGAAGCCTGCCAATTAGCCAGATTATGACATGCAGTAGCACAGAATGGAGGTGGTTCATTAATACATATATATTAAGCAGACACTAAATGGACAATAAAATTTGGTTAGGGAGGCTGCACAGTGCTTTTAGTGATACCAAGCTTCTCCATAAAACTAAAGTCTATGTTTTTAACATCAACCTGGTATTGTTGTGTGACTTAAGAGTCATAAACCATTAGTCTCTGAGGAATTAAAGTTGTGAATAACCAAAGAGCAATGGAGAGGGAAAAAGTGGGCATGGAAAGGCCACAGCAAGAGCTGCCCAGAAGAAGCTGAGCACACAAGATCACTGGAGAAATCAAAGACGAGTAAAGTAGGTGAGCTGGTTAGAAGAGTGAGAGGTAATTTATGAATAGCTATGCACCCACTGGATTCTATACAACATCAAGAATCTGAGAGGAAGACTTACAGGACACTGTGTAAACCTCACCTAAAGTAGGCATAAGGGAACAAGGACAAGCTGAATTGAACAGACTCAGAAGGTATGACCCGTATGAGACGTGCTACTGCCATGAGGGCCCAGAGATCACAAAGCCATTAAAGTAGATAAATTGGGGAAACTTCTCTGCAGTTTATCACTACCTATATGCCACCTATTACTTCTTTCACATAATTTATAAAAACGGTTAAATAAGCATTGATTCCTAGGTATCATTAAATGATTCTCTTTCTAGAAATACTTGTTTAGCTTGGTTTCCCTTTGTTTCCAGTCTTGAATCCAATTCTCATCTATATGAAAACATTTCAGGAACCCATAGTAAGTAAGTATGAATATCTTGGGTTTATTTTTTTTTTTATAACATGTTGGTATTGGAGTTTGTCAATGGTCTTTTGAAAGTCTAAACAAATTAGGTTAGTCTTTCAGAACTGTAATAAATCTCAGAAGTCATTTTAGTCCTCAATATTCCCAACAAACGTTCCTCTGAAGACTTCCAGTGACAGGAAACTCAACTACCTTACATAGCAATCCTTTATACTTTGTGTTAGTTCTAATTGGTACAAATTGGAATTGACCTGTCTGCAATGTCAATTCAAAGCAATTAAACATTTATTAAGCACCTTTTATGTACAAGGCACTTTCTGGATACAAAGAAAAAAAATTCTACTCCAGTCTTACCCTACGGACTTAACCAAAATTAGTCTAATCCCTCTTTCAAATGGTAAGGCCTTTTAAAAACTTGAAGACAGCCATCACTTAATCCCTGCGATTATTTCTTCTCCAGACTAAGCATAACTAGTTCCTTCTAGAAATCCCTGTGTGGCACAATGGTCCATTCACCATCCTGGTTGCTTTCTTCAGAACACATTTCAATTTGTCTGTGTCTTTGCTAAATTGTAGTACCCATGACTCCACAAAATCTTGAGATGTGGTAGACTAGAACTATCACCTCCCTTGTTCTGGATGTTCTCCTATTACTATAACCTGAGATTACTATTCATTTTTTGACTATGTCTTAAGACTGACCTGGCAGTACATTAATACTTCTCCCACAATTTTTTTTTTGCCTTTTTGGAGAGGGGAAGGCAGGGCAACTGGAATTAAGTGACTTGCCCAAGGTCACACAGCTAGTAAGTGTTAAGTGTCTGAGGCCAAATTTGAACTCGGGTCCTCTTGACTCCAGAGCCAGTGCTCTATCCACTGTGCCACCTAGCTGCCCTTACAATCTTTTCTTTACACCCATGTCTCCCATTCCCTGGTACTTAAGTAGTTGATTTTTAGGACACAAGTATAAGACTTCACATTTATCCTTATTAAATTTCATCTTAATATACCCCTTGAATAACTCAAATAGATGGGCAATACGTTACTTCCCTTTTATGGAAATCATGTTTTCTTTCCCTAAGAAGTTATTTTTATTAATGTGTTTAATAGTCCCATAATTATTTAAAAATAAAATTATAAAATGTTACCATAAAAGAAAGTAAACACAAGGAAAAGAGATAGTGTACAGATTCCAAATAGCAACTAGGGGCAATATGAATCAGGTCTGTCATTAGATAACAATTAGGTGTCTAGAAAAGTACAAGATAAATTGAAGATACAATAGTTCTTAAATAGCTTATACTGTAGTCACATTCTAGAACACCTATCTACAAAACACTTGAAGCAACGGATTACAAGTTTAAACACTGCAAACAAAGTACATGAGTAAGGAAGAGACTCATCATGCAAAGAATGTGGTTGGACTAATGACAAAAAAATTCCTGAAAAGGCACTTTCAGCCAGGTTTTGAAAGGAGAAGTATAGAAATGAATGACAATCAATCAACAAGCATTTAAGTGCCAGTAACTCTATGCCAGGCACTTGTGAGGAGAGTGGAAAGCACTTCCTTGGAAATGATGGCACATAAAAATTGAGAAAGCAAAAGTGCCCAATATCACAAGACAAGAAAAGAACAGTGTTGTTGAGAAGCAATTAATGAGAATATCTCTGTTTCATTATATACAAATGACTAAAGATAGAATCAAGACTCCAAAGTTTATTTGAAGGAACACTGCTCTAATGACTTACATAGGAGGAAACGAAAGCCTATTCCTCGCATTGTTGTCTTTAGAACCAGCAGTAGACCCTGCTCTGCTTGCATACCTAGAGTTAATTGCTGGAAGTTTCACCTGTGTTAAGAAAAACACATATAACACTAATTTAGTAGAGATATTCAGAAACCACATAATAACTAAGAAAAAAAACCACATGGTAACAGTAAAAAGATGGAAATCTGTCTTGTTTGTCATACAATACCTATAACTCTATTGTGGTCACAGTAACATACTATTTCAGGCAGAATATTCTGTCAATAAAATCTCTTTAAAGAACATCCCAAGATACACCTCCAAAAGGGAAAATTCTGAATTAGAAGATATCAAGATACTATACATTTAGCTCATTTTAACCTATAGAAGGACACAACACACCTCAGCCCATCTCAAATGAAGCATTTATTAGTGGTCATGAAAGGCAATGATGTACAATTTGCCTCTCTAGTGTTCTCATTAATAAAGCAGAACAAAAAGACTGATTTGCCAAAGGTTATTTTATCTATCTGTATAAGGAATAAAAAAGTTCTGTGGCCCTAAGTGCTATTTTGGGGCCAAGTAATGTCTTGGGATAGAACAGGATAGTCAAAGGTATAAAGAAGCAGAAGGAAAAGAAAGAGAGTTAAAAAATAATTAGAACTTTTCCATGAGAGGAAAAATAAAGGAGATTTAGTACTGAGTTGTAGGATGTACCAACAAGCAGTTGCCCAGTTCGCTCAGTTGGCAGTAGATAAGACTTGTTATTCATTCAAATAATGATTGGTAACATCAGTATTATAGGCCACACAACTCAATCTATATTTAATTAGAATAACTCATGGTCCTTTCTGAGTGAGTCACCCTTATAAATGAACAAGCATTTTAGATGCTAAACACAGAATGCATTTATAGAAAAACACAAGCAAGCAACCAGTTTTGTACAAATAAGGTTATCATATTTGATCTATATCTCTAGACCTTAGCATGATGCTTTGTTCATAGTAAGTACCCAATAAATACTTTTTCACTCATCCCAGATGTTGCATAATACTAAAACTTTTTTAATGGCGTAGATACAATTTTATTGTACAAAATAAAAGAATACCTTCATTGGTCCACTTAATATGTTAACTTATTTTTATAATAACTATATTTGTGCAATGTTATTGTATACTGAATATTCGTACAATGTTGAAATCTGACATGTTTTTCCAAAATGTTGCTTTTTTTGTGAAAGGTAAAAATGAATGGAAGAAAAAAATAAGTAAGCCTTCATTGACAGCTCCTTTTTGAATCTATTAGTCTTGCTGGCTATTCCAGCTTCCATCACTGATCTCCCCAGGTCTGGCAACAACTCATCATCCAGAAGCCTGGTGCTACTTTTGTGCTGCCTTAAGAGTCTTCTTCTCCCCAAATGCTGTGATTCAATATCCAGAGGAGTCAAATGTGCTACTACCAGTCCTTCAACTTCAGATTACCTACAGCAAGATGATTTTTGTGGGAGATGATATAAGTCTGGTCAGAGAGGGAAAAGGAAAGAAGAGAAAGGAAAGGGGAATTGCAGGTTGGAAAGAAGAAG
This sequence comes from Pseudochirops corinnae, assembly GCA_028646515.1. NCBI lineage: Eukaryota > Metazoa > Chordata > Mammalia > Diprotodontia > Pseudocheiridae > Pseudochirops > Pseudochirops corinnae. Next base: position 61,392,025 of record CM053590.1, read on the forward strand.
AATTTATGTGTATGCCACTGACCCAGAGTAGCAGTTTTTAAAGGTTAGTGGGTAGTAGTCAGGAACTATCTATATCTTCTTCCTTCTATATACTATTCATTTTCCTTCTATGTACCTACTCTATATCTAGCCTTTGCTTTATAATGGGCAATACCATTGTACCATTAGGAACTGCTCCTCACACTTAGTCAAATCATATTATTCTCATTAATATTTCCCCAAACTAATAATCAATGTGGGAACAGCTGTTGAAAAAATAGGCAAACTAGGCAGAAACTAGGCAAAGACCAACATCTTACATCATATACCAAGATAAAGTCAAAATGGGTACACGGTTTAGACATAAAAGGTGAAATGATAAGCAAATCAGGAGAGCAAAGAATAGTTTACCTGTCAGATATATCGAGAAGGGAAGAATTTATGACCAAACAACAGATAGAGAACATTATGAAATGCAAAATGGTAATTTTGATTAAATTAAAAAGTTTCTGCATAAACAATGCCAATGCTACCAAGATTAAAAGGGAAGCAGAAAGTTGAGAAACAATTTTTACAGCCAGTGACTCTGATAAAGGCCTCATTTATAAAATATATTGAGAACTGAGTAAAATTTATAAGAATACAAGTCATTCCCCAACTGATAAATGGGCAAAGCACAGGAATAGGCAGTTTTCAGAGGAAGAAACTAAAGCTATCTATAGTCATATAAAAAAGTGCTCTAAATCACTACTAATTAGAGAAATGCAAATTAAAACAATTCTGAGGTACCACATCACATCTATCAGATTGGTTAATATGACAAAAAAGGAAAATGATAAATGTTGGAGAAGATGTAGGAAAATTAGAATGCTAATGCATTGCTGGTGGAGTTGTGAACTGATCCAATCATTCTGAAGAGCAATCTAGAACTATGCCCAAAGAACTATAAAACTGTACATACTCTTTGATCCAGCAATACTACTGTATCCCAAAGATATTGTAAAAAAAGGGAAAAGGACCCATACAAAAAGATTTATAGCAGCTCTTTTTTTGTGGCAGCAAAGAATTAGAAATTGAGTGGATGTCCATTAATTGGACTAAACTAAACAAGTTGTGGTATATGGATGTAATGGAATAATATTGTTCCATAAGAAATGGTGAGCAGGTGGATTTTGGAAAAATCTGTAAAGACTTGCATGAACTGATGCTAAGTGAAGTAAGCAGAACCAGGAGAACACTGTACACAGAAACAGAAACATTTGGACTGACTGTGAACAGACTGACTTTGTTAGACTTGGCTCTTCTGAGCAATGCAATGCAATGCAATGATCCAAGACAATTCCAAAGGACTCATGATGGAAAATGTTATCCACGTCTAGAGAAAGAACTACAGAGTCTAAATGCAGATCAAAGCACACTATTTTCTCTTTTTTCTTGTTTTTTTCTCTCTTGTGGCTTTTCCCTTTTGTTTTGATTCTTCTTTCACAACATGACTAATGTGTCAATATGTTTAATATGATCATACACATTATAGCCTATATCAGTCTTGGGGGGAAATTTAGACCTCAAAATCTTATAAAAGGGAATGTTGAAAACAAAAAATAAATGAATTATTTTTTAAAAATAAGCTCACTAATGCATTGGGGGTTTTTTGTTTTTGTTTTTGTTTTGGTGGTGGCAAACAGAGTTAAATGACTTGTCCAGGGTAACACAGCTAGCAAGTGCCTGAGGCAGAATTTGAACTCAGGTCTGCCTGACTTCAGGGCCAGTGCTCTATCCACTGTGTCATCTATTGGCCCCTATGCATTATTGTTATACGGAAGAATTGGTCCAACCATTCTGAAAAGCAATTTAGAACTATGAAAAGAAAATTAATAAAAGAGCCATACCCTCTGATCCAGGGATTCCACTCCTAAGCATATAGGTCACAGGCAAGGAGGTCAATGACTAAAAGAAATACCTCATGCAAAAATACTTATAGCCACACTTTTTGTGGTAGCAAAAAACTGGAAACAAAGAAGCTCATTATGTGGAGTGTGGCTAAGCAAATCATGGTGCATGAATGCAATGGAGTATGACCACGTTTTAAGAAACTATGGATAGAAACAAAAAATTGTTTACAAATAAGCAGAAAGAGGAAAAAAAATTACACGATAACTACATCAATGTAAACGGAAAGGACTACAAAATAACTGAAAGTGAACTTTCTGAAGTTATATATTGGACACTCAGTGTTCCAAAGAAGAGGTATGAGAAGACGCTTCCCAATGGTTCTTTGTAGAAGGGACCACAGGTATGAAACATTTATATAACATTAGGTGGTTTTTTTTTTTGATGAATTAGTGTTGCTGAATTTTTTTCTTTCCTTTTTACATTTTTTCCCCTAAAATTATAAAAAAGCCTTCTGGGTGAGCGTAGAGCAGGGGTTCCATGGTAAATGTGATATAAAAACAAAATATCAACAAAATTTTAAAAAATGTATTAAAATATTTTCTCCAAATTTCTCTCTTTACCCTTTTAAGCAATGCCATAATCCACACCAGGGGTGGGGAACCTCAGGCCTTGAGGCCACATGTTGCCTCCTAGGTCCTTGGGTGTGGTCTTCTGACTGAGTCCAAGTTTTCCAGAACAAATCTTTTTATTAAAGGGATTTGTTTTCTGTGAAGTTTGGATTCAGGCAAAGGGCTGCATCTGAAGACCTAGAGGGCCACATATGTCCTCAAGGTTACAAATTCCCCACCCCTGATCCAGACACCACATATATCAATTAGATTATGATAGCCACCTATTTTCTGGTCTCTTGGCTTCTACTTCAATCAGCATTTAGTCAATTCTCAAAACCATTGCAAGTTTTAAAAAAAATTTCATCACTTTTACATGCCAACCACCTCCTTCCTCTTAAAGGTTTTTCAATTTCCAAAGTAAAAAAAAAATAAGATCCCTATTGCTGTTAAAAGTCTTATTCGCCCTATTACAGAACTTCCTCCCCTTCCCTTGCCTAATCATCTTGTTCCCTTTGGGCACATATCTCAGTACTTTACTAATCATCCTTCCCTTGTCACAAAGACTTCTTCTATGATTTTCTTCCTGCCTTAAATATTCATCCACCAACAGATAATCAAATTGTTACCCTTCAACCACTTGAGAAATTCTTCAAATAATAGTCCTTCCTAAAGCTTTCACTAATGAGAAAAGAAATGCAGACTTCCAACAGTTTTAAGCCCCTAATTTCCTTACCATTTACTACTCTACTAAGGACACTCATCTTACAATGTCTACACGCTATACATTTATTAAATGTTCATTAATTGTAGTATCTTCAATGTCTTTGATTCTTTTTCCTATTTAAAACTTTAACATCCTCTATATGAGCCAGGGTCAATGTCTTTTTTCACTTACTGTTTTACTGCACCTAGAACCAAAACGTAAGATAGGCACATCATAAATGCATTTGATGTTGTTGCTAATGATTATAATTATCTTTACAATTTCTCTAATGATGATACCATCATCATCATCATCACCATCATCATATATCCCTGCTCAGTCCAACAGAATGGTCCAGTCCTTTGTCAACTCAGCATACTGTGATGACATGACCCAGGAGTCAGGAAATTTAGGTTATAATTCCAGTTACTGACATTTTGAATGATTATTTCCTATGGAAGGTCAGTCACTCCTGCCTGAATTCAATTTCATTATCTGTCAACTGGAGGGAATATCTTCGTCATTCTACTTTCCATCATATTTTATGTGCTGAAAGGAAAAGATGGATTTGCTACATAAACCACCATCCACTAAAGGCCTCCTTTAATGTGTCATCATGGCAAGAAAGGGAATCTTGGTTCTTGAAAGCCATGCCAGCAGACCTGAACGCTGCAAGATCCTACTAGCTGGAAAGATTTTGGGATATACAGCCCCAGTGACACAATGCATCCCATAAATTCTACCAGTTAAAAATGGACTTGGATGAATAAATTTTCCTTGCAAAATATTCAAGAGAGTTAAGCCTCAGTTGTATCTTAGTTTAAATTAATTTAACAGAATTTTTGATTAGTGGGAAAATGAAAGGCAAAATTCTGGAGCTAAGAGCTACCTTATTCTCCAGTTATCAACAAGATTTACATCTTTAGGAACTAACCTTTGTGAGTGATGACGATCTATTACATTAAGAGTTGGAAGAGAATTTTATTTTCTTTTCATAATTTCTTTGTGCTAAATAAATAAATACAAACATTAAATCACTTTGTCCTCCCTAGATCAAGCTTCGGTTAAAGTATTATAAAAAATAGATGCATTTTGGATGGAGCAAAGGAAGTTACCTGCCTCAAGAAAGCAAGCTTTAGAAGAAATTTTAAAAATGCAGACGATTATGAGTTTGAAATTCACCAAAATACTTAAACTTTAGTAAAATATACAATCTGCATTCCAGTAGAAAGTGTAATTCTTGCGGACATGGAGGAACTGTCTTCTTTGTGGGCTCTGCATCTCCAGCATGGAGCACAGTTGGCAGCACATGTGAACACTTCTACATCTTTGCTAAATTAATATAGAATATTTTAAAAGTTAAATAACATTTAACCAACATTTGAAGCTCCTAACACAGTTTCTGAAGTGCACAGGAACAACGAAATCTCAGGTCAAGATGGAGTCACCTTTTTTTTCTCCTTTTCATGCTCTTCAGCGTCCCTCTGCCAAACTGTTTTCATATCAAAATCAAAAGGCCCCCTTTTGGATTCATAGTTACCATTGGCCTGATCACGGTTAAACTCTTCATGAATCATATACTCTGGCATGGAAGATACATGTATTCTGCAGGGGAAAAAAGGATTTAATAATTTCAAATGAAGTTTAAAAAAATTGTATTTTTTTCTCTATGAATGCCTCCCCTCTTGTCCTTTTCTCCTTTCCTGCCTCCAGCACTCTTCCCTTCCTTGTCTCGTGGAAATGTGTGGTCTATTTTCTTTCCAGCACTTAAGTTTCTGGATCTGGGATGACCCTCCAGAAGATAAAACAAAATGTGCCACTCTAAGGAAAACTGATAAAACAAAATTTAGAATTACCTTGGGCAAGAAGGATCTGGTGCATGGGCAGAATATCCAGGAACACCAAAAATGACTTGGTAAATAACATGTTGTATAAATAAACAACCTATATCAAGTTTGAGAATATTTTGGAGTTACATAATACCCTTTTCACTCAGGCACCCAGATAACTTTAATATAGGCTATCTTTTATTCCAAGAAACATTAGCTAGGTATGTATAGGTGTCATTCTACAAACAGAGAATAGGAAGCATTGAATTAATTGCTCCAGGTTACCTAACTCTTCAGTGGCAGACTCGCAGAACAAATGGAAACTTCTGAACCTCAGGGCTGCAGCTGATCAGCTGTGTGGCATCTCAGTGATAATTTCTTCCTTACAAAATGTTTCAGAGTAATATTTAAGTTAACAGTCATGGTGAATGCACTGGATCTTTTATTTTGCCTTTCGCCTGAAATGTGGTTTGAGAAAACTTTCCCCCCCTCATACAGGTAAGCAAAAATTTAAGATGAATGCAGGCACACTTACTCTTTCTGTTCGGCCGCTGGTGGTTCACTGTGATGAACATACCATTCAGGCATGGAATATGCTACAGGAGATCCTTTTCTTGATCCAGCAGCATAGTGTTTCAATAAATCTTAAGTTAAAGAATAAGACAAGATTTAAGTTTCTTCACTGTCAAGGGGCAGCTATTATAAACATAGACCTGGCTACTAGGTATGTCTGTAATAACTGAAAACTAAGCATTAACGGTTTGTTTGGTTTTTTTTTTACTATAACCTCCACGCTGTTCCTTTGCAAAATGTCCATTTTTTAGTACCCTTTGCACAGACTGCCCCTCAAACCTGGAATACACTTGCTCTTCACCATGGTCTTAGAGAATTCCTAGTTTCTTTCAAAACTCAGCTCAATACTACTCTCTATATAAAATCTTTCCTGAATCTCCCAACGGCTATTCTATACAATCAAATAACCTTTCTTTGATCCTTTTGTGGGTACATATTAGCTCCCTCAATGGAACATAAGTTCTTTGAGGGCAGAAAGCGCTTCATTTTCCCCCTTATGTCACCAGCACATGGAATAATACTGGGCACATACTAGGTGGGTAATAAGTGATTGTTGATTGACTGACAAGGGTATGAAGGTAGTTGCTTCATAATTAAATACAGCATTTGGGAGCGGTATTCAGAGTTTCCCTGAAACAAAGCAAATTTCCTAGCAGCAGAAATAAGTGATATGTTATTCTGGACTGGATACGAGTAATCAAAGATGCACTTTTAGGAAGGCCAAGAGAAAACTAAAAAGTTGTGTGATGTTCTCTGTAAGGTGAGGAGTGAATTAAAAGTGATTAGAGCTGTCTGTAATTTTCAGTAAAGAATAAATACCAAGTACCACATGTAATTAATGATGAAGCAACTTCAAGACAACCTTTAGCATTTATAAAGTGCTTTAGGGTTGCCCCATTTGATCCTTACAACAACCATGTGCTATTATTCGTACCATTTTATAGATGAGGAAACTGAGGCAGATAAATATGAAGTGACTTGCCCAGGTCACATGGCTGATAAAATATCTAAAGAAGAATTTGGACTTAGGGTTTCCTGACAAGAGGGCCAACACTATATTGACTGTGCCACCTAGGGGCCAGTTCCAAGGAACATTAAATATGCTCACATCTTTTAACCTTACCATGGTTCAGAGTAATTCAGAATACTCCACATTTGAAAGAGTAAAATCAAAAGTTGGGAAGATTTAAAATAAACCCTTTATACAAGAAACTGAAAATGGTTAATAGCAAGTGTTTTTACTTCAAAGAACTTAGTAAATACTAGGCCATTTAAAGTTGGTGAGAAAGCAGAAGTTCAAACTACTGTCCTTGAAAACTCACAAAATAATTCTTGAAGAAAAATGCAAAGAAAGTTTTTAGAATAATGCTACTCAGAACAGATTTTGGCAATTTTCTCCTAGCTGTTTGAGTCAGACATGCCTAGTTATAAAACAGTATGATAATCTTTGGTCCTTGGCTAAACCAAGCACATTTAACTTCTTATTTGTTATACAGTATTCACCCCTGAAATAGCACCAAATAGATAGTATCTCGCCTAATTACTGGCATGTACAGTCCAAAAATACATGAGGAAAATAATGTAAAAGTAACAACTGGGTTCAAATTTCAGATCTGACCGTTATCACCTGTGTGACTTTAGGGACGTTACTTCAACTCTCTGGGTCTCAGTTTACTCATCTGTGTAACTTTATTCCCTACAGCTGTAAATATATGATCCTACTAAAACTGCTCACAAATTGGAGAGGCTAATGATTACGGTATTGGTGATGTTATAAAGTCCAGAAACATCTTGGCAGTTCAAACAGATCATTCTTATGAAGTTCACCAAGTAATAACTAGAAGTAGAAATTACTGTAAACTCTACTATCATGGTTAGGAAACTGGATGAAAAAAAGAAGCAAACCTACAAATTTTAAAGAGAAATTTAAGATTGTTTATTCAAGTAGTTCATTTCAAGTAATGAGTTAATTTTTTTGATAAATACTTATTAATTTTGCTTCTCTGAAGAAATAAAACTCATCTGAACTAACTATATAAAATTATATGCCAACAAAATTGAGAATCTAAAAGAAATAGAGAAGTGGCTACAAAAATATTCTCAAATTAATAGTAAGTAAAATAGAAATCTTAATTAAAGTTCAGAAAAAAAAATCAAGCTAGCTATAAAGAACTAGAAAAGGAAAAAAACCAAAACCAAACAAACCTTGGTCCAGACAGATTTATATTTGAATTCTAATAAACTTTTAAAGAATAATTAATACTTTTACTAAACAAATTATTCTAAGAAATTAAGAAGGAAAATTCTTTATCAAACTCCTTTTGTGGCCCAAATGAAGTCTTTTTTTAATTTAGTTTTTTTTAATTGATTTGTTTATATTTGCTGTTAGTTTACAAGATTCAAGGTTCAGTGCCACAATCCCTCGAGTTTCAAATTTTCTCCCCTCCCTCCCTCCCCCATAGCAGAATGCAATCAAGTATAGGATCTGCAAATACTTTCACACTGGACATCAGTCTGGTTGTATAGAAGGGTTGTAACCAATGGAGCGAACAATGGGAAAAAAGAAAGAAAATCAAACATGAAGAAGAATGATAGCATGTAGATTGCTTCAGACTCCATTTAAACTCTGTTCTTTCTAGATCTTTCTCTGAACTTAGATATCTCCTTCCATCCTGAGACTTGAAGAGTTGTCTTATAACTGCTTGCTGAGAAGAGTCCAGTTTATCAAAGTTGTTTATCACACATACAATGTGTCTATAATTGCGTACAAATTTTTCCTAGTTCTGCTCTTCTCACTTAGCATCAGTTCGTATGAGCCTCTCCAGGTGAATATGAAGACCGTCTCCTCCCCATTTCTTATAGCACAATAGTATTCCATTACATTCATATACCACAACTTGTTTAGCCATTCCCTAAATGATGGGCATCCCCTTAATTTCCAGTTTTTTGCCACCAAATGTAGTCTTAATACTTAAATTAAGCAAAGACAAAAGGAATGAAAGAGAACTATATACCAATATCATTAATGAACATTGATTAAAAATTTTTACATAAAGTCCTGGCAAAATCAGCAATATATCCAAAAAAAATACTCAGTACAATCAAGCTGGATTTAACTCATGAATGCAAAGATAGTTCAATATTAGAAAAATAATGAACATGAGGAAGAAAAATGGAATTTTTTTGATGAGATAGACAAGGATGCAATGGGAACTCATCAATGAACTTAAGTTAGGCCAGGAAACTGAGGATAAGAGTGTGACGCCTGAAATAACTGTTAGAAATGCTAATCCTCAGAATGAGCTGAGGCCAACAAGAGAAGCTAAGGATGCCACAAAAGGATTTATTAATTATTCCAAGAGAAAAGGGAGGCTCCAAGGAGGAACAGACCTTTACAGCAGAGAGAAAGCAGAGCTGTTAGTCCTTATTCTGCCTCTGTTTTCCCTGCAAAGGAGAATGACCTTTCCACTGGAGATGACAAGGCAAAAATGACGAACAGGGAGTTAATACCCAAGACAAATAAGGAGACAGTAAGAGAGCATCTAGCTGCCCTTGATAAAGTCAAGTCACCTGGCCCAGATGAACTTCTATCCTTGGATCTGAAAGAAATGGAAGATGTGAATGCTGAGCCACTGTGTGCCCTGAAAGATCATGGGAAACAATCAAAGATTATTGAAGGGAAAATGTCTCAATTTTTTTGAAAGAGAAAATAAAAGAACCTGCAAACTATAGGCCAGTGAGCACGACTCTGATTCCCGGAAAAAAATTCTGAAACAGATCACGAAAAAGGTGGCTGCTCAACAACCAGAGAGGGTGAATATACAGAGCCATTGTGGCTTCGTTAAGAAGGGATCATGTCAGGCTTACTGCATTGCCCTTTTTGGCAGAACTGCTAAACTAATAGATGAGAAGAATATACTCTGCCTAGATTTTAGCTAGGTTCTTGATAAAAGTATCTAACACTATTCTTGTGAAGAAGATGGAAAGAGTTTCCAGAGGTGGGGAACCTGGGGGATCAAGGCCACATGTGGCCTTCTTGGTCCTGGGGTGTGGCCTTTCAACTGAGTCCAAATTTTAGAGAACAAATTCTTTTATTAAGGGGATTTGTTCTGTGAAGTCTGGATTCAGTCAACAGGTCATACCTGAGGGCCTACAGAGCCTTCTAGTTTAGACAAAAATATAAACAGATGGATTCAGAACTGGCTGAATGGTTGGACTCACAAAGTCAGTTGTTGATGGTTCTTTGTCATCATAGCCAGAGTTTCTGGAGCAGTACCAAAGGCATGAATGGAAAGCTCATCAAATGTACTGATGATGCAGAACTGGGAGGGATGGCTAACACACCAGATGACAGAGTCAGGATTTAAAAGGATTTTGACCAACTAAAATACTAGGCTGAATCTAATTAAGATAAAATTCAATGGAGATAAATTTAAAGTCTTACACTTGGGTACAAAAACATCAACTTCATAACTATATGATGGAGGAGGCTGGGTTGGACAGTAGTTGTTCAAAAAAAGATCTGTGGGTCTCAGTGGACTGTAAGCTAATAAGACATGTGATATGCAGCCAAAAAAGCTTCTAGGTAAAGGGAGGTCAATTTACTAATTTTCCATGACTTACTCCTCCTTCACTCCACCTAAGCCACACAATTGATGGTCATACCCTTGACCTTGCCCTCACTCACAAATGTTCTCTTCTATGAACTCTGAGGTTCATCTGGTCATAATCTATTGTCATTCCATCTCTCCCTCTTTGCCTTGAAATCCCAAATGCTATCTATCATTTATACATACAGTAACCTCCAATCTCAAGGGACCTCTCAGTTTTTTTCCAGACCATAATCCCCGCACTAGCTGCATTTTACTCTTTCCCATCCTGACCCCTTGATGACCCAGTTCAACTCTACAATGAAGTCTTCTCTGGAATCTTTGCTCTCTTATATCTCTGGTCTTGCCCTACTAAGCCTTCAGCCTTGAATCACTCCTACCATCTGCTGCCTTACTTCTAAAAAATGTGTTGCTGAATGAAGCCAGAGAAGAACCACAAAACTGTGCTGACTGGTCCACTACATCTTCTCAACTGGGCTCTGATTGCTGTAAGGTGATTCTGTTATATTTCCCTAATTAACTCACTATCCCACTCACCACAATGGCTTTTCCAAGACTTTTCACCTCTCCTCAAATCTCCCATGATTCTCCCTTCCCCAATCTTTTTAGGTAAGAACCATGCCTCATATTTCACTGACAAAACTGAGGACATTCACGAGTTCCTTCATCTTCCCTCCTCATCTCACATAACCCTTATGCCTTCTGACACTTTCTCCTCCTTCACCTGTCTCACATGAAGAAAAGGCTCTTCTTGTCAAGGCAAACACTTCCTTATGCACAAATGATCCCATTTTCTCTGCAACTTTCTCCAGCAGACTGCTCCCACTATCAAATCATTCTCTCACTTACATTTAATCTTTCCCTTTACTGGCTCATTTCTCATTACCTATAAACATGCCTATGTCTTCTCCATGCTCAAAAATCCTTCACTTGATCCATCCATTCTCACTAGTTATCACCCCATATCACTCCCGCCTTTTGTAGCTATACTCCTTTGAAAAGGCTGATTACAACAGATGCCTCCATTTCTTTTCCTTTTACTTTCTTCTTAACTCTCTACAGCCTGCCTTCTGAACTCATCATTCAACCAAAACTGCTCTCTCCAAAGTCACTAATGAATTCTTAATTATCTAGTGGTCTTTTCTCAACCTCTCTGCAGCCTTTGACATTACTAATCACTCCCTCCTCCCTGATCTCTTCTCTCCAGGTTTTCTGGACACTCCTCTCTACTGGTTTTCCTCTTATCTTATCTAGATTATCACTCTCTTTCAGTCTCCTTTGCTGGATCTTCATCCAAGTCATGCCCCCTAACAATGGGTGTTCCACAGAGCTTACTTCTCCCACTGCATCCAGGGACATCTGTTTTATATCTTGCCACTAGACCTAGATGGCTCTGGAAGAGAGTGAGGTTGGTGGCTTTGCACAGCCCTGCCTCACTTAAATCCAATTCACTTGCAAGTCATGACATCACCTTCCTGATGTCATTGGTCCTCTTTAAGAGCAAAGAACAAACAATCTGTGAGTAATAGTCACTGCCCCTTTGGGAACCTAACTAGCCAGTTCCAGTTGGGCAATGCTGCCTTCCTTCCTTCCTGCCACATAGGGAATAATACTCTTACCTGTGAGTGCCCTGCCCAAAGAAATATAACTTTTAATTGCTGAAATCTTGCAAGATATCTGGGGTTTTACGAGCCAGATTTCTTTTTTTTTTTTTAAGGACCATGTCTAAAACCCAAATAATTCTGGCTCTCACTGATTGTGACCAACCATAGTTCCCAACCCAAGCCTCACTTGTCATCATAGCAACTGTTTCTGTTTTGGCCAGAAACCCTGAGGGTCTTCACCTCCCAGACTGATTTTTCTTTGGACTAGGTACAAGAGGTCATTTTTTGCCCTCATTTCTTACCTAGCCTTATTCACTGAACAGGAAATGCCTCAGACAAACTGAAGCCTGGTGGCTAAGGGTTTAAAGGGATGACAAAGGCTTCCTTCATCACCTTCATCACCTTCCTGATGTCATTGATCCTCTTCAAGAATGAAGAAAAAACAAACAGCAACGACAACAGCCAACTTCTCTTCTCATACATTATTTTACCTGGTGAGCGCATCAGCTCCCGTGGATTTAATTATCTCTCTGCTGACGATTTCTCAATCTACTTACCTAGGCTCTGACTTCTCTGGTGATCTCTACTCTCACATCTTGAGGAACCTATTGCACATCTTTAATTGGCCATAATTCAGACATCTTAAGGTTCAAAATGTCAAAAATTGAAACGTCAAAAATTTTTCCTTCCAAACTCTCCCTCTTATTAAGTTTGCTATGACTGTTTGGGGGACCACTATCTTCCCAGTCACTCATTCTCAGAACCTAGGTGTCATCCTTGACTCCTCACTTTCTCACCCCACCCCCCCACATCCAATCAGTGGTCAAATTCTATCATTACTACTCCTCCCCCCGCCCCCACATACACATCTTCTCTCCTCTAAGACCCTGTACCCTAATGCAGGTCCTCTTCACTTCACACCTGGACTATGATAACAGCCTGCTGGCTGGTCTCCCTGCCACAAGTCTTTTCCATTCTCTAGCATTCAAGGCCCTTTATAACTAACCCCTCCATCTTTCCAATCTTCTTGTAACTTACATTACCCTCTTTTCCCCATGTAGTCTCCAATTCAGTGACACTGATTTCTTTGCTGCTTCTGAAACAAGACACCACACCTCCTGATTCTGTGAATTGTCACTGACTGAAATTTTCTGCCTCTTTATCTCTACATCCTGAATTCCTTCAAGTCCCAACTAAAATTCCTTTTCTGATCCCTCTTAATTCTAAGGTCTTCCATCCGTTTATTCTGTAAATATCTTGCTTGTACATAGTTGTTTGCATATTGCTTCCCCTGTCAGATTGGGAGTTCCCTGAAGGCAGGAACTGTCTTTCGCCATTCTCCAACACAGCACAGTGCTTGGTACACAGCAGGCATTTCAAAAATATTAACTTAAAGCCCCACTCTTCCTTGCCCTCAACAAAAGTACTGTACTTGGTGTTAAGCCCCTCAGTTTAAGAAGGCCATGAGGAGCCTGGAGGCTACTCAGAGGCGGCAACCATGATGGCAAAGGCGCTGAAGCTCCTGTCATCTGAGTATCACATGAGGTCGTGCATGTTTAGCTTGGTTAAAATAAGACTTGGTGAGTGCAAGGAAGGATAGTCTTGTTCCATCGGACTCCAGAAGGCAGAGTTAGGAGCAATACTGGGTGGAAGCTTCAGAAGAAGCAAATTAAAGATTTGACGTCAGGAAAAAATTCCTAACAATTAGAGCTATCCAAAAGTGTAATGAGTTTCCTCAAGAGGCAGTATGCTCCCCATTCTTGAAGGTATGACTATTTGTCAGGTATAGTATAGTGGAATCTTTTCAATTATCATTTGGACTATATTATAGTTACACAGTACTGTTTTGATTTTGAGGAAGAGGTATGATATATTCTCTCTTTGAACTGTTGGATTTGATTGATATGATTAGTTTTGTTGCTAAACTTTTCCCCCTCTTTTTTATTTTATGTTATAAGTTATGGCTCTGTAGGAAGGCAAGAGGGAGAGGGTTAGTTATATTAGAAATGAATAGGACATAGAAACAATAAAAATTATTTCTTAAAAATGCATTTTCTCTGTAAAATTGACAAGCTTAAATTATAAGCACTCAATAATACTACTATTCAGAGAACAAAACATATATATGTGTGTATATACACACATACGTATACATATGAAGACATAGTAACTTAAATATCAAGATGAATCCCAAACAACTATAGACACCATTTATTACAGACTCAAAAACACTGGCAGGAACCAGGATTTGTTAGCCTACTGAACTCCAGGTGTCAGACTTCCATCACTGAGGCAGGTCACCAACTCCTCTTTGACTAGATTAGTCCTAGGGCTGTATATTCCAAAGCCATACAAAAAAAGGGAAAAGGACCTATTTGTACAAAACTATTTAGCTTTTTTTTTTGGAGGGGGGAAGGCAGGGCAATTGGGGTTAAGTGACTTGTCCAAGGTTCACACAGCTAGTAAGTGTTAAGTGTCTAAGGCCTGATTTGAACTCAGGTCCTCCTGACTCCAGGGTGGTGTTCTATTCACTGTGCCACCTAGCTGCCCCTATAAAAATATTTATAGCAGCTCTTTTTTGTGGTGGCTAAGAATAAGAAATCAAAAGGGATCAAATCAAAGGGATGCCCTTCAATTGGGGAATGCCTAAACAAGCTGTGACAGGATATTATTGTACTATAAGAAACGATAAGCAAGATGATTTCAGATAAACCTGTAAAGACTTATGTGATATGATGCAAAGTGAAGTGAACAGAACCAGGATAATGCTGTGGACAGTAATAACAATACTGTTCAATGAAGAACTGTGAACAACTTAGCTATTCTCAGCAATACAATGATCCAAGACAATCCCAAAGGACTAATGATGAAGCACACTATCCACCTCCAGAGAAAGAACAGACATTGTTTGAATACAGACTGAAGCAGGATCTTTTTCACTTTCTTTCTTTCATTTTTTTTCTTCTATTGGAGTCTTCTTGTACAAAATGACTCGTATGGAAATGCTTTACACCAGTGGTTCTCAACCTTCCTAATGCCTTGACCCTTTAATACTGGTATGTGGGCATATCTACATGTGGGCGAACCTGCCTGGAGACGGATAGAGGAGTAGCGTCTGGCTTCCTAAGACCATCAGAAATATGTGTTTTCCCATGGTCTTAGGTGACCCCTGTGAAAGGGTCGTTTGCGACCCACAGGTTGAGAACCGCTGCTTTACACAACTGCATGTGAATAACTTATATCTGATTGCTCACTGTCTCAGGGAGGTGGGAGGGAAGGGAAGAATAGAATTTGGAACTCGAAACTTTAAATAAAAATGTTAAAAAAAAATCTAAAAAAAGTGCAGTCCTAGGGAATTGTCTGGGGAACATATACCTTGCCCAAGGTCACATACCTAGTGTCAGAAGGGAAATTTGAACCCAAGTCTTTTAGACTCTATATCTATGCCCTGCTATCTCATAAAAGAGATATTAAACTTAAATTGGTTCTCAAGCCAGTTGATACAGATATGAAAGCATCCTTCATGCTCTGTACCACCTCCCAAAACCATAAAATAAAACTTTTTAACAGATGCAAACATTTATATTAAAGAAATGAACTAAAAACAAAATTTTCCCTTTTATCAAGTCTCCTTATCACAATTCATAAAAAAATAAAATCTCCAAAAGAAAATAAAATAAAGCACACGAACTTATTCACCAGGTCTGCCGCCTTGTTTTGCAAGTTTGACATATTCTGAGTCGGTGTCTTTTATCCAATTTCTTCGCGTGCCAAATGTAATCTCATTATGTGGTTCTGCAAGTTCACTCAGGCCTGGAATCTGGGATGTTGGAGGAAGTGCAATTTCTGAGGATTTCTCAGATCTTTTCAATGGAAGATGGTAATACCAATCTAGAAATGAAATACTGAAATTAGACAAGTGTAAAATGGAGATAATAGAAGCAACTATCTCCCACAAGTTTTGTGAGGACCAAATGAGACAGTAATTGTAAAAACTTTTAGCACAATGCCTGGCACAGAATAGGTACTGTATAAATGTTAGCTATTATTATTATTATTATTATTATTATTATTGTTAGCTAGAATTATTTTGGATGTATTTACATGTATTCATTTTCTCATTAGATTGTAAGCTTCCTGTAAGTAGTGATAGTTTTCATTTGTACAAATATTCCCAGTGCCTAGCAGAGTGCTTGGGACATAATAGGCACAAAATAAATATTTACTGATTAACTGAATTACTTTAATTCAACAGGTTAAAATTCAGAGATCTGCAAAGAAACGGTAGGTATGGTTGAGGTATGCTCTCCCTTTTTCTCTGGGTTGGAGTGTGGTAATTGGAGGCATTGGCAGGGATAGAGAAAGAGGGAGGGAGGGACAAACGGAATAAAGCTAAGAATTAAAATGAAGGTAGTTTCTGACTTGCAGTATGTGGTGGGAGACACCACAGACTGTTGGTTTTCCATGAGGACACTTAAGGGGAAAGTGACAATTTTCTGGAAGTATTTATTGTATCTGAAGAACTGTCACTTCAGAGGGAGAATATACTTGTTTTGTTTATTCTCAGAGGCCAGAACTAAAAATAACAGGTGGAAACTATGAAGAAGCAAATTTAATTTTCTTACGTAAGGAGAAGACGTCTAACAATCAAAGGTCTTCAAAATTGTATCAGGGTGCCTTGGGAGATAGTGGGTTCCTTCTCGTTGGAGGTCTTTAAGCAAAAGTTGGAAGACCAATTGCTGAGCATATGGTTATAT